>CM060901.1:585392882-586642882 GCA_030737815.1 Allium fistulosum
AGTTTTCATCAGCTACGAGTTGCGGAGGGTAGCATTCCACTTACCGCATTCCGCACTCGTTATGATTCTTGTGAATGGTTCGTTATGTCATTCGATTTGACGAACCATCTACCTTATTTCATCCATTTTGTGAATCGAGTATTCTACGAATATCTCGATGAGTTTATTCCTATATTTATTGATTATGGATGAAAACAACAATTTAAAATTTGCAAATCTTTTTAATAAGATATTTATAAGTATGATTGGACTTTGTTCTTAAACGAGCAAAGAATGTTTGTAAACTTTTTAAGAGACTTGTTTATTATAGAAGATGATTTTGTGTTGTTTTGCCCATTGAGTGCTTTATGAATTCTGGTCGATGCGCTTGATCAACGTTATCGATATGAATCTCCTAAACGCTATGATGAGACAGTCAAACACAGTAAATTCTTGTAAAAAGTTAATTATAATTTTAAATGTCTTAGCTTTTCGGGAAAGAGAATCGATTAAAGGAACTCTTTTCCAATGCTTTTGTTCTTGCGGTTTCCGAAGGGAACACATACTTTATTGTTTGTACCGATACTAGTCGTATTGGTTTTGGTGTCATTCTCTTGCAAAGGGAATGTGTTATCGCATTTACTTCTTGACAATTAAAGCTTGTCGAGACTAAATATGCCATTAATGATCTAGAGCTCGCGGCTATTGTTTTCGCTCTTAGAATTTGGTGTCATTATCTGTTGGGAGAGAAATTTTTTCTCTACTTCGATCATAAATCTTTGAAGCATCTATTTTCTCTAAAGGAACTTAATTTGTGTCAACAACGTTGGCTCGAGTTCCTTGCATCTTATGATCTTGATATTTTTATACTTCCGGAAAGGGCAATCGAGTTGTCGATGCCCTTAATCGGATGTAACAAGTGGATGTTTCTTTGTTGATATCCGAATGGAGTGATCTCGAGAATTTATCCACTTGTGAGATTCGAGATCGTGAATCCAATTCATGTTCATCTCTTGTTTTGTGTAGCCTTGGGGCTCGTCCTTCTCGTTTTGACTATACCTCTTTTGGCTGAACTTTGTGTCCTGTTATATTGCATGGAGTTCCTACTTCTATTGTTAGCAATCGTGATCCATTATTTTTCTACTGGATTTTGGTAAGGTCTTTAAAAGCTTTGGGAACAAAGCTTAATTTTATCACCGCTTATCGTCCTCAATCCGATGGACAAATAGAGCGTGTGAATCGAACTCTTGTAGATCTCTTTCGTGCATGTGTTCTCGTTTTTGGTGGAAGTTGGGAAGATCATATGTCTCTAGTTGAGTTTTCTTCCTATAGTAAGCTTCCCATCTTGTATTGGTATGGCACCTTTCGAGGCACTCTAAGGAAGGTCATGTCGATTTCCTTTGTGTTGGCTTGAAGCCGATGAGAAGCTGGTTTTAGGTCCAGATTTTATTGGTGTTCATTTGTGTATCACCTATGATGGGTGTTGTGCGTTTCAATTGATCGGGAAAGTTAACACCTTAATATGTTGGTCCATTTCCCATCACCGAACGTATTGGTTCCGTGGCTTATCTCTTTTATTACCGGCTCAAATTTTTGCTATTTATGACGTTTTCCACGTCTCTCTACTACAGAAATACCTTAGGGATTCCGATTCTAATCTTGAGCCCAGTATTATTGAGGAAATTGAAGTTTCACCAAATTTGACTTATGAGCAACATTCTATTCATATCATTACTTCGGAGGTTAAACACCTTCGAAATAAAGATGTTCTTCTTGTGAAAGTTCAATGGTCCTCAAATCCTAAGGATTTCTCTTGGGAATCTTGAGTATTCATCGAGCAATCACATTCGGATTTACTCTTTCGTGATCTTTATGGTGAACTTCTTATTTCAAATTTTCTTTTGTGTTGATATGCTTTTATGGTTGTTACTCTTTATTTTCCTCTTAATTATTGCGAGGACGCAATTTCTTTAAGGAGGGGAGTCTGTAACAACCCGCATATTTTATGATTGTATATTTAAATATTTTATTTAAATATAGCATCGTTAATCGGATTAAGGTCTGAAAAGTTACCATTTGTAAACAGTCGAATTGGGACTCGAGACTACTTCCATTGAGTCCAAAATGGTGTTTACAACTTTTCTGAGTATAAACATCGATATGTTTGGAGTTGAGTAGAATTTGCTACTTTTCTATTTTGGGCTTTGGGTTTGGGTTTCAGCCCATTAACCCAACTGAATACCCTAACTCCTCTTCATTCATTCATTTCTTTTCCTAACACTCAAGCTCAGCAAAAATGGGGAGAGGAATGGGAAATTAAAATTCAAAACCCTAGTTTCCTTTGCGAATTCAAGTTCTTGCTCCAAATTCAAAGAGAAGCTTAGGTAAGCATCCTCTTCATCTTCTCCATCTCTATCTCTCTTCAATTTCAGAATTTCCTATAACCTAACTTAGGAAATATTCTTCTTTTGAGCTTAGATTGAAGATTCTAGAGGTATATTGAAGAGGAATTGGCTTTTCCTTTGTTTTAAAGCATCTCATTCGTGTTTTTGGATTTAAAGGTGAGTTCTTTAACTCACATCTACGTCTATAGCTATCATTGTTGTTAGGTATGAATTCCTAATATTTGTGCATATTCATTTGCTTTTGATTTGAATTAATTTAGTGAATTTTCCAATTTCGGTGTTTTGGTCCAATTTTATGAAAATCCTTCTATGGATATTTGGACATTGATATTCGGGGTGTATTGAAGAGCCTTTAAGGCCGGGTTGTCGCTAGGCGTAAATCCTTAGTCATCGTTGCTCTTCCGATCGCTTCCGATACGTTTTGGCCACTTTGGCCTAGGCAAATTGTTGCCTAGACCAAGTGACCAGACGTCTGGTGACCAAGTCCAGACGTTTGTTTTGGACCTGGAGAAAAATTGTAAGCACGCAATATATATATATATATATATATATATATATATAAGTCAGAGACTATTTCCAGACGTCTGAAATTCAAGATCAGACGTCTGACTAGAAGTTTTAGACGTCTAGGGGTTCTCTGGATAATTTCCAGAGAATGAAACCAGACGTCTGGATTCTAAACCAGACGTCTGGCCATGGCTCAGACGTCTGGATTCTAAACCAGACGTCTGGCCATGGCTCAGACGTCTATTTTGGCTATTCCAGACGTTTGGGTGGCTTTCTGAACTATTTTTCAAAAAACAAATCCAGACGTCTGGATTCCTAATCAGACGTTTGGAAATGTTTATTTTTGCATTTTAAGGTTGTTTTGTGTGAATTTCCATTGTTTATCGATTTTAGTTGCTCCGATTAGTTGTTATCACTTTTATCGACCTTGATGACTTCTTCTTCGGGATTTTTGGGAATATCCATTTGATATCGATTTCTATGGTTTGGATTCACATCTTCGAATGTGAATCTTTGGTGAATGATTATTTTTACAATCATTTTTGTGATTTGTCACTTTCAAATACAAAGGTTTCTATACTAGTAGTAACCATTCAAACTCTTTCACAAAGATGATTACAACTCTATTTTTAATACAAAGCTCATTTATAAAACCGTTTTCCAACCTATTAGTATATACAAACCTTTACCTCATTCGTATGAGAAATCTAATTAAACGGCTTAGTAAAACAAGTGGTATGAAACGCTTGCGTTTACTTCGTCGGTTAATTCTTTGACTTGTTCGATTGAAACTCTTGTGACAATTTTCGAGTGGAAATCTACAATCTGTTCGTAAATATTTGAGTTAAGCAAGTGGTTATGGGACATGAAGCTAAACTCTTATATTTACTAGCTTAGTGTAATCGACATTTCTTGATGATCGATGATGATCATTTTATGGTTTAGATTAGCAATGTGCGATGTCTCTTTGTCCACGTGGGGGACTATACCACGTTCTTTTGAGCTTCATCTCATTTTTACGGGCTAGCGACCCATGGTCTTTGGACCGTTCGCGGAGCAATCGGCTCATTAAGTCGGTGCATGGGGTGTATCTTTTTAGGTGCATTGATGTTCGACTAGGCATGTGGTGTATCTTTTTAGGTGCATCGATGTTAGTTTATACATGGGGCGTATCTTTTCAGGTGCGTCGATGTTCGACTGTGCATGGGGCGTATCTTTCTAGGTGCGTCGATGTTCAGTTTATGGTTAGCGACCATGGGTTAGCGACCTGTTTGTGATACACGTGTTGGTGAGTTTTCATGCTCCCGTTTGTGATAGGCCTTCCTCCTTTTTGTGATTTTTGGATTTCTCGTGTGATTCTGGAATTTTTGTTTCACCTATTTTCGTGGATTGGCATTGATATGTTTTGTCAATATTTGTGTTTTGGTGAATTATTTAAAGAATGTGATTCTTTTTGGTGCTTTGAGATGATTTGAAATATTGTATGATTTTTGTTGTTATTTGATGTATACTTGACGCGGTATGACATTTCCTTGTTATCATACGTTTTTGGTCATATCTCTTATCCTATCTCATTTTATCCGATATTTATAGCTAGACTGATCCGTTTATTATTTTCTTCTTAAATAATACTCGGGTCAGACCGAGGTATTTTAGGTGCTCCTGCTTGACTTCTTATCAGGGTCCTTCACCTGACTTTTGGCTAACTACTTTAGCATAGTAGTTTTTGTTAGTATACATTTGAGATAGAGACTTCTTGATGTATACTTATTCTTTTGTCTAGCACTTGTATCTATTCTTTTGTGATGTAGTGGGTCTAGTTTGACCACTACTTTGATGTACACTTCTATGTGTTATATTCATATCTGTTTCCGCCTTTGTGATATGAATATCTGTGACTGATTTGTGTTATGTTTATTTCTATATTTGTTTCCGAAGGCCACTTAGCCACTGTGTGGTAGCTTTGAGTTTGTATTTGATATGTCGGATTTCCTTTTGAAATGAAATGTAAGTCATATTATCTGACATATCGGTACTCGCACAAAGTAATAACACAGATGGTCACTCCTCAACAGCCTTATTCTTCGTGCTAGTCGACGGCATTACCCCGTAGTGTCCTTGGCTAGTGTGAGTATAGAGGTGGGGCGTTACAACCTCCTAACCATTGGTGGACGCATTTCCTTATAAACGTCCTAGAAGAACGAAACAAGTTTATAAGTAGAGTATAGCACCTTGAATGGTAACTATACCATATAATCCCCGTATTTCTCCTGGATATTTCCAAAGTTATATTTTTGGTCCAGGTTTGATAGTCGGTTATTTAACTATCAAATAAAACAATCATTCAACCAAATATTCCATTTCCCACCGAATAACTCCAATCTCCTTTTAATTTAATTTTTATTAATTTAAATTCCTTTATCCGATATATATATATATATATATATATATACACTTATCTTTCGAATTAAACCAATTCACCAACTATCCCTTTTCAAAAGAATATTTGAAAAACCATTTTAAAAATAATATGGAAAGTACCACCGCGGTATCAAACCATGGTTCACAGTTCTATGGTTACGTCTCTATCCCAGAGAAATCCAAGACTTAACTGCAGGCACTCACTGCCTGTGATTTACGCCATGCGAGTATACCAATACTTCCTGAAAACTTTATTTAAAAAATTTCAAAATAATACTTATGAAGTCTCTATATAAATTCCCAAGTTTATTTTAGACAAATCTCTTTTATAAAAGTTATTAAAAATAATATTAATATTAAATAATTTATCCCTTGAAATAATAATATTGATTACTTCCTAAATAATAATTAATTTAACATAAACTAACATAATTGATAATTAATATACTAAAACAATTTTAAACAACTAAATAATTAATTTTTTTCTGAAATATTCTTAAACACTTTTAAAATTTCCTAGTTAATACTTAAAAATTCTCCTTTTAAAATAAAATTAATTTCATAGGAAAATATATTTTTCAACTCCCATTTAGCCAGTCTAATATTAATAAATTCTTCCCGATTTATTTCCAATTTAATTTACGTCCCAATTCTGTAAAATTCCCTTTTCACATTTCCTAAAAATTAATCTACCATTTATTTTTAAACCCATTTACCCATCTTCTTATGAAATCCTTTTCATGAATTTTATAACTTCAATTTATCCACTGATAATTACTTCACTTTATTTATAAACTTCGTTTATAAATTCCATAGTCCCATTTCCCGTTTTATCGTTGTTTCACAACACTTAATCGATTTTAAATCGATTTTCTAAATTAATTTCCATTTTTAATTTAATTTCTTAATTAACCCAAATATATTCCAAATCCAACTAAATTCAGATTTCCCTTTCTTTTTCATAATTTAAAATTTCTTTTCAAATCTGGAATATCAATATCAGATTTGATTTTCAGATTTCCTTATTATATTTTTTAAAACTATTTTTAATCTCGATTCTAGAAATAAATCCTCTTTATTCTTAAACAATATCACCTAAGTACTATTTTAAAAATCTTTTAATTTACGTTATTTCAAAAATCTCTATTTTCACTATTCCGAAAATTTTAAATATAAATTCGAATCAAACCATTTATTTTCCTCCAAATTCATTTCCTTAAATAAATTCCAATTTCACTATAAATATTTTTAATTCAAATTCTCCTTTCAATTTCTTTCCCAATTTTAAACATTTATCATTGGTATATTTTTTTAAAATACCAGAAATCTAATCAGTAATACCATAGCATCTAATAAGTCCAAATTCCACTATAAACTATCACAGGTTATTTAAACAGATCACATAACAATATATATAAAATTTAATTCTACATTTTTGAGGAATCCAGTTGGATCCCTCCAACCTGTTTCCCTGCATCCACAGATGTTAATACAATATAAAATTACCAATCCTACTATGAGGGGGATATCGTGGTATATAGGGTCATCCGCTATTATGTGGGGCGCATAGGATCTCATCCGCTATATATATGCGGGGATATCAATCACTCCAATATATATACTACTATATATATATCATCACATTCAACTGATAAAAATATATCAATTCAACCAATCAATCAAAAATTAATTTTAACTATTTAAAATCAGTTGTAGTAACCCAGAATTGAGTGAGACTAACTCACCTCTGATTTTCTGTCACTTTCGCGTTCCATTTTAAATTGTCTGATTTTTTCAGAAGCTCCAGTTTCACCCAAACCAGTTTCATTTCGAAGTCCTCTTTACTCCGATCGCTATGCAAAAAGTTTCGTCCAAAACGGACCTCGTATGCACAAGATATAATTTTTATAAGTTACTGATAATTTAATTTTTTTTTTAAATTTAATTATATTTATAAAATCCATACCCAACAGTAACGAGCCCGACCCAAAACATGCTCTTCCCTAAATTTCAAAATCTCGCTTCCAGATTCAAACCCCTCCATGCCGGCACATTCTCTCATCCCTTACTCCTTCATCCCTTCATGAGACTTCACACGACCCCCACCAACGGCCCTCTCATCGAAAACCGTTCCTTCCTATATCCAAGACAAGCTGTTCGATCACCAACACTCCATCGCGATGTGGCCATGTTCGACTGCTGTAGCAATGTCGCGATGACCCACGTAGCGCCGCACCTCACCGAAAATTCCCCACGCGAGCCACTTACCATGCCGAACACAACGAAACCGACGTTGAGCCCTATCTCCTTGTACAACCCTCCAATCCTCGAACCCTAGTTCGAACCCATTCACGACATTACTGTCGATCATCTGGAAGTGAAGCCACAACCCTTTAAAATCATATCCAAATGAAGTTCGCACAAACTTTCGAATTTACAATCTGGTTTCGTGATTTTTAAGTGAGTGAATTTGAAGAATTAAAATTTTCAAAGTTTTATTTCTTTACTTTTTATTTCTTTGTTCGGCTGCTGTTTTTAAAAGAGTGAAAAGTGGGGGAAACATGTATCACACGACAGGGAACAATGATTTGAAGGGAGGTGAAAATTTCTGATGTGAACTGGTCAATATAAAAATATATTATTTAAATTTTAAATCGTCTCGATTCGCAACTTAAAATCTCGACCTCCTACCGAGACGCGCCGCTAGGCGTTTATAATGTTATACCCCTATTCTGAACGCAATGGAAATGGTTTCGAGTCCTAATTCGATCGTATGGAGAAGATAGCTTTTTGGACCCAGCTATTATATTGAATTTACGATATAAATTTCAGTGCGTTTTTATCCCGTACGATCAAACGATAATTCCAAACGTTACGAAATTTATAATCCGATAATAATACACTATTATGGATCTAATGGAACTGGTTTCGTCAAATTCTGAGACTATGCCCCGGAAAGCTATTTTTAAATGTTAATTTAAACGATATATTTTTAAAATGGAACAAATCACTTTTAAATTCAATTTATAAAGTTCTATTATCTCCATTATTATTAATATAAATTTTAAAAGCCTTTAAATTATTTTTAACAAGCTTAAAATCCAAATTCAATAATCTACCCAATTTCCAGTTGTTAAATTCAAAAATTAAATTATCAATAAATAGTTATATTTGAAATTCAAGTTAAAAATTAACTTTAAAATATTTAAGAATCAATTAAATACTCCAATTTTAAATATCCAATATTCTGGGTCTTTGCATTCCTCCTCCCTTATAAGAATTTCGTTCTCAAAATTGCCAGGTAAGAAGAATGGTCCAAACCTGTTACTATTTTTTCCAAAACCACACAGTTTAAACAAGTTTCGAATTTCAACTTATTGAAACCCATTATCACCTTTGCTAATTTCCCAAACTCATCCATAGATTTCAAATAATATTACTTCCTCAATTTTCCAAATTATAATTTAAAACCAAATTTTAAATTATCAAAATTTTTCTAACTCCTTAAATTCTTCGAAAAATTTCGCCTGCGTCTCCTTTGCACAGCTAGATCCGAAAACTACAAACGCCTCTACGGGCCTAAATTACCAAAAGAAAACAAAAGCCAAGTGGCTCAATCAGAAAATCATCAATTTCATACGATAATTTAAACGTGTACCTTTTTCGGGCAATTTAAATTTCACTTCTGAAATCGAAGACATCAATTTATCCTTTTGCTTTTAATTACTTGCATTTCACTTACCAATAATATCCAATCATACAATTCAAATCATTTTATTTGTTCCTTTTAAAAATTTTCAATATTTGCTTTACTTAAGCCCGTACGATGTACATATATCATCCGTACGCAATATCAAATCCGATCGCTCACTCGATTACACAATTTCACTTCCAAACTAGTATCATTCACACGATCCGCTAGTGCGGACTTAGATCTGGTTCCTTGATTAGAAACCGTTATACTCCTTGCATAACCATATACTACGACAGAGAATTCCAGGATAAATAAAAAATCCACATCTAGGGTTCGCCATCGAAAATCGAGTGAAAAATCCTAACTCGGATCGATATAATTATCTCAAAATTCTGTGCTCGAATCTGGATCAATTCGTCATGCGAATAAAATAATATACGTACAACTTACATTTTTATTCCCAATTGATTATTAGCTATATCCAATTCTTTTTATTCGCATTTATTTTAATTCCCATTCATTTATTCACACTTACCCTTTTACACAACTTTTATTTATTCTTCATTCAAATATTAACTTAGTATATGCCCAATACCAATTTTACTTAAGAATTACACCCTCAATTTTCTTAAGTCAATTTATAACATTTTATACAATGTTCTTAGATTTATTTCCACTTCATCACTTTGGGTTATACCCATTTTTATTCAGGTTAAATTTCCAATTCCATTTGAATTCAATTTACCTTCCATTTACTAATTTATTTCCAATCAAATTTTATTTCCAAACTTTTATCTTATTTAGTCCACTCGAACTAATTTTTCAATTTCACTTTATTTAACATAATTCAAATTAAATATCATTCCAATATTCAGTTTTAATTCCATTTACTTACTAATTAAATAATTTATTCCATTTTCTAATTTATTCTAAATTAATAAATTTAATTTCAATAACTATTTCATTTAGCCTACTTAGGCTTAATTTCTCAAAATTCGCTTTATTTTTAAACTTAAGTTAAGTTTAATTCCATTCCAATCATCAAATTTCAAAATTCTTATAAGTTTTTAAACTTATTTATATTCCATAACCATTTTTAAATAAACTCCCAGAGTTTAAACAATTACTTAAGTATTTCGAAATCATTTTCGAAATCATATATACCCAAATCCTTTGGTATATCAAATCATCCCCTTGAATTTCAAAATCAAAAACAGTTTTTTTCAAACAAACTCCAATTCATTCATTGAGGTAGCAATTTCTCACTTGGAAACTCGAAAATGAAAGTCGATGATGCTGTAGTCATCACTGATATAATTTTCCAGCGACCGAAGTGAGTTCAGTGCTTTTATTTCTTTAAAAACCATTTTTAAATATTTTTATTCCAAATCTCAATAGATTTTATTTCAATCCAAAAATATTTCCTCCAAATAATATCACTTTTATTTTTCCGAGACTCTGAAAAACATTTCAAAATCAAAGTAAATTAAATTTCCAAACTCCAAATTTCAAGTCCTTTAAATCTATATTTAAATATTCCTCTAGGTTTTATTCTATTTCAAATTATAAGTCACATTTATAATCTCATATATACAAACTCATTTTTCCATATGGATTAATTTCTTAAATTTTTGGTTATAATATCAAACTTTTATTTCAATTACTACAACAACAAATGATAATAGTTTAATATTATCACTTCCTAGCAACCAAGCAAACCATATCGAATTATAATAATTTCTAAAAATTATTTCTTTAATATAATTAATTTGGGTAAGATTATTTCATTTACCCCATTTTGAAACAATACCGTGTCGAACTGTTCTACTCAAGTGTTTAGAGATCCCTATCAATAACGTTAATTACTCGTATTGACCAGAATCCATAAACCACTCAACAAATTAATCAACACAATATAAAACAATTTTATATTCACTAACAAATACGCGCCCATATCTATTAATATTCTCAAACCCATTTAGGCTGCTACTGACCCTATCTCTAATGAGTAATCCCCACCAGAGCCAAGGTTCTCGCTTAACCTTCAGCTCTGATACCAAGTGTCATGAACCAGATTTTCGACGCTCGAAAATCGACATCAATGCGTCCACTATATAGAATGTCGAGCAATCGAATGCCGAAAATTCCAGATCGTTAGGGTAAAGAAGAAAAGGTAGAAGAAGAAGATAGAACAATAACGCAGAACCTCACAATCGCAGAGGAACAATATATAATAGATAGCAACTGATCTTTATACAAGAAGAACTATAACTGTTTCTGTACATTACATCATCAGAGTACAACACAATCGATAGCACAATACTGGACAGATAAATGACTTGTCCTCACAAACACTGAATATACAGCCTACAATGCACATCGGAATATAAACCAAGTACATGTGATACGTCTCGTCATCCAGCTCGTCTCCTGAGCTCCGTAGCATCCTATCCTGTATCAGTAATACTCGGTCTGACCCGAGCATTATAATAAAAAAACACCCGAGTCAGTCTGGAAAACCAGCGTGAGAAAACACACTCAAATTGAATTATTAAAGTTTCAAAATCCTTTGAAAATCAAAGGTATCTTATTAGACCATGCCATACATAAACACGACAGGTTTTTACCTTACGATAACCAAAACATTTCATATCAAATCCTCTGATATTATAATAGTGTCTAAGCACTACTTATTCAAATAGCTGAAATGCTTGCATCTCACGTTTCAGCATAGTTGGGCACAATCAAAACCGTACGGCGCTGATTGGAGAATGGATTCCATACGAATGACTAGGCACTAGGGTACCACCTGTCACAGTACATGTCTAGAACAGCGTACCGAGGACCATGCCGGGATCCCCTGCAACATAAGACCGGACTATCCCTGACCTGGATAGGCCGAATATGCTATCACCTCGGGTGTTCCCACCCTTTTTCGAGCTCCTTCCATAATCATAGTAATAATATCCGAGGGTATCTATAAAGGTGATAGACATACCCTACTTGGGTGCTAACCACTTAGCCTTGCTGCATCCCCCCTGATTTTCAGTCATTTTCGGTTGATGAGGCTAAAGGCTACGATTACCTTTTTAAGACATTTTCCCTTAGAATGCTCATTTTCCTCTAATGACAATGTACTGATAGCATTCATCCATACAAGTCCGTTCCGGGTCCGAACGGAACCGAAGGCACTATTCCTACTACATCCATTTTGGAATCACCCTCAAGATTAGTAGCGATTAGCCCTTGCACTTCACTTCTCCATCTTTGACTCCATGCTCTTGTCTTCATTTCGAAAACGAACTCGTTGGATCGAAGTGGTTTTCAGATAATTTATCCGGTCCCGGTCTCTTTTCGAAACAACGTTCGCTATTTTTGGTAAACTCTACCCCGGTTCTCTAGGAAATAAACGGACAAAAATAAGATCGGAAATCACCTCCTAACCGTTGGTGGACGGATTTCCTTATAAACGTCCTAGAAGAACGAAACGAGTTTATACGTACAGTATAGCACCTCGAACGGTAACTGTACCATATAATCCCCGTATTTCTCCTAGATATTTCCAAAGTTATATTTTTGGTCCAGGTTTGAAAGTCGGTTGTTTAAATATCAAATAAAACAACCATTCAACCAAACATTCCATTTCCCACTGAATAACTCCAATCTCTATTTAATTTAATTTTATTAATTTAAATTCCTTTATCCGATATATATATATATACACATACTTATCTTTCGAATTAAACCAATTCACCAACTATCCCTTTTCAAAAGAATATTTGGAAAACCCCTTTTAAAAATAATATGGAAAGTACCACTACGGTATCAAACCATGGATTCACAGTTCAATGGTTACGTCTCTATCCTAGAGAAATCCAAGACTTAACTGCAGGCACTCATTGCCTCCAATTTACGCCATGCGAGTATACCAATACTTCCCGAAAAGTTTATTTAAAAATTTTCAAAATAATACTTATGAAGTCTCTATATGAATTCCCAAGTTTATTTTAGACAAATACTCTTTTATAAAAGTTATTAAACATAATATTAATATTAAATAATTTATCCCTTGAAATAATAATATTGATTACTTCTTAAATAATAATTAATTTAATATAAACTAACTTAATTGATAATTAAATATACTTAAACCATTTTAAACAACTAAATAATTAATTTTTTTCTGAAATATTCTTAAACACTTTTAAAATTTCCTAGTTAATACTTAAAAATTCCTTTTTAAAATAAAATTAACTTCATAGGAAAATATATTTTTCAACTCCCATTTAGCCAGTCCAATATTAATTAATTCTTCTTGGTTTATTTCCAATTTAATTTACGTCCCAATTTTGTAAAATTCCCTTTCCACATTTCCTAAAAATAAATCTACCATTTATTTTTAAACCGATTTACCCATCTTCTTATAAATTCCATAGTCCCTTTTCCCGTATTATCACTGTTTCACAACACTTAATCGATTTTCTAAATTAATTTCCATTTTTAATTTAATTTCTTAATTAACCCAAATATATTCCAAATCCAACTAAATTTAGATTTCCTGTCACGGTCCGATATTTTCGACCTCCGAAAATCGACATCAATACGTTCACTGTATTACATGCCGAACAATCGAATGCCGGAAATACGAGATCGCTAGGGAAAAGAAGAAAGAGGTAGAAGAAGAAATAGAAACAACAACACAGAATCTCACAATCGTAGCGGAACAATATATAATAGATAACAACTGATCTTTATACAAAAAGAACTATAATTGTTTTTACACATTACATCATCAGAGGACAACACAAATCAATAGCACAATACTGGACAGTTATAATAACTTGCCCTCACAAAAGCAGAATGTACATCCTACACTACACAGCGAAATATAAATCAGATACGTGAAATATGCCTTTGCCATCCAGCTCGTCTCCTGCTCCATAGCATCCTATACTGAATCTGTAATACTCGGTCTGACCCGAGCATTATAATAAAATAACACCCGAGTCAGTCTGGAAAACCAGCGTGAGAAAACACACTCAAATTGAATTACTAAATTTTTCAAAATTCTTTGAAAATCAAAGGTATCTCGTAAGACCATGCGGCAAAAAAACACGATGGGTTTTTACCTTACGATAACCAAAACATTTCATATCAAATCCTCTGATATTATAATAGTGTCTAAGTACAAATACTTATTCAACTAGCCGAAATGCTTGAATCTTACGTTTCAGCATTGTTGGGCACAATCAAAACCGTACGGCGCTTATTGGAGAATGGATTCCATCTGAATGACTAGGCATTGGGGTACCACCTGTCACAGTACACGTCTAGAACAGCGTACCGAGGACCACGCCGGAATCCCCTGCCACACAAGACCGGACTATCCCTAACTTGGATGAATCGAATATGATATCACCACGGGTGTACCCACCCTCTTTCGAGCACCTTCCATACATCGTAGTAATAAATAATCTCAGAGGTTATCTTGAAAGGTGATAAACATACCCTACTTGGGTGCGACCTACTTAGCCTTGTTGCATCCACCTTGATTTTCAGTCATTCCCGGTTGATGAGGCTAGAGGCTACAATTACCTTTTAAGAAATATTCTCTTAGAATGCTCATTGTCCTCCAATGACAATGTACTGATAGCATTCATCCATACAAGTCCGTTTCGGGTCCGAACGGAACCGAAGGCACTACTCCTACTACATCCATTTTGGAATCACCCTCAAGATTAGTAGCGATTAGCCTTGCACTTCACTGCTCCATCTTTGACTCCATGCTCTTGTCTTCATTTCAAAAACGTACTATTTGGATCGAAGTGGTTTTTGGATAACAAATCCGATCCCGGTCTCTTCGAAACAACGTTCGCTATTTTCGGTAAACTCAACCCCTGTTCTTTAGGAAATAATCAGACGAAAATAAGTTCGGAGATCATCTCCTAACCGTTAGTGGACGGATTTCCTTATAAACGTCCTAGAAGAACGAAACGAGTTTATACGCATAGTATAGCACCTCGAACGGTAACTGTACCATATAAATCCCTTATTTCTCCAAGATATTCCCAAAGTTATATTTTGGGTCCAGCTTTGATAGTTGGTTATTTAACTATCAAATAAACAATCATACAACCACAGATACTATTTTTCACTAAAAAACTCCAAATCTCTTTTAATTTAATTTTAATAAATTAAATCTCTTCACCCAAAATAAATGTACCTAAACTTATCGAATTTAGTAAGTTCACCAACTATTCCTTTCAAATGAATTTTTGAAACCCCTTTATAAAAATAATATGGAAAGTACCATTGCGGTATCAAACCATGGATTTACAGTTCAATGGTTACGTCTCTATTCCAAAGAAAGTCAAAACTTAACTGCAGACACTCACTGCCTCCGATTTACGCCATGTGGATATACCAATACTTCCCAACTTTATTTGAAAATTTTCAAAATAAAACTTATGGAATTTCTATAATAATTTCCCAACTTAAATTTTGGCTGTTACACTTTAAAATAAAAAGTTATCATATAATATAAATATCGAACAATTTATCCCTTTTAAAATAATAATACTAGTTAATTCTTTAAATAAAAATTAAATCAATTCAAACATTTATAAAACTACTTAATTAATATTTAAATATACTTTTAAATAAATTTTAACAACTAAATAAATTAAAATTTTGAAATATTCTTAAACACTTTTAAATTTTCAAGTTAATACTTAAAAATCCTCCCTTTTTAAAAATAAACTTAACTTCCAGGAAAAATATATTTTTCAACTCCAATATTGCCATACTAATTATTTATAAATCCCTCTCGATTTATCTCTAGTTTGATTTACGTTCCAATTTCGTAAATTCCTTTTCCCACATTTCTAAAAATAAAACTACTATTTATTTTTAAAATGATTTTACCCATCTCCTTATAAATTCCCACCCTGAATTTATATTTTTCAAATTATCCACTGATAATTACTTCACTTTATTTTATAAACTTCGTTTATAATTCCCATAGTCTTATTTCCCGTTTATAACGGTTTCACAACACTTAATCGATTTTCTAAATTAAATTCCGTTTTTCAATTAATTTCTTAATTAACCCAAATATATCCCAAACCCACTAATTTCAGATTCACTTCCTTTTTATGATTTAAAATCTTATTTAAATATGGAACAACAATTTCTTATTTTATTTTCAATTTTCCTTTTTATTTTCCCAAACTATTTTAAATCTCAAATTTAAAAAAATAAATTCCTTTATACTTAAAACCATATCGCGTAAGTTCTTATTTTTAAAAACCCTTTTACTCACATTTATTCAAAAATTCTATATTTTTTTTCATATTCCGGAATTTATTAAATAGGATTTTAAAATCAAACTATTTTTTCCCCAAATTCGTTACTTTTCATTTATCCAACTTCACTATAATTATTTTTCTTTAAAATTCTCTTTTATTTTCCTTAAACAATTCAATATTCATATTATGGTATTTTAAAATGCCAAAATTTTATCCAGCAATACCATAGCATCTAATAAATTCAATTTCCAATATAATCTATCACATATTATCCAATATATAATATTACTGAATATGAAAATAAATACAACATTTTTGAGAAATCCAGTTGGATCCCTCCAACCTATTTCCCTGTATCCACAGACGTTAGCACAATATAAAAATATCAATCTCACTTCGAGGGGGATATCGCGGTATATAAGGTCATCCGCTATTATGCGGGGCGCATAGGGTCTCATCCGCTATATATATGCGGGAATATCAATCACTCCAATATATATATAGTACTATATATAATATCATATCCAACTGATAAAAATTTATCAATTCTATCAATTAATCAACAATTAATTTTAACTATTTAAAATTAACTACGATAATCCAAATTTGAGTGAGATTAACTCACCTTTATTTTCGAATTTGTTGATCGATCCAATTTTAAATTAATTGAACAACGTTCAAATTAATTTAAAATCCTTGCTAACTTCCAATCATTCCAACCGCATTCCAGAATGTAGAGAATATCCATATAAGTGCAACACCACATTAATACCTAATCCAGACTCGTACGAAAAGATATCGAGTTTATTAATATCGACAAAATTTTTAACTAAACTAACTTAAACGGGATAAAAAAATTTAAATTTTAAATTACCCAAACTTTTGCGTTACCCTCCTCTTCCTCAATCAACAGCAGCTCGGCCCGCTCCACTTCTTCCTCATCGCGACTTTTCTCCAGCTTTTTTTCAAAATCACGACAGTCGCTGTTTGATGACAGTCGCCACCGCCTTCTCACCAGCGGACCCCCAGAACACGACTATCCCACGCCACCACCAAAACTCCAACCCGTGCTACCCTTGCGAACGCCGCAGCTTCGACCCCTCGTCCAAACTTGAACCATACGACTCCCCCTACCATATGCGAGCGTACGCCCAACCCTCAACGATGCCTCAAGCCTCCCTCGTGCACCACAGCACCCCCTTCGAAGGATGCCTAATCTTCCAGGACGCGTTTGATCTGAATTCGATTCTTTTTTTGAGTCGATTCCGAGAATCGATTGAAGAGGGAAAAAGAAACGCGATTTTTGATTTTGGGGGGAAAGAAAACAGGGACTCGCGATTATATAATGGCCGAAGCACTTCATTTTTTTTCTTTCGGCCATTTTTTGTTTTTTAAAATTTTTTGAACATGCAGTAGTGTTGTTTTTAAAATGAGAAAGGAAGGGAGACAAGAAGTTATATTTGTGTGTACAAGAAGGGCTACAGTGATTTGAAGGGAGGTGAAAAAGTTCTGATGTTAATTTTTTTGTCTAATCCATGAATATATGTATATTTAAATTTAAATCGTCTCGAATTCGTAGCTTAAAAATCTTGACCTCCTATCGAGGTGTGCCGCTAGGCGTTCATAATGTTATACCCCTATTCCAAACAAATGGAAAAGATTTCAAGTCCTAATTCAATCGTATGGAGAAGATAACTTTTTGGACCCAATTATTATATTGAATTTTCGATATAAATTTCAGTGTGTTTATATACCGTATGAACAAACAATAACTCCAAATGCTACAAAATTTGAAACCCGATAATAATACACTATTACAGATCCAATAGAACTAGTTTCGTCGAATTCCGAGACTGTGCCTCGAAAGGCTATTTTTACATGTCAATTTAAACGATATATTTTTAAAACTAAACAAATCACTTTTAAATTCAATTTTAAAACGTTTATTATCCTCATTATTATCAATATAAATTTTATAAGCCTTTAAATTATTTTTAACAAACTTAAAACTCCAGATTCAATATTTTAGCCAATTTCTAATTATTAAATACAATAATTAAATTATCCGATAAATAGTTATATTTGAAACTCAAGTTTAAAATTAACTTTTAAATATTTAAATTTAATTAAATATTCCAATTTAAAATATCCAAAACTCTGGGGTCGTTACATTCCTCCTCCCTTAAAAGAATTTCATCCCCGAAATTGCCAGGTAAGAAGAATGGTCCAAGCCCGTTAACTATTTTTCCAAAACTCATCAGTTTAAACAATCTTTCAAATCAACCTATTTAAACCACACTATCACTATCACTAACTTCCAATTTCATCTATGGATTCCAAATAATATCTTTTACTCAACCATTTCAAATTAAAATCTCAAATCAAATTTTAATTATCCAAAATTTCTTTAAAATTTTTCTAACTCCTTAAATTTCGAAAATTTTCGCCAGCATCTCCTTTGCGCGGCTAGATCCGAAAAACTACAATATTGCCTCTACGGCCCCAATTCATCAAAAGAAAACAAAAGCCAAGTGGCTTAATCAGAAAATCATCAATTTCATACATAAATTTAAATACATACCTTTTAGTCGAGCAATTAAATTTGCTTCTGAAATCAATTTAGCTTTTGCTTTTAATTACATGCACCTTACTTACCAATGATATCCAATCATACAATTCAAAATCAATTTATTTATTTCTTTTCAAAACTTTCAATATTTTCTTTACTTAAACCCGTATGATGTACATATATCATCCGTATGCAATATCAAATCTGATCGCTCACTCGATCATACAATTTCACTTCCGAACTAGCATCGTTCACATGATTCTCTAGTGCGGACTCATATTTGTTTTCTTGATCAGAAACCGTCATTCTCTTTACATAGCCATATACTATGATAGATAATTTCAGGATCAATCAAAAATCCATATCCAGGGTTCGCCGTCGAAAATCGGGTGAAAAATCCTAACTCGGATCGATATAACTATCTCGAAATTTTGTGCTCGAAACTGGATCAAATCGTTATGCGAACAAAATAATATACGTACAACTTAAGTATTAATTCCCAATTGATTAATAGCTATATTATAACGCCCCACCTCTATGTTCACAATAACAAAGAGCATTAAAAGAAATACTGTCTATTATTGCGAAGAATAAGGCTGGATAGGAGCGGCCATCCGTAGTTGGGCCTTACACTAGCATTGGTTACCTCGATAGGAGCGGTATATATTTTTATTTTTCTTCTCTTATTTATTTACTCCCATCGACATACCCAATTCCAGTATAAAACGAACTACGATGGTTCATAATAGTTTAGGACAATAGATATAATAATAACACAGATAATATAAATGCGGAACACAGATAAAACAGAAAGTCTTATATATATAATAACTGATGTCAGTTACAATACATTTGACACAATACATATGATACAACTACAACAGAGGACTCAAGAAGTTATATATACAAGTAAATTATCGACTAATATACATGAATACATATCAACCTATACTATGACACGACACTCCAAAAGATATGAAAAGTCTTCATAGCTCAAACAGCAACCCAAAGCAAGATATCTACAACCTGAAATAACTCGGGTCTGACCCGAGTATTACATTCAGAAGAAAATAATACACGGGTCAGTCTAATTCAAACTCAGTTATTAATGCACAGAAGCAATAATAATTAAATATTGAATAGACGACAGTCACAATAATTCTCGTCTATCCGATCCTTTAATAAAGAAATCGGATAACGGTAAATATAACACTTAATAGTATTAAACAACAAATAAGCAGATTCAAATCATCAACAAAGATAAATGAAAAGATCATCAAATGAAGATAATTTAGAAAACATCAGAATTGCCTAAATGGCAATTAACATCAAAATCTAATTATTTAAATAAATAATTAGAAACTCAGAATCTTATTATCAAATAGATAATTAGACAACAACAAAATGATCGAATCAAAACAAATCAATTCAAACAATTGAAAAATCACTTAAAAACAACAATACTGATTGGCTGCAGTACACGCTAACGTGTACTGCCTCGCCAATACGGCATACGAATTACGTAACCGATCAATGAATCAAGAACAAAAGAAATATCAATTAAAATCTGTCAGTTTTGTGTGGCTGCAGTACACGCACGCGTGCACTGCCTCGCCACAACAATGAAGAAATAGAAATCAGCACAAGGTCAAACCTGAGTTTTTAAAACTGGGTTCAACTCAAGTGTAATGCACAGTCCAACTATGAAGTCGTGAAAGACTGCACAATTCAAGAAGGCACCAAACAATAACAAAATGCAAAGGTCAAGCCATTGTTGTCACGACTCAACACAATGCCCCAGTATACAGAAATACACTCGGCCAAGCTCAACGACCAATACACAAGAATTCATAGTGCAAACTAATGCACTAAGTAAGGGGTAGCAATATAAAGCTTCAACCAAGTGAATATGAAATATGTACGCAACGAATGTACATAACGAACTGCAGATGAACAAAATGAAACAGAGGTGCAACATGGAACTGCAGACATATAAGCCAAACTTCTATGAGCACACATATAGGCAGTGAACATGTGAAACTCAAGCTACAGGTATAAACCAGCTCAGAATATAAAGGGATAGCGAAGAGGCACAAAGGCAAGGCACCCGTACACTACATGAAACTAGATAACGTGAAGCAGAAACTAATGTATGTGAACATAAAGGCAACAGTACAACAGTGAAATGAAGTGGATGACAGTCTCAAGCAACAACAACCATACATGTTCGAACAGAGCAAATGTTCGAATAGAGCAAAGAAATGCCAAAGTGACAGTGGATCGATGAGCAAGGCTGCACAGTGAAACGGCATGCAAATTGAAACAGGCAGTGGCAACAACCACCATGAAATTTATAAGTGCAGACAAACTACATGAGAATTAACTCGATGAAACCACCCAGGCAGTGCACCAGTAATATACTAGCACCTCAAAAACACAGTGAATCAAAATTACAATTAATATACAGGTAATCAAGATGAACCAGGGCAATGCATCAAAGACACGAATGACATGCAGACATCTTAAGATCACAATGTGCACAGAACAACTCACATGTATGCAATGGCACTATCAAAATATGCAACAGTGATGATACAAGCACTTGCAACAGAAAGTGATGCAAATTCGACTCAAATCAAACTAAAATGAAACAGAGATATGCTACAGGATTGTTAGCCACCAAAGTGTAGTGCAACTACAAACAACAACAACAACCATGTCATACACAGTGAAGTACAACATCAAGCCCAATAAAACAAACATCAAAAATCAAATTAGTCAATATGATCAAGGAAACAAGTCCAGCAAAGACCAAGAACAAGGCACAGTGCAGTTTCAATGCTGCAAGGCTCAAGTATACATGAATACACATATAAGGTGACACAGCGGTATGTTGAAGCAACATAGTTACAAAACTCGAAGTCAAGTGATAAAATCAAGTTTAAAAAGTTAGGATGATACATGAATTGAAGCACAGAACAAAATTCACGTTACTGCCTTTCTCAATTAAAGCAACAAATTGAATGCCAAAGCAAGAATGCTTTGTGATCAAAATATGTACATGTGATAAAATATATTCATGTAAAAGATACCAAACCATTGTACAAGCATGTACAGTGAATAAGAATAAATCAAAGCATGTACAGGCAATAAAATATAATCAAAGCAAAAGTGTTTAAAAAGCATGTTTTTACTTTGCTCTGAAAAGTGTACAGATATAAAAAAGATATCAAAGCCATGTCAATCAAGCAAAACATACATACGAACTGGATCAGGTCAGTAATCATGTCGAACATCCAAACAAAGGTCGAATGGCCGAGCATAGTATTGACGAAATCAACAATTGTATTCAAACAAAAATCGAAGTTAAAAAAAAATCATAAGCCGACACCGTGGTGGCCAACAAAGCCAAAATCGCAAAGGCTCAGTGAAACAAAGTCAAATGCCAAATTTCACAAAATTGATAAAGACAGTGAAACCATCTACAACATACAAAATCGAACGACTTAAGCATAGTATAGAGAGTGGATTAGATGTGAGTGATAGTTCACTCACCTGCATCGAAGCAAAGACGAACACAAATCAGAAATCAAAACCCAAACAAACCAAGTAATCACGAAATCACAATATTTAAAGCCTACTAACCGAGATTGAGCGAGATGTGAGTAAATAAATTTACTCACCTTAGATTCAACGAGCCAAAAAACCCACTGCCGACTTCCAGAATCGAAGCCATGGCGTCTCGAAGACGAGCGAATGAAATCGGCAGAAGCCCTAATTGGAGACGAGCGAAAGCAAACGAGGCCGCCATTTTTCCCTTTTTCGTTTGTTTTAATTAGGGTTCGAAAATGAAAGAGGGGATCGGGTTAGCCTCCGATATCATCTCGGCTAGAAAAAGAACCATGGGCCACGATCCAAAATGTAAAGCCCGCTCAACACTTAACAAATTTTCAAAAGAATTTCAGTTGATTAAAATTCTTAACAACAATTAACAATCAATTAATTGTTTAATAACGATCATCAATTGATGCAAAATACTGGGTTGTTATAGACTCCCCTTCTTAAAGAAATTGCGTCCCCGCAATTTTCATAATTAAGGTCGTCACTAATAATTATTTTTCTAACATAAACTGGTTAAGCTAGAAAAATAAAGATAGAGAATTCAAACATCAAAGAAATCTTTTAATTTTATAAAAGAAATTCACAAATTTTCAACAAAATCTAACTATCAAATAGATAATCAGAAAGCAACAAAACTGAATAATTGCCACTATCAGCAATATTCAATTATCAATTAGGTAATTAGAATACAGAAATCACAAAATAGCAATATCTAATTATCGATACGAATATTAGAAAATAGCAAAAATCTAATTATCAACAAGGATAATTAGAAAACACAAATCAAAATTCACAAAACTGTAATTATCTAGTTATCAACCAGATAATTTAAAAACAACCATTATCCAAACATCCAAAAATGATAACCAAATTTCAAATCAACAAACATTTAATTATCTCAAACGATAATCAAACCTCGAATCAACAAATATTCAATTATCACAACGATAATCAAATTTCAAATCAACAAATATTTAATTATCTCAAGCGATAATTAAATTTCAAATCAACAAATATTTAATTATCTAAAGCGATAATCAAATTTCAAATCAACAAATATTTAATTATCTCAAGCGATAATTAAATTTCAAATCAACAAATATTTAATTATCTCAAGCGATAATTAAATTTCAAATCAATAAATATTTAATTATCTCAAACGATAATCAAATCTCAAATATCTAATTACCACAAGCGACAATCAGAAAGAACAAATGTTCGATTATCAAATACGATAATCAAATCAACAAATATCCGATTATCAAAAACGATAATCAGAAACAACAAATATTCGATTATCAAAAACGATAATCAAATCAACAAATATCTGATTATCAAAAACGATAATCAGAACTCATATCAACAAATATCCAATTATCAAAAACGATAATCAGAAACAACAAATATTCGAATATCAAAAACGATAATCAAATCAACAAATATCCGATTATCAAAAACGATAATCAGAAACAACAAATATTCGATTATCAAAAACGATAATCAAATCAACAAATATCCGATTATCAAAAACGATAATCAGAACTCATATCAACAAATATCCAATTATCGAAAACGATAATCAGAAACAACAAATATTCGAATATCAAAAACGATAATCAAATCAACAAATATCTGATTATCAAAAACGATAATCAGAATTCATATCAACAAATATCCAATTATCAAAAACGATAATCAGAAACAACAAATATTCGATTATCAAAAACGATAATCAAATCAACAAATATCCGATTATCAAAAACGATAATCAGAATTCATATCAACAAATATCCAATTATCAAAAACGATAATTAGAAACAACAAATATTCGATTATCAAAAATGATAATCAAATCAACAAATATCCGATTATCAAAAACGATAATCAGAAACAACAAATATTCGATTATCAAAAACGATAATCAAATCAACTAATATCCGAATATCAAAAACGATAATCAGAACTCATATCAACAAATATCCAATTACCTGCAGATAATTGGAAACAACAAATATCTAGAAATCAATTAAGATACTCTAGAAAATCAACATAAAAGGTTGGATCGATCCCATCAGATGGCGAGTTTTAGCTACGCCGCACGTGCATCAACAAATGGCCGAAGCCTACCAAGTACCCAACATAATTTTGGCGCCCAACAAATGACCCGAAGGTCCAACAAATGACCCGAAGGTCCAACATAGTGGCTCAAAAGCACACGAAATCATCAAATATTTCAATTAACGAGTCCGGAATTAACCGAAATAGCAAATGCACATGTCCCATACCACGTGTTTTACTAAATCGTTTGATTCTCTTCATCGTTTCCTTGAAAGTGCAAAATTGTGTATTTTGTAAAAATACACTTTACATTCTCAAACGGACAAGTCCGGAATTAAGCGAATCAGTAAAAGAAAGGGGTCATAGTCCTCGATTTTGCTGAAACGTTTAAATCGCTTCCTCATTCTTTTGAAAGTGCAAACTGTAAAATTTCTGAAAACAATTTTATTTATTTTATAAAAATAACAATTCACATTCTCAACTGAACAAGTCCGGATTTAAGCGAATCAGTAAAAGAAAGGGGTCATAGTCCTCGATTTTGCTGAAACGTTTAAGTCGCTTCCTTATTCTTTTGAAAACGCAAACTGTTAAAATTTTTATAAAGCAATTTTCATTTTAAAACGATTTTCCAATCACGTGATTAAAGCAGCAATATTAGTAACAATTTTGAAAAGGAAATTGTACTTCTCCAGAACATCGTAAAACGAATCTCAGAATCAGCATTGCGGAATAACCGCTTGAAAATCCTCTTTTAAAAATTTGACTGTTACTGAAGCCAAAGCGACAGTAATTTTAAAACGTCAAAATCTCATCAAAATAATTCACATCAAAATGTGACATCAGTGAATTTTCATTCATTAAAATTGTCAACAAAACACTGTGCTTCAAAAATATAGCACCGATGTAAAAATCCCGTTATAAAAATAACGGCAACAAAATACGTTTCATAACCAAGCATCGGTTCAACGTAAAATTAATGCAGTAACGTGCAATTCATATTTGCACGCACATTACAATATAAACAAGGAAATTACTCTATTATCTTCAATGAAGATAATCTAAAACAGCAAAAATCTAAGCAACATGTGATTAGCATAAAAGAAAACCAGAAAGGATCTCAACAAAATCACATAACTGCAATCGTTTCGAATCCTCAATTCGGATTCAAAATTTTCAAATAAACAAAATAAACACAGCTATGCAAACAACAAATGAAATTTATTTCAATTTCATATTTTGATTTTTAAATCAAAAAGATTATCAGTCGTATTCAGCGAAGACAGTTTCACTGTTTCCACTGCGCACTCTGATAAACAGAACACAATTTAATCAAATCAACAAAACACAGTTTCACTATTATTTTTAAATAAAGATATTTAAAAATTTCATCAAAATTCAAAACTTTAGTTTTGACTCAAAGCACAATAAAACATTGACAAATAGTTGTAACATATGTTTCATCTAAGTTATGTTTTATATTATGTCCATAAACCCCAAGCTCTGATACCAACTATAACGCCCCACCTCTATGCTCACAATAACAAAGAGTATTAAAAGAAATACTGTCTATTATTGCGAAGAATAAGGCTGGATAGGAGCGGCCATCCGTAGTTGGGCCTTACACTAGCATTGGTTACCTCGATAGGAGCGGTATATATTTTTATTTTTCTTCTCTTATTTATTTACTCCCATCGACATACCCAATTCCAGTATAAAACGAACTACGATGGTTCATAATAGTTTAGGACAATAGATATAATAATAACACAGATAATATAAATGCGGAACACAGATAAAACAGAAAGTCTCATATATATAATAACTGATGTCAGTTACAATACATTTGACACAATACATATGATACAACTACAACAGAGGACTCAGGAAGTTATATATACAAGTAAATTATCGACTAATATACATGAATACATATCAACCTATACTATGACACGACACTCCAAAAGATATGAAAAGTCTTCATAGCTCAAACAGCAACCCAAAGCAAGATATCTACAACCTGAAATAACTCGGGTCTGACCCGAGTATTACATTCAGAAGAAAATAATACACGGGTCAGTCTAATTCAAACTCGGTTATTAATGCACAGAAGCAATAATAATTAAATATTGAATAGACGACAGTCACAATAATTCTTGTCTATCCGATCCTTTAATAAAGAAATCGGATAACGGTAAATATAACACTTAATAGTATTAAACAACAAATAAGCAGATTCAAATCATCAACAAAGATAAATGAAAAGATCATCAAATGAAGATAATTTAGAAAACATCAGAATTGCCTAAATGGCAATTAACATCAAAATCTAATTATTTAAATAAATAATTAGAAACTCAGAATCTTATTATCAAATAGATAATTAGACAACAACAAAATGATCGAATCAAAACAAATCAATTCAAACAATTGAAAAATCACTTAAAAACAACAATACTGATTGGCTGTAGTACACGCTAACGTGTACTGCCTCGCCAATACGGCATACGAATTACGCAACCTATCAATGAATCAAGAACAAAAGAAATATCAATTAAAATCTGTCAGTTTTGTGTGGCTGCAGTACACGCACGCGTGCACTGCCTCGCCACAACAATGAAGAAATAGAAATCAGCACAAGGTCAAACCTGAGTTTTTAAAACTGGGTTCAACTCAAGTGTAATTCACAGTCCAACTATGAAGTCGAGAAAGACTGCACAATTCAAGAAGGCACCAAACAATAACAAAATGCAAAGGTCAAGCCATTGTTGTCACGACTCAACACAATGCCCCAGTATACAGAAATACACTCGGCCAAGCTCAACGACCAATACACAAGAATTCATAGTGCAAACTAATGCACTAAGTAAGGGGCAGCAATATAAAGCTTCAACCAAGTGAATATGAAATATGTACGCAAACGAATGTACATAACGAACTGCAGATGAACAAAATGAAACAGAGGTGCAACATGGAACTGCAGACATATAGGCCAAACTTCTATGAGCACACATATAGGCAGTGAACATGTGAAACTCAAGCTACAGGTATAAACCAGCTCAGAATATAAAGGGATAGCGAAGAGGCACAAAGGCAAGGCACCCGTACACTACATGAAACTAGATAACGTGAAGCAGAAACTAATGTATGTGAACATAAAGGCAACAGTACAACAGTGAAATGAAGTGGATGACAGTCTCAAGCAACAGCAACCATACATGTTCGAACAGAGCAAATGTTCGAATAGAGCAAAGAAATGCCAAAGTGACAGTGGATCAATGAGCAAGGCTGCACAGTGAAACGGCGTGCAAATTGAAACAGGCAGTGGCAACAACCACCATGAAATTTATAAGTGCAGACAAACTACATGAGAATTAACTCGATGAAACCACCCAGGCAGTGCACCAGTAATATACTAGCACCTCAAAAACACAGTGAATCAAAATTACAATTAATATACAGGTAATCAAGATGAACCAGGGCAATGCATCAAAGACACGAATGACATGCAGACATCTTAAGATCACAATGTGCACAGAACAACTCACATGTATGCAATGGCACTATCAAAATATGCAACAGTGATGATACAAGCACTTGCAACAGAAAGTGATGCAAATTCGACTCAAATCAAACTAAAATGAAACAGAGATATGCTACAGGATTGTTAGCCACCAAAGTGTAGTGCAACTACAAACAACAACAACAACCATGTCATACACAGCGAAGTACAACATCAAGCCCAATAAAACAGACATCAAAAATCAAATTAGTCAATATGATCAAGGAAACAAGTCCAGCAACGACCGAGAACAAGGCACAGTGCAGTTTCAATGCTGCAAGGCTCAAGTATACATGAATACACATATAAGGTGACACATCGGTATGTTGAAGCAACAGAGTTACAAAACTCGAAGTCAAGTGATAAAATCAAGTTTAAAAAGTCAAGATGATACATGAATTGAAGCACAGAACAAAATTCATGTTACTGCCTTTCTCAATTAAAGCAACAAATTGAATGCCAAAGCAAGAATGCTTTGTGATCAAAATATGTACATGTGATAAAATATATTCATGTAAAAGATACCAAACCATTGTACAGGCATGTACAGTGAATAAGAATAAATCAAAGCATGTACAGGCAATAAAATATAATCAAAGCAAAAGGGTTTAAAAATCATGTTTTTACTTTGCTCTGAAAAGTGTACAGATATAAAAAAGATATCAAAGCCATGTCAATCAAGCAAAACATACATACGAACTGGATCAGGTCAGTAATCATGTCGAACATCCAAACGAAGGTTGAATGGCCGAGCATAGTATTGACGAAATCAACAATTGTATTCAAACAAAAATCGAAGTAAAAAAAAATCATAAGCCGACACCGTGGTGGCCAACAAAGCCAAAATCGCAGAGGCTCAGTGAAACAAAATCAAATGCCAAATTTCACAAAATTGATAAAGACAGTGAAACCATCTACAACATACAAAATCGAACGACTTAAGCATAGTATAGAGAATGGATTAGATGTGAGTGATAGTTCACTCACCTGCATCGAAGCAAAGACGAACACAAATCAGAAATCAAAACACAAACAAACCAAGTAATCACGAAATCACAATATTTAAAGCCTACTAACCGAGATTGAGCGAGATGTGAGTAAATAAATTTACTTACCTTAGATTCAACGAGCCAAAAAACCCACTGCCGACTTCCAGAATCGAAGCCATGGCGTCTCGAAGACGAGCGAATGAAATCGGCAGAAGCCCTAATTGGAGATGAGCGAAAGCAAACGAGGCCGCCATTTTTCCCTTTTTCGTTTGTTTTAATTAGGGTTCGAAAATGAAAGAGGGGATCGAGTTAGCCTCCGATATCAACTCGGCTAGACAAAGAACCATGGGCCATGATCCAAAATGTAAATCCCGCTCAACACTTAACAAATTTTCAAAAGAATTTCAGCTGATTAAAATACTTAACAGCAATTAACAATCAATTAATCGTTTAATGATGATCATCAATTGATGCAAAATACTGGGTTGTTACATATATCAAATTCTTTCTATTCACATTTACTTACATTTCCATTCAACCTTTTTCTCAAACCATTATTTACATTCTTTATTAAATCTGTATTCAAATGTTTACTTAGCATATATCTTAAGTACCGATTTCCTTAAGGATTCACCATTAACCTTTTTAAGTCCATTATAAACATTTTATACAACTTCTTATATTTATTTCCACTTCATCACTTAAGCTTATATCCATTTTTATTCAAATTAAATTATCAATTCCATTTTTAACTCAATTTTTCTCCAAACTTAAAATATTGAATTTTATCGAACATATTCCCTACCATATTTAATTAACTAATTTCTTTAATTTAGTTCAATTCGCTAATTTATTTCATATCCCAATCAAACTTTATTTCCATACTTTTATATTATTTAGTCCACTCGAACTAATGTTTTTTTTCAATCTCATATAATTCAAATTAAATATCTCATTCCAATATTCAATTTCAATTTCAATTACTTAAAAATTAAATTAATTTGTTCATCCACTAATTATTTCCATCTTAATAATTTCTATTTCAATAATTATTTCCAGTTGGCCTACTTAGGCTAAATTTTCAAATTTCTCTTATTTAACTTCAATTTAAGTTAAATTTCACTCCACAAAATAAAATTTCAAAATTTCTTAAGTTATCAAACTTACTAATATTCTATTTACCAATTTCTTCCAATTCACTTCATTTAATGGGTTTAATTTACCACTTTATTTCGTTATCACACTCACTTTTATTTAACTCTTCTTAAATTAAATTTTCATCCTAAACAAATTTCAAATTCTTATAAGTTTTTAAACTTATTTATATTCCTTAAACATTTTTAAATAAACTCCCAGAGTTTAAACAATTACTTAAGTATTTCAAAATCATTTTCGAAATCATATATACCCAAATCCTTTGGTATATCAAATCATCCCCTTGAATTTCAAAATCAAAACCAGTTTTTTTTTTCAAACCAACTCCAATTTAATCATTGAGGTAGCAATTTCTCCCTTGGAAACTCGAAAATGAAAGTCGAGGATGCTGTAGTCATCACCGATATTATTTTCCAGCGACCAAAGTGAGTTCAGTGCTTTTATTTCTTTTAAAACAATTTTTAAATATTTTTATTCCAAATCTCAATAGGTTTTATTTCCAATTCAAAAGTATTTCCAAATAATATTTCTATTATTTCCAAGACTTCGGAAATCATTTTCAAACCCAATGGAAAATTAAATTCCCAAATTTCCAAATTCCATCTTTTAAATCCTTTGAATCTATATTTAAATATTCCTCTGAAATTTTATCCCATTTCAAACTATAAATCACATTTATAGCTCATATTTACAAATCCCATTATTGTTATACGAATTAATATCTTAACCTTTGGTTATAATATCAACTTTTATTCAATTACCACAACAACAAATGATAATAGTTTAATATTATCACTTCCTAGCAACCTAGCAAACCATATCTAATTATAATAATTTTCTAAATTTTTTTTTCTTTTATATATAAAAATAATTTGGGTAAAATTATTTCATTTACCCTATTTTAAAATAATACCATGTCAAAATGTTCTGTTCAAGTGTTTAGAGATTCCTATAAATAACGTTAATTACTCGTATTGACCAGAATCAATAACCACTCAACAAACCAATCAACACAATATAAAATGATTTTATATTCACTATCAAATACGCACTCATATCTATTAATACACTCAACTCATTCTAGGGTGCTACTGACCCTATCTCTAATGAGTAGTTCCCACCAGAGCCAAGGTTCTCACTTAACCTTCAGCTCTGATACCAAAATGTCACGGTCTGATAATTTCAACCTCCGAAAATTGACATCAATACGTTTATTGTATTACATGCCGAACAATCGAATGCCGGAAATACCATATCGTTAGGAAAAAGAAGAAAGAGGTAGAAGAAGAAATAGAAACAACAATACAGAATCTCACAATTGCAGCGGAACAATATATAATAGATAACAACTGATCTTTATACAAAAAGAACTATAACTGTTTTTATACATTACATCATCAGAGTACAACACAAATCAATAGCATAATACTGGACAATTATAATAACTTGCCCTCACAAAAGCTGAATGTACAGCCTACACTACACAGCGGAATATAAATCAGATACATGAAATACGCCTTTGCCATCCAGCTCATCTCCTGCTCCATAGCATACTATCCTGAATCTGTAATACTCGGCCTGACCTGAGCATTATAATAAAATAACATCCGAGTCAGTCTGGAAAACCAGCGTGAGAAAACACGCTCAAATTGAATTACTAAAGTTTTCAAAAAAATTTAAAAATCAAAGGTATCTCGTAAGACCACGCCACAAATAAACACGACGGGTTTTTACCTTACGATAACCAAAACATTTCATATCAAATCCTATGATATTATAATAGTATCTAAGTACAAATACTTATTCAAATAGCTGAAATGCTTGCATCTCACGTTTCAGCATAGTTGGGCACAATCAAAACCGTACGGCGCTTATTGGAGAATGGATTCCATCTGAATGACTAGGCACTGGGGTACCACCTGTCACAGTTACGTCTAGAACAGCGTACCGAGGACCACGCCGAGATCCCCTGCCATACAAGATCGGACTATCCCTAACTTGGATAAACCGAATATGCTATCACCCTGGGTGTTCCCACCCTCTTTCGAGCCCCTTCCATACATCGTAGTAATAAATAATATCTGAGGTTATCTAGAAAGGTGGTAAACATACCCTACTTGGGTGCGACCAACTTAGCCTTACTGCATCCCCCTGATTTTCAGTCATTCCCGCTTGACGAGGCTAGAGGCTACGATTACCTTTTTAGAAATATTCTCTTAGAATGCTCATTGTCCTCCAATGACAATGTACTGATAGCATTCATCCATACAAGTCCGTTTCGGGTTCGAACGGAAACGAAGGCACTACTCCTACTACATCCATTTTGGAATCATCCTCAGGATTAGTAGTGATTAGCTCTTGCACTTCACTGCTCCATTTTTGACTCCATGATCATGCCATCATTTTGAAAATGTACTCGTTGGATCGAAGTGGTTTTCGGATAACAAATCCGATTCCGGTCTCTTCGAAACAACGTTCGCTATTTCCGGTAAATTAAACCCCGGTTCTTTAGGAAATAATCAGACGAAAATAAGATCGGAGATTGCCTCCTAACCGTTAGTGAATGAATTTACTTATAAACGTCCTAGAAGAACGAAATGAGTTTATACGTACAGTATAGCACCTCGAACGGTAACTGTACCATATAAATCCCGTATTTCTCCTAGATATTCCCAAAGTTATATTTTGGGTCCAGATTTGATAGTCGGTTATTTAACTATCAAATAAACAATCATACTACCACAGATTCCATTTTTCACTAAAAAACTCCAAATCTCTTTTAATTTAATTTTAATAAATTAAATCTCTTCACCCAAAATATATGTACCTAAACTTATCGAATTTAGTAAGTTCACCAACTATTCCTTTCAAATGAATTTTTGAAACCCCTTTTTAAAATAATATGGAAAGTACCACCGCGTTATAAAACTATGGATTCACAGTTCAATGGTTACGTCTCTATCCCAGAGAAATTCAAGACTTAACTGTAGGCACTCACTGCCTCCGATTTACGCCATGCGGATATAACAATACTTCCCGACTTTATATGAAAATTTTCAAAATAATACTTATGGAATTTCTATAATAATTTCCCAAGTTAAATTTTGGCTATTACACTTTAAAATAAAAAGTTATCATATAATATAAATATCGAACAATTTATCCCTTTTAAAATAATAATACCGGTTAATTCTTTAAATAAAAATTAAATCAATTCAAACATTTATAAAATTACTTAATTAATACTTAAATATACTTTTAAACAAATTTTAACAACTAAATTTTTAACCCTCAATTTTCTACGACTTAAGAACTGCGCGACTCAAGAAGGATATGCGACTTAACGACTTAAGGTCTGGACGACGTAAGGAAGTCTACGACTTAAGGACTTAAGGTCTGGACGACTTAATGGTTTAAGGAGTTAACGGCTCAATGGCTTCGGCGACTTAAAGATATTGGCAGACTCAACCCGTTGGCGACTTAACATGTGCAACGACTTAAGGAAGTGGACGGTCTACGACTCAAGGCTATCTACGACTTAAGGCTACCTATGAACTAAAGCTACTTATGACTTACCTCCTAGCTTGTTTACCAGTTAAGCCGCGACTCACGACTTAGTTTAGGTCAGAGTTGTAGTTCGTTGCCGCAATACTTATGCCGGAGGAAGATGACTCATAAACGACTTAGGACTTGTAGCATGGATCCAGATGGGCAAGTAAGCTTCTACTAAGACACAAGCTAGACTCAATAGGTCGGCCACGACTTGCCTTAAGTCGACCACGACTTACCTTAAGTCGACCACGACTTACGACCTAAGGGGTCAAATTCCCTATAAATACCAACCTACCCCGAACGTGAAAAGGACTTTTGGCCAATCATTTTCCTGAAGCGCCATTACTCTGCCGAATTCTCAACTCATCCAAGACTTGAAGAACTCCAAACATTGAAGATACTACAACAAGCTTTGAACGAGATTCTACATATCCGACATGGATTCAGCAATTCTCATCGTCAAAGTTTGAGTTACTAATCTGAAGTGTTCGTGTGATCGAAGTGAATTGTATTCGAAGTGCATTGTATCAAATTGTAACGAGATCAGCAATAAAAGAATATAAAGTGGACGTAGGCTCAATTACGGGCCGAACCACTATAAATCTGTTGTCCCTTTACCGTTTTCTGCTATTTTCAGCTTATATTCTGTTCCTGTACCAACGGGTGGTGCTTTCACATTGTTATTACACACACCGGGTGTTAGCGTTCAATTTTCAGCGTTAACATTTTGGTGCTTTCACTGAGAAACCAACTCAGGAAGATTGTCATCATTGCTTCACGAAAGTTTGTGGAAAAAGTTTCTTTCAAGACCAGAAGTTTGTTGGATATAATGGCTCCTGGAAGAAAACGCAAGTCTGTCAGATCTGAAGATGCTCACGATAACACTGCTACTTCTCTTTCTCCAAGTCAAGCAGCTCCCAGCATTGGAGTGACGCAAGAAGAGTTAGATGCTGCAGTGACCGGGTTGTATCAGCAAATTGAAACTCAGAATACTCTAATGATGGAGAAGTTAAGTGCTTTGCTCGGGGCTAGTCAAAGACCGGTAAATAATGAAGAAAACATCGTCGATGCTCTTCACAACTCCGAAGGAAGAAATATTCCTCAAGGGGGATCAGGTGCTGCCGAAGGGGAACCTCTCCAAGCTGAAGGATCCAGGCCATCGCCAGTTTTCCGTGAACATTTGCCCGGACAAACTTCCGAGAAAATGGCCGAAGTCTACTCCGCAAAGTCATTAAACAATGAGGAATATCTCTCCGGCATGATTCGGCAAATAATGAAAGAAAGCATGCAGAGAAATGAAGATGAGAGCGAATGGGGATTTGCTCCGAGTAAAACTCCATTTACTGAGAGGATTCTAAAGGCTGAGTTTCCCAGAAAATTTGTTCCCCCTACCATTCCTGCTTATCGAGGGACAAGTGACCCGAATCAATTCTTGTATAAATATGACTGGCACATGACCGGCGCAAGGGCAACTGATGAGATTAAGTGCCGGTATTTCCCGGTATACTTGGAAGGAGTGGCACTTCTTTGGTTTACCAAGCTTCCCGTTCGATCCGTAGATCAGTTTTCCGATCTAACCCGAAAGTTTAAAGAGCAATTCAGGCTGTACGCTTCAAAGGCGAAAGACATAATGTCTTTGTCTAGTCTTGAGCAGAATCCGGGAGAGCCTATTAAGTCATTCCTGAATCGCTTCAACATAGCTCTGGCTGAAGTCGACAACGCGGAACCACGGATGATTTTGACTTATCTGATGCGGGCTATCGATAAGTCAAGCGAATTTGGAAAATGACTGAAAATGAAGGAGCCAAATTCGCTCGAGAAATTTTATAAGAAAGCTGATGAATTCATACGCTTGGAAAATCTCCCGGCACCAACGAAAGTGGTGGCGACAAGAGTAGAAAATAACATTGCTGCTTCGATTAAGAAAGATTCCGGAGGTCAGAAGAGGGAAAATCATGATGGGAAGAAACAAAAGGATATAAAGAAACCTCGCTTCTTTAAACCCTCAGATTTCACTCCTTTAATCGATACTCCGGAGAATATCTTCTTTGCCACCAAAGATGCTGTGGAGTATCCTAAACCAGCGGAGATAAAACCTGGAAAGGGTGCTATGCGAAATGGAAAATTCTGCCGATTTCATAACCAACCCGGTCATGATACCAACTAATGTCGTCATTTGAAGAGCTTAATTGAAGAATTATTGAGAGAAAACAAGCTACAACAGTATGTTAAGAAGAACAGGAATGACCCAACTTCATCAACTCAGGGGCAGCAACCCCCTACTCATCCATCTGGCTCGGGTAAAGGCACTACCGCACATGAATCCGAAAGGCCTGTTATCAATGTGATTACAGGAGGCCCACACCCAGCGGGCAGAAGCTGGGGTGAAATGGAACGATATGCTCGTGCTTTGAAATACACCCCAGAAGAAGAAGATGTTTTTGTTCTAGAAGACGTTGCACCCCTGAAACAGCAGAAAACTTCTAATGATGATATTATGTTCAAAGCCAGGGATTCTATGGGTATTGAAGCTCCAACCATAGATCCCTTAGTCATTTCTGCAGGAATTGAGCCAGCTATTGTAAGACGAGTTCTTGTTGATTGCGGTGCTTCCTGCAATATACTCTTCAAGAAGACATTTGATCAAATGAAGATTCCAATGACTGGCGTTCAGGCCTCATCGCAGAAGATTGTTGGGTTTACTGGGGAACCGCAGCAACCAATCGGAACTGTCGACTTGTTTGTGGAACTTGGAGAGGGGCAGAAAAGGGTAGTTCGGAAACAAACTTTTGTAATTGTCGATGGGTTTTCTGCCTACAATGCCTTCCTAGGCCGGCCAACTCTAGCTGCATTCAAAGCCATTCTGGCCCCGTGATGCCTAACTATGAAATTTCCTACAGATAATGGTGTTGGTGTCATCAAAGGAGATCAAAATGCTGGGCGTGAATGTTATCTTATAGAGCTTCGAGAGGCTAGGAAGAGAGAGATGGGAAAAGATGCGGCAGGCCCCCTCCGCATCAAAAACCCAACCTTGTAGCAAATACAGGGTGGTCCCTGCACTAGCGAGCATAGTGGTGCAAGGAAAGAAATGGACCCCAGAAAAGCCAGTGCAGAGGAAAATAGAGTGGTGCCGATGGAGGTAACGGTACTAGTACCTGTTGATCTTAAAGACCCAAACAAAGTGCTAAATGTGGGTTCGCAACTCAGTATGGCAGTCCAAAATATGCTAATAGCATTTTTGAAAGCAAATCTGGACGTATTCGCTTGGAGTCACGCCGATATGTGTGGAATATCTCCAGAGATTGCTGTACATACTCTGAATATCGATCCGAAATTCACGCCTATGAAACAGAAGAGAAGAACCCAAGGTCCAGAAAGGTCAGCAGCGCTAAAGGAAGAGGTAGACCGACTCATGGAAAATCATTTCATCAGAGAGTCCATATACCCAAATTGGGTTTCAAATCCTGTGCTGGTTAAAAAGGCCAATGGAAAATGGAGAGTGTGCATTGATTTCTCAGATTTAAACAAAGCCTGTCCCAAAGACTGCTTCCCGTTACCAAGGATTGATCAGCTGGTAGATGGAACAGCCGGACATGAGTTATTATCTTTTATGGATGCTTACTCCGGGTATAACCAGATTATGATGCATGAGTCGGACCAAGAGGATACGAGCTTCGTCACAGATGTTGGTTTATACTGCTACAAAGTTATGCCTTTCGGATTGAAAAATGCAGGGGCAACATATCAAAGGCTTGTTAATGCAATGTTCAAGTCACAGCTTGGGAAAATTATGGAAGTCTATGTCGATGATATGTTAGTGAAATCAAAGAAAGCAGTTGACCATATGGACCACTTAGCAGAAATGTTCGAAATCCTTCGAAAATATGGAATGAAGCTCAACCCTTTGAAATGTTCATTCGGAGTAGAGTCCAGGAAATTCGTGGGATTTATCGTAAGCGCTAGGGGCATTGAAGCCAATCCTGCTCAAATTACTGCTCTGAGAGAAGTCAAAGCCCCTAGAACAAAGAAGGAACTGCAGAGCCTAAATGGGAAAGTTGCTGCCTTAAGTCGATTCATTTCCAAAGCTACTGATAAATGCATCCCCTTCTTTGACGCTTTAAAGAAAGGAAAGAAAAACTTCAAATGGACACCTGAATGCCAGAAAGCTTTCGAGGAACTAATCCACCACATGGAATCACCTCCAATACTTTCCAAGCCCAACAACGGCGAAGACCTTTTCATATACTTGGCAGTTTCATCCCATGCCCTGAGTGCAGCACTGGTACGAGAGGATGCAAAAGTTCAGCGTCCGGTCTACTATATCAGCAAAAGACTCACTGGGGCAGAAATGAATTATTCAAAGCTAGAAAAGCTCGCCTACTGTTTACTGATTGCTTCTAGAAAGTTGAGGCCGTATTTTCAAGCTCACCCTATCAAAGTTCTCACCGACCAGCCCCTAAAGCAAGTCCTATTTCGCCCTGAAACTTCGGGCCGTCTTCTGAAATGGAATATTGAGCTTAGCCAATATGATATCACTTATCATCCCCGAAGAGCGATCAATGGACAAGCCTTAGCGGATTTCATCGCAGAGTATACAGATAAGGGGGATAGAGAGGAAGAGATTACAGCAGACATCCCGACCAAATGGAAGTTATATGTTGATGGCTCAAGAAATGATTACTGTTCCGGAGCTGGGGTTGTGCTTGGAACCCCCGAGGGGCGATCATTATGTTACGCATTAAGATTGGAATTCCCTTCTACAAACAATGAAGCAGAATATGAAGCTCTAATTGCTGGATTAAAGATTGCAAAGGAATTGAACATCAAAGCATTGCAAAACATCAGTGATTCTCAGCTTATTGTATGTCAGGTCAAGAAGGAATTTCAAGCTAAAGGAGGAAATCTGCCCGCTTATTTATCGAAGGCTTCTGAGCTTCTCGATGATTTCGATCATTTTTCGATAAGCCACATACCTCGAGAGGAAAATATGAAAGCGGATTCTCTAGCAAAGTATTCAAGCTCCGGAGAAGCTCAATTATTGGGATTGGTTCCTGTGGAGGTTTTGTCAGCTCCAAGCACTGATGATATGGATATCGACTGGATCATGGCTGTATCTCAAGAACAAGAGTCATGGATGACCCCAATCAAAGAATATCTGCTCAACGGTTCCCTACCAGAAAATTCTAAAGAACGCCGAAAGCTGTTAAGAAAAGCATCAAGATATGTAATTCAGGACGGCAGGTTATACAAGCGGGGATTCTCAATACCATTACTTTGTAACCAAGGAAGAAGCTAAGACAATCTTAGTAGAGGTACATGGAGGAGAATGTGGGGATCATTCTGGCGGCCAAACACTTGCCAAGAAAGTTCTTCGGTATGGGTATTTCTGGCCCGATATTAATCTAGATGCTGCTATCTATTCCAAAAAATGTGACAAATGCCAGAGATTTGCAAAAATCCCAAGAGCGCCTTCAACTGAACTAACACAAATGGTCAACCCATGGCCGTTCGCCATTTGGGGGATAGATCTAATCGGACCTTTACCAATTGCCAAGTCGGGAATCAAATATGCTATTGTTGCTGCTAATTATTTCACTAAATGGGCTGAAGCTGAACCTTTGGCCACTATTACTTCTAAAAAGATGATAAATTTTGTAACGAAAAATATCATTTGCAGATATGGTGTGCCACAGAAGATAATCACAGATATGGTACTCAATTTGAGAGCGAAGAGTTCCAGGACTTCTGCAAGCAATTCAAAATCCGAAAAAGTTTCTCAGCGGTGGCTCATCCGTAGGCAAACGGGCAAGTGGAAGCAGTAAACAAAATTATCAAGTCAACCATCAAAAAGCAGCTTGAAAAAGCAAAGGGCGGATGGGTTGATAAGCTACCACTAGCACTATGGGCATACAGAACAACCCATAAAACTGCGACTGGGCACACTCCATTCTCATTGGCATACGTATCGGAAGCGATGATTCCAGTAGAGCTAGAAGTCCCTTCACACAGGAGAGTTCATTTCAACCAGGCCGAAAATGAAAAATTGCAACTCGAAGCACTTGACTTTCTTGATGAAAGAAGGGAAGAAGCTAGACTCAGAGTTGCGGCCCATCAGCAAAGAATTGCAAGGCACTTCAACTCTAAAGTCCGTCAATGAAGCTTTGAAGTCGGGGACTTAGTCTTGAAAAGGATCATGACAACAGTCGGAGTATTTGGACCAAATTGGGAAGGGCCATATGTCATAGGCAATAAACTTCTTGATGGCACATTCAAACTCACAACTGTCGAAGGAGATCCAATCCCAAGAGCCTGGAACAGCAATCATTTGCGCCCATATTTTACTTAAAAAGCTTTGCTTGAAATTGTAAAATGATTATGGATGTATCGATTGTATTGTAAACCATTGTAAAATAGTGATGATGAATAAAAGAGCTATAAAGTGGACGTAGGCCCAGTTCTTGGCCGAACCACTATAAATTTTGTGTTCTTTATTATTATAAAATGCCTGTTTTATTTCGATGGGTAAATACTCTAAATGTATTGCTAAAATATCGATTTAATATTGCAAGTCATTAAAACAAAGCTTACCCATCGCAATGCCAAGTGAACCCCGTAAATCACTCAATAAACAAATTTCAAGCCACAGAAAGTTCCAAATTCAAATCCAACATAAGACGAACTTTACACCAAAAGTTGATGATTCCACCAAAGAGACACTTTTCCAAAGAAAAGGAACTAGACGCTTGTTAACTAATTACGATCGTTTGTATAAACAGACATCTGATTGAATAACTTGCGCCTGTCCCATGGAATCAATCAACAGTGAAGTACACTCCATTGGATAGAGCAAATTGCTTACAAAGGAAAGGAACATAGGCTCGGAGACAATAACAGGGGACCATTGATGAGCAAACAACAAAGAGACATGGGCGAGCTGATCAACAAAAGCCCTCTTCGGAGGCACAAGACCTCTACGGAGGCACAAGCCCTCTTCGGAGGCACGCCAATAAATGGAAATGCTCTTCTCAATAAAAAGGTTGGTGGAACCACTGAGGCAAGGCCTTCGTTAACTAATTGCGATCGTTTGTGCAAACGAACATCCAATTAAATAACTTGCGTCCGCCCTGTGGATCCATTTAACTGTGAGAAAGTAATTTCCAGGCAATCAAATAAAGACCTCTTCGGAGGCACAAGACCTCTTCGGAGGCACAAGACCTCTTCGAAGGCATAAGACCTCTCCCGAGGCACCACAAGCCCTCTTACGAGGCACAAGCCTTCCCCAAAGGCACGCACTGCCCTCTTCGGAGGCAGAAGACCTTCCCCAAGGCACACAAGACCTCTTCGAAGGCACAAGACCTCTTCGGAGGCACAAGACCTCTTCGGAGGCACAAGACCTCTTCGGAGGCACAAGACTTCTCCGGAAGCACAAACAAAAGACTTCTCCGGAAGCACAAGACCTCTCCGGGGGCACAACGCTACTCCACAAAGCATAATGCTACTCTTCGGAGTCCAAATGCTAATCCTCAGAAATACCGAAAAGCCCTCCTCAGAGGCACACTTCAACTCTCAAGGAAGATCTACTTGTTTATCTTGAAAAATTCTTCCCCAGAAATTGAAGTGCTAAGTAAAATCCTCTTTAGAATCCCGCTCTACCGCGTAGGAGAATTCACTTCTCAAAAATATGAAGTGACCATCTCCGAAGGTTGAAGCATAAAAACTTCTCCAAAAATGAGACACGCTCCATTTAAGTAGAATAATTGTTTCCTCAAAGACGGAATAATTATTCTCCAAAAATAAGAGTACAAGTCTCGCCAAAGCAAAAAGATATTGCAATGCACTTGTGGTATAGGGGCAATATCATATAATACAACTACATCAATAAAAGTAGTATTCAAGCGACATACCACAAGCACATTACAATATCACGCGGAAAAGATGTGGAATAAATGCATTCTCAAACACAGACAAAAAGTTTGTACAAATAAAAAGAATCGCTTATTCTACACTAAAATGAGAAATAGATGCATTCTTACATATACAAGAATTCGTACAAGTAAAAGAATTATTTTATTCAATACTGTGAAAATTCTTTACATGTGCAGATCTCAAAAATGCAGGGACCGGTACCTGCACAATCTCCGGTCGATACAAGCAAAAAGCAAAATAAGAAAAGTAGAATCCAGATTATCACTCCTTCTTCCTTCCACCCTTAGTACCCTTTCCCGGTTTGATGACTAGTTTCGAAATCCGGTAGGGACGGGTCGGAGAAGAAGGAGAAGAGGGTGCAGCTGGATCTTCTTCTGCTTCATCTTCTCCAGCGGAAATGTTTTTCTTCGTCTTCTTCATGACGCGCTTCCCATTCCTCTTCGAGGAACTCACTTCTCGGAGTAGTAAGTAGCGTAGAAAGCTTAGTGTTATCATCGAGAGACTGCTCCGGAGTCTTCTCACTATCCTCAAGATCCTCCGCCTTTTGTTCTTGTGAAGCGGGTGGATCCTCCAAGCCTCGAAGGGCTTCTATTTGCTCTTCCTGCGAACCCGGTTGAGAAGCAGGAGTAACTTGAAGGGTTGGAGGAGGAACAACTGGAAGAGGAGAAAAGTGTATAGCGCTCGGTGCCTCCGCTGCAGAAGAAAAGAAGTTAAAATCGGTATTCTCCGAGAAAAGAGAAGTTATTGGTTCATCAAAGCTTAAGTAATAAGTAAGAAGCTCATCAAACTCGGTTAAATTGAATGAGTGATTCACTGGATCCGGGTCGACGCCAAAGTTACCTGGAAAAGTCGGCTTTGTAAGATCAATCTCGAATTTCTCAGCCTCAATATCTTCCAGGGCCTCGTCCTCAGTGGGAGTGGTCACAATTTATTTGTCAACTTTAGCAAGAGGCGAATAATGGGAACTGGAGTCTATAATGTTAACATCAGCCGAAATTGAAGTATGGACGGGGGCAGTTAAAGGAGCTTCCTCCTTTGGGTGTTCTTCTCCCGTCGATTCAGCTCGTGCTTTAGCAAGTTGCTCCTTTCCTCTAGCAAGAACGGCACGAGTTTCATCGTCAAGATAACATGCCTCAAGCTCTGCCTCATCATAGCCGGCACCGCCAAACATATCGATTATCGCCTCCCATACTTCAGCTAAAGTGACTTCATAGTCCGGCCCCAAAAACGAGAGACTTCCGCGCCCCAAGACGCTGTGGATATAAAAGTCGAACAAAGTGGAGCTGATATTGACTTTAGTAGCCTCATGAGATTCTTCGGCTGCAACTTTCCCAACGACAGCTTCATCGCGCTCTCTTTCAGCCTTTAACAACGGAGACTGCAGCCTGGTGATTTCCAAGTCTTGGGAGCTAATTTTCTCCCGAAGCTAAACGGCGTCATCACGATATTTCCCACAAACATGCTGCTTTGCTTCAAGTCTTGCTTCAGCATCTCGCTGAGCGGCGTGGGCATCTCGAACCTGCTTTTGGAGCATTTCTTCCTTTTGCGAGTAAGAAGTGGAGGAAGTGGTAAGCTCGCTCTTTAGTCTTTCAACTTCGGCTTCAAGCCTCCCATAATCATCAGCGATGCTCTTCATTTCAGCGTTGTGCTGCTTGCAAATTTTATCCCACTCTGACTTATCGTTCTCCATGGTCAGCATGGCTTCGAGATTCGCACGATTGACCCTTTGCAGCTCGTCAACAAGTTTTTGCCATCCAGATATCCTTTCGATATCAAGTTTGACGGTATCAAGGTTACGCAGCATAGCCGGTTTATCAATAGGGACCAAGTCAAGGTCGAAGCGTACCCCCTTTAAGCACCATTGCGGGAACCGACTTTGAAGAGTTGGCGGACCCTGTCCAACTTGATATTGGGGTCTGTTGATGATTGTTTGGATATCAGATTTCTGAAGAGCAGGGGAATCAGAGGGGATATCAAGAGGAATTGGAGTAGGGGTCTTCTCAGAAATTGCAGACGCGTCCTTTTCGCTAAGCTTGGTCTGTTTGCTTGGATCTCCGGTAATGTGACTCTTCCCTTTGTCATCATGGGATTTTCTTTTGTGAGAATCATCACTTCTGCGAGAAGAATCATATCGTTCATCATCCTTTCTTCTCTGCCACTGCTCATAGTCCCGCCTCTCTTGAGCTTTCCTAATAGCTCTTTCTTCATCTGTTTCCCTTGGGGCATTGAGGTATCGCCGAAAGTCATAAGTTCCGCGGCCTCCATGGCGCTGAAATTGTCATAGTATGAGCCAGAGCGCCCCATCGGAGAATCTAAAAATGGAAAAGAAATGAAGTTTAGAAATCTCCAGAAAAAAGAGGATAAGTGTGTATAAGTGCCGAAAAATCCTAAGTGTGTGCGGCGTGCAAACTATGCGCGTCAAACTACAAACCGCGCTTTAATGTGGGAACAGCAACGACTGGTGTAGAAGGTGTCGAAACTTGTTGAAAAGAAGAAGTCGCCTCGACAGCAGGAGAAATAGCTTTCGATGCATCATTTTTGAATAACTCCTGTGAAGTCACCATTAAGTCACTAAGACTCCCAAAAATGTCTTCGCCGTCATGCTGAGCGGAACTCTCTTTCTCAACCCCTTCAGTGGACGCCTTCTCGGGGCATTGAGGGGGCTCCTCCTCTTCGATAACCGGAGAGAGCGTAGATTTGCTAGACGATCCCGCAACATCAGTAAGCGTGGGGCACTTCACTAATGAAGTTTCAGAAGCAGGCTCCTTCGGTATGGGTTCCTCAACAGAAATTGGGGCATTTGGTGCCTCCGTAGGAGAGTCGGGGACTTCGTGAGGCTGAGTGGAGCGAGAAGGGTGAAGAAGTCCAAACTGGTGAAGAAATTCGTCTTTCAACAAAAATTTCGCATCCCGCTCTTCAGCTGGTACGGCCATGAGCCTCTCCAAAGTTGGCTTGTGGCTGGGATCCCTAGAAGGAGGGGGGAGCGCTGAAATGAAAAAGCGAAATTAACATTTGGCAATTTGGACTTCACAAAACTCAGAGAATAGAAGAAGTAAAGATAGATAATCTTACTTCCTTACCTCCACACAGCATAAAACCCCAGGGGACAGCGAACGTAAAAGTACTGAGTTAAGAACCCATGGGCACTGTCAGGGAGGCCGACAATCAATTTACGATTTCTGGCGCTTCTCACGACAGTGATAGAAGGATGATCTTTGGTTCTGGTAAAAGAGCATAAGTAGCAAATCTCGTCAAAGCTTGGAAGTCGGTCAAGAGTTCTCCCGAATAGCACACACAACCCCATTAGAATGGCATAGCTATTGGGATGTAGCTGAAATGGGGAGATGGCCAGTTGACGAAGAAGATGCTGGAGAAAGTTGTTGAAAGGTGGAATGGCCCCGCTCAGGCACATTTGTCGATTGATCGCTACGAAGCCGGGAGGCGCTACATCAGCAGTGTTACTTTTCTCAGGAAGAATGGCATCAGCTTCAGCAATGTCAAACTGAGCGCACAACTGCCGGAAAACTTTGTACGATAGAGTGGTAGGGGTTCTTTCTGGAGGATTGACTAATGGAGCTGGAATAAGAGTGGCCTCTCCAGTCTGGACCGTTATATCTTCTTGCTGAGAAGTCATTCTACACAAGCAACTGGATATTCAAATATGAAGGTGCACGTTTCCTAAAAAGTGTGAAGTGTTGTGCAGAACTAACAAAGATAACAAGTAAATATAACTGGAATTAAGCTAGTCGATAATTGATCGATTACCAAATTTCAGGACTTGTTAATTTAAAGTTCAGGTACAGTATTAGTGCAAACCGGTCATTTTCAGTTGACTATTTCAATGTTGCTTTAATACTTTGCTTGAATTTGTTGATTTAAAGCACTCCGTTCACACAATCTATTTAAGTTGATTATCCATTATTAACTAATCTGTCATTTGATGTGGGAAGTCAGTGGCAGTATATTCGTCCCAATTTTCTGTAAATGTTAAACAGGTTTTCAGCTTGCGAGTCAAAGTGATCTGTGAAAGAATGCAGCAAAGTTCAGTTGAAAGTTCAAACAATAATTCAAAGTTCAGGAAAAGCTTAAAAGTACAAGTGCTAAGTCGTCAACGACTCAAGTGCTAACTCGACGACGACTTAAGAAATTTTCCTACGGGTTAAGTTAAGTCATTGGTTCTCTGGCTAACTCGTCCACGACCTAAGGATTATAAAGCAGGTTAAGTTAGGTCGCTTCAATTTTAAGTCGTTGATGCTTTAAGTCGTAAGTCGTGGAAAAGAAGAAAAGGCGTCAGTTCAAAGTGATGTAAAATTCTCCAAGTCCTAACTCGGCCACGACTCAAAGCTTAAGTCGCAAAGGCTGCTAGGTCGGTTCAGAGTTAAGTCGTGGAAGTCACTGGGTCGCACGAAATTGCTAAGTCGTGACCAAGCCAATATCTCGCTCCATTTGACCAACAGACTTTTCTCCCTAACTCCTAACCCGTTACCCTTCTAACTCCTAACCTGTTAACCCAATAGCCTCTCAATCAACAACGATCCTCGTTCCATCACACCATCGAATCACCCAAAAACCAATTCGAATCGCCTCAGATTTGCCATGAATCTGATACATTGCTGCTCTATCACAACCACAACATGATCGATGGCAATCACAGATCGATCAAAACATTATTCACAATGAAACACGGCACCAAAAAGTGAATTGAAGTCGGAAAATGGGGAATTAGCGATTCGACAATGGACGTGGGTGAACGATGACCGGATTCACTTACGTAGTATAACGGAAAGATGATCGGCGATTAGATGGTGGTGATTCGTCTTTGAAAGCTCGGAATTACGTCAATGGTGATTTCAAACTATAAGAGCAAGTGAGAAGAAGGAAGCAGAAGGAACGACTCAAGCTTTTATATCTCGGAGCAGTGGAAGTCGAAGCGGCACACGCGAGCTAAGATAAGTCGAAGCACACGACCTACGACTTAGGCGTGTACTTCGAGGGGCAAATGTTAACCCTCAATTTTCTACGACTTAAGAACTGCGCGACTCAAGAAGGATATGCGACTTAACGACTTAAGGTCTGGACGACGTAAGGAAGTCTACGACTTAACGACTTAAGGTCTGGACGACTTAAGCAAGTCTACGACTTAACGGTTTAAGGAGTTAACGGCTCAATGGATTCGGCGACTTAAAGATATTGGAAGACTCAACCCATTGGCGACTTAACATGTGCAACGACTTAAGGAAGTGGACGGTCTACGACTCAAGGCTATCTACGACTTAAGGCTACCTATGACCTAAAGCTACTTATGACTTACCTCCTAGCTCGTTTACCAGTTAGGCCGCGACTCACGACTTAGTTTAGGTCGTCTACGACCTAAAGCCAGAGTTGTAGTTCGTTGCCGCAATACTTATGCCGGAGGAAGATGACTCATAAACGACTTAGGACTTGTAGCATGGATCCAGATGGGCAAGTAAGCTTCTACTAAGCCACAAGCTAGACTCAATAGGTCAGCCACGACTTGCCTTAAGTCGATCACGACTTACCTTAAGTCGACCACGACTTACGACCTAAGGGGTCAAATTCCCTATAAATACCAACCTACCCCAAACGTGAAAAGGACTTTTGGCCAATCATTTTCCTGAAGCGCCATTACTCTGCCGAATTCTCAACTCATCCAAGACTTGAAGAACTCCAAACATTGAAGATACTACAACAAGCTTTGAACGAGATTCTACATATCCGACATGGATTCAGCAAATCTCATCGTCAAAGTTTGAGTTACTAATCTGAAGTGTTCGTGTGGTCGAAGTGAATTGTATTTGAAGTGCATTGTATCAAATTGTAACGAGATCAGCAATAAAAGAATATAAAGTGGACGTAGGATCAATTACGGGCCGAACCACTATAAATCTGTTGTCCCTTTACCGTTTTCTGCTATTTTCAGCTTATATTCTGTTCCCGTACCAACGGGTGGTGCTTTCACATTGTTATTACACACACCGGGTGTTAGCGTTCAATTTTCAGCGTTAACATAAATAAACTAAAATTTTGAAATATTATTAAACACTTTTAAATTTTCAAGTTAATACTTAAAAATCCTCCCTTTTTTAAAAAAAACTTAACTTCCAGGAAAAATATATTTTTCAACTCTAATATTGCCAGTCTAATTATTTATAAATCCCTCTCGATTTATCTCCAGTTTGATTTACGTTCCAATTTCGTAAATTCCTTTTCTCACATTTCTAAAAATAAAACTACTATTTATTTTTAAAATGATTTTACCCATCTCCTTATATCCACTGATAATTACTTCACTTTATTTTATAAATTTAGTTTATAATTCCCATAGTCTTATTTCCCATTTATAACGGTTTCACAACACTTAATCAATTTTAAATCGATTTTCTAAATTAAATTTCGTTTTTCAATTAATTTCTTAGTTAACCCAAATATATCCCAAACCCACTAATTTCAGATTCACTTCCTTTTTATGATTTAAAATCTTATTTAAATCTGGGACATCAATTTCCTATTTTATTTTCAATTTTCCTTTTTATTTTCCCAAACTATTTTAAATCTCAAATTTAAAAAAATAAATTCCTTTATACTTAAAACCATATCGCTTAAGTTCTTATTTTTAAAAACCCATTTTGTAACAACCCGCATATTTGTCGATTTTATATTTAAATATTTTATTTAAATATTTCATCATTCGTCGAATGTTTGTCCGAAAATCTACTTTTTGCAAACAGTCGAATTGGGACTCGAGACCACCTCCATTGAGTTCAAAATGTCGTTTGCGACCTTTTTGAGTATAAACTTTGATATGTTTGGAGCTAGTCAAAAATTTGACCATTTGCACTTTGGGTTTGGGTTTGGGTTCAGCCCCTTTGCCAACTTAACCCCCAAATCTGAACCACTTCTCCCCATTCTCCCTCACTTCCTCCTCATTTCAGTTCTTGAGCAACAATGGTGAGTGGAATGGGAAATTAGAATTCCCAAGCCCTAGTTTCCATTTGCAAATCAAGTTCTAGCTCCAAATTCAAAGAGAAGCTATTGGTAAGCATCCTCTTCTTCTTCTCCAACTCTTTCTCCTTTCAATCTCAGAAATTCCTAAACCTAACTTTAGGAAATAATTCTCTTTTAAGCTTAGATTCAAGCTTGTTGAGTTGGAATTGAAGAGTGATTGTCCTTGCCTTGCTCTATAGCTTCCTCTTCATTGTTTTTGTGTAAAAGGTGAGATTTTTATCTCACATCTTTGTCTATATCTATCTTTGTTGTTAGGTATGAATTCTTATCATCTATTTCGTGTTCACTTTTTGTGATTTGAATTGGTTTTGCGAATTCTTCAATTTTGGTGTTTTGGTCCAATTTTATGAAAATCCTTCTATGGACACTTGGACATTGATATTCGGAGTGTATCGAGCAGCCTTTTAGGCCGGGTTGTCGCTAGACGTAAATCCTTAGTTGTCATTGCTTGCTCGATCGCTTCCGATAACGTTTTGGCCATCTTGGCCTAGGTAAATTTCTGCCCAGATTGGGTGTTCAGACGTCTGGAGGTCAATACTAGACGTCTGGTTTTGCCTCCTAGTGAAAAATAACATACGGCAGAAAAATAAAAAGGGTAGTGACCAATTTCAGACGTCTGAACTATTGTTCCAGACGTCTGAAAAGATGTCAGACGTCTGATTTATGTTTTCAGACGTCTGGTTGGTTTTCTGGGATATTCCCAGAAACCAAATCCAGACGTCTGGACTTTTCCCCAGACATCTGAATGCCTTCAGACGTCTGATTCTAGGTTTCAGACGTCTGGATCGTTTTCTGGAATATTTCTAGAGACTAAATCTAGACGTCTGGACCAACCCCACAGACGTCTGGAAATTCCCAGTTTTGCCATATCATGCTTGATCGCTTGCCTTCACTAGGTCGTACCGTTTTGACAGAACTTCCTACTTTGATCGTAGGGGATCTTATCTGAAAAACATTCAATAGAACTTCCTACTTTGATGGTTTTGGGAATTGATTTCTTTGGATTTTATTCACGTCTTCGAATGTGAATTTTTATGATTGATTGTTTCTACATTCATTTCTATGATTTGTCACTTTAAAAATATAAAGGTTTTCTATATTAGTAGTAAATATCAAAACTCCTTCATTAAAACGATTTCAACACTATTTTATTACAAAGCACGTTTCTTAAACCGTTTTCCAATCTACTAGTATATACAAACCTTTACCTCATTCGTATGAGAAAATATAATTAAACGGCTTAGCAAAACAAGTGGTATGAAACGCTTGCATTTACTTCGTCGGTTAATTGATGGACTTGTTCGATTGAAACTCTTGTGACAATTTTCTAGTGGAGATCTACAATCTGTTCGTAAATATTTGAGTTAAGCAAGTGGTTATGGGACATGAAGCTAAACTCTTATATTTACTAGCTTAGTGTAATCAACACTTCTTGATGATCGATGATGATCATTTTATGGTTTAGACTAGCAATGTGCGATGTCTCTTTGTCCGTGTGAAGGACTGTACTTCATTTTATTGAGCTTCGTCTCATTTCTTTGTGGGCTAGCAACCCATGTACTTTTAATGTGTTTCGATTCATCTGATGTACCGTTTGTACTACATCGATGTCTCGGCTTTCCGGTTCATTGGACGTACCGTTTGCACTGCGTCAATGTTCTGAATTGTATTGTGTTTTGATTCACCTGATGTACCGTTTGTACTACATCGATGTCTCGACTTTCCGGTTCATTGCACGTACCGTTTGCACTGCGTCAGTGTTCCGAATTGTTTTGTATTCCGATTCACCTGATGTACCGTTTGTACTACATCGATGTCTCGACTTTCCGGTTCATTGGACATACCGTTTGCACTGCGTCAATGTTCCTAATTGTTTTGTATTTCGATTCATCTGATGTACCGTTTGTACTACATCGATGTCTCGAATTTCCGGTTCATTGGACGTACCGTTTGCACTGCGTCAATGTTCCTAATTGTTTGTATCTCGATTCATCTGATGTAACGTTTGTACTACATTGATGTCTCGACTTTCTGGTTCATTGGACGTACCGTTTGCACTGCGTCAATGTTCCAAATTGTTTGTGAGTTTTCATGCTCCCGCTTGGGATTGGACATCCTTTTCTTGTGATTTCTAGATTTCTAGATATTGATTTCTGGAATTTATGTTTCACCAACTTTTACAATTGGCATTAATATGTATGTCATTATTGTGGCTTGGTGAATTAAATAAAGAATATGACATTCTTTTTAATCTTTGAGAAGATTCTTGTGATATTGATTAATCTCTTGTTGATTTTTAATTACGTACTTATCATAGTATGGTATTATGGTTATGATACGTTTTTGTCATATCTCTTATTCTATATCACTTTATCTGATATTTATAGCTAAACTGATCCGTTTATTATTTTCTTCTTAAATAATACTCGGGTCAGACTGAGATTTTACAGGTGCTTCCTCATGACTTCTTATCTGGAGCCATCTTCTGACTTTTGGCTAACTACTCTAGTTTAGTAGTTTTTGTTGTATACATTTGAGATTTAGACTCCTTGATGTATACATATTCTTTTGCCTTGCACTTGTATCTATTCTTTTGTGTTATTGTGGATCTTATTTGACCACTACTCTGATGTACACTTTCATGTGCTATATTCATATCTATTTCCGCCTTTGTGATATGAATTGTCTGCGACTGATTTGTGTTATGTTTATTCCTATATTTGTTTCCGAAGATTATATATAGCCACCGTGTGATAGCTGTGTTTGTATCGGTATGTCGGATTTCCTCTTTGGGTTTCCTCTTGAGATGAAAAGTTATATTCTTATCTGGCATATCGGTCCTCGCACAAAGAAGTTACATGGATGGTCGCTCCTCAACAGCCTTATTCTCCGTGCTAGTTGACAGCATTACACCGTAGTGTCCTTGGCTAGTGTGGGTATAGAGGTGGGGCGTCACACATTTACTCACATTTATTCAAAAATTCTCTATATTTTTTTCATATTCCGGAATTTATTAAATAGGATTTTAAAATCAAACTATTTATTTTTCCCAAATTCATTACTTTTAATTTATCCAACTTCACTATAATTATTTTTCTTTAAAATTCTCTTTTATTTTCCTTTAACAATTCAATATTCATATTATGGTATTTTAAAATGCCAAAAATCTATCCAGCAATACCATAGCATCCAATAAATTCAATTTCCAATATAAGCTATCAAAGATTATCCAATATATCATATTACTGAATTTGAAAATAAATTCAACATTTTTGAGGAATCCAGTTGGATCCCTCCAACCAATTTCCCTGCATCCACAGATGTTAGCACAATATAAAAATACCAATCCCACTTCGAGGGGGATATCGCGGTATATATGGTCATCCTCTATTATGCGGGGAGCATAGGGTCTCATCCGCTATATATATGCGGGAATATTAATCACTCCAATATATATATACTACTATATATATAATATCATATCCAACTGATAAAAATTTATCAATTCTATCAATTAATCAACAATTAATTTTAGCTATTTAAAATTAACTACCGTAATCCAAATTTGAGTGAGATTAACTCACCTTTATTTTCAAATGTGCTAATCGATCCAATTTTAAATTAATTGAACAACGTTCAAATTAATTTAAAATCCCTGCTAACTTCCAATCATTCCAACCGCATTCCAGAATGTAGAGAATACCCATATAAGTGCAACACCACATCAATACCTAATCCCGACTCGTACGAACAGATTTTGAGTTTATTAATATCGACAAATTTTTTAACTAAACTAACTTAAACGGGATAAAAAATTTAAATTTTAAATTACCCAAATATTTGCGTTACCCTCCTCTTCCTCGATCAACAGCAGCTCAATCCGCTCCTCTTCTTCCTCATCGCGACTTCGCTCCAGCTTTTTTTCGAAATTGCGATGGTCGTTGTTTGATGACAGTCGCCACCGCCTTCTCACCAGCGGACCCCGAGAACATGACTATCCCACGCCACCCCCAAAACTCCAACCCATGCTCCCCTCGCGAACGCCACAGCTTCGATCCCTCGTCCAAACTCGAACCACACGACTCCCCTACCGTTTGTGAGTGTACGCCCAACCCTCAACGACGCCGCAAGCCTCCCTCGTGCACCACCGCACCCCCTTCGAAGGACGCCTAATCTTCCAGGACGCGTTTGCTCTGAATTCGATTCTTTTTTTTTGAGTCGATTCCGAGAATCGATTGAAGAGGGAAAAAGAAACGCGATTTTTGATTTTAGGGTGAAAGAAAACAGGGACTCGCGATTATATAATGGCCGAAGCACTTCTTTTTTTTTTCGGCTATTTTTTCTTTTTTTAAAATTTTTGAACCAACAGTTGTGCTATTTTTAAAAGAGGAAGGAAGGGAGATAAGAAGTGATATTGGCATGTACAAGAAGGGCAAAAGTGATTTGAAGGGAGGTGAAAAAGTTCTGATGTGAATTTTTTTTGTCAAATCCATGAATATATGTATATTTAAATTCAAATCGTCTCGAATTCGTAGCTTAAAAATCTTGACCTCCTATCGAGGCATGCCGCTAGGCGTTCATAATGTTATACCCCTATTCTGAACACAATGGAAAAGGTTTCAAGTCCTAATTCGATCGTAGGAGAAGATAGCTTTTTGGACCCAATTATTATATTAAATTTTCGATATAAATTTCAGTGCGTTTATATACCGTATGAACAAACGATAACTCCAAACGCTATAAAATTTGAAACTCAATAATAATACACTATTACGGATCCAATGGAACTAGTTTCGTCGAATTCCGAGACTGTGCCTCGGAAGGCTATTTTTACATGTCAATTTAAACGATATATTTTTAAAACTGAACAAATCACTTTTAAATTCAATTTTAAAACTTTTATTATCCTCATTATTATCAATATAAATTTTATAAGCCTTTAAATTATTTTTAACAAGCATAAAACTCCAGATTCAATATTTTAGCCAATTTCTAATTATTAAATCCAATAATTAAATTATCCGATAAATAGTAATATTTGAAACTCAAGTTTAAAATTAACTTTTAAATTCAATTAAATATTCCAATTTCAAATATCCAAAACTCTGGGTCGTTACATTTCCCTTTCTTTGTCATAATTTAAAATTTCTTTTCAAATCTAGAATATCAATTTCAGATTTGATTTTCAGATTTCCTTGTTATATTTTTCAAAACTATTTTTAATCTCGATTCTAGAAATAAATCCTCTTTATTCTTAAACAATATCACTTAAGTACTATTTTTAAAATCCTTTAATTTACGATATTTCAAAATTTTCTATTTTCATTGTTCCGAAATTTTTAAATATAAATTCGAATCAAACCATTTATTTTCCTCCAAATTCATTTCCTTAAATAAATCCCAATTTCACTATAAATATTTTTACCTTAAATTCTCCTTTCAATTTCTTTCCCAATTTTAAACATTTATCATTAGTATTTTTTTAAAATACCAAAAATCTAATCAGTAATACCATAGCATCCAATAAGTCCAAATTCCACTATAATCTATTGCAGGTTATTTAAACAGATCACATAATAATATATATATATATATTAATTCAACATTTTTTAGGAATCCAGTTGAATCCCTCCAACCTGTTTCCCTACATCCACAGATGTTAATACAATATAAAAATACCAATCCCACTTCAAGGGGGATATCGCGGTATATAGGGTCATCCGCTATTATGCGGGGCGCATAGGGCCTCATCCGCTGTATATATGCAGGGATATCAATCACTCCAATATATATATTACTATATGTATATATATACATTCAACTGATAAAAATATATCAATTCAACCAAACAATCAAAAATTAATTTTAACTATTTAAAATTAATTGCAGTAGCCCAGAATTGAGTGAGATTAACTCACCTTTGATTTTCTGTCGCTTTCGCGTTCCGTTTTCAATTGAATCCGGATGCATTTTAAATTGTTTGAATTTTTCAAAAACTCCAATTTCGCCGAAACCAGTTTCATTTCGAAGTCCTCTTCACTCTGATCACTACACAAAAAGTTTCATCCAAAACGGACCTCGTATGCACGAGATATAATTTTTTATACGTTATCGATAATTTAAATTTTTAAAAACAATTTAATTATATTTTATAAAACCCATACCCAACAGTAACGAGATCGGCCCAAAACATGCTCTTCCCCAAATTTTAAAATCCCACTTCTAGATTTAAACCCCTCCATGTCGCCACCATCTCTCCTCCCTTACTCCTCCATCCCTTCACGAGACTTCACGCGACCCCCACCAACGGCTTTCTCGTCGAAAACCATTCCTTCCTATATCCAATACAAGCTATTTGATCACCTACACTCCATCGTGACGTAGCCATGTTCGACTGCTGTAGCAATGTCGCGATGACCCACGTAGCGCCGCACCTCACCGAAACTTGCCCACACGAGTGCTTTATCATGTCGAACCCAATGAAACCGACGCCGAGCCCTATCTCCTCGTACAACCCTCCAATCCTCGAACCCTCGTTCGAACCCATTCACGACATTACTGTCAATCATCTGGACGTGAAGCCGCAACCCTTTAAAAACATATCCAAATGAAGTTCGCACAAACTCTCAAATTTACAAACTGGTTTCGTGATTTTTAAGTGAGTGAATTTGAAGAATTAAAATTTTCAAAGTTTTATTTCTTTGCTTTTTATTTCTTTGTTCGGTTGCTATTTTTAAAAGAGTGAAAAGAGGGGGAAACGTGTATCACATGACAGGAAACAGTGATTTGAGGGGAGGTGAAAAAGTTCTGATGTGAAGATGTTTGACTAGTCAATATAAAAATATATTATTTAAATTTTAAATCATCTCGATTCACAACTTAAAATATGACCTCCTACCGAGGCATACCGCTAGGCGTTTATAATGTTATACCCCTATTCCGAACAAAATGGAAAAGGTTTCGAGTCCTAATTCGATCGTATGGAGAAGATAGCTTTGGACCCAGCTACTATATTGAATTTACGATATAAATTTCAACACGTTTCTATCATGTACGATCAAACGACGAAATTAGAAATCTGATAATAATACACTATTACAGATCCAATAGAACTGGATTCATCGAATTCAGAGACTGTGCCCCGGAAGGCTACTTTTAAATGTTAATTTAAACGATATATTTTTAAAATGGAACAAATCACTTTTAAATTCAATTAAAAAAGTTATATTATCTCCATTATTATTAAAATAAATTTTATAAGCCTTTAAATTATTTTTAACAAGCTTAAAACTCCAGATTCAATATTCTACCCAATTTCCAATTATTAAATTATCAATAAATAGTAATATTTGAAATTCAAGTTAAAAATTAACTTTTAAATATTTAAGAATCAATTAAATACTCCAATTTTAAATATCCAAAATTCTGGATCGTTATCGTGCGTGATTTTCGAGGTGATTATGGAGTCGAGTTCATCGGGCTTGTTGGCAGTGGTGCGTGGTCAAAGGGGCTTCAAGGTGGTAGTCGTCGATCGTCGTTCGACGGTCTTGGGTTGCATGCGTGTGGAGGTTTTGTTCACGTGGATGGGTTATGGTGCATGCCTGGGTTTGAACGATGGTGAGGAGAGAACGTGGGTAGGGATTCGAGTGAAACAAGTCGCGTTCGATCGTATCGACGAAGACTACGGCATGGCGTTGGATTCATATTTATTTGAAGCAGAAAAAAATTTCAGTTTCAAATAAAATGTGAGTGTTTTATAATGCTCACGAAGTACTGGAATATTTTTATGCTCGATAAATTTGAAATTATGAAGTGATATAAGTTTATTGATCGTTGTTTGATAAATTTAATTGTCATCTAAATTGTCATTCGAATTAACTGTTAAAAATTAAAATTGACAGTTAAATTTGAAATTGGAATTTAATTGCCAGTAAAATACCCGATATTAATAACTATGAAATTGTTGTGAATTATTTTGACTATTTGGATGATTGATTGTGATGGATGCCAATTGATTGATATTTGGATGATTGGATGTTTATTTAATTTTGCATATATCTTGGTATCACCTGGTAAATTATTTATAGTATATAAAACTGTAAATGGAATTATTTTGAATAAATTAAGAAATAGGTTGAAATGATACATACCTATGACACTGTGATTTGGATTGAAATGATATTTATCCAACCCGAATTAAATTAGAATAACTGATTCACTTGGCCATATGATAGAAAACTATATACGGACAATAGGTTGGTTAAATTAAATGATTTTAAAATTTTTGTTTTGAAATTATTTAAATGATTTGATTTTAAGAAAGAAAAAATCGAATTTATGGAAATCGAACTATTTTCGAACTTTGAATATTGCTAAGTAAAAGTGATTTAAAACGATATTTCGAAATTAAGCTCGGAATTGTATTTTATTTGAAGATTTTGATTTTTAAATTAGATATTGAAGGTTAATTGAATTTAAGTGTTTTGAATCGATATTTTGAAAATCGAACTCGAAACCAATATAAATCGAAATGGTTTTAATTTGGAATTGGAATGGTTTTAATTCGAAATTGAAATTGAAATTAATTTGGGATTGAAATTGAAATTAAATTGGGATTTAATTGAAATTTATTCAAGTTGAAATTTGGTCTAAAATTGAAATTGAAAGTGAAATTGAATTTTCTCGAAATCGAAATCGAATTTATTTGAATTCGAATTGGAATAGAAGTAAAATTCGACTTGAAATCGGAATTAAATCGATTAAATCGAAATGGAAATTGAAATTGATTTAAACTAGAAAATTTGGATTTGAATCACTTTGACTTTGAAACTATTTTCAAATAAATTATTTTAATATAAACTGTTTAAAATCTCTCCTTAAATATACAAATTATTTTGATTTTCCAAACTATTTTACTATATAAACCATTTTCATTACTCAACTATTTAAAAATTTTAAACTATTAAAAAAAAATTAAACTATTTTCTAAAATTCAAACTGGTCAGAGTGGGAATCGTTATATTTAAATCATGGATTTAAATATAAATTGGGTTAAATTGAAGTTATAGTCTAAATTGAAATTCGAAGCAATGTTGAAATGGAAATGAAATCGAGATATTAAGACGAACATGATTTTGAATTGGAATAGTATATTTTGAGTAAATATGATGATTTGGAAATGAATTTAATTTTGAAGCGAATAAGATATTTTGATATCAAGTATGAATTATTTTCGAAATATAGAAGTACCAACCGGTGTGTACAACGACGTTTGGTTGTTAAAGAGACTGGGGCCTCTTATTGGCATACTCTTTGTCAATATTGGAAACACTTTAACATATAAGCATAGAAATAAACATATATCGTAGGGAAAGCAAATGAACATAGCATCATAAATAAATAAACATGAGCACGGAATTCAAATAACAATGTCACACAACAATATCAAAACATAACAGGCATACATAAAGTAATGTCTTAAATAACATGATAAGATGAGCATAAGTAAATATAAAAACTAGATTTCCTTATTATCCGAAGCTTCTTCTTCGAAAGTCGTCCAAGTAAAAGGTGCGTGGTTTTCGACAATACCAGTAGATGTACAGCCGGTACATGATATTTTCTCCCAAATTTTGTTTAAGAACCTTTTATGGAATTAAGCTTCTTATTTGTTTAGATGAAATTTTTCTCGACGATAGCCAATCATTGTCCAAGCTTACTTTGATTGCGAGAGAGAGTAATAAGTGCTTGCTTTGGAGTAATGTCAGTATGGAGCTCATGAATTTCATCATCGTCTTCTTCTTCTTCTTGGTGAGGAGTTTGTGAGGATGAAGATGCGATATTAGTATCCCTTGGTTGAGGAATACCTTGATCGCGATTTTCCGCCCATTGTTGGAAGCTTATCATTTGTTGAGATTCTGGGTATTTTGGAAGACCCATAAGACTTAGAGTCTTCGAGTTGAGTTCTCCAATGGTCATGTAATCTGCATCGGGTAAAGGAACTCCTAAGTTTTAGGCTCCGCAGTGGATGGTTTTGTAGTTTCTTTTATGGTTAACAGTGAGGAACTCTTCCAAAATGATATTTGCCCAATTTACTCTTTGGGATGAGTAAATGGCATAGAGGGCTTGGAAATCCCTCTTATAGACTTTCTCGTAGCTACCGGTACGTGGTTGAAGTGATCAGATGAGAACTCGGTGAAGAATACGTGCCTTTGGACGTAATGCACTGGATTTCAAGATCGTCAAATCATCCGATAGAAAACGATGAGAAACTTCATCTCGGTCATACATGTCTACTTTGATATTATCGATATCCAATCCGTCGGATAGACATCGCAAAATGTGGCCAAGTCGTTGTAGAGGGAGATAAATTTTAACTCCACAAACATAGGTCCAAATACAATCGTCCTTATTTTGTGGATCTTGGTGGTTTAAATACTTATTAGCAAAAAATAATTTAATCAAGAGAGGATAAATTTTAACATTATTTGAGTCATACCAAATTAAATGATCGACACCACTAGCTTCGGCAAGCTCTCGGATAGCATATCCATTAAAATCAGCAAATTTGATGAAGGCTCCTTCAAAAATCCAAGAATTTTTCATTGAATTAAACCCAGTCACTACTGTTTCATTGTGAAGCTAAGAACGGATTTAGCTTTCGGAAGGACCAGAAGTAGATTCACGAGCATGTTTTATTCTAGGTGTCACTGATTTGAGTAGGTTTGGAGAAAAAAATGAATTTTTGTAGTGGAGGCTAGGGTTTCTGTTGAAGTAGAAAGGTTTAGGTAATGGGTAAATGAAGAGAAGAGATGAGATAATTAGTGGTTGGGTGAAAGGTTGCACTGGGATGAGTGTATAGATATTATAAAAAACTGAAAATATACGGGCCAGTCGACTGAATTGGGGACCTCAGTCGACTGGTATGCAGGGTTTTCCATCCCGCATGTTTATAGTGTAAAATAAAGAAATTCAGTCGACTGAAAGTAAGGTAGCAGTCGACTGATAGATGTGTGGAAATTCAAATAGATTGAAGGTTCAGTCGACTGAATTGGGGAATCAGTCGACTAGGTTGCAGAGAAAACTAACCCGCATGTTTATAGTTCATTTTAGTGGGTATTCAGTTGACTGGTTCGATTGATTCAGTCGACTGACTGCAGGGTAAAAATTTAATTTAGTTTGAATATTCAGTCGACTGAAACACCTTTACCAGTCGACTGAATCTATTCTTTTTTTACGGTAAGCCTTTCTTCTAGCTTTTCCTTAAATTAGTTATACGATATATATATATATATATATACATAGTTATGTGTTTTCTAGTTTTAATTTAATGTTAATCATAAATATATAATTATTATTCCGGAAAACATACAACTTATTCAAATTATAATATATAAACAAAATGTCTTAATTTTTGGAATTTTTTGAATCATCCGAGTGTAGTTCAACCTTAGTGATTTCTTATAATGGATGGATAGAAGACCATGCATTGCTTTGAGCACCACGTTCCCAAGAGTTTGGAGACACTTAAGGACGTTGCGGAGATGATTGGTGCACACATTGTTTGGAAGATGGTCCGCAAACCTTCAGAGCAAATTGTTCTATGAAGCTTAATCATTTAGCATTGCCTTTCTGTTCATAGTACATTTCGTGTTGAAGTTCCAATGTTTCCTGTTGATAGTGGTGGATATCGTCAATCTTTTCTTTTGTCGACGAGGAGTCAAAACCAAAGTTTCTTTTAGCTCTTTTTCCTTTTGGTGTATACCAAGTGTGATGATTTGGTGAAGGCGTAATCTTAACTGGAATATATACCAGAGTTGAATTGTTTGAGGAATCGGAGGTTGGAGTGCTAAATACAATTGAGGATTGGTTTGATCTCTCTTATGACGACATTGTAGAGATTATAATTTATTTGAAACTTAATTTTGCTGAATAGTTTTTTAATTGAATGAGGATTGAAATGAGAGTTGATGTATATAAATACCGATCTTATATACTATTACTGGTTTTTAGTGTTTGAGGTAAAAATAACATTTGAAGAGTCTCAGCTTAGTAAAAATGTGAGGTAAGAAAGAGTAAGAATTAATGACCGTAAGTTAAATCAAAGTGATGTATGGTTCTGAATCAAGAAATATATTAGTACACTGGAACATCATGCAACTTCCTCCTAAGAGACCTGAGTTCGAGTGGCATCAACTCCAATATTTTTGTTTTTTTCAAAAAAATTTATTTATTTTTAAAAAAAATTATAAAATAATATCGAATTATAATTCATGTAACGATACAATTCCTAATTAACGTCTCAATTTTGATAAAAATATTTTTATTTAAGGGTTTAGTAAATATATCAGCTATTTGATTTTCTGATGGTACAAAATCTAGCGATATATTTCCTTTTTCAATATTATCGTGAAGAAAATGATGTCTAATATCAATGTGTTTAGTTCTAGAGTGTTTATAGGATTTTTGATAAATTTATAGCACTTATGTTATCACAATAAATCATAGATTTAGAAAGTTTTATTCCAAAATCTTGTAGTGTTTGCAACCTATATATTACTTGAGCACATGCCAAAGCAGTAGAAATATATTCTGCATCACACATCGAGAGTGAAACACAATTTTGTTTCTTACTAAACCAAGATACTAAAGATCGTCCAATGAAATGACAAGTACCACTTGTACTCTTTCGATCCGTTCGACATCCTCCAAAATCAACATCACAGTTTGATACTAACTCAAAAGGACATTCTTTTGGATAAAAGAGACCGTAGTCTTCAGTCTTGCTTAAGTATCGCAAAATTCGTTTCACTGCCCGCAAATGTGATTCTTTGGGATTTGGTTGAAATCGTGCACATAAGCATACACTAATCATTAAATCCGGTCGACTAGCAGTTAAATATAGTAATGATCCATCATGCTACGATATATTTTTGGTCAACACTTTTTCCATTTTCATCTCTGTTGAGATGTACAGTAGTACTCATAGGAGTTGGTTTAGCCGAAGTGTTTTCCATACCAAATCGTTTTATAAGATTATTACAATATTTTTCTTGATTAATAGAAATTCCATTACTTAATTGTTTAATTTGTAAACCAAGAAAATATAAAAGTTCTCCCATGTGAGACATTTCAAATTCTCTTATCATAATAAGTGAAGATTCTTAACATAAATTTTCATTTGTGGAACCAAAAATAATATCATATACATAAATCTGTATTATTAAAATATCATTTTTATCTAGTTTTATAAACAAAGTTTGATCTACCTTTCCAATTTTAAAACCAGAATTGATTAAATAATTTTAAGACGGTCATACCAAGCACGAGGTGCCTGTTTTAAATCGTATAAAGCCTTTTTTAATTTATAAACATGATCTGGAAATTTTTCATGTACAAATAAAGGTGTTTGTTCTACATATACATTTTCTTTTATAAAACCATTTGAAAATGCACTTTTTACATCCATTTGATATAATTTAAAGTTATTAAAACATGCATAAGCTAATAAAATACGTATAGCTTCTAGACGAGCAACAGGAGCAAATGTTTCATCATAGTCTATTCCTTTTTCTTGATTATAACCTTGAGCAACTAGCCTAGCTTTGTTCGAATAATGTTTCTTTACTCATCAGCTTTATTTTTGTAAACCCATTTGGTACCGATAACCGCTTGATTACTTGGTCTAGGAACCAAGTCCCAAATGTCATTATGTTCAAATTGATTTAATTCTTCTTGCATAGTTATAATCCAGTAATCATCAATTGAGGCTTCTTTAGCATTTTTGGGTTCAATGTTTGAAAGGAATGCTACATGACCCATTTGATTTAGTTGATTTCAAGTTCTTACGTTAGTATTTACTTCTCCAATGATATTTTCAACAGGATGATTTCTTAGAAGTCTTGGTGGAGTTCGAATTTCATTATTATTTGGTAAATTATTGTTTACATTATTTTCAAAATTTTCAAAATCATCTTCTATGTAATTTGATTTAGTAATAATCTCATCATCTTCATTTTTATGATTAATTTTGAAATTTTCATCGAATGACACATGAAGTGTTTCTTCGATTACTTTAGTTCTCTTATTATAAATTATATAGGCATTGCTTCGTTCTGAATATCCAATGAATATTACTTCATCGGATTTTGGATCGAATTTACAAAGATTGTCTTTTGTATTTAAAAGAAAACATTTTGAACAAAAAAATTTAAAATATGATATGTTGGTTTTTCTTCCATTAAAAAGTTCTTATGGGGTATGTTTTGTTAATGGTCTAATGGAAACTCTATTTAAAAGATAACAAGCAGCTGATACAGCTTTTGCCCAGAAGTGTTAGGTAGAGTACTTTCATTTAATAAAGTCCTAGCATATTCTTGAAGTGTTCTATTTTTCCTTTCTACAACTCTATTTTGTTGTGGAGTTCTAGGAAATGAAATTTTTTGAACAATTTCTTTCTTATTACAATATTTTTCAAAAGATTCATTTTCGAATTCACCACCGTGATCGCTCCAAATATTTTTAATTTTTTAATTTTTAATATTTTGAATTCTTTTAGCAAATATTTCAAAATTTTTAAAAGTATCACTTTTATTTTTCAAAAATATTGTCCAAGTGAATCTTGAGAAATCATCTACAATTACAAAAACATATCTATTACGGTTTATAGACTGAAATTGAGTTGGTCCAAAAAGATCTAATTGCAATAACTCAAGTGGTTGTAATGTAGAAGTTATTTTCTTTGATTTAAAAGAAGATTTGTTAATTTTCCTAACTGACAAGCATCACAAATATTCTTTACTTTAAAGTTCATTTTTGGTAAACCTTTGACTAAATTATTCTTAGATAATTTGCTTATTGCTTTAAAATTTATATGACAAAATCTTTAGTACATAACCAAGGATCATTTTCTTCGGCTACTAGACACATATTTGTGTTATGATTAACTTTCATATTTAAAATGTAAATATTTCATTCTCTAGTTCCTTCAAGTATAAGATTTTTATTTTGATCAAATATGTTGCATTTATTTTTCGAAAAAGTTATATTAAAACCCATATCGCATAGTTGACTTATACTAAGCAAATTATGTTTTAAATTCTTAACTAGTAAAATATTTGTAATAAGAGGTAAGTTGCATGTACTATCATTGCTCACATCGCCTTTGTCGATGATATAGGCATTGGAATTATCTCCAAATGTAACAGATTCTCCATCTAAGTAGATAATATTAATCATCATATCTTTGTTTTCTATCATATGTTTTGAGCAACCACTGTCAAGTATCCACTTTTCTCTTTTCTTAGTTGGTACCTGCAAAAAATATCGGAATGATTTTGATACCCACCTTTTAATAGGGTCCTAAGAGTTAGATCTTAGGAAACCATACCCAAGAGGATTTAGAATTCCATTTATAAGTAAAATCATTATTTTTATGAACTGGATTTATAAAAGATTTATATACTTATTTTTGATTGAATAATTATTCATTTTTGGTACCTAAATCTTTATAGTATTTGTGTTGCAAATTTGTTTCTTTTGAGTGAAAACCTTTGGTTTTGCTTTTGCTTTTACAAAATTCTTATGCAAATTGAAATTTTTATATGATGGGTTATTCTTCTTTTAATTAGTCTTTGAAGAACTCGTATATCCTAACCCTTTCTTATTAAAAGTAGTTCGAGAATTACTAATAATCTTAGAAAGATTTTCCCTTCCTTTATTGAAATTAGATACATTTTTACTAATATTCTCTAACTCGGTTTTGAGACTGGTATTGTTTAATTCAAGGATTTTGACATTTGATTTCCAATCATGGTTTTCTGAAGCTAATGTCATATTCTTTTCTTTTTGCACTTCTATTTCATTTGATAGCATAGTGAGTTGAGAAGAAACATCAGACAAAAATTCTTATGTTTTAACAAGTTCTTCTTCTAAGATTTTCTTTTCATCTCTTAGCATATCAACTTCTATTTCATTTCTATTTAATTTTTCTAGAGCATCTTTATACTTTCTTTTAACTTCTTTTATTTTATCCAATAGCTCTGAGTTTATCTCTATTAAATCATCAAAAGTAAGATCACTTACATCGTTAGTGGAAGCCATAAAGCAGACATTGGCTTGTTCAAAATCACTGTCAGTGTCATTTTTTGATGATGAAGACGATTCTAACTTATCCCATGTAACAGAGAATGCTTGCTTCTTTTTGTACTTGTCCTTACTATTCTTGTATCTGTCTTTCTTTCGGTTAGGACAGTCTTTCTTTATATGAACCTTCTTATGACATTCATAACATTCGAGATTTGAAGCTGGTGGTTTATTGGTATTGTCTCTCCTATTGTTTTCGAATTCCTTGTTCTTTCTAAATTTCAAAAGCTTTTTGAAACTCTTTGCTATAAATGCCATGTCATCTTCATATAAGTCCGGTCTTCTTGTTCAGCTTGAAAATCTATATTCTTTATATCTTGGGCTTGATCTCGTTTTGCCTGCAAATTAACTTCATACGACATGAGAATTCTTATTAACTCTCACTACAACATAATATACTTTAAATTGATACCAAGCTGTGACGCCCCACCCCGAGACCCACATTAACAAAGAGAATTACTTAGTAATTTTGTCCGCTAATGCGGAGAATAGGGCTGGTTAAGGGCGATCATCATAGTCTTGCATTAGATAAGAGCTAATTATATCGGTATTTGCACTCATTTTTTTTTCATTTCATCTCAAGAGTTCGACATACTTAATTTCTATCTAATACACTACTACGGTGGATACAGGATCGATTCAAAAATAAAATATAATGATTATAACAATCGACAGTCACAAAACAACAACACGGATAATATACATATACATACATCAAATGTAATACAACATGTAGCAAATGGTATTCAACCATGATATATATACATACATCCCACAAAAGAATATATACATCATATAGTTCCCAACCAAAAAGATCACTACACAAAAACTATGCTATAACCAAGACCGAGTTGCAGGTTAGGAAGTTGGATGCGTTGAAAAAATGCTATAATAGGATTCTACAGCGTTTTAGAGAATTCTATGTAACGACATGCTATAATAGGTCTGGAATATTTTATAGCGGGAAAACAAATGCTATGAAAAATGGACTGTCCATAGTGTTTCATGGTGCTATGAATGCAAACGCTATATAAATGGTAAAAAGTTACCACTTTTGATAAGTTTATAGCATGCTATGGTAAACAAAGCTATGTGAAGTTCATGCCTTTTATAGGGTTGTATAAACGCTATGCAAAGTCCATGCCTTTTATAGAGTTTTATAAACGCTATGAAAAGTGCTTGCTTACTATCAATATAACGCTTACAAAATAGTATAAATTCCATTTAATAGATCTTATTAAATTTCTATAAGTCATTTCTTCATTACATTTCACATACTAATTCACGCATGTTATATATATATATATATATATGTATGTATATATATATATATATATGTATATATATATGTATGTATATATATATATATATATATATGTATATATGATTTGAGTTCAAACAACAATTGAATAAATTTTTGAACCACAAACAAAGAATATAATATTTATCAATTGTGTACCGAAAACAACATTTGTGCTTACATAATAATCTTAACACATAATACTTTAAATGTACATACATGTCAAAGTATAAATTGTCTAAATCAACACCACGATAGTAGAAAAGGTAAAACCATACAAGGTAGATTCGCTAAAATCTTTTCCTGCGTCAAAATAAAGATAAAAATATGAAATGTCAAAAGGCTTCCTGAAGTTCAAATGAGAAATTAAACCGATGAAATTTCCATAATATCGAAGGATATATATAAAGTACTAAATAGAGATTTTACAGTAATGTTTATATTAGGTTGACAGTAATGCCTTAATCCTTATTGATTAAAAGAGTGAATAATTTCTTCTTAATCTATAATATTCATTCTTAATCTCAATTCTACACACTCATACGTATATCGAAGCTTCAATCATTTTATTATTCAAAATTTAAAATTCTTAATTCTTTAGTCCTTCATAAAGAATTAGCAACAACAACAGTCAATATAATACATTGTAAAACACAAAATAACACAACAAGAACAGGTACATATTTCGCCAGGCATGCCACTACAGCTTCAAGTGAAACCACAAAGGCAACATGCCCAATAAATTCTTCTCAACCTCAAACCAGAAGAACAAAACCGCATCTCCTAATCGAATTTAGCAAAACATGCACAGGCGTAGCAGCAAAACATGCAACAACTTCATTAGTGAATAATTGAGCCAGTATAATTCATATCAGTTTAATAATACTTTACAGATTATGATGAGATGTTTTGCTTATATTAAAGGTGAAAATATATAACTTTGTGCCTGTAGTAATTTTTTCCATTTACCATCCATGTTTTGGTTATTGAGTGCAAGAATTCGACTGGTACCATTCCTAAAAACAATAATCATATAACTATTTAGGCTCTTATGTTTCTTTCCATCTGCAATGTAAATATTATTACTCGCCTGATTCATGTGTTGGCTTTGAATCCTTGGAAAGATATCTTGTTTTGTTAAGTTCCATGTGTATGCTGCCCAGCTTCGCAAAAAGTCCTACAAGTGGGGCATTACCCGAAGAGAAGGCTCGGTCTGCTCATAAGCAAATCGTTTGTTCAAGAACTCATCTTTCATGTTAGGTCCACCTACAAATGCTCCTGTCAAAACATTTGGATTGCTACCAATGATGTTAAAGCGCTTATGGAATCCTTCAGTGCACCCTACCGGAGTGGCTAATGTATGTTTTGATGCTATTGATGCTCCTCTACGATGAACTTGTGCAGGGTACTTCTCTCCGTACCCTACTAAGTAGCTCATTGATTTAGGGTTCTTTCTTAGCATGTACTCACCTAGCATTGTACAAAAATTGTCATATATGGTTTGACATAATACATGTGGATAGTTTGAAAAATAAAATGAAATGTACCTAGGACTGTGCAAACCGAAGAAGAGCTTGAGGTTCAATTTCTCCATCAGGATAGTGGAGACTGGCTTTAGCCATGGAAAGATAATCAGAGTATACTACCAAGAGAAATGAAACTGCAGAGACATACTGCATATTGTTCCATTGAAATACAGAAGACCGCATGTGTTTATTTTATATTCATGGTAGTTAGCTAGAATAATCCAATTAAGTTATATTCCATTATTGCAACTATGAGGTGAAAAGAAAACCTGGTGTCATTATGACATTATATCCGTTGTTCTTTTGCAGGCAATCACATAAGAAAAAGTCTGCTTTAGCTTTGTATTGCCTTAACGTTGCATTGTTTGCACTACTTTCTTCCTGCATTAGAACCTTGGTTAGGAGCACTTGCAGTCCAGCATATTTGTTGTCCCAAGAGAACTCTTTTACAGTCCAGTTCTTCTACTCACTGCCACTTGCTCAACATGCTAGATCTGCTAGTCTATACACACAAATATTATATAAAGTTGAGCCAGCCTGCAAGGATTACCTGTTCTTACATGGGCATTGGGTGATTACAGCCATTTCCATTCAGTGACACACCATCTCATGCAAGGCTTGATCTACTTAAAAAAAGATTTAAAAAAATCACAAACATAATTTCCTTAATTTTTATCATTGTATACGCAGTTGAGCTACTGATAATCCAACCCGGTTAGTGGTTACCAATGCAAAATATTATTATTCACGTATTTATCATATGGCTTTATAGACATATTGGTGCCATAAATTTAAACTAATAAACTATAAAAATTAAAATCTTACTAAAGCAGGCTTCTATCAACTTTTGAAAAGTGTTTGGAAAATAAAATCATACTATTATATTTGTTTACTTTGTTTTTAAAAAAATGATTTGTATTTTAAGTCTTTGCAAGAAAATCACAACTAATACATAATACACTTACTAAGCAGTCTAAGTAAATAGCACCAAGCTGTCAACCATACCAAGTATTCGAACCATAATAGCTTATACAAAAAACTTACCCTTTCACAGTTCCATTTTCATATCGACCCTAATATTCTTTCCATTGGCATCTCCCTCTTCCCCGGTGTAAAATCCCTGACAATTAAACTCATTAAGTGTCAGTGTAGCAATGTTAAAAGGTTGGAAAAATTGGTAAAATCAGTATAATAAAAAATCAAAAGTAATAACACCTTCATAGAGCGTTGAGGGTTGAGTCATTGACTCATTACCGATTTATAGGCTAGTGATGCTTATGGAGCATCGGCCCCAATGCTTCTAGAGAATGATAGGATTTGAACTATAAAAAGTACGAATAAAAGAGTTATAATTAACATGGTAGAGATGCTAAAGAACGACTCTGGTTTAAACCATGGTTTGTAATAATATACGGTGTCATGTCTTATACACGCACATGCTAGAAGCAAAGAGAAGCATAAAAGTATTTGGAAACCGATCATATAAACAAAACTAGATTAACAAAATCCAAACAAAGCAAGCCACAACCGGTTTACTGAAAATCAAATTCACCTCAAATTGAGAGTCTGAAACCTGCAGCTATCATAAACGGGTTTCGAAATCTCATCTCTCTTTCCCCACTTAGTAAAATCAATGTTGTTACACGGACCCAAATGAATCAAACTGGCAAGATCATCTCAAGGTACCCACCAGCCCAATACAATATAAATAACCCAAACATTACAAGACACGGACCATAAGTGTATGTGGGTATTCTTCTGGTCTGTCAAATTTAAAATATGAGTACACTATTCTTTACTCGTAATTTTCTATTTCCTGTTTTACTAGTTCGTTTAATTGATTTATTGAGTACAGTATCTACTCAAAATGATAGTACTGAGCTCAAGTTTCTTTCTTTTTAGTTCTTGCTTGGGACTTTTTATCCTGTTTATGGTTGTTCAGGATTTGTGGGTTTGAAACCTTTGGAAAATAATCTTACTAGGAGTTTTTTTATGCAATATATTTTGGATTATGACATTCAGACTCATTTCAAATCGGTGGTTCAAAATTGGGTATATTTTGAATTATAAAATTCAGACTTATTTCAAATCGGTGGTTTAAAACAGGGTATATTTTGAATTATATCATTTAGACTAATTCTGAATTATAAATTTCTCCTTCAACTTAAAACAGGGTATTGCCACTAAACCATACGTTCAGCGGCCATGTTTCATTGTATACAAATCAGTGGAGATGCATGCATATGAAACAGCCAAGTAGAATATGTTGAGTGCATAGAAAACAAATCGGTGGTACTTACAATATATACTTGCAGAGTTCGGTACAGCAAAATAACGTGGTCCAAACAATCACACGGGCACTCTTGTACAAACCACTAGTGGTTTCAACTGTTGTTGCACAATCGACTGCAGTATCATGGCAGTGGAAAATTTTGACATATGTAGTTTGCATTTGCATCACCATATGATTATCAAAAGATGAACAGTTAGACCAAAGATATAATGATATGGTAATAAAACCAAAAACTGTTTATTTTAGCATATGTGTATGTAAATGAACAGTTCGACCAAACATAAACTTTAAATTAGTTCCTTATGGGATTTAAACTGCATATGTGTGTAAATAAATATTTAAATCATTATAGCCTTATCAGGTCAATGAATGTTATAAAGAAAATACCTAAAACAACGTTTTTTAGTAAATGTTCATTGCATACATATTTACAAGCATGTATGAAGGGAGTCTATTTTTCTACTATATCAATTAGTGGACCACAATACATATCTATAGGCATAAATGAAGAGAATATGTTTTCCTATGAACAGATGCGATAAACTCATACTGATGAGCTTACCAGGTTTAAACTTAAGTCTGCAACTAGTAGTCCAGCAACAGAGCACAATTTTTCTACAATGTCAATCAATAAGAATGTCATATTTTTCTATTGACCAATATTGATGTTTCCCTAATTTCAAGTAATTGGGATAGGTTACATGGTTTATTTTTATTTTGTGCTTGCAATTTGACCTACTTAAATCCTAAAAAGTTGCAACTCTGCCTCCAACCATCCTATTTAAAACAACTATTAATCACTTGAAACACCATGACTCTGTCATAGTATATAACCTGGAACGTTTAGATGGCATTACACTAATTCCCTAACTCCAATGTGAGACTAATATTCCAAACACCTCTCCTTATCTTGAGTGAAACATGAGGATAGGCCTATATTATACAAGGCATGACTCAATTTCATATTAAGCAATGCTGTAATCAAGGCAGGCAAATTAGCGGCTGGTCTATGAAGTTGTACTGCTTAAAAATATCAAAAATAAGAGTCTGTTTGGGTACAATCTTTTTCAAAATACTTGAAAGTAGTTTTGAGTTGTAGCTTTCAAAGTAATTTTAAGTGAATATAAAAGAAAAGGTGTCCTGATAGTTTAGATTAAAAATTTGAACAAAATTATGTTGGAAAATAAAATAAACAAGTACTTTTTACTTTTAGCTTATCAACTTACTAGCAGTTATATTAAATCTTCCATAGTTGTTTTTTCCACTTTATATTTTTATCCATAAAAACTGAACAAAACAACGTCTACACCCACCCAGAATTACAAAGCAACCATAAAACCAGTTTTTTAAATAAATTATTATATATTAGTTGTGAGATTATTACTTGCCCTTCCACTAGTTATGATATCTTTAATACCTATTTTATTTTCAGTGCATCTTGGACATCGAGTATCAATCATCTGATTTAATTGTAATATTTGTTATCAGGTCTCAACACATGTATTTTAGAAATTAAACTTGATTAACAGACAACTATAATATAAATCTACTGATTAAATTTAGAAGGGAAACCTGCATTTGCTGTGACTCAAGTTTTTTGTTTGTTCTTTCATTTGCTATCTGACCAGCCTTCAACAGTTAAATTGTTCGGTCGAGGCTCATGCTAACATAGTAAAAATAAACTATAATAACTTATATGATTAAATAACTTCCATCCTGGATGATTCATGATAAGGCAACTTATATGATTAACAATTTTACATCCTTTCAATAAATAATTCGGAACACTATAACAAACTTTAAATTGTTACTACAAAAAAATTGGTTCCAAGAATGTGTAGAAGTAAACTAGCATAGCAAAAACACAAGATTTAACAGGGTTACAGGTGTGCACTAAGTGTTACATAAACTATAGGTTCTAAAGGAAGCACCTGACAGGTTTTCCAAATATTAGCAAAAACACTTGAAAAAAAAACTTTGCTGAAAGCTACCAAATAACAAATGCATATGTTTCATCCACAAAATTTACATAAACTATATGTGTCATCGTCACCTATTTAGCATTGAAGGTAATCTTTATTGAACTATAAAGTGTGATGGAAATAACTGCTCCAATAAAATTTAATTGATCATAAGAATCTAGAAAAACAAAGCCAAACCATACCTTTGGTTCATTTGGAGACATGTTTAGGATAACTGCAGGGTCCAACTCTTTGTAAAGTAGACATCTAGCTAATAATAGATATGGAAAGTGATAACATGCTACATCTTATATCGCAGTATAACAGACATGGAAAGTGATACAAAATCAAAATTACCAATTTTAGACTGTCTTTGTAACAAGTTATGCGTTGACGAGGCTATGGATCTTTTTAAATCCATTCAATTTCAGCAATCAAAACTGAATATTCGTATTTTCAAAAAAAATCAAAATTACCAACAACTCCCAGAATTTGGTCGATGAGGTCGTTGAAGTTGAAGTGAATCAATCAACGCAATCGTTGCTGGTGGAGTGAGTCGATGAGGTAGATGTTGGTGGAGTGAACCGATGTGGTTGACGATGTTGTTGGCTGTTGGCGTTAATCGATGCGGAATCAACGATAGTTGCTGGTGGAATGGATAGATGCGATGCAGTGATGGCAACTGGAGTGAATCGATGCCGTAATAGTTGTAGGAGCGAAAAGACGTGATATCGTGATGTGAATCCAAGCGGTCGTGAATTTAGGTTAAAGTTTAGTTGAGAATTTTGGTTGATAGTGAAAGGGAAGAGGAAAGTGAAATGGAGGGAACTTAAAATTTCTGCGGCCTTTTTTTTTACTAAGTTACAGAAGATGCCACGTTGATTCGATTTCCCGCTTTTGTAAAAATGGTAGGTTAATACAGCGGAGTGTTTCTTTCATAGCTCGGTTTGTAGTTATATTTTTTAACTTAAATTGTTTTATATAGAACTTTAATTACAACGCTACCATATAATGCTATATAAACCCTGTTTTCTTGTAGTGTCTTCAGGTCTGATGGTAGAAATGTCATTAGCTTCTTCAGTAGCTAAGACTTTTCGTTCCCATTCATCCGTTAAAGAGTTTAAACTTTTGAGACAATATCAAAATCTGAATATTTTTCTCCTAGTGCTAATAGTAATGATATATGTCTTGAAATCTAGAATACATGTCATTTATAGTTTTATCTGGTTTCATTCTGAAATTTTGGAACTGATTTTTAAGCATAGAAATCTTGCTTTGTTCCACTTTGTTTGTTCCTTCATGTGTAACTTTAAGAGTTCGCCAGATTTCATAAGCAGTTTTACACATACTAACTCTATTAAATTCATTTTTATCTAAAGCATAAAATAACATATTCATGGCTTTTGCATTTAAAGTAGCATCTATTTTTTGTGTGTATGACCATTGTGCATATGGTGTGGTAGGTATAGTGTATTCATTCTGAGTGATATTCCTAGCATCATATCAATTTGCTTGCATATAAATACTCATGCAAGTTGACCAATAGTTGCAATTCAAACCATTAAATAGTGATGGTCGTGCAGTGGATTGACCTTCAATAAAACTTGTGTTAGTGTTATTTTCCATATTAACTGAATATCAAATAGTGTTATGGTTATATGATGAACCACTCTGATATCAAATGAAAGTGAACAAGGATCGTAATATGAAATATTAACTAAGTTATCTACTAGTGCGGAATATAAATATAAAAGTAAAGTAAATGACACCAGTGATTTTTATACTAGTTCGAACTTCCCATTCTACGTCCAGTCCCAGACTCCTTTTGGAATTTAACTATCAACCCTCACTTAACTCGGAGGAATGGGTATTACACCGCCTGAGCAACCAAACAGGACTTCTACTGCCTAAGCAACAAAATAGGACTTCAACTGCCTGAGCAACCGAATAAGACTTTTAATACAAACAGTAAAATTGCTTCTAACTGAGTTTGCTCTTGAATGCACTGATAAGTCAATAACTACACCCTTCCTATAATCTTCGCCTTTGTGGTATATAGTGTAGTTCATGAAGATAGGAAGTTAATTTAATCACAAATGAAATTGCTCTTGAATGTGCAAATGATTTGAATAATAGTTTGAATGCAAACAGTTTAGACAATAAAAATATGAGATAGAATCAGAAAATTAGGTGATTAAAACAACTGATTTGAAGGCTATATATAGTGTTTAAGTGTTGCAACTTATCGTGAAAAGTAACGATCAAATGATACGAAAACAACTCTTGAATAAAGGGTTATTTCTGTTCGATGAAGTAAAGTGCCTTTTCAGAAAAATAGCCGTTATGCAATTTCAATCGATTGAACAAAAGAATTCAGCCAACTGAAATATTCAAAATTCGAATCAGAAAGACAATAGTTCAAAAAATTCTTTATTCAGTCAACTGAAATGGGTAGTTCAATCGGCTGAACATTCATATCAAACTATGCATGTGCACAGATATTCAGTTGATTGAATTACCTATTTCAATCGGTCGAATATCATGTTTCCTGCCATATTGAAGTGTTTTCAAAAATTCCTTTGTGCGTGAACTTGTGTAGTAAAAATCTTGGCATATGAAATATGATTTAAAAAAAATTAAGTACGTGTGCATGCGTATACCACTTTGGAGAGATTTTAACAAAAAATAACTATAAGACCTAGACTATAGACAAACCATAGACAATATTGAAGTTTTTATCTGAATTCTGGTCTGCAATCTATTATCGAGTAAAAGAGTATCTTCTCCTGCAAATATGGTTAGTTCACATAATATTTACTTATATAGTTGTCATGATCAAAACATCAAAATACAAGGTTCTAATAGACCGCCTACTTTGAAATCGTGCGATGAAGAAGTGGAGTGTGTTTGAATCCTGGAATGGATAGGGGACAGAACTTCAACGTCGATGATAGATCTTCCAACCTGCAAGAATCCATACCAAAACAAATTATCATCCGTTAGTAAAATATGACTGATCTCTCTCTAGCATTTATGGCCTTCATAGTATGGAAGATGGGATCAAGTGATGGACCTTTATTTGGCCTCGGAATAACTATAAGAAGCATTCAGTCTACTAAAACTCCACACCATTGTATTAAATCTCAATGAGTGAACAGAAAACTTACCCCCTGTCATCCAAAGACGATTAAATCCTTCAAGACAACTAACGAAGAAATATTTGGTCTTGAACTGGGATAAGTTACTTTGGAGTTGCAGTATGATTTTACGATTTCTTTGAGCCTCAATAATCACAAGGGATGGACATTCATCTCTCTTTTTGAATGAGAGCAAATATCTCAACTCGTTCGAAGCTTGGAGCACGGTTGAATGGCCGCATAAACAAAACGTGAAGACAAGTCAAAATTGCATATCTGTTGGGATGGATCTGAAATGGAGCTATTCCTAAATTCAGAAGAGTCTCTCTCAAGAAATGATTGAAGGGGGCACTGCACCATTTAAGCACACGTACCGATGGAAGGCGGTGTACCCCGAAGGTGGCATGTGTGCAAACTTATTTTTCAATGAACGGCGCACATCATCATCCAGAATACCATGTTGTAAACAAATATTGTGCAGAACATTAGCAGAAATGATAGTAAAAGCTCTCTCCAGAGGGTTAAGTAAAACTCCAAAGTTCGGAGGAGTCCGATCAACGATTGGATTGATCGGCACCGATTAACCATATTGAGCCTTTGGTGCTGAAGAAGTAGACACTGTTGAAACTTTTTACGAAGGCATAACTGATGTCGATTCTGCTTCCGAGAGTGTCGAGCTTCCTCCACTGGATTTCCGTGGGGATGACGAATGCTTCATTTTATATAACGGAACTTGTATCCAACGTGGTCAGGTAAATCTATTTTTAACTATATATCCCATTATGTTGAAACGTTTGAATTCTGAAAAGACGTTGATTTGTGCCAACTCGTTAGATCTCAAGCATTGACTGGGGCAAGTGCAGTGTGTTATCTATATGGAATGGACTCAGTGTCCTGAACACTACGAACGCTCTATCCTATGTAGATAGTTCACTCGCAGCGGAGAAAGGAAAAAGCTTTTCATATCATTCATTAAAGTTATTCCTCTTACACTTACCTATTATCGACCAATGATCGATAATGGATCCGTTGTCCAAAGTGACACGGAAAGCTCGTTCTTCTCTCATGTACACCGAGCGTGCGATAGTAAAATTAATTCAAGATGATCAAGTCCATAGTAAACCGCCTCGATGGAGCCGTGTAGGCCATGTGATAATTGATTTTGATTTATTGAACGAAGATAGTAGAATAAGTCAAGTGCAAGGCATGAATCCACTATCCACCTCCAATAAATCGCAATCAACCCGCTTCGTCCACCATTCTCATTGATCGCCCCAAACCCATTGGCAATCACCACCAATACGGTAACCACATCATCACCAACCTCAGAACAAAAGCAAATGCATTCGACTTCGAGTTCATGGCGATCCAAGCAATGCAAGGTCGGTAGCGATCAAAGCAAGCGGCAATTATGGCATTAGGGCTTGGCTCGAGGTGATGACGAAGGTAGTTGAGGTCGATGGCAGAAGGCTCCGGTGATGGAGATCAACGGCGGTGGCAGCAAAGGCTAATTTAGGGTTTGTTCATGGTTGGCTCGGGTCGCAAGAAGAATGGTTCGGATCGCTAGAAGAACACGTGATGATTGAGAAGGGTCGGCTCAAGCAAATGTAAATAGGAGATTGGTTGAAGAAATTTGCTAAGTTTATGGATCGCTACCGACATAGACTATGGATCGTAAGCGATCCATCGAGTTGCAACCATCTTCTCCAAACTAGCCAAGCATGATTTATATGTTGTTGCAAGCATCTTGAAAATTATGGGATCGAAATTGATTTATTTTCACGAACGATGATGATTCACATCGAAAACTCAACAGACGGCCAAATAGACAAAGCCAAATTCGCATGATAACCTTAACGTGATCAATTAAATTTCACAAAACGGAATCTAAAAAGCAGCTACTTCCAGTGCACACCTTGTTTCCAACGAAGGTGTACTCTGGAGGGCAAATGTTAACAGGGTTTTTACCCAGCAGAATTCAGTAGGAGTTAGAACATCTAGACCAAGTCAAAATAACTCAAGAATCAATCAAAAGGACCAGAAGAATAGGCCAAGAAGGACTCAAGAGGAAGCACACAAAAATTAACTAAGGGGATGGATCGCTAGTGATCCATCACCTATGGATCACGAGCGATCCATAAGGACTCCTCATGGATCGTTCAAACCTCATGCATCACGAACCGATATCTTTTCTAAGGATGTTTGCTAAGTATTACGATGTTCCAAGCAACCTAGTTCGAGAAGTAAGCATTCATCTGATTCAAGTTGCAGAACAATCTAACCCGTGTATGAACCATCATCAAAATAAGGCAACTAGCTATGAAATTACATAGATAGCACCTACATAAAACAAGGAGTGCAACCCAAAGGAAGAAGTCCAAAATTCTCCTAAGTACATGGATCGCTAGCGATCCATCAGATTAAGTTGGATCACTATGAAATTCTCGGAGGACCTTAGTTCATCAAGTGCAGGCTTATAGCAAAATGGCCTAGTCCAATAGCTCTCCAACCCTAATACAATACTACTTACAACATAAAGAGGATCTTCTGGACTGATTGCTGGAACTATGCAAAGATTATTCTATACTCTTCTCCTCTCGCATAATAGTCATCTAGGGGTTCACTATGATTCTCTAGTGAACTCTTGTACTTGTGACTTGATCTAACTTAGAAGATTCAATCATATTGTAATCCGATTCAACTTGTAACAGTAGTCAGTTAATAGAAAGTTATAAAATGGACGTAGGCTTCATTAACGGTCGAGCCACTATAAAAGCTTCTTGTCTTTTTACTATTTCTGCTTTTTTGACATTTATTTAATATATTATTGCTTTGTGAAAACAGGGTTGATGCTTTCACACTAAATCAAGGGTGTTGATTCATTTTTTGGGTTAACGAAGCTAAAAAATTGTCCTCCTGCTATATTATATTGAAACGTTTGTCCTTAATTATAAAATTGAGAGCATGTCCTTGAAGCTAAAATTTGATGAATTTTATCCTTAATACTATTTTCTTGTTACATATATAATTATTTCCGGTTCAAAAACTTCAAATGTCAACAACTTTTTCGTTTGAACAACGATCGGAAAACTTTATATATGCAAATTGATCAAAAAATCGCCACAAACCTAACGGTGCAAGTTTTGTAGCAACATTCTAGTGTTTGTAAAATTTTCATTTTTGGCTTCACTGATTATTAATTAATTTCTTCTTAATTAATTATCATTAAATTTACGGGGTGTTATAGGTACACTAGATCGTTGCAACTTCCAATGATCGATTCAGGGAGTATCTAGGAGATCTCACTAATCAAGGTGCATTCAAAGGCATAAGATTCATAGGTATATTCTCGCTTTTGAAATATATAGTGGCTAATCCTTTAGAATAATTTTATATATGCATTATTAGTCTCAACTGTATTATTGATTGTTTATTCACTATGATAATAATTAATTTATACTATGCAGTTTGTTTTCATTCATAGTTCAATAAAAAACTTAATAATCAAATTCATTACCTACTATATATATATATATGTATGTATGTATGTTCATAAAGTAAATTATATATATATATATGTATGTATGTATGTAATTGCATTAGACTTTGAAGTAAATTATTTTTTCTGAATGATATTAGTAACTAATTATATATAAATATATATATATATATAACGCGTAAAATAATAATAAAATGAGTTTCGGATTTTATAGAAACAATTTAATTTTTCTGGCCGAAAAGAAAATACAGGTATATATGTATATTAAATATTTATTTTATAACAAAATTAACATACAAATTTATTTATGCAATTTTAAATAGTTTTATATATTTAAAAATAAATAAAATATTAGTTTTATCTATAAAACCTTTTTTTATATAAATATACATATAAATTAATTAATATATATTTCAACTAATATCATGAAGATCCAGATTTAAATTTTAACATATTATACCAAGTCTTAATTAGAAATTTTAGTTACTAAATTGAATTTGAATTTGATTGATTTGGTCAATATTTTATTAGATATTTTAAAATTTTATTTTATTTACTTAATATATAAATAAATTTTGATTTATCATATATATATATATATATATATCTTTATTAATAGTTGGAATAGAAACGCAATCTTTTGGTCCAACCGCGAACTTCCCAAAATACCATTTACTCATATATATAGTTTAATTATAATCTATTATTCAAAAAATCGGTAAAATCCTAATCAAATGCAGATGTTATTCCTATTATTTTTAGCATATTATTTCAAGGTTAGGTTGGAACTATTCAAACTAAGTTAAAACAGTTAAATTTCTTTACAAATTCAAACTATCCATCTACGCTTAAAAATAGGATTTAACAAATAAGCATCATTTACAAATTTTTTAATTATTAATTAATAATATAAATAAAATTCAAATTAACAAAAACTTAAATGTTGCAACTTAGAAATAAAATCTTAAATTAACCACACATGATTTCAACGTAAAAACATGGCTAAATATTTTTGCAGATCATTTTTTTTAATATGTTAATCATATATAAATTGTAGAAGAATAATTGTGACGACCCACGTTTCGGAAGGTTTAAATCGACAATAATCCACACATGTCCAACTTAAACAATCTGGAACGTAGATAATCAATGGGGTTAAATAAGAAAAATAAGAAAAGAAGAAGAAAACAAAACACAGAATCTCACAGCGGAAACGATAAAATATAATAATGAAATAAACAATTCATGAAGCTGTTTACTATACACTTGATTATAATCAATACGCATTTATCAGAGTTATATATATACATCAAGGATAAATAACCAATACAACTGAAAAGCATGATGCAGGGGATAATAGTAATGGTAATATACCAAAACTCTGTCTTCGTCCTCCAGAGAATAGTCTTCAATGCGCTGAAAAACTCAAGACTGACCCGAGCATAATGAAAAGACAAAACACTCGAGTCAGGACTAGAATACTTCTATGTAAGTCAAATCAATATCACTAAAATGAGTACAATAACTTAAGAGATGTTGCAGGATTTTCCATCTCCAAAGGATCCGTTAAGCTATTTATATATAATAGTATACGCTATAATAAATAATGTCTATCAGTAAAATAAATAACAAAGTAGCATTAAGGCTTTACATTGATCCACCTTAACACAAATTTTACAGTTTTAAACCAAAGTAATAATGGGCTCGTATAGGGATAAATATGACAAGGCACGTGAGGCAATGCCCAAGGTAAGATCTACCAGTTTACCCTTTCTGGCTGGTCATAACCCATTTGTGGCCGACCGCGACAATCAATCCAACCGACAAAAGGTGCACCCATCGAATACGAAATCACAATAGTAATACGAGGGATCAACGTCGCTAGAGGTAGCTAACCACAATGGTCAGACATAGGCTCATGTTTTAGTCATTTTAATTATGACACGAGTGTCAAGGCTATCCATCATCGTTCTCTTACTTCATTCCAGTAAACATCGCCAATGCAACCACTACATTCTGGATATCATCCACCGCTTACATAGTTGTCAAAGTGGTTCCAATATTGACAGAGAGTATGCCAATAAGAGGCCCCGGTATCTTTAACAACCAATCATCATTTTACACTCCGGTCGGTACTTTTTATATTTCAAAAACAATTCGTACGTGATATCAAAATATCATATTCGCTCTAAAAATCAAATCCATTTCGAAATCATCATATTCGCTTCAAAAGATCATAATTTACCTCAAAATGTCAATTCAATTTGATATATCGATTTCACTTTAAAATTTTGATTCGAATTTCAATTTAGGTTATACTTCTATTTAACACAATTTGCATTTAAATCCAAGATTTAAATATAAACATTTCACCCTTTGACCAGTTTGAATTTTAGAAAATAATTTAAATAGTTTTAAAATAGTTAAAATAGTTTAATAGAAAATAGTTTGAGTAATAAAAATAGTTTATATAGTAAAATAGTTTGGAAAATTAAAATAATTTGAATATTTAAGAATATAGATTTTAAACCGTTTATACTAAAATAATTCATTTAAAAATATTTTCAAAGTCAAACCAGTTCAATTCCAAATTTCCCAATTCAAATCAGTTCTAATCTTCATTCCGATTTAATCGATTCGATTCCGATTTCAAGTCGAATTTTATTTCGATTTCAAATTAATTTCAACTCTGATTCCAATTTTAAACCGTTTCGATTTATATCAATCACGAGTTCGATTTCCAGAATATCGATTCAAAACACTTAAATCAATTTTTCCATAAATATTCAATTTTAAATCCAAATATTTAAATATAATTGAATTCCGAGCTCAATTTCGAAATATCATTCTAAATCACCTTTTCTTAGAAATATTCAAAGTTCGTGTAAAAGTTCAATCTTTTAAAACAAATCAATTTTCTGAAATTCACATCCTACTTCGATTTTAACTTAAAAATCTCAACTTCGATTATTAAAACAATTTCGTTTTCCAAATTTAAATCTCAACATTTCGAGTTCAGTTCGAAAATAATTTGATTTCCATAAATTCGATTTTTATTCCTTTAAATCAAATCATTTAAATAATTTCAAAACAATTTTTTTAAATCATTTGATTTAATCAATCCGGTGTTTGTATATAATTTTCTATCCTATGGCCAAGTGAATCAATTATTTCAATTTAAATTCCAGGGATGGATATATATCATTTCAATCCAAAATAAGTGCCATAGGTATTTATCATTTCAACCTATTTCTTAATTTATTCGAAATAGTTCAAATAACAATTATATACTGCAAAATGATATTCAGGGTGATAACAAGATTAAAAAAAATAAACATCCAATCATTCAAATATCAACCAATTTTTATCCATCACAATCAATCATCCAAACAACCGATAATTCACAAAAATTTCATAGTTATCAATATCGAGTATTTTACAGGCAATTAAATTCCAATTCAATTTAACTTTCAATTCAAATTCTATCAATTAATTTAGATGTCAATTAAATTTATCAAACAACAATCAATAAATTCAATTCACTTCACGATATAAAATTTAACTACATATAAAATATATTTTAGTACTTGTGAGCATATAAATACTCACTTTTATTTGAAACTGAAAATATTTCCAGCTTAAAATAAATTCCAAATTGATTCCAATGCGTAGACGACACCGATACAATTCCAAGGCAATTTGTTTCGTCCGAATCGAACCTTGCACGAACAAGATACGACTTTATTAAAATGATATATAATATAATAATTAACATAAATAATCATAATAAGGAACACATCGTATCTTACCCTCTCCTGCTTCGTTCCCAGGTCGTTATCCCCTCTCGTTCACATCGCGCTCCTTTTTTTTCTTTTACAAACACTCACTAATAAACGCCGCCCTATATCCCGCCTCAATCACGTGCCACTGCCGCCGCATCCGTCGACCTCAAGCCACGCGCCGATCAAGTCGCCTCCACCTCCAGCACTACGTGAAGGAAACCCTAAACGACAACGAACCATGAAGCCCCAACTGCTAGCGAGCGTCGCCTCGCTTCTGCTCCAACCTCCCTTCGCTCGCACGCGACTTCGTTGCTTTTATTTTTACTTCTTCAATCGAAAGTTCGTTTGTTTGTATATTTTTTTGGCAATTTTTTTTTGTGGACCTGCGATTTGAAGAAAAAGGAGGGAAGGAGAGGGATAACCGGCTGAAAGGAGGATATGGGTTTGAACGAGTTTGAGGTGTAGATATTTATTATTATTAGATTTGAAAATATATGGGGTTTTACGTCCGAAATTTCTCGAACTCCAAACAAAGCGTGCCGCCTGGCGTTTATAATGTTTTACTCCCATTCTGAACGCAATGAAACTAGTCCCAAGGTCTAATTCGATCGTATGCGAAAGATAGCTTTTCGAATCGATTTATTTATTTAAATTATGAATTTAAATTCTACGCGTTTCAAGCTCGCACGGCCAAACGGCAAGTCCGATCGCTACAAAATTTGAATCCTATAATAATCCACTATTACGAATCCGATGAAACTGGTTTTGTCGAAATCCGAGACAGTTGCCTAAATGGCTATTTTTACTCATTAATTAAAATTTAAAATTCCCAAATTTTAATTATTCACATTTAAATCCAATTTTAAATGTTAAACATCTTCATTCATATTTAAATAAAATTTAAAACAATTTCCTATGCCATTTTTAATCATATTAAATCCCGAATTCCATTATTTAGATAATTTCAACATAAACTTAAACAATTTAATTACCCGATAAATCAATATTAATAAATCCGCAAATTTCAAATAAATTTTAGTTATCAACATTATTTTATTTTATCTAAATAATTCACATATATTATTCAACTTCGGTTATTGATTATAAACACAATCAATACATATAATTTATTGAAATACTTATTATCAACAAAATCTTTGAAATTAGTCATTTCAGAGTTTTATTCAAGTTCATATTCAAATAAATTACACTAATAAATTATTAAATTTTATTTCTAACCATTTTATCCAATATCCACATTAAATTTAATAATTTAAAATAGTTAGAAATACAGGTCGTTACATACTCCCCCACTCAAAACTTTTCGTCCTCGAAAAGGCGTTACCTACAGAATTTAATATACAATATATTTTCTCAAAATAATTAACTTATAAACATCCAAATCTTATTACAAAATCATTACTATGTTCTCGCCATGCGACTTCAATAACGGTTTTACAAAAAATATAGCATATATATAAAACATAGTCATAGAATATTTAAAACTTCAAAAAATTTCTACATCCCGGACTTACGGAAAATTTCGGTAGAGTCTCCTTTGCGCGGCTCGATCAGAAAAAATTACAATATCAATATATATCACAAATGTACCAAATAGATATCAAATATACATCTCATCTCAATGATGAGGCATCCCGAAGGGCAAAATATAAAATCGCGGTATGTAATCCAAGACCTTATTATTAATAATACGAGCGAGTTCGCTCGTATTCAGCAAGCAAAAGCATATAAATCCTCATATACGCCCCCAAACGGTCTTTGTATGAACCTATCTCAACTCAATTTAAGATATTAGTTTCATATAACGATATAGAAGCATGTATAAGTCTAATATAAGCATATAACATGGATTTTGAATCCAAACAATAAATACAATCACAAATACACAACATACAACAATCATATGCAATCAAAAAAGTAATAACAATGGTTTGCAACAAAAGAAACCATCCAACCATCAATATCCGTCCAATTAATCCAATTAATTCATAACCATGTGAGTTTACATTATCCAATGTCAATTTTTTAATTTTTACCCTTCATTTTTTTAACATTCATTTCATTAACATTTTAATTGATTCATTTCAATTTATTTGCATTCAACTAACTTTTATTCAATTAGATTCACGTTCAATTGATTTTCATTCAATTTATTTACTTCCAATTGATTTTCATGCACTTATTAACATTAATAAATTCACATTCTATTAATTTACACTCATTTATAGTTACATTCATTTTTTATTATTATTTCATTTCAATAAGTCATATAATTAATTTCACTTAAGTAATTTAATTCCATACCACATTCTATATATTTTAAATTGATTCACATTCACTTATTAATATTCATTTCGTTAATCATACAATGGGTTTATATTCAATTTATTCGCTTTTAATTGATTTACATTCAACTAATTTGGTTTCAATCCATTTTTCTTTCAATCAATATTTATTGCATTCACATTTGATTTATTACAATTCAATATATATTTACATTCAATCGATTTGTTTCAATTATTTACATTTATTTCATCCACATTTAATTGGTTTACATTCCATTGATTTCTTTCAATTTATTAACATTCGTTACAAATTCATTATATTAAATTTTATTCAATTCAATTTGTGAAATTCCAATTGTTTTACTTTTTGTTTAACCTATTTCATATAAATTTATTGGTGAATCATTTATAAAATTATTCCACTTAATCTTGCTTAAGTTAAATTTGTTTTATTTCCACTTAGTATATCTTCCTTTTTTATTATTATTATACTAACATCATTTATACATCATCTAAGTTTATTATAAATATTTTATACAACACAATCACATTTATTATTATTACTTCCTATCTTGAGTTATTACTAATTCGTCGATTCACTTCTTTTATTCAAATTCATATTATTAATTTACTAAAGTAAAATTTTATTTTATAACTCAATTCATATAATAACTATATATTTTTCTTCCACGATTTTAACCTCTCTTAAGTAAACTTAAATTTTATAATTTATTCCAGCTACTTATTCCATATTATATTAGTTAAATATATTTTATTTACTTCAATTCACCAACTCAATTAATTTATCATTTCTTAAGTTAATTATTTTATTTCATTTCTCGAATTCAAATTTCTTTTATCTGCTTAATTAAAATGTTTAACCATTTAAAATTTATTTTACTTCCCTGTTCAAATCTACAAGTTATAACTTATTCTTTTTTTTCCTTTCAAATTTATAATTTAGAAACTGATTTCTTTTCTATACTATTTTAAATTTGTGAGTTATAAACTTATTCCTTATATATACTACTTCCAATTTTTAAGTTCAAAACTATTTCCAGATATTTATTAAATCACACTTAAAATATATTTTTCTCACAATCAAAACTTGTTTTAATCGAAAATAAATTTCCCTTGGTAGGAATTCTCATTCAGAAACTCGGAAATGAATACTGACGATGCTGCAGTCATCTTCGAAATTATTTCCCAACGACCAAAGCGAGTTTAATGCTTTATTTTCTTCAAAAATCTTTTCAAATATTTTTTTCTAGTCAAAACTCTTCCAAAGAATATTAAAATTAATTTTGAAGGCATCGAAAACAATTTTGAAAACAAAAGGGATTTCAAACTCTAAAATTCTCAATTTTTAAAATCGTTTCTATATATAAGCTATATTATAAATATACTTATACAAATTTCCTTACCTTATTACCAAAATATTTCATTGATTTACAACTTGGTTATTTTAAACAATTCTTATTGCAATTATATTTCAATTCAATTTAATTATCAATGCTTCATAAATAGAATTCATTAAGTATTCGTTTTTATTTTAATTCAACCAATAATTGATGATAATTAAATATTATCATCTCCTAACAACAGTTTCATTAAAAATTATCATTTGATATATATAATATAATTTAGGTAAAATTATTACATTACCCGATTTTAAAACAATATTATGTCGACTTGCCTCGTTTAAGTGTTTAGAAACCCTTATCGATGACACGGCATCCCGCATATCGACCGGAATTCATAAACAATTCAACGGATAAGTAAATACAATATAAAACATTTTATAACAACAAGTACGCTCTCTCATATATATACTCTCAACAGACTCATTTTAGGGTATTACTACCCTATCTCTAATGAGTCAAACCCCACAAAGCTAAGGTTATCGCTAAACCTCGCTTTGATACCAACTGTGACGACCCACGTTTCGGAAGGTTTAAATGGACAATAATCCACACATGTCCAACTTAAACAATCTGGAACATAGATAATCAATAGGGTTAAATAAGAAAAATAAGAAAAGAAGAAGAAAACAAAACACAGAATCTCACAGCAGAAACGATAAAATATAATAATTAAATAAACAGTTCATGAAGCTATTTACTATACATTTGATTATAATCTATACACATTTATCAGAGTTATATATATACATCAAGGATAAATAATCAATACAGCTGAAAAGCATGATGCAAGGGATAATAGTAATAGTAATATACCAAAACTCCATCTTCGTCCTCCAAAGAATAGTCTTCAATGCACTGAAAAACTCAGGACTGACCCGAGCGTAATGAAAAGACAAAACACTTGAGTCAGGACTAGAATACTTTTATGTAAGTCAAATCAATATCACTAAAAAGAGTACAATAACGTAAGAGATGTTGCGGGATTTTCCATATCCTAAGGATTCATTAAACTATTTATATATAATAGTATACGCTATAATAGATAATGTCTATCAGTAAAATAAATATCAAAGTAGCGTTAAGGCTTTACATTGATCCACCTTAACACAAATTTTACAGATTTAAACCAAAGTCGTAATGGGCTCGTATAGGGATAAATATGACAAGGCACGTGAGGCAGTGTCCAAGGTAGGACTCTACCAGTTTAACTTTTTTGGCTAGTCGTAACCCATCTATGGCCTACCGTGACAATCAATCCAACCGACAAAAGGTGCACCCATCGAATACGAAATCACAATAGTAATACGAGGGATCAACATCGCTAGAGGTAGCTAACCTCAATGGCCAGACATAGGCTCCTGTTTTAGTCATTTTAATTATGACACGAGTGTCAAGGCTATCCATCATCGTTCTCTTACTTCATTCCAGTAAACGTCGCCAATTCAACCACAACATTCTGGATATCATCCACCACGTACACAATTGCCAAAGTGGTTCCAATGTTGACAGAGAGTATGCCAATAAGAGGCCCCGGTCTCTTTAACAACCAATCGTCATTTTACACACCGATCGGTACTTTTTATATTTCAAAAACAATTCGTACGTAATATCAAAATATCATATTCGCTTAAAAAATCAAATCCATTTTGAAATCATCATATTCGCTTCAAAAGATCATAATTTACCTCAAAATGTCAATTCAATTTGATATATCGATTTCACTTCAAAAATTTGATTCGAATTTCAATTTAGGTTATACTTCACTTTAACCCAATTTGCATTTAAATCCAAGATTTAAATATAAACATTTCACCCTTTGACCAGTTTGAATTTTAAAAAATAATTTAAATAGTTTTAAAATAGTTTAATAGAAAATAGTTTGAGTAATAAAAATAGTATATGTAGTAAAATAGTTTGGAAAATCAAAATAATTTGAATATTTAAGAATATAGATTTTAAACCATTTATACTAAAATAATTCATTTAAAAATATTTTCAAAGTCAAACCAGTTCAATTCCAAATTTCCCAATTCAAATCAGTTCTAATCTTCATTCCGATTTAATCGATTCAATTCTGATTTCAAGTCGAATTTTATTTCGATTTCAAATTTATTTCAACTCCGATTCCAGTTTTAAACCGTTTCGATTTATATCAATCACGAGTTCGATTTCCAGAATATCGATTCAAAACACTTAAATCAATTTTTCCATAAATATTCAATTTTAAATCCAAATATTTAAATATAAATGAATTCCGAGCTCAATTTCGAAATATCATTCTAAATCACCTTTTCTTAGAAATATTCAAAGTTCAACTAAAAGTTCAATCTTTAAAACAAATCAATTTTCTGAAATTCACATCCTACTTCGATTTTAACTTAAAAATCTCAACTTCGATTATTAAAACAATTTCGTTTTCAAAATTTAAATCTCAACATTACGAGCTCCAGTTCGAAAATAATTTGATTTCCATAAATTCGATTTTTATTCCTTTAAATCAAATCATTTAAATAATTTCAAAACAATTTTGTTTTTTAAATCATTTAACCAATCCGGTGTCCGTATATAATTTTCTATCCTATGGCCAAGTGAATCAATTATTTCAATTTAAATTCCAGGGATGGATATAAATCATTTCAATCCAAAATAAGTGCCATGGGTATTTATCATTTCAACCTATTTCTTAATTTATTCGAAATAGTTCAAATAACAATTATATACTGCCGAATGATATTCAGGGTGATAACATGATAAAAAAATAAACATCCAAACATTCAAATATCAACCAATTTTCATCCATCATGATAAATCATCCAAACAATCGATAATTCAAAAAAAATTCATAGTTATCAATATCGGGTATTTTACTGGCAATTAAATTCCAATTCAATTTAACTGTCAATTCAAATTCTATCAATTAATTCAGATGTCAATTAAATTTATCAAACAACAATCAATAAATTCAATTCACTTCACGATATAAAATTTAGCTACATTAAAAAAATTTAGTACTTGTGAGCGTATAAACACTCACCTTTTATTTGAAACTGGAAATATTTCCAGCTTTAAATAAATTTCAAATTGATTCCAATGCGTAGACGACATCGATACAATTCCAAGGCAATTTGTTTCGTCCGAATCGAACCTTGCACGAACAAGATACGACTTTATTAAAATAATATATAATATAATAATTAACATAAATAATCATAATAAGGAACACATCATATCTTACCCTCTCCTGCTTCGTTCCCATGTTGTTCTCCCCTCTCATTCACATCGCGCTCCTCATTTTTTTCTTTTACAAAAGCTCACCCAAAACAGCTAGCCGCCGCCCTAGATCCCGCCTCCATCACATGCCACTGCCGCCGCATCCGTCGACCTCAAGCCACGCGCCGACCAAGTCGCCTCCACCTCCAGCACTACGTGAAGGAAACCCTAATTTCTGCTCAAACCTCCCCTCGCACGCTCGCACGCGACTTCGTTGCTTTTATTTTTTCTTCTTCGATCGATCGTTCATTTGTTTTTTTTTGGCATTTTTTTTGCTCACCTGCGATTTGAAGAAAAAAGGGGGGAGGGAGAGGGATAAACGGCTGAAAGGAGGATATGGGTTTGAACGAGTTTGAGATGCGAATATTTATTATTATTAGATTTGAAAATATATGAGGTTTTACGTCCGAAATTTCTCGAACTCCAAACGAAGCATTCCGCCTGGCGTTCATAATGTTTTACCCCATTCCGAACGCAATGGAACTAGTCCCGAGGTCTAATTCGATCGTATGCGAAAGATAGTTTTTCGAATTGAATTATTTATTTAACTTATGAATTTATATTCTACGCGTTTCAAGCTCGCGCGGCCAAACGGCAAGTCCGATCCCTACGAAATTTCAAATCCTATAATAATCCACTATTACGGATCCGATGAAACTAGTTTCGTCGAAATCTGAGACAGTCGCCAAAATGGCTATTTTTACTCGTTAATTAAAATATAAAATTCCCAAATTTTAATTATTCACATTTAAATCCAATTTTAAATGCTAAACATCTTCATTCATATTTAGATAAAATTTAAACCAGTTTCCTATGCCATTTTTAATCATATTAAATCTAGAATTCCATTATTTAGATAATTCCAACAAAAACTTAAACAATTTAATTACCCGATAAATCAATATTACTAAATCCTCAAATTTCAAATAAATTTTAGTTATCAACATTATTTTATTTCTATCTAAATAATTCACATATATTCAGTTATTGATTATAAACACAATCAATACATATAATTTATTGAAATACTTATTATCGCCAAAATCTTCGAAATTAGTTATTTCAGAGTTTTATTCAAGTTCATATTCAAATAAATTACACTAATAAATTATTAAATTTTATTTCTAACCATTTTTATCCAATATCCACATTAAATTTAATAATTTAAAATAGTTAGAAATACAGGTCGTTACAATAATTCACACACGAAGCACATGTCATCATCACGTGCGAAGCACGTGCTGTAACGCTTATTAATAGTTGGCTTGGAAGCGCAAATTTTTGATCCGACCGTGAACTTCCCAAAATAACATTTACTCATATATAATTTAATTATTATCTATTATTCCATATACAAGTATCTAAAAAGAGTCAGTAAAATCCTAATCAAAATCAGATGTCATTCTTATTATTTTTAACATATTATTTCTAAGTTAGACTTGAACTATTCAAACTAAGTTAAAACAGTTAAATTTCTTTATAAATTCAAACAATCCCTATACGTCTAAGAATATGATCTAACAAATAAATGTCATTTAAAAAAATAAACATCATTTACAAATTCATTAATTAATAATATAAATAAATTCAAATTAACAAAAAATTGCAATATTGCAACTTATAAATAAAATTTAAATTAACTACACATGATTTCAACGTAAAAATATAGCTAAATATTTTTGCAAATCATTTTCTCTTGAATGTGTTAATCATATATATTGTAGAAGAACAATTCACGAGCAAAGCGCATGCCATCATCACGCGCGAAGCGCGTACCGTAACGCTCGTGTGTGTGTGTGTATCTTTAATAATAGCATAATACCTTTGGTATTACAATTTTTTGGTGTCGGTGTAAACTTGCCAAAAATGCCCCTAATTTCAAATCTTAATATCACTTGAAAATAAAATCTAACAATTAAATTTCTTTTACAAATTCAAAACGCCCGTCTATAAATATTATCTAATCTTAATATCACTTAAAAATAGGATCTAACAAATAAAGTTCTTTTACAAATTCAAAACATTCATCTACAAATACTACCAAATCTTAATATCATTAAAAATAGGATCCAACAAATATATTATTAAGTAATAATATAAATAACAATTCAAACTTAAAAAAATAGATGTTGCAACTTAAAAATAAAATTTAAACTAACAAAAATGATTGAACACAAGAATATGGTTAAATATTTCTATAAAGTATTTTCTCTTGTATGCGACATATACAATTGGTAGAAAAACAATTTACGTGCAAAGCGCATGTCATCATCACACGTTAAGCGCGTGCTGTAATGCTCGTTTATATGTGTGTGCATTTGTGTGTGTATTACGGTGTTTTGAGATAATAATACATATAAAAATGATTTATATTCTTATACGTTAATTATGTATACATTGTTATATATTGCACATGCAGGTCATATGGACAAGAGAATGTATTGATATACTCTAATTTATATAAACATGAATCAATTAATATACATTAATTAAACAAATTAGGTGTTTCAAATTTCACAAAAGTGCAAATATTGGATTTTGCATGTAAAGTGCAAATATTTGCTAATTGTGCTTCTTGTCATCAATATGTTGCAAATACCTACAAATTACAAAATTTTGTCAACACATATAACATTCCGACTTTTGAAAATGTATAAATTTTATGAATGGTAAATACGAAGTTCCAACTAACTGTTTCAAATGAGATGTATCACTATTTTTGTATCTCAATTAATATAAAGGTGAAATGTACATGAAATACGACCACTTCACTTGGTGACTTGGATATAATTATAAGAAGTTTGATGGAAGGTTTGATTAGAAAAGACCTTTGATAGAATAAGGTTGAAATAAGGACTTGAGTCAAATTGTAAAATATTTGAGAAGTCGTATTTTTTATTTAATTTTAAAATGGATGCTTCAAATAATAGATACCAAGTATAAATTCATTAATTTTGTTAATAGTCTTATATTATAAAAATTAATATATGGATATCTAGAAACAAATGTACTGAATGCAAATAGGTTATATGAGCCTTATATTTTAATGTAAAGTTCAATGTGAAATTGCCAAGAAAATCAAAGAGGGTAGAGTAAATGCTTCTGTTTTATCATTATTTTTTTATAGATACATATTTGAGTAGATTTTTTTCTTTTTGTAATAAAACATCGATTTTGTAATGAAAACATATTAATGTAAAATAGTCAAAGAAAATTAAGGAAAATATTATAAATAATTGTACATACTATAAACTATATGAATTTGAATATAAAATAATTTGAGATAATTAAGGTGAATCTAATAAATTTTTATTAATAGTTGTAATATCTTTGGCGTCATACTTTTTTTGTGTAAGCATAAACTACAAAAAATACGCCTCTACATATATGATCAAATCTTAATATCTTAAGAATATGATCTAATAAATAAAGTTTTTTTTCCAATTCAAAACGCTCTTTTACAGATATTATCAAATTTTACTATCGCTTCAAAAAGATCTAATAAAAAAAATTACAAATTCAAGATACAATTTTATAAATATTACTAAATCTTACTATCACTTAAAAATAGGATTTAATATATAAAATTTCTTTACAAATACAAAACATCTATATACAAATATTACCAAATCTTACTATCACTTCAAAAATATGATCAAACAAATAAACTTCTTTTACAAATTCGATATTTGTTAATTAATAATAGAAATAAAAATTCAAACTAACTACACATGATTTCATCGCAAAAATATGATTAAATATTTGAGTAAATCATACATTTTGAATATGTTAAATATATAATTTATAAAAAAATAATTCACGTGCAAAGCGCGTGTCATAACGCTCGTAATTATAAATATAAAGAAATTTTGATACCATCTTCTAAGTAGGCATGTTTGCCCATCAACTTTATTGAACTAACACATATATAATTCGTTCCCTTTCATTAGTATTTACTTTCATGATCAAAATTGCTACTGGGATCGTAATTAGTATTTCCTACGAATGAAAAAATAAAACCGATATGAACACCGTCCAATTAGTAGACGTAATTAAATACAATCTTGGACAGTCCATGGCGTTCAAACTAAGCAAATACAAGACCAAAAGCCCATCCTAGCTGCTAGTCTGCAGCAAATTTTGCTACCGATAATGCTTTTTCTCACCTCTTCTTTGCTCCTCTTTGCCTTTCTTCGCTTCCAAATCACTTCACTCTTGCTTACAACTACTCTACACCATATTTCGTATCATCAAACCATAATAAAATATTAATATTTAAACATTGAAAATCTGTTACTAAATTGAACTTGATTTCGAATGTAGGTTAAAGAAAAAACTGAAAACAGAAGTAACAAATAAGTTCAAATTTTATAAATTTATGTAAAATGTGAACCTAAAAGAGAAGGTGGATCCACCATGACTCAGACAAAATATACTCAAGTTGTACGTCCACGATAATAAAATTGACTATTCACTTCACGCATAGAAAATCACAAACCAATATTAACCATGTCTTTCCTGCAGGTATTTTCAAAAGCTGGCATTTTTATACAAAACTTTGGCATAATTTACAATCAAAGCATCACAAACAATTTCCAACAATAAAAAGAATCAGTCTTCACTCAAAACTGTATATTCAAGCTGGTAAGCTTTAGTGAAAAAGGCAGGCCAACACAAGTAAGTAGACAGTATACTGCTCACAGTGGATGCCCCAATCAACATATTCATAACCACAATCTGCAGCTGAATCGCTTCCAATGGCGAGGCCCCTCCCATTATAAGTCCGGTCATCGCTCCAGGCAGAGATATAAGTCCCACTGTTTTTGCATTATCTAATACTGGAGACAATGCAATGACCAGAGATCTTTTTACTTGTTCAAGTGTCGCTTGTCGTGGTGTTGCGCCTAATGCTAAGGCTGTCTCCACCTGTTCAGTGAAAATTCTACATTAATCAAGAGAAATGAAATCTCTTTGATAACTAGTTGAAGTATGCGATGTGGGACTGACTGATGCATGGTCATTATGGAGGCTATGAAGAAGAGAAAAACAACTAACCAAGTTCTTTTGTATTTTAATATCCTCGCGCAGTCTTTTCATGGTAACTCCGGTAACAGTCATCGAATTGCCGACCATCATGCCAGCAACTGGAATTATGTATCGGGGAGTGAACGGGAACACATTCAAGATGACTAGTAAGAACATAGTTACGGATGTTCCAGCTAAGATCGATGTTCCAGCAATGTACTTTCCTCGAGGTACGTGTTTTGCGCGTTGTCCTGCTGTATACCCTGCTACTGATACCTTAACATATATGGGCATTTGAAATATCAGAAATACTGTTAGCAATATCAAAGGAGTATCACTTAGTGCACACATCAGAAACTGCATATTAAACCTCCACCTAGTCTATGCATTTCATTTAGGAACATTTTTTCAAACACCCTTGAAAAGCTTCAAAATTCACTTCCGTTCCCTCTCAACAAAAAGTTTCACGAAACAACACCGCCAACTTTTCGAGCGAAAACATGCATTTTAAAGTGCATATACTTGCAGCCAGAACTGCATACATTTGCAGGCAGAACTGTAAATTTTCATTTTACAAAAATACGCAACAAAAACTGCAAATATTTGCAGTTCTAGCTGGATTTATATGCAATTTAAAATGCATATTTTTGCTAGAAATTTTGAAATGAGTGTTTCGTGAAACTTGTTTTTGTAAAGGGTTTTTCAGGTATGGATGTCAAAAATCATTAAATCATAGGATTTAAATCGGGATTCAAATCGAATCACCACATCTCCGATTTGAAACGGAGAATAAATCGCAAGTGAAGAAAATGATACGATCTAAATTAGGGCTCCCAACGATTGAATCGATCAGTCCTCAATCCCCCTCTCAAAACCCTTCATGAAATTCAATTGACTTCTGAAATAGAAGCCCTAGAAGATTAATGTAACGACCCGGGATTTTGGGCATCCCGAGTTGTGAATATTAATTTATAATATTCAATAATATTGTATTTTAATATACAATATTCCCCATTAATCAATGATTAATAATTGTATACAATTTTCCAAATCAATATAACTTGAGTTTTCAAATCTATATTAAAATACAGATTGATTTAAATAGAATTTCTTAAATATATATTTTGTTTTAAAAGTAAAATATGTAAAATTGTTTTAGATTAAATATATGTATTTTGTTTTAAAGATAAATATATATTATTAATAGAGCATTAAATAAATTGGAATAGTCAAATGCATATATTTTACATATAAGAATAATAAATTTATATGTAATGATAAGTTAAAGAGGAAATTTATAATATTTAAATTGATAAAATGTTATAAATAAAAAGATGTGTATGATAATCACTTTAGTGATTTAAGAGAAACTATATATATACATTGATGACAAATGAATTTAGTTTATTTGGAAATAATATATTTCAATATTATAAATTAAAAGATGTATATATGATTACATATATACATGAAGGATTTAAAATAATTTTTATACCACTTGGAAGTTCTTATAATACATATGAATATAGGGTGTTTAATATTGAATGTTAATTATTTTATTTAAGTAACATATGTATATAAAGGTGTATTAACTAAAAAGTGTTATTTTAATGTATTAGTCTCTTACCTTTATTTTAAAAAGGTACGAGTGACAAAATGCAAACACTACTTTGACATGTAATGTTAACTATAGGTTGTCTAAATTCTTGAGTATACTTACATATACCTTTAATAATGTATGGTTTATATTATTATAAATATAACAATAGGATAGGTTGCGAGTCATTTACTGTTAGGTGAAAAACAAGAAAAGCAAAACAGTTTTTAACAAAGAATAACTATGGGATATCTAACTTCATAGTTACATTTACTTTGAACATTATATAGTTATATAATAATGTATATAATAATAGAAAGATTGCAAAATCATTTACTGTAAGTAAAAAAAAAAAAAACTGGTTAACCTGAAACAAACAAGTAACAAAAACAGTTTTGTATTAAGTTAAACTACGTGTAAGATAGTGATAAATCACCTGATCAAAATCTAACTTAATCATTTCATTTTCTTTTCAAAATCTTCCCAGCAAAAAGAAAACATCTCTCAGCCGCCAAATTGTCCTTACTGTCCTGTATATATTTGGACATTTAGATCTGAGTGATGGTTTTAAAAATTGAAGCCTGAAACTTAATAAGAAAATAGCCTCTGTTCAGATTTTTATTTTTTTAAAAGCAACAGCATACTAATTTAAAGAAAAAAAATGTGTTGCAGCAGCTTGCCTGGCAAGATATAGTAAAAACCAAAACACTAATTCAAATTCTTTTCAACAAAAAGCTAACATCGTTTCAGCCTCCAGAATATCATTCCAGCTAACAAATTGTCAAATCTGTTCATTTTATGTTGACTGCAATTGTATATATATTTGAACTCCTCAGATCTGAGTTGTTTTGAAAATTTAAAGCCTGTAATTTGCAAACAAAAGCCTCTGTTCAAAATTTTTTTTAAGCAACTGGAAATCAAAGTTTTAAAAGAAGAAGAAAACATGTACTCTGTAACCTGTTGGAAGCTCAAAGAAAACATCTTCTGTTTAAAAGAATTAAGCTACCTGGAAGCAAATTTGGATTTCAGTTTTTAAGATTTCAACTTTCCAATCAAGACTTCAACTTCAGATTTTAAGAGTTCGGGAATCAAGGATGTGAAAGGTGAGAAACTTTAGTTTTAACCTGGAATTTAAGTTGTTCTGTTATCTGTATACTATGAAAATTTGGTTCATCCCGGCATTCAAAAATCTAGATCACATCATCTAGTTCATAATGTATGTTGATATAAACTAAGGAAATGTTTATTTCTTAATATAGTTTTAGTTAAAAATAGATTTGTGTGGAAATCATACTGTATAGTTCATTCATGTTAAGATTTACAGTAAATATCCTATTTTGGTGAAATTTCAATAAAATGGAATCAAAGATTTAAGCATGCAAGAAGATTTCCCTAGTAAAAATAGGATTTTTAGGGGTGGAATTGTGATTTTTTAACATCCTATATTGTAAGGGATTTAGGGATGAACGAATTCCGTTCAAAAATCTTTTTCCGACGATCTAGTCGTCGTGGGTTGGAGCGGTCGGGTCTGGAAGGGGCTGGTGGACCTAGGGGAGGTGTCGACTGTGGCGGAATCGTGAATTTGGGCTTGGATTGTGAGTACGAGTGGTTTTTAGGGTTTAAGGGAGGATGTGGCCATGGTGAAGTCGCGGGATTTTTGAGGGAGAAAGGTGCGACCGGAGTACGTGAACTTTGGCCGAGAACTAAAGTGTTGAAATGGCTTTCGATTGGTGGGGGAAACGAGGTAATCAGAGGAGAATGCCCAGTGCAGTTTGACGATCAGTGGTGGTATGTTGGGTTTCTGGTTCGGGAATTCGAGCTGTTGATCGAATTTTTGATCAGAGGGTTGTGGGTCTTCGCCATGGTGGTATTTTGGATTTGGAGTGGTTGTATGACTGTGTGGGCCAGTCGCGGCAAGGCGATGGTCGCTGGCGAAGTCGTACATGTGCACAGCGTGCATGTGGAAGTTTCAGGGTTGTGCGAGGTGAGCGTGAAGTCTAGATTCGATTCAGGGCCGTGTCGCGTGAGCGGTTGATGTTCGCCTGGGGTATTTGAAGTTGATCGGGGTTGTTCCTCGGGTTCGTGGCATCGGAGTATAAGGATTGGGATGGTTTGAATGTTGTTCTGGGATCAGCGAGAAGAGGAGAAGGAGATAGGGGGGAAACGGGTTGTTATCTCCTGTTGTTTTTTTTGGTTTGGGCTTCGGCCCAATAGCTTTGCTTGGGAAAAATTTAATGAAATGCGGGTTTTAAATTATTAAAAGAAACTAGTTATAAGGTAAATGCTTGTGTAAAGTTTACAAAATGTATTTGACTTTCCAAGTTTACAACAAGCACGTTGATTTAAAGAAAAACTGGTTAAAACCAATTTCCTTAAATATAAAGATTTATTTGAAGTATATTGACAAAGAAAGTTAAAGTTGTTTTACTGTAAGCCTGATTAATTTGAGTTATTTTAAATAAGTTATTTTAACATTAAGTAATCGAGCTTTTAAAAATAATTTATTAATAAATTCTTGGATTTTTAAATAAGCGAAGTTTAATTGAAATAATTAAAGGAAATAAGTATTTATACTTTGGAAATAATTCAAGTTCTCAAGGGATAATAATTCTTTAATTTCACATATGATAGTGTGTTATAAAGAAGGTGGTTCGTATCGACGGATGGTACACCGTCATACGACCAGATGTGAAGTTAAATAAAGAAAATTTATAAGTTGTGCAGATATAATTCAATTACCAAATTAGAAATAAATGTCATTGAATGATTTTATACGGACAAACTGTTGAAATGTTCCCAACTAAATTAGATGTGTTATTGTAGATTTGTTAAACTGATTTACATCTGGACAGCGGAAACAGACACCATTCCGCTGAATAGTTAATTAATGTGAATAGTATAAGACATCTATCTGAGATTACCTGTGTAGTTGTTACTAGCAATGAAAATCCCTGATTTGTTATTTATGCATACATTTGTTAATTGCCTGTCAATTATATTTGAGAATATAATGTAATCGATCTATGAAAGCTGATTGATTTGAATATCTGTGTGACTATGAATTGTGAACTGATAAGTACCGTTGAGACCTGATAAGCCTTATTCGGTTTGGTTTGATTTTGAAAATAGTTTTGTTTGGGAAATAAATATTATTTTTAGAAATGTTTTAAAGGAATGGATAAATATTTTGAGAATATCAAAAGTAGATATTTACTATTTTTTTGGAAATCCTTATAAAGGTATTATTTAAACTATTTTCAAGTATTTAACTATTTTGTAATGATCCTTTAAATATTAATTTTATTTAATTTATGTTTAAGTATATTCTCTTTAATATAAATCTATTTAATATAAATTTTGTTTTGAATAATATTTTATAATAACTTTCATAAAGAGTATTTAATTTATTTAAACTTGAAATAATATTTGAAAATTTATATGTACGATTTAGAAAGAAATGCTGTGGATATATATATATATATATATATATATATATATATATATATATATATATATATTTCAAATGAAATAAGCTTTTTGAGTAAAGTGAAATCCGTTTGTATTTTTAAAGGTGAACAAGGCTTAAAGGTTGTAACGGGAAATAACTTGGTTGAATTGATTGTTTGATAGTTAAATAACCGACTATCAAATCTGGACAAAACCTAACTTTGGAAATATCTAGAGGAGACTCGAGAATTATATGGTACGGTTACCGTTCGAGGTGCTATACCGTACGTATAAACTTGTGTATTCTCTAAAACGAATTATAAAGAGACCGTCCACAAACGGTTAGGAGGTGAACTCCGATCTTGTTTTTCGTCGGTGTATTTTCTAAAGAACCGGGGTTGAGTTTACCGGGAAATATCGAACGTTGTTTCGAAGAGTCCGGGATCGGATTTGTAATCCGAAAACCACTTCGATCCAACGAGTACGTTTTCGTGAAGAAGACAAGAGCTTGAAGTCGAAGATGAAGCAGTGAAGTGCAAGGGCTAATCGCTACTAATCCTGAGGGTGATTCCAAAATGGATGTAGTAGGAGTAGTGCCTTCGGTTCCGTTCGAACCCGGAACGGACTTGTATGGATGAATGCTTTCAGAACATCGTCAGGTGGACGGTGAACATTCCAAGTGATATGTTCTAAAAAGGTAACGCTTAGCCTCGAGCCTCATCAACCGGGAATGACTGAAAATCAAGGGTTATGCAGCAAGGCTAAGTGGGTCGCGCCCATTAGGGTGAGGTCATCCCTGTCTAGATGTCCCTTTTTATTTTGGCTGTGTGGGCGGTTGCTGATCCCAACCGCGGAGTGATCTTACTCGGGATTATCCAATAAGGGGTAGTCCCGGTCTTGTGTTGCAGGGGATTGGGAGTGATCATCGATACGTTGATCTAGGCCACGTATTGTGATAGGTGTACCCCAGTGCCTAGTCATTAGTTGGAAATCCATTATCTCTACGAGCCTTTACGGTTTTGATTGTCGAATCCACTTTGTGGCTAGTATGCTGGAATTTAATCATGTAACAATTTTAGCTATTTTAAATAAGTATTTGTATATAGACCCTATTATAATATCAGAGGATTTTGGTATAAAAATGTTTTAGCTATCGTAAGGTAAAAACCCGACATGTTTATTTGTGGCGTGGTCTTACGAGATGTTTTTTGTTTTCAAAGGGTTTTCAAACTTTAATAATCAAGTTGAGTGTGTTTCTCACGCTGGTTTACCAGACTGACCCGGGCTTGGTGTTTTTTCTATATGCTCGGGTCAGACCGAGCATATTTCCAGGTTTAGCTGGAAGAGTGGAAGCTGTTCAGGAGAGGAGCTGGATTCAGGAGACGTAGATGCTTATATTCTGTTGTATTTGGATGTGTGGTCAAATTGTTGTAAGGACGGGATTGTTATAAACTGTCTAGTTTGTATGATTGTAACTCTAATTTAGAGTCTGAATATGTTGTTAAAGTACAGTTTTGATTTCATGTAAAGATTTGTTGATATTATAGTTTATTCGTTCCGCTGTGAGATTCTGATTTGTTATCTTTTCTTCTATCTTCTTTCTATTTCTACCTTCTTTCTTCTTTCACTATCCGTCTTTCCGTACGATTTGGCCGACAAATATGGTTTTAAGTCGGTTTAAATTGGTACGGAAAAAATGGATCGTGACATTGTGGTATCAGAGCCTAGGTTGAATGAATACCTAGGTTCGGGTGGGTTGCTCATTAGAAATCGAGTCTGTAGAAACTTGTTTAAGTCTGAGTGTATATATATATATACGAGAGCGCGTATTTGTCAATTATATAAAAATGGTTTTATATTGTGTTAATTGATCGGTTGAGTGGCATATGAATTCTAGTCAATACGAGTAGCTAACGTTATTGATAGGAATCTCTAAACACTTGAACCAGGCCAACGGACACAATATTGTTTTAAAGGGGTAGGTGAAATAATTTTATCCAAAATATATTTTCTATATAAAAGGGTATGATTTTTATACATATATGGTATTTAAAATGATTGGTTGTGATGATAATAGTTTATCATCTAGGATTTAGTGGTCTTAGTTGTCAATCTTGTGTATTTTCATTGGTTGCCCTTTTTGACTTGAGCATACCGTTAGAAACTGAACCCTTTAGAATTTGAATCTTTGGAAAATGAATTTTCTTTATTAAGATTATTTAAAAGGATTTAGAAAACTTTTAAACTAATATTTTGAAAAAATTTCCACCCTTCAAAGATAATTTTAGAATAATGGGTTTCTAAAAAGGGATGTTGAATTTTTTTTAAAAAAAACCTTATAACAATGTATTTGTTATATATATATATATATATAGATTTATGAATTGAAGAAATAAGTTCATAAACTTACTATATATATATGTGTGTATTTTCTCTACCTATAACCACTTTTCAAATATATCCTTAAATTATTTTGGAAAGATGATTTTATAAAATCTTGGGTAATAGGAATTTAAAGGGGAAATAAATTTTAAAATGAAAACCTTGATGTACCCCTTAGCCTATAGAATTCTAAAACCTTAGGATCTCATCTTTGGATTTTGATAATTGATTATAGAGAACCCGTAGCGTCAACCGGGGTGGAGCACTCTCAAAGGCCAGAAGGGATGGCGATTATGGTTTGGCTAGGAGGATTCATGAGGATCTGGGTGAGCCGTCAATATACGAGGAAGCGCCAATGGAGCCTATCGAGCAGTCACAACCTCAGGAAGAGGAGCTCAAGGAAGAAACAGTTGAGGAGCCCAGGGAGGAAGCTGAAGAAGAACCTGAAGAGGAATTCGACGATGAAGAGGAGTTCGAGGACGAGGAAGGACTCGAAGAGGAAAAGGAGGAGTTTGATGACGAGGAAGAGTTTGAAGATGAGGAAGATCTTGAATCAGAGAATGATGACGCAGTCAGTTGGGATTTAGGTAATGTTGTTGAGGAGCCAACTGATGGTGTAGATTTCATTCCTAGAGTGCCTAATCCAGAGGATGTTTGGGAACCAGACAGTGATGCAGAGGTCAGAATATTGTCAGGACCCGAAAGGGAGGACTCTGATAGTGAGAGTCCATAGTTAGTTGGGTTGCTTTCTCGTGGTGGGGTGTGCTTTTTGTATCTGTTTATGACCCGTAGACGTCATGGTTGTTAGATGTTAGATGTTTGGTAGGGTGTATATATATATCTGTTATATGTGTATGGTTGAATGGATGATGATAACGTCTGTAGGAATATGATGGATGGTACCTAATGTAATGTATATTTTGATATACAGTTTGAATCTATGTGTTTACTGGTTTGGATTGTTATTGATATGTTCTAATCTGTGTAGATAATTTTACTAAATTAGCTATGGAATTTCGGGGACGAAATTCATTTAAGGGGGAAGGAATGTAACGACCTGGAATTTTGGACATCCCGAGTTGTCCATGGCGTATGTCAAGTCAAAGCCGAAACCAGCTAACAGAACGGGGAAGTCGTAGCGGAAAACAATCTCTACCACGGAATCTCATCACAAAAAGGGGCCTTCTATTTTAGACCCGTTCAGGGCCTGCAAGACTTCCAGAGTAAGCAATCAGAGTTGGTTGATAGCAGTCGGATGCGCTCGAGTTACGGTTGTTGACACAGAAAGGTACGGTACAATGTATGAACCTTTTCCCTGAGTGACGCATCTTAAAAGTACTCCATCAAAAGATCCAGGTCAAAAGATCCAGAGTACCTCTCCCAGTATTATTGAATATTATAAATTAATATTCACAGCTCGGGATGTCCAAAATCCCGGGTCGTTACATTCCTTCCCCCTTAAATGAATTTCGTCCCCGAAATTCCATAGCTAATTTAGTAAAATTATCTACACAGATTAGAACAGATCAATAACAATCCAAACCAGTAAACACATAGATTCAAACTGTATATCAAAATATACATTACATTAGGTACCATCCATCATATTCCTACAGACGTTATCATCATCCATTCAACCATACACATATAACAGATATATATATATATCACCCTACCAAACATCTAACATCTAACAACCATGACGTCTACGGGTCATAAACAGATACAAAAAGCACACCCCACCACGAGAAAGCAACCCAACTAACTATGGACTCTCACTATCAGAGTCCTCCCTTTCGGGTCCTGACAATATCTTGACCTCTGCATCACTGTCTGGTTCCCAAACATCCTCTGGATTAGGCACTCTAGGAATGAAATCTACACCATCAGCTGGCTCCTCAACAGCATTACCTAAATCTCAAATGACTACGTCATCATTCTCTGATTCAAGATCTTCCTCATCTTCAAACTCTTCCTCGTCATCAAACTCCTCCTCTTCCTCTTCGAGTCCTTCCTCGTCCTCGAACTCCTCTTCATCGTCGAATTCCTCTTCAGGTTCTTCTTCAGCTTCCTCCCTGGGCTCCTCAACTGTTTCTTCCTTGAGCTCCTCTTCCTGAGATTGTGGCTACTCAATAGGCTCCATTGGCGCTTCCTCGTATATTGACGGCTCACCCAGATCCTCCTAAATCCTCCTAGCCAAACCATAATCGCCATCCCTTCTGGCCTTCGAGAGTGCTCCACCCCGGTTGACGCTACGGGTTCTCTATAATCAATTATCAAAACCCAAAGGTGAGATCCTAAGGTTTTAGAATTCTATAGGCTAAGGGGTACATCAAGGTTTTCATTTTAAAATTTATTTCCCCTTTAAATTCCTATTACCCGAAATTTTATAAAATCATCTTTCCAAAATAATTTAAGGATATATTTGAAAAGTGGTTATAGGTAGAGAAAATACACACATATATATAGTAAGTTTATGAACAACTTATTTCTTCAATTCATAAATCTATATATATATAACAAATACATTGTTATAAGGTTTTTTTTTAAAAAAAAAATTCAACATCCCTTTTTAGAAACCCATTATTCTAAAATTATCTTTAAAGGATGGAAAATTTTCCAAAATATTAGTTTAAAAGTTTTCTAAATCCTTTTAAATAATCTTAATAAAGAAAAACCATTTTTCAAAGATTCAAATTCTAAAGGGTTCAGTTTCTAACAGTATGCTCAAGTCAAAAAGGGCAACCAATGAAAATACACAAGGTTGACAACTAAGACTGCTAAATCCTAGATGATAAACTATTATCATCACAACCAATCATTTTAAATACCATATATGTTTAAAAATCATACCCTTTTATATAGAAAATATATTTTGGGTAAAATTATTTCATCTACCCCTTTAAAACAATATTGTGTCCGTTGGCCTGGTTCAAGTGTTTAGAGATTCCTATCAATAACGTTAGCTACTCGTATTGACTAGAATCCATATGCCACTCAACCGATAAATTAACACAATATAAAACCATTTTTATCGCGCTCTCGTATATATATATATATATACACTCAAACTTAAACAGGTTGCTACAGACTCGATTCCTAATAAGCAACCCATCCGAACCTAGGTATTCACTCAACCTAGGCTCTGATACCACAATGTCACGACTCATTTTTCCGTACCAATTTAAACCGACTTAAAACCATACTTGTCGACCAAATCGCACGGAAAGACGGATAGTGAAAGAAGAAAGAAGGTAGAAATAGAAAGAAGATAGAAAAAAAGAAAACAAATCAGAATCTCACATCGGAACGAATAAACTATAATATCAACAAATCTTTACATGAAATCAAAACTGTACTTTAACAACATATTCAGACTCTAAATCAGAGTTACAATCATACAACCTGGACAGTTTATAACAATCATGTCCTTACAACAATTTGACCAAACAACCAAATACAACAGAATATAATCATCTACGTCAATACATCTCCTGAATCCAGCTCCTCTCCTGAACAGCTTCCACTCTTCCAGCTAAACCTGGAAATATGCTCGGTCTGACCCAAGCATATAGGAAAAACACCAAGCCCGGGTCAGTCTGGTAAACCAGCGTGAGAAACCCACTCAACTTGATTATTAAAGTTTGAAAACCCTTTGAAAACAAAAGCATCTCGTAAGGCAACGCCACAAATAAACATGTCGGGTTTTTACTTTACGATAGCTAAAACATTTTTATATCAAAATCCTCTGATATTATAATAGGGTCTATATACAAATACTTATTTAAAATAGCTGAAATTGTTACATTATTAAATTCCAACATACTAGCCACAAAGTGGGTTCTACAATCAAAACCGTAAAAGCTCGTAGGGATAATGGATTTCCAACTAATGACTAGGCACTGGGGTACACCTGTCACAGTACGTGGCCTAGATCAACGTACCGAGGATCACTCCCAATCCCCTGCAACACAAGACCGGGACTACCCCTTACTGGATAATCCCGAGTAAAATCACCCCGCGGTTGGGATCAGCAACCGCCCACACAGCCGAAATAAAAAGGGACATTTAGACAGGGATGACCTCACCCTAATGGGCGCGACCCACTTAGCCTTGCTGCATAACCCCTGATTTTCAGACATTCCCAGTTGATGAGGCTCGAGGCTAAGCGTTACCTTTTTAGAACATATCACTTGCAATGCTCACCGTCCACCTGACGATGTTCTGAAAACATTCATCCATACAAGTCCGTTCCGGGTTCGAACGAAACCGAAGGCACTACTCCTACTACATCCATTTTGGAATCACCCTCAGAATTAGTAGCGATTAGCCCTTGCACTTCACTGCTCCATCTTCGATTCCAAGCTCTTGTCTTCTTTACGAAAACGTACTCGTTGGATCGAAGTGTTTTCGGATTACAAATCTGATCCCGGACTCTTCGAAACAACGTTCGATATTTCCCGGTAAACTCAACCTCGGTTCTTTAGAAAATACACCGACGAAAAACAAGATCGGAGTTCACCTCCTAACCGTTTGTGGACGGTCTCCTTATAATTCGTCCTAGAGAATACACAAGTTTATACGTACGGTATAGCACCTCGAACGGTAACCATACCATATAATTCTCGAGTCTCCTCTAGATATTTTCAAAGTTAGGTTTTGTCCAGATTTGATAGTCGGTTATTTAACTATCAAACAATCAAACAATCAATTCAACATAGTTATTTCCCGTTACAACCTTTAAGCCTTGTTCACCTTTAAAAATACAAACGGATTTCACTTTACTCAGAAAGCTTATTTCATTTGAAATATATATATATATATATATATATATCCACAGCATTTCTTTCTAAATCGTACATATAAATTTTCAAATATTATTTCAAGTTTAAATAAATAAAATACTCTTTATGAAAGTTATTATAAAATATTATTCAAAACAAAATTTATATTAAATAGATTTATATTAAAGAGAATATACTTAAACATAAATTAAATAAAATTAATATTTAAAGGATCATTACAAAATAGTTAAATACTTGAAAATAGTTTAAATAATACCTTTATAGGGATTTCCAAAAAAAATAGTAAATATCTACTTTTGATATTCTCAAAATATTTATCCATTCCTTTAAAACATTTCTAAAAATAATATTTATTTCCCAAACAAAACTAGTTTCAAAATCAAACCAAACCGAATAAGGCTTATCAGGTCTCAACGGTACTTATCAGTTCACAATTCATAGTCACACGGATATTCAAATCAATCAGCTTCCATAGATCGATTACATTATATTCTCAAATATAATTGACAGACAATTAACAGATGTATGCATAAATAACAAATCAGGGATTTTCATTGCTAGTAACAACTACACAGATAATCTCAGATAGATGTCTTATATTATTCACATTAATTAACTATTCAGCGGAATGGTGTCTGTTTCCGCTGTCCAGATGTAAATCAGTTTAACAAATCTACAATAACACATCTAATTTAGTTGGGAACATTTCAACCGTTTGTCCGTATAAAATCATTCAATGGCATTTATTTATAATTTGGCAATTGAATTATATCTGCACAACTTATAAATTTTCTTTATTTAACTTCACATCTGGTCGTATGACGGTGTACCATCCGTTGATACGAACCACCTTCTTTATAACACACTATCATATGTGAAATTAAAGAATTATTATCCCTTAAGAACTTGAATTATTTCCAAAGTATAAATACTTATTTCCTTTAATTATTTCAATTAAACTTCACTTATTTAAAAATCCAAGAATTTATAAATAAATTATTTTTAAAAGCTCGATTACTTAATGTTAAAATAACTTATTTAAAATAACTCAAATTAATTAGGCTTACAGTAAAACAACTTTAACTTTCTTTGTCAATATACTTCAAATAAAGTGAAAACAGAATTATTGAAAAGTGAAAACAGAATTATTGAAAAGAGCCAAAAGAAACTTACAAGACAAATTCAACCTCGGAAGGCAAAGTAGCAATATTATTTCTCATTTCTTTCATAATCCCTTGTCTCATGTTATTTGACATCAAATTAGTGCCCTGAGTTGATTTATTTTGTTTTGTTGCTCAAACTGATTCATTTGAGTAAAAGAAGTATGAAAACTGCTCTTATTTTTTTAATCGGTGCTTTAGTTAATTTATTTCCAAGGAGTGCTAACTTTGGGTATATTATTCACTAACATAACTTAATATATTAATGACTTATTTATCAGTTCAGTCCACCTAATGTCTCCATTCAGAGTCAAATTTATTTTATTAGGTCAAACATTACTTTGATGAATAATGTGTAGCGTTAACTGTATGATGTGTTACTTTGTTATGTAATAAGCATGACTAAGAAACTCTCTAGCATGTTTAGTTTTGAGTTATATTAAATAATACAAATTATGGTTAAAAAAATTGCATCCTTTGTAATTATAGATGTGTGTGTGTATAATTAGATTTCCAACCTCAGACTGATTACACGCATATACTTTTTCAGTGCAATCATAAATTCCAAAGTAAGAAACATTATCTAATTTTGATCTCTTTACAAAGCAATGAATCCGATAAATGCAGATAAATCCAATAAATGCAGCTTTTTTTTTCACGTTGATAAAATATGTTGCCATCTCTCAAAGCACCAACTACTTGGAAGTAAGCCTAATTTTCACTGACAAAAAACTTTAAAATAAATTAGTACAATAATTAACTTTAGGTGGAATGTATAAAAAAATTGAGACTGATGTGATTCTTTAACATTTAAATACTTAAAACATTAACATTTAAAAATCTTTAAATCTAAGATTTACGATTTAAATCCCGATTCGATTTAAACTTTAATCTTTACGATTTACGATTTAGATCCCAAATTGATAACCTTGTTTTCAGGTATTAACTTTGAAAATAAGGGACTGATCCTAATTTCCAATTTAATTTAACCAAAACCATTAACAATATCAACGACAACATATATTCTTGTTCTTAATTATTGCACTAATTGACACATCGGTCAAATAAACTAGACTAAGGAGCAAATGAAATACTATATTTTAGGCGTGTTACTGAATCTAACTCGTTAAGTTTAAATACACAGGTATATATAAGTGTTTTCAAGCTTTAATATTGCTTACTATATTTGATTTATCCTTAAAGGAGTCCATAATGTAACTCGAGTAACGCAGCACAGCATGGACCATAAATTTCATCTTCTTATTTTATGTTAACCCGTTCAGCTCGAATATACGTATACAACTGCATGAGATATCTAAAAGTTGAAAGGATTAACCATCAACCCCATTTAAGTATGATAAAAATAAATATTGCATTAAAGTTTAATAACAGTTTTGTAATAAATTAGGAGTCATTCACCATTCTCAAAAACATTTGCTAGTTACTAATCATGAAATTCAGAACACATGTTAACTCGTACCAAGAATATTTGGAAGGAAAAAAAAACAGTTAACATAAAGTAAAGAATACGCACTTGTAAAGATTTGCCCAGGAAGATTTGGAGTGAATGACATCTTTGTTTACTGAACAAATTGAAAACTTGGCAATTCCAAATTGAAAGCTAAATTAATATATAAATAGCACGAGAACATATGTATAAGCAAAGCTATATTGGTAGCAATTGTGAGCTGAAATAAAATATTGTTTGCTTTATTACTTGAACACAATTTGTTTCTCCCTCCTTGTAAATTCAATGACTAAACCTAATTTAATTTGCATTGTTAACAATTTCAAATTCAATCCAATCTAGCATAAAACAAAATCAGAATGCAACAAGTTTAGAAGTATACTGTTCGCAATTGAGTGGTTGGATTTGTTCTTTTAAATCTATGAAGCCACATTTTTTGGGGAAGAAGTTCTAGCACAAGAAGAATTACAGCCAAACTTTGGCACTGATTGTGCATTTGCCTAGGAATATAAAAAATTAGCGCACTGACAATTTATATACTAGTTCAGCTTTTGGTTTTTTATTTGATTTTGTACCAACTTTTGCCCATCCTTTTTTCTTTGGAAATTTTACCATTATAGGCTTGTTATAGTCCAGTTTTAAAATTAATTACAGAAATAGACCACTTTTTTTTCTGGACTATTCAGTTGGCGATTTTCCAAAAATCACCGACGGGCGATTTTCGAAAAGCCGCCCAAAGAAAATAACATATTTCCTAGTTGGGTCACCGCCGCTCCTACTTCCTTACAGTCGGCGACACAGAAGAGGTGAAGGAACTTCATTCGAAGAAGGCCCTTCGACGTCACAACACCCGGAAGATTTCACCCATGGACCTTCTCAACCGCCATGTACATTTGATCCTTCCACCGAGATCGAGGAAGAAGAGTACATGTCCCAACAGCCGGAACGTCATCGTACGCCTATGGAACTTCGTCGTTTGCGTAGATGATACGTGCATTATATTGGATATGGCTATGTACTTTTAAATGTGTTGTGTACGGTATGATTGTGTTATTGTCGTAGACGTGGACATGCATTTGATAGTTTATTATGTACATTGGAATGTGAATTAAAGATGTTATTATGTGGCTTTCATGAACAACTTGTGTGCGATGCAGTGGAATGTGAATTAAAGATGTTATAAGGTATGGACATGCTTTTGATATTCGTGTGCGATGTGGCTTTCATGAACAACTTGCTGTTGTTTGTTAACAGCAGGTTGGTACTGGCGATTTTTCAAGTTGGCGATTTTTCAAAAATCGCCAATTTTTGAAAAATCGTCATTTTCCTGCTGTTGTTACCAGACAGCAGCAGGTTGTTTCGTATATAACAAACAAACCACAGACCTGTAATAAATAGCATTCGACAAATTGTCGAACAGCAGCATACAACATGACTTGTAAAGCAGAAAATAGAGTTCAATTACATAGAAGCTAAATTATACAAACACATCTACACAGCAGTAGTACATCGCTTACGATTATGGCCTAGCACACCGCATTTGCTACACCTGTTTGATTTGGACGACCGGCCTTCATCCATCACACATTTGATCCTTGTAGACCGTGGCCTCCCCGGTTGCCCTCTCACAGTCGGAGGCAATATCTGAGGACCATTATATGCGCCTCAATATCTCTTATCACGCACGGGATGAAACTCGGGCCTATAAGCAGCTTTGTAGCTGTCAACGGAGTACCAGCTTGACGCTAAGTCATGGTGTGCTCTGTTAACGTAAAAATCGACGCTAACACCCCAGTGTAAGTAGATATAAAGTGAAAGCACCACCCGTTGGTATGGAAACTAGAAACAAGCAGAAAATTATGTAAAAGCAGTAAAAAGACAGCAGTTTTATAGTGGTTCCGCTTTGAGTCAAGCCTACGTCCACTTTAAGCTCTTTTATTGCTGATTCGATTACAACTCTTTACAATGAACTTCGATTACAACACACTTAAGACGAGTAGCTAGAACTTGAATCGAGAAGAGCACTTCAAATCCATGTTGAATGTATTAGATCTCTTCCAAAAGTTCATTGAAGCGTCTTCGATGTTTGGAATGCTTGAAGTGTTGGATGAGTCGAGAAAACAGCAGAGTATCGGCGTTTCAAAAATGAGCCAAAAGTCCTCTCTCAGTTGGAGTAGGTGGGGTATTTATAGGAGAATTCTGGAATTAGGTCGTAGGTCGTGAACGACCTAGGGAGCATGGGCTACGGATTAACAGGTAAGTTGTAGGTCGCAAACGATCTAAGGGTAGGTCGCCAGCGACCTAGGGGATATGAGCTATGACTTGTCTCCACTGCACTTGGTCTCGTCTGAACGAGTTAGTAGGTCGTGAGCGACCTAATGGAAAAGGTATGGTACGTAGCTTCACTCTGCTATAGCTCGCTAAGTTGTTACATTATTAGGTCGCTAAGTCGCTGGAGCTTTAGGTCGTTAGGTCGCTGGAGCTTTAGGTCGTTAGGTTGTTGATTCTTTTAAGTCGTTAGATCGTTGATTCTTTTAAGTCGTTAGGTCGCTTATCACATTAGATCGCTGGATCGCGGAAAAGAGGAGTTAACACTTGCCCCTCGAAGTGCATGCCTATGTCATAGGTCGTGTGCTTCGACATAATTCCGCTAGGTCGTGAGCGACCCAAGAGATCTGTTACCTCGCGTGCCCATTCGTCTTCCTCTTTTTGCCCCATATAAACTGTTAGCTCGTTTCTTCCTTTTTACTTAACTGCTCTGACAACCTTCTCTGCCATTAACGAACCTTCAAGCTTCCAAGGACGAATTCAATCTATCAAGTCATCAATTCATCTTTACCATCATATTGCGTAAGTGAATTCGATCTTTATCCAACCATGATCACCGCCAAATTGTGAATCCTCATTCTCTGACCCTAGTCCAACTCCGTACGTCGCGTTTCACTTTCGAGTCATGTTGCGATCGATTTTCGATCGTCATTAGCTATGTTGTTGTTGTGATTCACGAGAGCACAGCTGTGCGTTGGATCTATGATGGATCTGAGATGATTTGGATCAGTTTTCGGGTGATTTGGTGGTATGAAGAAATAATGGATTTCACTAAGAGGATGATGGATTTCATTGTGTAAATGATAACGGGTTATCGGGTCACAGGTTAATTAGATAGCGAACTATTGAGCGAAGAGGAGTTAGCGGGTTAAGGAAAGTAGGGCATAACAGTTTTGACAGGAGATAGCTCGAGATTAATGAGTTACATTAGAAGCGACCTAGTGAATCTGAGCGACATAAGAACCTTTTCGACCTAATAGATTTGAGCGACCTAACAAATCGACCGACTTAAGAATCCTTGCGACCTAAGGGAAACTGCGCGACCTTCGAATTCGCGACCTAACTTCTTGCAGCATCACCTTTTGCGACTTATTCTTTAGGTCGCGTGCGCATTCAAGCGACCTAGGACTTAGCCAGATTTGCACTGTCTGGCTTTGAACAATGTGGAATTTCGACTTATGCTAGGTCGCTTGAGCACAGTCTGGACGACTTAGGAGATGAACAAAACTGGAACACTTGTAAAATTTTGAGAAAACTTGATTGAACTGTTTGAACTTTGTTGCACTTCCTTACAGATTATACTAACTCGTAGGCTAGCAACCTGCTAAAACATCATTTGCAGAAAACTAAGGCGAATATACTGTCATTGACTGCCCACATCGAATGACATATTAGTCGATAAAGAATAATCAACTTAAATGAACTACGTGAATAAAATGTTGTGAATCAACAAATTCAAGTGAAGTATTAAAGCAAAGCTAAGATAACCAACTAAAGCTGATCTGCTTGCATCAACACTGTACTTGAACTTAAAATAACAAACCCTGAAACTCTATAATTGACTAATGTCAACTAATTTTATTCCAGTTATATTTGCTTGTCATTTTACTAGTTTTACACAACACTTCACACTTTTAGGAAACGTGCACCTTCATATTTGAATATCCAGTTCCTTGTGTAGAATGACTTCTCAACAAGAAGAAATAGGGCAAGCTGGAGAGGTTTTTCCGATTGCTAACCCGTTGAATGATCCTCCGGAAAGAGCTTCGACCACTTTGAACCACAGAGTTTTCAGTCAGTTGTGCATTCAGTTTGGCATTGCTGAAGCAGACGCTCAGCTTCCTGGGATAAATGATACTGCTGATAGGCCACCTCACGGCTTCATTGCAGTTAACCGACAGATGTGCTTGAATGGAGCTATTCCTCCTTTCAATGACTTTCTTTGAACGCTCCTTCTCCGATTAACCATCTCTCATTTCCACCTACACCCTAATGGCTACGCCATCTTGATGGGGTTGTGTGTGCTATTCAGGAGGACACTTGACCGTCTTCCGAGCTTCGAAGAAATCTGCTATTTATGCACTTTCGCAAAGAACAAAGATCATACTTCAATTATTCTCGTGAGAGGCGCGAGAAACCGTAAACTAATTTTAGACTTGCCCGAGAGTGCACACGGATTTTTAAGTCAATTCTTCTATGTTCGCTGCCCCCCGGGGTTCTATGCCATCTGGAGGATCGGAAGTAAGATTGCTTATCTCTGCTCACTTCATTTTTTCTGAATTTCTTGAAACTCGAATTGTCAAGTACTGAACTTCATTCTTTACTTCTGTAGCACTTCCTCCTCCTTCTAGAGATTTTGGCCACAAACCGACCTTCGAAAGACTGAGTATTGTGACTGCTGAAGAGAGAAGCATTAAATTTTTGCTGAAAGACGAGTTTCTTCATCAATTCGGACTTTTACACCCTTCTCGGACTACTTAGCTTCATGATGCCTCTGGTTCTCAAACAAGGATATCAAATGCCCCAGTTTCTGCAGAAGAAATTGCATCGAAAGAACCTGCTGCAGGAGCTTCGTTAGTGAAATGTTCCACCCCTGCCGATGTCGCGGGGTCATCCGACAAGCTTACACTTTCCCCGATGATTGAAGGAGTTGAAAAAGAAAGCTCCGCTGGGCATGATGGTGACGATATTTATGGTGAACTGAGTGACCTGATGATAACTTCACAGGAGCTTTTTAAGGATGACCCCGTTACAACTAAAGTTATTTCTCCAGTAGTTGAGGCGACATCCACCCTGCAACAAGCTTCGGCAGCTCAAGAGTTGACACCGGTTGCAAAAGTCGTCACCGCTCCTAAATCAAAGAGTGGTTTGTAGCTTGACGCGCGTAGTTTGCACATCACACACACTTAGGATTTTTGGCGATTATATGCACTTGACTTCTTTACTCTGAAAATTTTTAAGACTTGTCTTTTTCACTTTCAGATTCTCTGATGGGGCGAAGTGGTTCATATTATGAAAATTTCCAGCGCCATGGAAGGCGTGACACTTATGATTACAGACGCTATCTCCCTGCCCTTAGGGAAACCGACGAAGAAAGAGCTGCTAGGAAGGCTCAAGAAAGAAGTGCCCATGAGGAGCGATACGAGAGAAGGGATGAACGATATGACTCTTCTCAAAGTGGTGATGATTCTCATAAAAGAAAATCACATGATGATAAAGGGAAGAGCCATGTTGTTGGAGATCCAAGCAAGCGGACCAAGCTTAGCGACGCGTCTGCAATTTTTGAAAAGTCTGCTGCTTCTATTTCTATAGACATCCCTTCTGGTTCTCCCGCCCTCGAAAAAGCTAATATTCAGACGATCATTAGCAGGCCTCGATATCAAGTTGAAAAGGGCCCGACAACTCTCCAAAGCCGGTTTCCGCACTGGTGCTTAAAGGGAGTGCGTTTTGATCTCGATTTGGTCCCTATCGACAAACAAGTCATGTTGAGGAACCTTGATGCCGTCAAGCTTGACATTGAGAGAATGTCCGGATGGCAAAAACTTGTCGACGAGCTTCAGAGAGTGAATCGTGCCAATCTTGAGGCCATGCTGACTATGGAAAATGATAAATCCGAGTGGCAGAAAGTTCTCGACCAGCACGATGCAGAAAGTTCAACGTTGAACCAGGTCAAGCGGATTACTTGTTTGCTTCAACTGAGCTTGATGAATTTCTCGCTTATTACTTAAGTCTCGATGAGCCACCGTCTCCTCTCTTTACGAGGAATACTGATTTTAACTTTTCTTCTATAGAACCGGCTTTGGAGAGTTGCCGGGCCCTTTTCAACTTGATATCGAGGCCTGCTAATGATCGTCTGAATATTAGCTTTTTCGAGGGCGGGAGAACCAGATGGGATGTTTATAGAAATAGAAGCAGCAGGCTTTTCAAAAATTGCAGACGCGTCGCTAAGCTTGGTCCGCTTGCTTGGATCTCCAACGACATGGCTCTTCCCTTTATCATCATGTGATTTTCTTTTATGGGAATCATCACCTCTTTGAGAAGAGTCATATCGTTCATCCCTTCTCTCGTATCGCTCCTCATGGGCTCTTCTTTCTTGAGCCTTCCTAGCAGCTCTTTCTTCGTCGGTTTCCCTAAGGGCAGGGAGATAGCGCCTGTAATCATAAGTGTCACGCCTTCCATGGCGCTGGAAATTTTCATAATATGAGCCACTTCGCCCCATCGGAGAATCTGAAAGTGAAAAAGACAAGTCTTAAAAATTTTCAGAGTAAAGAAGCCAAGTGCATATAATCGCCAAAAATCCTAAGTGTGTGTGATGTGCAAACTACGCGCGTCAAGCTACAAACCACTCTTTGATTTAGGAGCGGTGACGACTTTTGCAACCGGTGTCAACTCTTGAGCTGACGGAGCTTGTTGCAGGGTGGATGTCGCCTCAACTACTGGAGAAATAACTTTAGTTGTAACGGGGTCATCCTTAAAAAGCTCCTGTGAAGTTATCATCAGGTCACTCAGTTCACCATAAATATCGTCACCATCATGCCCAGCGGAGCTTTCTTTTTCAACTCCTTCAATCACCGGGGAAAGTGTAAGCTTGTCGGATGACCCCGCGACATCGGCAGGGGTGGAACATTTCACTAACGAAGCTCCTGCAGCAGGTTCTTTCGATGTAATTTCTTCTGCAGAAACTGGGGCAATTGATGTCCTTGTTTGAAAACCAGGGGCATCATGAAGCTGAGTAGTCCGAGAAGGGTGTAAAAGTCCGAATTGATGAAGAAACTCGTCTTTCAGCAAAAATTTAATGCTTCCCTCTTCAGCAGTCACAACACTCAGTCTTTCGAAGGTCGGTTTGTGGCCAAAATCTCTAGAAGGAGGAGGAAGTGCTACAGAAGTAAAGAATGAAGTTCAGTACTTGATCATTCGAGTTTCAAGAAATTCAGAAAAAATGAAGTGAGCAGAAATAAGCAATCTTACTTCCGATTCTCCAGATGGCATAGAACCCCGGGGGGCAGCGAACATAGAAGAATTGACTTAAAAATCCGTGTGCACTCTCGGGCAAGTCTAAAATCAGTTTACGGTTTCTCGCGCCTCTCACGAGAATAATTGAAGGATGATCTTTGTTCTTTGCGAAAGTGCATAAATAGCAGATTTCTTCAAAGCTCGGAAGACGGTCAAGTGTCCTCCTGAATAGCACACACAACCCCATCAAGATGGCGTAGCCATTGGGGTGTAGTTGGAAAGGAGAGATGGTTAATCGGAGAAGGAGCGTTCGAAGAAAGTCATTGAAAGGAGGAATAGCTCCATTCAAGCACATCTGTCGGTTAACTGCAATGAAGCCGTGAGGTGGCCTATCAGCAGTATCATTTATCCCAGGAAGCTGAGCGTCTGCTTCAGCAATGCCAAACTGAATGCACAACTGACTGAAAACTCTGTGGTTCAAAGTGGTCGAAGCTCTTTCCGGAGAATCATTCAACGGGTTAGCAATCGGAAAAACCTCTCCAGCTTGCCCTATTTCTTCTTGTTGAGAAGTCATTCTACACAAGGAACTGGATATTCAAATATGAAGGTGCACGTTTCCTAAAAGTGTGAAGTGTTGTGTAAAACTAGTAAAATGACAAGCAAATATAACTGGAATCAAATTAATTGACATTAATCAATCATAGAGTTTCAGGGCTTGTTATTTTAAGTTCAAGTACAGTGTTGATGCAAGCAGATCAGCTTTAGTTGGTTATCTTAGCTTTGCTTTAATACTTCACTTGAATTTGTTGATTCACAGCAGTTTATTCACGTAGTTCATTTAAGTTGATTATTCTTTATCGACTAATATGTCATTCGATGTGGACAGTCAATGACAGTATATTCGCCCTAGTTTTCTGCAAATGATGTTTTTAGCAGGTTGCTAGCCTACGAGTTAGTATAATCTGTAAGGAAGTGCAACAAAGTTCAAACAGTTCAATCAAGTTTTCTCAAAATTTTACAAGTGTTCCAGTTTTGTTCATCTCCTAGGTCGTCCAGACTGTGCTCAAGCGACCTAGCATAAGTCGAAATTCCACATTGTTCAAAGCCAGACAGTGCAAATCTGGCTAAGTCCTAGGTCGCTTGAATGCGCACGCGACGTAAAGAATAAGTCGCAAAAGGTGATGCTGCAAGAAGTTAGGTCGCGAATTCGAAGGTCGCGCAGTTTCCCTTAGGTCGCAAGGATTCTTAAGTCGGTCGATTTGTTAGGTCGCTCAAATCTATTAGGTCGAAAAGGTTCTTATGTCGCTCAGATTCACTAGGTCGCTTCTAATGTAACTCATTAATCTCGAGCTATCTCCTACCAAAACTGTTATGCCCTACTTTCCTTAACCCGCTAACTCATCTCCGCTCAATAGCTCGCTATCTAATTAACCTGTGACCCGATAACCCGTTATCATTTACACAATGAAATCCATCATCCTCTTAGTGAAATCCATTATTTCTTCATACCACCAAATCATCCGAAAACTGATCCAAATCATCTCAGATCCATCATAGATCCAACGCACAGTTGTGCTCTCGTGAATCACAACAACATAGCTAATGACGATCGAAAATCGATCGCAACATGACTCGAAAGTGAAACGCGACGTACGGGGTTGGACTGGGGTCAGAGAATGGGGATTCACAATTTGGCGGTGATCATGGTTGGATAAAGATCGAATTCACTTACGCAATATGATGGTAAAGATGAATTGATGACTTGATAGATTGAATTCGCCCTTGGAAGCTCGAAGGTTCGTTAATGGCAGAGAAGGTTGTCAAAGCAGTTAAGTAAAGAGGAAGAAACGAGCTAACAGTTTATATGGGGCAAAAAGAGGAAGGCGAATGGGCACGCGAGGTAACAGATCTTGGGTCGCTCATGACCTAGCGGAATTATGTCGAAGCACACGACCTATGACATAGGCATGCACTTCGAGGGGCAAGTGTTAACTCCTCTTTTCCGCGACCCAGCGATCTAATGTGATAAGCGACCTAACGACTTAAAAGAATCAACGGCCTAACGACTTAAAAGAATCAACGACCTAACGACCTAAAAGTATAAGCGACCTAACGACCTAAAGCTCCAGCGACCTAACGACCTAAAGCTCCAGCGACTCAGCGACCTAATAATGTAACAACTTAGCGAGCTATAGCAGAGTGAAGCTACGCACCATACCTCTTCCATTAGGTCGCTCACGATCTACTAACTCGTTCAGACGAAACCAAGTGCAGTGGAGACAAGTCATAGCTCATATCCCCTAGGTCGTTGGCGACCTAGCGACCTACCCTTAGATCGTTTGCGACCTACAACTTACCTGTTAATCCGTAGCCCATGCTCCCTAGGTCGTTCAAGACCTACGACCTAATTCCAGAATTCTCCTATAAATACCCCACCTACTCCAACTGAGAGAGGACTTTTGGTTCATTTCTGAAACGCCGATACTCTGCTGTTTTCTCAACTCACCCAACACTTCAAGCATTCCAAACACCGAAGACGCTTCAACGAACTTTTGGAAGAGATCTAATACATTCAACATGGATTTGAAGTGCTCTTCTCGATTCAAGTTCTAGCTACTCGTCTTAAGTGTGTTGTAATCGAAGTTCATTGTAAAGAGTTGTAATCGAATCAGCAATAAAAGAGCTTAAAGTGGACGTAGGCTTGACTCAAAGCCGAACCACTATAAAACTGTTGTCTTTTTACTGCTTTTACATAATTTTCTGCTTGTTTCTAGTTTCCATACCAACGGGTGGTGCTTTCACTTTATATCTACTTACACCAGGGTGTTAGCGTCGATTTTTGCGTTAACATTTTTGGTGTTTTCACTGAGAATTGAACTCAGGAGTGTTCTCACCATTGCTTCGCAAAGATTTGTTGAAAGATTCTCCTTAAAAACCAGAAGTCTATCTGAAATCATGGCTCCTGGAAGAAAGAGTAGATCTACGAGATCCGGAAATGCTAATGATAGGGCTGCCTCTTCTCCAGCGCCAAATCAGGCAACTCCTACTGTTGGAGTTACAAGGGCTGAATTAGACGATGTGTCTGGATTATACCAACAAATTGAAGCTCAAAACGCTTTGATGATGGACAGATTAAACGCTCTGCTTGGGGCAAATCGACAACCAGAAAACAATGAAACAACCTTTGCCGAAGATGCCCATAATTCCCAAGAGAAAGGTATTCCTCAAAGAGCAACTGGCACCACCGAAGCGCCACCTTTCCAAGCTGAAGGTTCAAGGCCGCAGCCAACTTTTCGCGAACATTTGCCCAGGCAAACTTCCGAAAGAATAGCTGACGTCTGCCCGGCGATGCCTCTGAACAATGAGGAGTACCTATCACGGATGGTTCGCCGAATCATGAAAGAGAACATGCAGAGGGAAGAAAATGAGAGAGGACTTTTGGTTCATTTCTGAAATGCCGATACTCTGCTGTTTTCTCAACTCACCCAACACTTCAAGCATTCCAAACACCGAAGACGCTTCAACGAACTTTTGGAAGAGATCTAATACATTCAACATGGATTTGAAGTGCTCTTCTCGATTCAAGTTCTAGCTACTCGTCTTAAGTGTGTTGTAATCGAAGTTCATTGTAAAGAGTTGTAATCGAATCAGCAATAAAAGAGCTTAAAGTGGACGTAGGCTTGACTCAAAGCCGAACCACTATAAAACTGTTGTCTTTTTACTGCTTTTACATAATTTTCTGCTTGTTTCTAGTTCCCGTACCAACGGGTGGTGCTCACTTTATATCTACTTACACCGGAGTGTTAGCGTCGATTTTTACGTTAACATGCTCTATTAGCCCCACCTGCTTGCGCCGAACAAGCTGCCATTACATGAAAGCATGGTATCTTCTGCAGTATCGGAATGTTGCATGTGCACGAGCAGTTGGTACCGTCGATTATAACTTTGTATTCATCACCAAAGTAGTGAATTACCTGTCATTCAGTTTGACTAAATCGTACTAGTTTGCAGCGACGCGCTTCACTGGCTCTTTCTGCTATTTTGGCTTCCCACTTTGGAGTCAAGCGTGTCGCTAGTTCATCTGCAATTTGGCGTCGCTTACAGAAATATTCAACTGAGCGATAGAATGTTCGTGCAACCAAAGCCATTATAGGTAGCGATCTAGCTCCTTTCAATACACCATTAAAACTTTCAAAAGCATTAGTTGTCATTACATGAAAGCGTCCTCCATCATCTTTGCACAAAGCCCAGTTTTCTTCAAAATTTTCCAGACTCCGCTCAATCCACTCATGCACACGCCTACTTGTTGCTTTGATCTCTTCTCTAATTTTCATGTACTCAACTAGCTCGGACGCGCACGTTACTGAATAAAATAACCCTGTCAATCGCTTCTCTCTGAATCCTACCGCTTGAAAGTTGGCTTTTATAACGATGTTTGTGCGGTAGTCGCCATTTTCCGTGTAAAGCTTTTGGAATTCCTTTCATCCTATCGGATATGAAAGTAATACAAACGACCGCGAACGCTATGTATGAATTCTAGCATGCAAAAAAACCAACCCCAAGAATCACATGATTTCGATTCAACTAGTGCGTATGCCAAAGAAAAAAGACAATCATATGCATCTACCGCGGTTGCAACAAGCAATGTGTCTTTGTATTTACCATACAAGTGTGTTCCATCAATACATAACAAAGGCCGACAATGCACAAAACCTGTAATGCAAGGCCCAAATGCCCAAAAAGCGTGATCGAACACTCTCACTTCATCATGTGTCACATGACCTATAGAGCTAGAGTTCGTTCTTTTTATCTCATCAAAGAACTGTGGTAAAGTCGAGTATGATTCTGCCCAATCACCATAAATTCTCTCTATTGCTTTGTTAATGCTCGTCGCGCTTTCATGTAACTTATGTTGATGAACAACTGATCGTGCACAAGCATTTGAACTGTACCAGCTGAAATATCCAAATCGAATTTGACAAAAGACATGATTTTTGTCACAAGAAATTTCGAAGTTGATTGCTTATGGTTGGAATTAACTATTGGGTTGACACAAGTGTGTTCGCTTGGATACTTCCGAATTTCCCACCATCCCGACTCGGATTTTTTCGAAACTATGGCATGTATTCTCCAAGGACAATCGTTCGTCGGAAAATTGAAGATTACCAACAACAGATCTTTCCAACATTTGAACGGTGCAAAGATCATCATCCAAAGGCACTTCCATCTCTGGTTTATCACTATCTGCATCATTGTCATCTGCTGTAGGGAAGTCATAGTTCAACGGCTCGTTGTTAACTTGCATTCTTTGTATCCAAGAGTCTTCATTAACATTCATAGAAGCAACGACCATGCTATCTACGTAACGTTCTTCACCCACGGCTTCATTCCCACCAACGTCCATATCATTGTCAAAATTTGCATACGGAGAATGGGTGGATGGTCCATCACTCCATTGTGCACCAGAATCAACTGTCATATACCTGATTGAAATATAGAAGTCAACTCACCGACAATACATACCAAATGAGACGAAAAATATAGCACAATCTGTAAACATACCTTTGACTCATATCATATGGTTCAGATGGATTATGATACATTGACTGCGACAAATTTGCATTAACATGTTCATCGCTTTCGTCGTGCTGAATGTCTTGCCGTTGGAAGCTGTTTAAATTACGGCAAAGCATAAGAAAAATTAACTACATAATAGCACATCTACCAATTCATCAAAAAAAATTACCTCGCACTCGTATTTGCATCCCTAGGCTGGTTGCAATAAATGTTGCTTTGTTGCGTAAATGGCTGCGAGTTTTCGTACGGCATAAACCCGTACTGCATAGATGGAGGACGATATCTTCCATCGGTTGCATAAGGATTGCTATAGCTAGGAGATACGTAGCCAGTGGATGGATCCGTAGTTTCCAACATCTGTGTATAGTATCCAATTCTAGTACTCACAACATGAGATGTCACATGATGTTCTTGTTGTTGCTTTGCAACTTTCCTTACGTATAACTCAATAGATTTTGTAACAGCAGAAAACATTACTTCTACATCGTCATCGTCCGCTAATGCTATTGCTTTAGAACCCGAATTCGTGGGCCAGTTAACCACTAGTTCAAGTTCAAATTCTTCTTTATTAATCTTCGTCGTTCTGTACACAGCTTTTAATTCCGTCAATTTGCAACATTTTTGTACTCTTTCTGGTTTACAAATACCACCAACATATTTACCATCCTTTGATCATCGACAATTAGTTCGTCGTCGTAGTAGCAAAGCGCAGAGATCATATTTTTCGTCATTCTACAGATCAATATACAAATCGTTCAGCATGTATACATTAAACCAATTTTTTACCTTAATATAACAAATTACCAAGTTCGCCAAACTACAGAAATTAGATAAAAAAACTAGGGATTACTGATTTTACCTTCAACTAGATGAAATTTGTTAAGCAACGTCGACTGGATCTATAGATTAGCACTAAACCAAGGTTTTAAAGAGTATAAATATTGATTTCAGAATAGAGCTGCCATTAGAGAACTTTTTTTCAATTTTATGGAAAAGGTGGAAGTGAGAGAGAAAGGTAGGTTGTTGGTTGGGTTAGTTAAGCTTTCGGGCGATTTTTCAAAAATTGCCCAAAGCAAAAAGCTTTCATCCGTTGGCGATTTTCTAAAAGTCGCCAACTAGGAAATATGTTATTTCCTTTGGGCGACTTTTCGAAAATCGTCCATTGGCGATTTTTGGAAAATCGCCAACTGAATAGACCAGAAAAAAAAGTAGTCTATTTCTGTAATTAATTTTAAAACTGGACTAATTTTGTTAGGACAAATTTTCAAAAGAGGCTGTTTTTCAAAACCATATGCACAAATAGGCCAAGTTGAAAACAATTTGCAGATATAGGCTAGTTTTGCCACCTCAGCGACGAGGTGGCATTTTTTTTTAAAAAAATAACACGGGGCGCATTTGTGAAATGCGCCCCTTGTAATTTACACTGGCGCATCTGCCAAATGCGCCAGTGTAAATACAGGTCTAAAACCTGGACAGCAAGCTTCATATTCAAATCCAAATACATAAAATTCAAATCCAAACGAACAATCTTAAATGATAGCAAATGTTTATCAACATAAAAGCAAACAAATAAAACTACCAGTAAATAAATTCTAGCATAACATAATTAATATTCGATTACATTCAAATTAAAGTAGAAGTTATAGTTCGGTTACAAAAGCAAACTAATAGTTCGGTTACAAAAGAAAATAAAAATAGGAATACTCATGGTTGAGTAGGATCGTCTTGAGTAGGTGGGGGTTGAGAAGGTCCAGCGTCTTGCGATTGGTGTGTATCTTGCCTTCTTTTAGTTCTTCGCTCTCTAGTCTGCATAGCTTGTTCGGAAGAGCTTGGCCGTGTTAATCGATTTCTAAAAAGTAGTGTGTCAATAAGTTTCTTAAAATTAAGACAACGTGGTTGAACTTCTCGTTCGGGTACTCTACCATGTCCGATATCGTCCAATCCTCTTCCTACCATCTCTAGTACGTCGACCTACAAGTTGCAGTTATTTATTCAAAATTAGAAACATGATTCAAGTGAACGAACTTAAAATATCACGGTAATGTGAAGATTTACCACGTCTCGCTCAAGCGGTGCACGAGCGGTGTATGCTCGTTCGTGAGAAGTCCGATCTGCAACAATGAATCTTCGAGTAATCGACCAGTACCAAGTCATGTATCTCGAAATAGGAATGGTAGGAAACTGTTGGTGGACGATACGGTTATGTCTATCGTTCCACTGAACGATAGCAAACTCCAAATCTGGCTTTTGTTCGCATGGATCAGGTATGTGTTGATGAAGACCAAACTGTCGCATCACTCGATCAGGATTATACATTTGTACATCTCGCATGCATATGATAGGTGTCTTACAAAGCCAACTATGCATCCCACTTAGACATATCTGCGGAAGATCGACTAGCACATCCTGTGTGTACGGATTCCATATAACAGCTTCATATCTGTGCATATTACATATGAGTGAGTTATAACAAATATATCTGTGTATATTATACCTGTAAAAGCGAGAGACAACCAGCTATCGATTTGGATTTCATGAGTGCAGCATTTGTTAACTCATTATATAATGTTGCCAATATAGCACTGCCCCAAGAATATCGTGCACACTCATCCAAATTTCGCAAAAATAATAACCAAAAAAGGTTTAGTCGTCCTTTAGAATGATCGGGAAATAGACGACAAGATATCAAATGTAGAATAACCGCTCTCGCATGATATTCAATTTCTACATCTGAAGCATTCGGTGATGGCTCATCTGCAAACATATTGCGAAGCCATGTCAACTTAACTGTTGCGCCTCTTATCTCACTTTGAGGTGGAATCACACCTAAACACTATTGACAAATGTCTTCGTAATTACTTAGCTGTCTGATTGTAACAGGATTTCCGTCTACTGTAACACCTAGAAGACAACTAACATCTGCTAATGTGATGGAAAGTTCACCAGTAGGAAAATGAAAAGTTGAAGTCTCCGGTCTCCATCTATCTACCAATGAAGTAATTAGTGCATGATCTATTTTGAAAAAACCCAATCTAGATATTTCTCTGAATCCCGCTCTTTGTAATGCAAGTTGAACTCTTGGAGTATTAGACTTGATTAATTTTAATTTGCTTGAATGATCATGACACTCAATTGGCTCATCACTCTACACATTCACAAACAAACACTTGCATCAAGTTCATAAACAAACACTTGCATAAACAAACACTAAATGTTAAATTTAATTTGCTTGAAAAATACCTGCATCAAGTTTCTATCATTGCTTCGATGTTCATTCTGAAGGTACAAAACACTTGCATTCACAGGACCGGGTACCAACCCTTGAAGAAAAAAATGTTTAAGTGTGAATGTAAATTTAATCAAATTGATGTAAATGAATGTAATTGCTTCGATGTAAATGAGTGTAATTACTTCGATGTTCATTTTGAAGGTTCAAAACTAAATTGATAAATAAAATTTCAAATTGATAAACAAAGGTGTATAATTTTGAATTGAAGTTTGTACCTCTAACTTGAGAAGAAGATGATGATCCTTCCATTTTTCAGCAGATTAGACGAAGAAAATGATTGAATTGATGTTGGATTTGAGAAGTTAGAAGATTTGGGGTTTTAGGGATTTTGAGTGAAAAGGTGGAATGGGAGGAAATGAGGAATGGGAGGCTGGCTGGCAGTGTCTAATTTACACTGGCGCATTTGGCAGATGCGCCAGTGTAAATTACAAGGGGCGCATTTCACAAATGCGCCCCGTGTTATTTTTTTTTTTAAAATGCCACCTCATCGCTGAGGTGGCAAAACTAGCCTATATCTGCAAATTGTTTTCAACTTGGCCTATTTGTGCATATGGTTTTGAAAAACAGCCTCTTTTGAAAATTTGTCCATTTTGTTATTACTTTCTAAAACAAGCCTATATTGGTAAAATTTCCTTTTTCTTTTCCTTTCTTCTTCTTTGTCCTTTTTTCCCTTTTTTGTGATTTTCAGTTTTTTCTTTCTTTCTTATCCGAGTCTCCCTTTGTCCTCACCATTTTGTTAAATTATTTTTCAAACTCTCATTTTAAATTGTTTACAACACAGTGACAATTCATTGGTACTTGAAATAAAAAAGATGACTTCACTAATCTATTACTTAAAAAAGAAATCAGGAACCTCAATCTGCCTACCCACCGACTTCCAATATTTCAAAATAGCGTCCATCCCTGCCTTTCTATTTTTTATCTCACACTAACACACCTTAGGCCTCACACAAAAAATTACCTAAAATAACCGTTCTTCCCAAATTTACCAAACCGACACACCTTTACCCTAAAAAACATTTTCTCCCCAAATCTATCTCCACTACCAAATTTCTTCCTCCATTGCCGTCGCCAAAAGTTTTCATTTTCACACCAATTTAATAACCGGTAGTTGTTCTCCGCTTTCTCCACTTTGCTTGCTAACGTTGTGAATGGAGGGAGTAATTGATAGCGTAACTTCATGCGTAGGCAACAATGACATCGTTCTGTCATACTACTTCACAATTTGGTAAAAATATTAACCTAGCAACTAATTATGCTTAATTTAGTTATCCAATTTGATTGTATGTTTAATATCAACTACCACAACACCCTCCCCTACCATTATTTTGTAATTGTTCGGTAATTTATTGTTTGCTCTTAGTTAGGTTTTGGTATCCTAAATCATGCTCCACTTTCAAATCAGATTTTGTGTAGTTTTGGTGATATTGCTTGATGTTAGGTACATGTTAATTTTTATCAAGGATATTTGAAGGTTTGAAAGTTTACATAAAGTATACGCTATATTGACATCATAATCCTATTTCTGACTACTATATAATTACCTATTGAAACCTTTTGTGGACATTAATATGTGTGGATGAATCAGTCAAGGAACTTTGTACGACAAACCCCTGGTACTAATTAAAATGAACAAAACACTCCAACCAATAGTTTATGTAAATTAGGTCCCTACACATGCATTTCTTTACATGTGGTTGTTATTCTCACACTCTTACTTAAAAAGAAATTTTACCAATATAGGCTTGTTTTAGAAAGTAATAACAAAATTAGCCTAGTTTTAAAATTAATTACAGAAATAGACCACTTTTTTTCTAGTCTATTCAGTTGGGGCGATTTTCGAAAAGTCGCCCAAAGGAAATAACATATTTCCTAGTTGGCGACTTTTAGAAAATCGCCGACGGATGAAAGCTTTTTGCTTTGGGCGATTTTTGAAAAATCGCCCGAAAGCTTAACTAACCCTACCAACAACCTACCTTTCTCTCTCACTTCCACCTTTTCCATAAAACTGCTCTATTCTGAAATCAATATTTATACTCTTTAAAACCTTGGTTTAGTGCTAAATCTATAGATCCAGTCGACGTTGCTTAGCAAATTTAATCTAGTTGAAGGTAAAATCAGTAAACCCTAGTTTTTTTTGTCTAATTTCTGTAGTTTGGTGAACATAGTAATTTGTTATATTAAGGTAAAAAATTGGTTTAATGTGTACATACTGAACAATTTGTATATTGATTTGTAGAATGGCGAAAAATATGATCCCTACGCTTTGCTACTACGACGGTGAACTAATTGTCGATGATCAAAGAAATAGTAAATATGTTGGTGGTATTTGTAAACCAGGAAGAATACGAAAAGGTTGCAAATTGACGAAATTAAAAGAAGCTGTATACAGAACGACGAAAATTAATAAAGAAGAATTTGAACTTGAACAAGTGGTTAACTGGCCTATGGATTCGGGTTTTAAAGCAATAGCATTAGCGGACGATGACGATGTAGAAGTAATGTTTTCTACTGTTGCAAAATCTATTAAGTTATACGTAGGGAAAGTTGCAAAGCAACAACAAGAACAGCAGGTGGCATCTCATGTTGTGAGTACTGGACTTGGATACTATACACAGATGTTGAAGACTGCGGATCCATCTACTGACTACGTATCTCCTAGCTATAGCAATCCTTATGCAACCGATGGAAGATACCGTCCTCCATCTATGCAGTACGGGTTTATGTCGTACGAAAACTCGCAGCCATTTACGCAACAAAGCAACATTTATTGCAACCAGTCTAGGGATGCAAATACGAGTGCGAGGTAAAAAAAATTGATGAATTGGTAGATGTACTATCATGTAGTTAATTTTTCTTATGCTTTACCGTAATTTAAACAGCTTCCAATAGCAAGACATTCAGCATGACGAAAGCGATGAACATGTTAATGCAAATTTATCGCAGTCAATGTATCCTAATCCTTCTGAACTATACGATATGAGTCAAAGGTATGTTTACATATTGGGCTATATTTTTCGTCTCATTTGGTATGTATTGTCGGTTAATTGACTTCTATATTTCAATCAGGTATATGACAGTTGATTCTGGTGCACAATGGAGTGATGGACCATCCACCTATTCTCCGTATGCAAATTTTGACAATGATATGGATGTTGGTGGGAATGAAGCCGTGGGTGAAGAACGTCACGTAGATAGCATGGTCGTTGCTTCTATGAATGTTAATGAAGACTCTTGAATACAAAGAATGCAAGTTAACAACGAACCATTGAACTATGACTTCCCTACAGCAGATGACAATGATGCAGATAGTGATGAACCAGAGATGGAAGTGCCTTTGGATGATGATCTTTGCACCGCTCAAATGTTGGCAAGATCTGTTGTTGGTAATCTTCAATTTTCCGGCGAACGATTTTCAACCGCTTGCGTTCAAGGTGGTTTTAGTGTTGGAATGGTTTTTGAGACAAAAGATAAGTTTCTTCAACAACTAACGGAATGGTCAATTCTGCATGTTGTTTCATACAAACCAATAAAGTCGAACAAAACACAATATACTGCTATATGCACCGTTGAAGGTAATTGTCCTTGGAGAATACATGTCATAGTTTCGAAAAAAATCCGAGTCGGGATGGTGGGTGTAATGAAGTATGATTATATGTGTTTGTTATGTGTAATGGGTTTGTTATGTAAGGGTAAACCGGTCTGGGCTCAATCACACTTGCGGGTTGCACCTGGGCTCAAGCCCATGCTTGTTTTCTTTTCTTTCTATTTTTGTACATGTATCATTGATATACATATATCAGCCTCCTCTTCTATTTTTGAATAATGAGATAACAAACCCTAAGCTTGATCAATGGTGTCTTCAATTCGTGATTCTCTTCTGTAATATTTTACTCTAATTCAAATATAATAACATGGTATCAGAGCATCCAACATCGATCTAGGGTTTATAGATCTCTCCTATCCCCAAATTTTTTTAATTCGATCCACTAAGTTTCAAATCTGGAAACATGACTGAAAGCAAGAGTTCACCAATGGTTGATGTCCTTCCCGTAATGTCAAAAATCACAGATCGCAAACTAAATAATACAAATTTTCTAGAATGGATGAAGACAATCCGATTGTATCTTCGAAGCATCGATAAAGATGATCATCTCTCTGAAAATCCACCTGCTACATCTGAGGAAAAGGATATTATCTGGTTGAGGGAAGATGCTCGGTTATTCTTGCAAATCAGAAATACAATTGATGATGAAGTTATTAGCCTAATAAATCATTGCGAATTTGTGAAAGAATTGATTGAATATCTTGAGTTTTTATATTCTGGAAAAGGTAATCTCACTAGAATGTATGAAGTTTGTAAATCCTTTTACAGAACCGAGAATCAAGATCAATCACTTACCAATTACTTCATGAATTTCAAAAGAACATATGAAGAATTTAACGTGCTTCTGCCTATGAGCCCTGATGTGAAGGTTCAACAACTCCAACGAGAACAAATGGCCATTATGTCCTTTCTGGCTGGCTTACCACCAGAGTTTGAATCAGCCAAGTCACAAATATTATCTGGATCAACTATGACATCTCTTCAGGAAGTATTCAGTCGAGTTCTTAGAACAGAGAATTCATCATCAACTATAACCATGAACAATAGTGCCTTAACTAGCTCTAACATACCCAAAAATGCTTGGAGACCCCATCAGACATTAGACCCCCATGGAACCCTTCACAAAGACCTGAATCCTGGAGACCACCGGTATCTCAATCTTGGAGGCCTCAAAGAGGTGGATGGAGACCAAATAACAAAGTGTGTTCATATTGCAAGAAGCCTGGACATCTAATCATTGAGTGCAGAAAATTACAATACAATAATCAACTCAAGAATCAAGGAACTTCTAACAACACTAATAATCAGAAAACTGTTCTTATGACCACTGAGGAATATGAGAAGTATTCAAAATTTCAGGAATCTCAAAACAAGCCAGCTGTTTCTACAATTGCTAATGCTGAAACACCAACATCAAAGTGGTTAATTGACTCAAGGGCTACAGATCATATGTCAGGTAACCTTAAACTATTTATAAACTTAAAAAAAACATGGAGAAGGTCAAGCAGTCACTTTAGCAGATGGGTCACAATCTAATGTTCATGGAATTGGTAACATTGACACTGGTCTTCCACTAAAATCAGTATTATACATACCTTCCTTATCCTACAATCTTTTATCTATGAGCAAAATTACTAAAGACTTGAATTGTAGTATAGAATTTTTTTCCTGAAACATGTGTATTTCATGATCTTATCACGAAACAAATTATTGGTAAGGGATATGAATCAAGGGGGCTCTATATCTTGGAAAACTCACCTGTAGCATGCACAAGTATGAAGTCTGCCATCAAACTTCATCAACAACTTGGTCATCCATCTCTCACATTATTCAAGCATCTCTACCCTCAGTACAATTCTATAACAACTCTTGACTGTGAGCCTTGTCAATATGCTAAACTACATAGGAGTAGCTTAAAACCTAGAATAAATAAGTGTGCAAGTGCACCATTTGAACTTGTACATTCTGACATATGGGGACCTTCACCAATTGTTTCTAAATCTGGTTATAGATATTTTGTGACATTTGTGGATGATTACTCTCGAGTTACTTGGTTGTTTTTAATGAAAAATAGATCGGAACTGTTCTCTATTTTTTGTACTTTTCATGAAGAAATTCAAAACCAGTTTAAAACATGCATTAAAACCCTAAGGAGTGACAATGCTAAGGAGTATACCTCCCATATCTTTAGTTCATACTTGAGTCAACATGGAATTATACATGAAACATCATGTGTAGATACTGCTGCATAGAATGGGGTGGCTGAAAGAAAGAATAGACATCTTCTTGAAACTGCTAGGGCACTGTTATTTCAAATGAATGTACCAAAAGTTTTCTGGGCTGATGCAGTTTCAACTGCTTGTTTTCTGATTAATAGGATGCCTTCAACTGTTCTTAATTTTAGTATTCCATACAAAGTGTTGTTTCCTAACAAAGAAGTGTATCCTATTAAACCAAAAATATTTGGATGCATTTGTTTTGTTAGAGATGTAAATCCCCAAATAGGAAAACTAGATCCTAAAGCTTTAAAATGCATCTTTGTGGGGTATTCAAGATTACAGAAAGGATATAGGTGTTATTGCCTTAATTTAAACAAATACATAGTATCTATAGATGTGAATTTCATGGAAGAAAGACCATATTTCCTAGCATCACACACACCAAATCAGGAGGAGATTGGTGAGTATGTTGTCCATACCACTTTACCATCTCAAGAATCTGAAACAAATACTGAGGAAGATAATACTGCTGCACCTACCAGTGAGAGTCCTACATCACTTGATCCTAGTCTTGATCTCCCTATTGCCCTTAGAAAAGAGAAAAGAAAATACACATACCCTATCTCTAATTATATGACTTATGATAACCTCTCACAATCATCCTACATGTTCACCACTTCCCTAGACTCCATCTATACACATAAAACTGTTGTTGAGGCTATCTAAACAAGAGTGGAAAGAAGCTATGATTGATGAAATGACTGCTCTAGAAAGGAATAATACATGGGAACTAGTTAAGCTTCCAGAGAACAAAAAGGCAATTGGGTGTAGATGGATATATATTGTTAAAATGAATCCAAATGGGACAGTGAATAGATTCAAGGCAAGACTTGTTGCAAAAGGGTATGCACAAGTATATGGTATGGATTATTCAGATACATTCTCTCCAGTTGCTAAGATGACTTCTATTAGACTATTCATATCATTAGCAGCCTATTTCAATTGGAAAATTCATCAACTAGACATCAAGAACGCATTTCTTCATGGTGACCTCAAAGAAGAAATTTATATGGCACAACCACCTGGATTTATTGCAAAAGGAGAGAATGGACTTGTTTGGAAAGTTTAGTCCAAGAGCTTGGTTTGGGAAGTTTAGTCAAACTCTAGAAGAATTTGGAGTAACTAGGTGTAAAAGTGATCATTCAGTCTTTTATAAACACTCTGAAAAAGGTGTACTTATATTAGTGGTATATGTAGATGATATCATTATAACAGGGAATGATGAACTTGGGATTGCTTCACTTAAACAATTTATTCACAACAAATTTCAAACTAAAGATTTAGGAGAACTAAAATACTTCCTTGGTGTTGAGGTTCTAAGGAGTGATAAGGGAATTTTATTGTGTCAAAGGAAATATGTCATAGATTTGTTGTCAGAAACAGGAAAACTAGGCACTAAACCAAGAAGCACTCCTATCTTACCTAATACCTATCTGACAGCTGAAGGAGAACCATTTGATGATCCAGAAAAGTATAGAAGACTTGTGGGGAAATTGAATTATCTTACTATAACTAGACCTGATATCTCTTTTGCTGTGAGTATGGTAAGTCAGTACATGGCTTCACCAACAAAACAGCATTGGCAAACTCTTGAACACATACTAGGATATCTGAAAGGAACTGTAGGCCAAGGAATTATGTATACTAATCATGGTCATATGAGGATTGATAGCTTTGCTGATGCTGACTGGGCTGGATCAAAGGATGATAGGAGATCAACTACTGGGTTTTGTGTTTATCTTGGAGGGAACTTAGTATCCTGGAAAAGTAAGAAGCAACAGATTGTGTCTAGGTCTAGCGCAGAATCAGAGTATAGAGCAATGTCAAAGGTTGTATGTGAAGTTATGTGGATTAAACACTTAATGAAAGAGTGTAAACTTGAGTTTGAGCAGCCTGCAAAGCTATGGTGTGACAATAAAGCTGCCATTCACATTGCATCCAACCCTATATTCCATGAGAGAACTAAGCACATTGAAATTGATTGCCATTTCATTCGAGATAAAATTCAAGAGGGAGAAGTCACAACACACTATATTTCTACTCAAGAGCAACCTGCAGATCTGTTGACAAAAGCAGTGAATGGAGATAGAATGAAATATCTAAAGAACAAGTTGGGTTTGATAGATATATATAACCCAACTTGAGGAGGAGTGTAATGAAGTATGATTATATGTGTTTGTTATGTGTAATGGGTTTGTTATGTAAGGGTAAACCGGTATGGGCTCAATCACACTTGCGGGTTGCACCTGGGCTCAAGCCCATGCTTGTTTTCTTTTCTTTCTATTTTTGTACATGTATCACTGATATACATATATCAGCCTCCTCTTCTATTTTTGAATAATGAGATAACAAACCCTAAGCTTGATCAATGGTGTCTTCAATTCATGATTCTCTTCTTTAATATTTTACTCTAATTCAAATATAATAACAGTGGGAAATTCGGAAGTATCCAAGCGAACACATTTGTGTCAACCCAATAGTTAATTCCAACCATAAGCAAGAACCTTCGAAATTTCTTGTGACAAAAATCATGTCTTTTGTCAAAGTCGATTTGGATATTTCAGCTTGTACAGTTCAAATGCTTGTGCACGATCAGTTGTTCATCAACATAAGTTACATGAAAACGTGGCGAGCATTAAGCAAAGCAATAGAGAGAATTTATGGTGGTTGGGCAGAATCATACTCGACTTTACCACAGTTCTTTGATGAGATAAAAAGAACGAACCCTGGCTCTATAGGTCATGTGACACATGATGAAGTGGGAGTGTTCGATCGCGCTTTTTGGGCATTTGGGCCTTGCATTACAAGTTTTGTGCATTGTCGGTCTTTGTTATGTATTAACGGACACACTTGTATGGTAAATACAAAGGCACATTGCTTGTTGCAACCACGGTAGATGCAGATGATTGTCTTTTTCCTCTGGCATACGCAGTAGTTGAATCGGAATCATGTGATTCCTGGGGTTGGTTTTTTCTTGCATGCTAGAATTCATACATAGTGTTCGCGGTCGTTGTATTACTTTCATATCCGATAGGATGAAAGAAATTCCAAAAGCTTTACACGGAAAATGGCGACAACCGCACAAACATCGTTATTGTGCAAGACCTATAAAAGCCAACTTTCAAGCGGCAGGATTCGGAGAGAAGCGATTGACAGGGTTATTTTATTCAGCAACGTGCGCGCCCGAGCTAGTTGAGTACATGAAAATTAGAGGAGATCAAAGCAACAAGTAGACGTGCGCATGAGTGGATTGAGCGGAGTTTGGGAAATTTTGAAGAAAACCGGGTTTTGTGCAAAGACGATGGAGGACGCTTTCATGTAATGACAACTAATGCTTCTGAAAGTTTTAACGGTGTATTGAAAGGAGCTAGATCGCTACCTATAAAGGCTTTGGTTCCACGAATATTCTATCGCTCGGTTGAATATTTCTGCAAGCGACGCCAAATTGCAGATGAACTAGCGACACGCTTGACTCCAAAGTGGGAAGCCAAAATAGCATAAAGAGCCAGTGAAGCGCGTCGCTGCAGACTAGTACGATTTAATCAAACTGAATGGCAGGTAATTCACTACTTTGGTGATGAATACAAAGTTAGAATCGACAGCGCCAACTGCTCGTGCACATGCAACATTCCGATACTGCAGAAGATACCATGCTCTCATGTAATGGCAGCTTGTTCGGCGCAAACAGGTGGGGATAATAGAGCACATCATGACTTAGCGTCAAGCTGACACTCCGTTGACATCTACAAAGCTGCTTATAAGCCCGAGTTTCATCCCGTGCGTGATAGAAGATATTGGGACGCATATAATGGTCCTCAGATATTGCCTCCGACTGTGAGACGGCAACCGGGGAGGCCACGGTCTACAAGGATCAAAGGTGTGATGGATGAAGGTCGGTCGTCCAAATCAAACAGGTGTAGCAAATGCGGTGTGCTAGGCCATAATCGTAAGCGATGTACTACTGTTGTGTAGATGTGTTTGTATAATTTAACTTCTATGTAATTGAACTCTACTTTCTGCTTTACAAGTCATGTTGTATGCTGATGTTCAACAATTTGTCGAATGCTATTTATTACAGGTTTGTGGTTTGTTTGTTATATACGAAACAATCTGCTGCTGTCTGGTAACACCAGCAGAAAAAGGGCGATTTTTCAAAAATCGCCCATTGGCAATTTTTGGCGATTTTTGAAAATTTTGAAAAATTGTCAGTACCAACCTGCTGCTATCAAACAGCAGCAAGTTGTTCATGAAAGCCACATCGCACACAAATATCAAAAGCATGTTCATACCATATAACATCTTTAATTCACATTCCACTGCATCGCACACAAGTTGTTCATGAAAGCCACACAATAACATCTTTAATTCACATTCCAATGTACATAATAAACTATCAAATGCATGTCCACGTCTACGACAATAACACAATCATACCGTACACAACACACTTAAAAGTACATAGGCACATTCAATATAATGCACGTATCATCTACGCAAGCGACGAAGTTCCATAGGCGTACGACGACGACGTTCCGGCCGTTGGGACGTGTACTCTTCTTCCTCGATCTCGGTGGAAGGATCAAATGTACATGGCGGTTGAGAAGGTCCATGGGTGAAATCTTCCGGGCGTTGTGACGTCGAAGGGCCTTCTTCGGACGAAGTTCCTTCACCTCTTCTGCGTCGCCGACTGTAAGTAAGTAGGAGGCGGCGGCCCAACTAGGAAATATGTTATTTCCTTTGGGCGACTTTTCGAAAATCGCCCATTGGCGATATTTGGAAAAAATCACCAGTTGAATATAACATATTCAGCTATTTAAAACTGGGCTATATTTGTTATTACTTTTTAAAACAAGCCTATAATGGTAAAATTTCCTATTTAAAATCCACACCAATTAATTATCAATCTTTAAAACGAAATAACTTTTTCTAGAAACATAGGATTAACAAATCGTTTTCACCATTAAATCACAAATTTTATTATCTTTCTAATAATATGCATTATGAACATGTAAAAATCAAATTTTCAAAACACATTTATTTCAAATTCAAATTTTAGAAAAATTCGCATTATTACACTGCAGTTTTTAACTGCATTCGTGAAATGCAATTAAAAATAGCATTATAGCAATGCAATTTTTAACTGCATTTCATATATGCAGTTAAAAAATGCACTATTTAAGTGCAGTATTTGACTACATATATGAAATGAACTGTAACAATTAATGCGCTTTTCAATTGCATTTATGAAATGCAGTAAAAAGTGCTGCTGTTAAGTGCACTCTTTAACTGCATTTACGAAATGCAGTTAAAAACTGCTGTTAACAGCAGCAGCAGTTTTTAGCTGCGTTTGTGAAGTGCTCTAAAAACTGCTGCTCTAAAGTGCAGTCTTTAACTGCAGTTTTTAACTGCTGTTAACAGCAGTAGTTTTGCATTTCACAAATGCAGTTAAAAACTGCTGTTGTTAAGCGCAGTTTCTAACTGCATTTATGAAATGCGGTTTTTAACTGCACTTCACAAATAAAACGCAGTTAAAAATTGCTATATAAAATTGTAAATTTTAAAATTTTATTTTTACATATCAACAATGGATATCATTGGAAAGTCTATTAAATTTGTGATTTAATTGTGAAAACGATTCTTAAATCCGATTAATCTACAAAAAAGTTATCGCGTTTTAAATATTGATAATAAAAAGTCGACGAATGCTAGAAACTGTCGGATGTGATATTAGAAACGCAGGGGCCCAATTTATATAATTAGTGACCGAATGACCTGCTTTACAATTCACTTATGAAATAGAGACCTGAGATTAATATTCAGTCAATTAAATCACTTCCATGCAAATCGGGTTCTAAACATAAATACCCAAATACCCAAACTCAGGTATTTCTTTACATTAATCAGTGTAGAGTATGGTGCACGTATTGTTTCATTTGAAATAATGTAAATAGGCAACTGAAAAAAAAATATCATATGTACTTCATATTACAGCTTTCATCGAGTTCCAAAGACCACTATTTATTGAAAAGTATTTTGCAGTTATATGGAAAGAAAAAAATGACAAACGAATTAGAATATTTGTATCATTTTTATGTCAGCTACATAAAAAAAATCGGTTCGTTTGAAGTTGAACCATATTTTTATTCCGCAGTAGTAGTAATAAGTACATAAAAGTCTATTAGCAATTGGGCTCAAAAGACTCCACATGTATTAGAAATTATCTTCTCATCTGAAGAGCGCATGTACCTGATTCTAGGATTTTTAACTTGCTGATCCAAATGGGGTTGTGGCTTTATAATAATAGCAATCCTTATGAAATCTGAATAATTTGAAAGTACAAACATTGGAACAAAAAAGGAGGTTAATCCAAGTCTGTCTGTGGTCACATTTTCTTCTGAAATGTTTATGCATCGCAAAAGTTAATGAATGATGATGGAAAACCAAATAGGCCTCTTGATATCGGTGAACTCGCATACTAATCTCAGAAAAATCCTTAACTATATACGCATAAAAAAATAGCTTTGGTTAACAACGCAGCTCAAAGAAGGAATGTCCACTAAGACAACTCGCAGTCTTGCACATTAACTACTTCAATGATGCTTAATATGAATCTCCCATGCCCAAAACCAACCAATAATGGCAATATAAATTCAAAGAAGAGACTGAAAAGAAGACACGTTATGTATGAAGTAGCTAGGATAATAGTATCTTAAAAAGCATGAGCTGCATATTTATAAAAATGCCAGATTTTCTTCTATTCATGGAATAATAACTGGTGAAAGCATATTCAGTGTTTATTTTTACTTGGTTATATAGAAGAATTCATAAGTAAAGAAACATAGTTACATGTTTAACCAAGTATTTTTTTACACATTAGCACAGATATTATTTCTTACTATTTCTTCGATATGCACTTGTTCCTTGAGATTTGCATTTTTTAATTAATACGTTGATTGAATTCAATTAAGATCATATGGTGTTAATGTAGCTTTTGTACTAAATCTAATTACAGAGTGTCTGAACCTAAGTACTTAGATGAGGTATGAGTACCGAGTTATGTTTAATTTAGATAATTTGACTTTTTTTATGTATTTAGGTCTGACAACTTTGTATGTCTAAGCTTTCCATATGATTTCCTACAACCATGGCATTGTGCAAAAAATGGTGCCTTCCACCTTTGAGGTTTAAGTATTACTATTATGGAAGATAGCATAGTCATGAAACAAAGGAAAATAACACACATTACATTATTGTTAGTGTAAAATTTGAGAGAAGTGAAGGAGATAGGAGTCCGTAGTGCAATAATTATAAGAGTTTAGTTCATTTCTTAGATCTGAACTATCTTGTATCATGCCTCCTCTTTCCAATTTTATCAAACTCATTTTTTACATGCTTGGTGCTTCTTTCTAATCTGTGCTAATACTTTAGCTATGGACAAACTTTAACTTCAACAAGCACTAATAAACACACACACACACACGATGTATAAAGCAAATGCTTGGTCAAAGCTTTGAAAGTAAAGTTTTTTAGGACTTCCTAAAATGACCATATTCGTATAACTTTGCAAAGTTTATACAAGGGTGTTTTCATAATTTACGAAGATGGAGTGGTGGAGGCACAAAAGTATAAAAGCAATCTCCAATTAGACCAAAGAAAACCTATTATCTAGGATTTTGTTTTGATTTATTTGGACTATCTAGGATTTAATATAGCATACAAATTTATTTCGTTTACAAATTTCTTTGTGAAATGGATTCTCATCTATTTTATGTAAGATTTAAATACTTGTGTTTTAGCTACTTCAAGGATTATGAAACCATTTATGTATCAATTGCCTTTACATATTCATGTTTTACATACAAGAAATAAATGTGATTGATTATGTAAACAAAAAAATGTCCAAGGTTTTTTTATTCGCAACATGACGGAAAAAATATTGGTTCATATACCTATTGTCATTGGGAGTTCTCAAATTCCACTCAAATTCATAATTTAAGTAGTAATGTAGATCCATGTTCTCAAATTTCACTTTGTAGATCCATACCATATTATATTGTGGTCCTTCTCAAGCTATTCATAAATATCCTTCTTTAATCTCTAGCCAATGTTCAAGTATCAAATTCAAATAAGAAAAGATTCATAAAATTAATGCGCTCAAAGATCTTGATGACAGCACGTGAGGTATTGGTTTAGCTATTCATGTATTCACAAGTACTGACTTTGTACATGATGTATTTAAACCTATATGTATGTATGTATGTGTGTGTGTATGTATATATGTGTATGTGTGTATTCACACACTATTTAGCTATTCATCTGTATATGTTTGTGATACATGCATAAGTGCAATGTGTTTAAACCTATATTGCATGTGGCCCAAATTTAGCTGTATTATCGAATACGTATTAGTTTAGCTTTTCACACATGCAGAAGTTCTGACTTAATATCCATGTACAGTGAAATTATCCAAAAGGCTTTGGCTTGGTTGTACATATATTATATTTATGTGGTTCTAACTTTTAAATACAACCTAGATAATACAACTAAATTTTACCTTATATGTGATACATGTTTGGATACATAAAATGCAAAAACATGAATATTTGTACTCGCTTGTTTAGTATAAAAATATTAACTTGATAATTTAGTTTCCCTCATGTACATAAACAACAAACTTATTTATAACATTGATTTAGCTTATCATTTGAACACTATATAATATAAAAAGCTCAAATTATCGTAAATAGGATTTACACAAACACGTCAATAGGCTCTTATACCCTTTTTGTGGTCAGGTTTCTTTTTATTATTGTACAACAATTGTATGCTTTGCAGATCAAATTTACAAAGGCAGCCTACTCATATGTACTTAACCAGATGCATCTCTACTGTAACATCATCTGGTTGTGGGATGTGACTTGTGAATTTGTGATGTATGATTCATAGCGATAAGATTCATAGTGGAATTATGAAGGTGATGTGTCAGAACAATTTTACTTTGGAGAAAAATGTGTGGTTATGAGATGAGATCTGACCAGTATATGCATATTTATTGGAACTATGTGAATGAGACCGAAGATTCAAATTGTCTGGAAAGTATATAATATTTATTGTTTTTTTTTCCTTTATCTTTTACCTCAATTTTAACGGTTATTTGTTATATTGGCAACTTTTGTTCTGGTTAATGGTGAAATTTTTGTTTCCATATAGAGAACATTGATTTATAAAATATTTGAGGATGTTTTCTACGTTTCTTTGATTTGTCACGATAATATATAAGAAAAAAGAAATAACATATATATTGTAACCAAGGTTTAAGGTATCGTTCGAAACCCTGAAAATTCGGGTGTCTCGTATCGGTATCGACTAACGTCGAGTCGAAATTAGGGTTTAAATTCGGTTTCAGCAATCATTAAAAAAACGTAATCATTAACGTAACCCTAAATCAAAGGAACTGACACAGCAAGTACGAGATCTAAAAAGAAAAAGGCAAACCAATTCGAATAAAAGTTCGATCAGCAACAGAAATTGTCGAACGTGATTACACAGTGAAAGATTCGATTTTTCCATCTATAAATTAAGTCGAAACCGATGTAAGAAATCATAAAAAAATACAGCAGCTTGTTCGACGACATTACCTTGTTCGACGACATTACCTTATTCGACAAATCTCCAAACAACAACAGCGACTTGTGCGGCGACGAAGGCGAAGACGAGTTGTGCGGCGGCGAAAGCGAAGGCGTTGTCGAACTAAGCAGTGAGCTTTTTTTTATCTGCGATCTTTTCCTGTCGATTTTATTTTTGTTGGCTTTGGATTTTTTGTTGGCTTTGGAACTGTTGTGATGTGGTGAGTGAATAAGTAATTAAAGTAGAGAGGCTTAAGTTTTTGAGCTTCCTTTTTGTTTTGGGCTACAAGTAACGAGGCTTAAGTAATTAAAGTTGCAATTCTCATGAACTAGAGAGGGTATTACGTATTTATAGCATTTAATTTAATGCACTTATGTTCGACATTCAATACTTAGTGTAAATATATTAGTGTAAACTCTAATTTAATTTGGACTGAATTTTGTTATGATTGTATAAACTCTAATTTAATTTAGCTTAGTGTAATTTAATCTAGTGCAATTCTAATATAAGTTTGTTTAAATATTGTTCACGATCTCAGGTAGACTATGAACAATCAAACAAACACTACAAAAATCGGTTGGAATTACGGTACCCCAATCGATGGCAATATTCGAAAAACAAAATGCAGTTTCTGTAATAAACAATCAACGGCGGCGTAACATGTCTGAAGGAACATTTGACAGGCGTAGACGACAATGTAATAGCATGTCCAAACGTTCCTCAAGATGTTAAAAAACGTGTACAAGCTCATATTGTTGGAAAGAAAAACGAGCGTAATAAAGAAAAACTAGAGAAGCAACGTGTACAAGAAGAATTGATGAGTAGACCTCAACAACATGACTCGGACAATGATGAAAACGAAGATGATAGGGATGTTCGTCGTGTTATGCGGGAAAGCGGAGATACATTTAGAGAACAGGAGATGCAAAGATCACAATGACAATCAGGTGTCGGTTCTAGTCAACCAGAGCGGAACGTACGTAGTAAATCTACGATACTAGAGGGTTATTTTGAAACTCGCGCTGCTGCTGCAAGGATCGATTCATACATGCAAAAAAAGGAGGTAGTTTTCAACCTTCTATTAAATCTGCAATAAAAGGCATTAAAATGTTAAAAAACACATAGGTCGCACAATTGCTAAATTCTTTTACTTTAATCACATTACACATAACGTTGCAAATAGTCCTTATTATGCAACGATGGTTGATGCGATTGCGGAATGCGGTCGTGGAATAGATCCACACAACGCATATGAATTATCACATTCATACTTAGAAATGGAATTAGAAGAATTTCGATCCTATATTACAACTTTTCATAATTTCTGCGATGAATATGATTGTACGCTGATGTGTGATGGTTGGAGTACTCAGAATCGACGAAAAATTATAAATTTTCTTGTGTACTCCACACATGGGACGACATTTCTCAAATCTTTATATGCTACTAATGAATTTCAAGTGGGGAATATATAAGCGGATTGTTGAACGAAGTTGTAGAGTCTATTGGAGAAAATAGAGTAGTGCAGGTAGTGACAAATAATGGGGCCAACTACAAAGCTGTCGGTCAATTATTGATGCATAAGAGAAAACATTTATACTGGACACCATGTGCAGCACATTGCATTGATCTGATCTTAGAACCAGAGTAACTGTCATCTCAAATTGTCAATTAATAACGACATTCATATACAATCATGGTTGGTTACTTTCCATAATGAGAAAAGAGACAAATGACAAAGAATTGATTAGACCGGCAGTAACTACATTTGACACTCATTTCATTGCATTAGACTATATTTATAAACACAAAAATGACTTGAGAATGATGATTGCTACGAGAGAATGAACATCTAAGATGCCTAGACTCGCTGTTAAGGACAAAAAAACAGCAACCAATGTCTCTGATCTGATTTACAATAATACTTTTTGGATTGCCGCTGCTTCCATCATTCTTATATTTGAGCCACTAGTCAAAGTTTTAAGAATGGTGGATAGTGACGATAAAGCAGATATGGGCTACCTTTATAAAGCGATGGATCTCGTGAAAGAGTCAATTAGGAAAAATGTTGATTCAAGACAATCAAAAAATGGTGAGATATTATAGATAAAAGATGGGAAAACAACTGTACCGACCAATTCACGTGGTAGGTATTTTAAATTATTACCCTACAAATGGTCAAAATTCATAACATTCATGTTTACACTGTTTAAAATATAGGTTATTTTCTTAATCCCGTCATTCAATATGGTGATGCGGTAAATGATAGTTAAGTATTAAACGGATTCAACAACGTCATTGAAAGAATGAACCCAGACATATTGACACAAATCGAGATTGGAAAAGAGGTAAATTACATCAAATATTTTATTCAAAGCATAGATGCAATATTTAATTTTTACATCCACGGGTGGACAATTACAGAATAAAAGTTGACGCATTTGCCTCTTCAAAAGCAAAAGCAGCTATAAATATTTGTTCTCTTGCTCAGTGGTGGTCAATAATTGGTAGAGATGATGCTCCAAATCTAACACGTTTAGCAATACATATTCTAAGTCCGACGGTTTTTCTTCAAACTGTGAAAGAAATTGAACTACATTTTCCATGATTCATATAAAATTGAGAAATAGAATCAAAATGAAAAATCTAGAAAAACTAGTGTATGTACATTACAATATAAGATTACGAGCAAAGAATGTTAAACGTCGTGATACAAATGATCAATTGATTGATCTGAACTATATATTTCACGAGGAGGATCCATTAGCAGAATGGACTACTGAAGTTGAACCACGGTTACTTGACGACGATCCTTTGATGGTTAATACGATGAATGATGTTGTTGCAGTGGATGGCATACCTGCACGAACAACAAGTCAAAACACTGAAAATAGTAGTGGCTCTTCAAATGACGGTCATGGCAATACTGGTGGTAACGGTATCGGTTTAGCGAGTAATTATGACGTTGGATCTAGTGATGGTGGTGGCTCGCACAGACCAACTATATCCTATGTGAGAAGAAGAGATATGATGACAATCATAACAGAAGAGACACTAATTTGAATGTTAAATATGGACAGCAACAAAATTACAATTATGTTAATAATCCATATACTTCAAATGATCCACCTAACCACAGACATTCTACTTCTGACTACACTGGAGGCTATTATTATCACGGAGCAAACGAGACATATAACAGTGATATATCAAGCGATCAAAACAATCAAACTACGTATACAACACAGAATGACGAACCATCCTCATTTGATAACATGTTGGCAGTGTTTCTAGGTACAGGACAAATACAGTATGGTTATCCACCATACCATATGACACAAGTGGATGAAGAAAATTATGAGAACAATCCATATACAACTTCAACAAATAGTTTTTGAATTTATTTTCTTTATGATGTTGAATGTTGTATTCTATTTCTTTATAGATTATATTTTACATTTTATTTATCATTATTACAACTACTGAAAATCGAAATCTGGACTGAAACCGAAACTTCCGAAATTTACGAAATCATCTGAAACTAACAAAATTTCAAATGAGCGAAACCGAGACCGAAACCAAATTCTCGAACCTTGATTGTAACATACTCATTGCTCTCCTAAATAATATATTCCTGCAAAATATCTTCCTACGTTACTTGCGTATTGTATTTTAGTAAACTATCATCATACAAACCTCACCATTGACGCTATAAACTCATCAACTGCCCGTGTGCAAAGCACGGGTTTCATCCCAGTCTAGAAATAAACGATGGTGCCAAGTCCTTTCTATTCAAATTTATTATGGTTAGCCTAGGGAGAATCATCATTTTCTCAAACACGTGAGACATTTTTGGACCCAGGCATATATAGTCATATAGAACGTCTAATGAATCCAAAGGACTGAATCTGAATTTGTTTCATCGGCATCATTAGCCTGTTACCGTAATTGAAAAACCACTTAGATTCTACAAGAGGATGGCTTACTATATGATTGCAGAGTGTTGTTTAGTGACTGCAGTTGGAGATGCAGTGGTGGAGCTAGCTCACAAGATCATAGAAGGCAAGAGTTTACACATTAACTTTTTTATGTCAAGTAGATATAATTGAGCAAGATATTTCAAACAATATGGAAGGAAATGATCCGAAATAGGGCAAAATATAAGATTGAGATATGGCAAAAAGACTAAAAACAAAAAAAAGGATAAAAATAAGAAACATAAACCACTAAAATCAAGGTATGGCATTGGTCCTACCTTCCATATATATATGAAACTCTGCTCTTGTAGAGATTTTATATTTAATTTCTTATATGATTCTTTATGAGTATATAATTGCTAGACAAGGTAATGAGAAGCTAAACGAGGTTTTACATTTAATCGCTTCTACTCTTAAAAGAAGAATTTTGGTTGTTTCGGAGTTTATCATATGTTCCTCCTCATCACTTGGTGGAGCCATACGTCATCGGTGCAATGGCAGATGCTACAGAATTGGCATTAGTCTAAGGCACAATAAAACAGTATAGTTGCATTAGTACACATGATGTTGAGTAATGGGTCAATAGTATTTTTTCTGATTTGGAAAGGACTTGTACGGATCATAGTATGAAAAGGAATTGGTGTATTGGTTTGGGGTTTCAGTTTGGGGATGTCGCTTTGGACCAAATTTAGAAAGCTTTCTATGGAGCATAATGTATCGGCTTTATAGGTAATAGAGTTAAGGTATTGCCTTAGAGGCAATTTTGTAATTTTGATTACCCCCTTAACTCTTTTAATAAATTTTTGTTCAAAATAAAATTATTTCTTTTGTTTTTGTTTCTTTTGTATGTGTTTTATTATATACAAGTAATGTTAAAAGTACAGTACTTACATACGAACGTAAATTCCTAGAATAAAGTGTTTAAATAATTGCAGTTACAAAACAACCTGTAACCATGAATACTGGATCATAACGATAAACATGTATTATTAAATGTTCTGAATCATTTGTTATTTCAAAAACGAAAAATCGACATACGATGGACAGTGAAATGAAACACCACTTAAGATATTATCCATCTCGTTCAATACAAAAGGTTAGTTTCAAGGTGATTGAAAGTAGACTCAAAATCAAGGTCTCTAAACTGAGCGATTTGATTAATTAATGAATGTTATATAATTGAACAAAGTGATTTTGAAGGTTGAACTTCATAATTAAATACGGACGTTATTGAAATGTCGACTCTTGACCAAGCTCCAGTTGTATAAGTGACATAGTGATGAAGAATAGATATAACATACACAACATATCATTCCTTAAAGATGTCGTTTTAAAAATGATTAGAATTAAACTTCACCTAGATGATTGATAAGCGCTTGAATTTGCATCCACTACTGTACTTCAGCAAAGTCTGTACAGACTTTAATATTTAAACTGATTAAAGATTACTGAGAGTTGAGTTCAAACCTAAGAGTCACATGAAATAAAATTTTGTTCGAAATTAATCTAATAAAATAATTCATATTGTTGTAAATAAGAATTAGGAAAGAACAACAAATTCAAGTAGTAAGTGGTATGACGCTCTACATTGACCTTATAGAGATAATGGGTCCGAACCTCCGAGATATCAAAATGAATGTTCTGCTTGAATAAAATATCACTCTTATTTTTTTTTAAATTGAGAATGTTGCACATAATGGTTGTGTGTTAATTTAATTAATTGATTATAAGCTTGATGCTAAAATTAATTGTATAAATTGCTATATAAAAATGTTTAAATTCAAACATACTTGCAATTGATTAAATAATTATTCATCATTTGGTGGTCCAATAAAATGTTAGTATGCTTGCATAGCCAGTCATGATAAAGGGGTAGGGAGGGGTAGAGTTAAAAAAAAATTGTGTGCATGGATTAATTGTTGATTAATGCACAAGTTAATGGCATTTTAATGGAAGAGTTAAAATTTCAAGAGACTCCATTTGTTTTATAAATAACCTTTCATGAAACCACCCTTAAACTAATGAAGAACTCCTATAAATCCATACTATTCTCATCTTCTTCATTTTCAAATTAAATTATTCCTTCAAAATAACCAGTCAAATAATTTTGGAAGTTGAAACGTGGTTTCAAGAAGGTCATTCTAACAATCTGACGTGTGGTAACGGGTAACTAGTCATCATTAAAAGGTAAAGTCATAATTATACATATAATTTTGATTCATAAATAAATACACACACATACAAAGTTATAAATATTTCATACATATATGTGAAAACATGTATTAGACAAAGGGATGAGTATATAAATAAGCAGATGTATTCATACATAATATACAAATGTGCAGAGACTTTACTTTAACAATGGTCAATTGCATGAGATTTTTTTCACATTGCGATCATGGTTGGGTATGTGTCGAGACACATGGAATGAAACACTACTCAAGAGATGTTTTGTCCCCTTCAATATAGAAAATTAGTATTACTGTAATAGAAAATCAACTCAAAGTCAGAATCTCTAATCATAGGAATTCGGTTAATCGATAACTGTTATTAAATTGAAGCAAGTGATTTTGAATGTTGAATTTCAAAATTAATTACGAACATTATTGGAGATTTGACTTTTGACCAAGCTCTAAATGTCTAGGTGACATAATGATGGTGAAGACATAACGTGTACAATATATTGTTACTTAAAGGTGCCTTTGAATTTTGAGGACCACGATAGAAGTATACATTTATGTACATGACATTTGTCATATATAACAACATTTTCTTATTTGAACTATAATCTGAAGGTGGCTCCATGGAAATTTTGATAACTCCCTTGGTTATGCTTTTAGACGAACAAAGTAAAAATAGTGAATTCTAATTACAGGTTTAATCCCCTTTCATCTAGGACGTCGTAAGGTGTGTAACTTCAAAACAAATGTATGAGGGTATAAGCAAGATCAGAAGTATATACACTTGTTTTACACTTATGGTCACTATGGACAATTGGACATGAGCATCTATTTGAAGCAAGGTTCGAGAATTCGGTTTCGCTCTCGGTTTTCCTCATTTGAAATTTTGTTAGTTTCGAATAATTTCGTAAATTTTGGAAGTTTCGGTTTTGTTTCGGTTTCGGTCCAGATTTCGGTTTTCAATAGTTTGTTCATAAACTTGTAATAATGATAAATGAAATGTAAAATATAATCTATAAAGAAATAGAATACAACATACAACATCATAAATTTACTGCATCCAAAAACTATTTGTTGAAGCTGTATATAGATTGTTCTCATAATTTTCTTCATCCACTTGTGTCGTATGGTATGATGGATAACCATATTGTATTTGTCATGTACCTAGAAACGTTGCCAACATGTTATCAAATGAGGAGGATTCGTCATTCTGTGTTGTATATGTAGTTTGACTATTTTGATCGTTTGATATATCACTGTTATATGTCTCGTTTGCTCCATGATAATAATAGCATACAGTGTAGTCAGAAGTAGAATGTCTGTGGTTAAGTGGATCATTTGAAGTATATAGATTATTAGCATAATTGTAATTTTGTTGTTGTCCACATTCAACATTCAAATTACTGTCTCTTCTGTCACGATTGTCCACCACACCTCTTCTTCACATAGGATGTAGTTGGTCTATGCGAGTCATCACCATCACTAGATCCAACGCCATAATTACTCGCTAAACCGATACCGTTACCACCAGTATTGCCATGATCGTCATTTGAGGAGTCACTACTATTTTCAGTGCTTTGACTTGTTGTTCGTGCAGATATGTCATCCACTGCAGCAACAACATCATTTATCGTATTAACCATCAAAGAATCGTCGTCAAGCATCTGTGGTTTAACTTCAGCAGTCAATTCTCCTAATGGATTCTTCTTGTGAAATATATAGTTCAGATCAATCAATTAATCATTTGTATCACGACGTTTAACATTCTTTGCTCGTAATCTCATATTGTAATGTACATACACTAGTTTTTCTAGATTTTCCATTTTGATTCTATTTCTATATTTTATATGAATCATGAAAAATGTAGTCCAATTTCTTTCATAGTTTGAAGAAAAAACCGTTTGACTTAGAATATGCATTGCTAAGCGTGTTAGATTTGGAGCATCCTCTCTACCAATTATTGACCGCCACTGAGCATGAGAACAAGTATTTATAGCTGTTTTTGCTTTTGAAGAGCCAAATGCGCCAACTTTCATTCTGTAATTGTCCATATGTGGATGTAAAAATTAAATATTAGATCTATGTTTTGAATAAAATATTTGATGTAATTTAGCTATTTTCCAATCTCGATTTGTGTCGATATGTCTGTGAGATCATTATTTCAACGACGTTGTTGAATCCGTTTACTACTTCATTATTATTTACTACATCACCATATTGAATGATAGGATTAAGAAAATAACTTATATTTTAAACAGTGTAAACATGAATGTTATAAGTTTTGACCATTTGTAAGGTAATAATTTACAATACCTGCCGCGTGATTTGGTCAGTGCGGTTGTTTTTCCAATCTTTTATCTATAATGTCCCACCATTTTTTTTATTGTCTTGAACCAACGTTTTTCCTAATGGACTCTTTCGCGAGATTCATCGCTTCATAAAGGTAAATCATATCTGATTTATCATCACTATCCACCATTCTTAAAACTTTAACTAGTGGTTCAAGTACAAGAATGATGGAATCAGCGGCAGTCCAAAAAGTATCATTGTAAATCAGATCAGACATTGTTTGCTGTTCTTTTGTCCTTAACAGCGAGTCTAGGCATTTTAGATGTCCATTCCTTCATAGCAATAATTCTTCTCAAGTCATTTTTGTGTTTATAAATACAGTCTAATGCAATAAAATGAGTGGCAAATCTAGTCACTGCCGGTCTAATCAATTCTTCGTCATTTGTCTCTTTTCTCATTATGCAAAGTAACTAACCATGATTGTATATGAATGTCGTTATTAATTGACAATCTGAGATGACAGTTGTTACCTCCGGTTCTTTTAAGATATCTTCTAAGATCAGATCAATGCAATGTGATGCACATGGTGTCCAGCATAAATATTTTCTTTTATGCATCAACAATTGACCAACAGCTTTGTAGTTGGTCCCATTATCTGTCACTACATGCACTAGTCTATTTTCTCCTATAGACTCTACAACTTCGTTCATCAATCTGCATATATAATCCCCACTTTGAAATTCATTAGTAGCATCTACAGTTTAAGAAATATCGTCCCATGTGTGGAGTAAATAAAAAAAATTATAATTTTTCGTTGATTCTGAGTACTCTAACCATCACACATCAGCGTACAACCATATTCATTGCAAAAATTATGAGAAGTTGTAATATACGATCGAACTTCTTCTAATTTCATTTCCAAGTATGAATGTGATCATCCTTATGTGGTAGGTGGATCTATTCCATGACCGCATTCTGTAATCGCATCAACCATCGTTGCATAATAAGGACTATTTGCAACGTTATGTGTAATGTGATTACAATAAAAGAATTTAGCAATTGCACGACCTATGTGTTTTTTAGCATTTTTAATGTCTTTTATTGCAGATTTAATAGAAGCTTGAGAACTACCTCTTCTTTTTGCATGTATGAATCGATCCTTGCAGCAGCGCGAGTTTCAAAATCACCATCTAGTCTCGTAGATTTACTACGTACGTTCCGCTCTGGTTGACTAGAACCGACACTTGATTGTCTGTGAGATCTTTGCATCTTCTGTTCTTTAAATGTATCTCTGTTTTCCCGCATAGCACGACGAACATCCCTATCATCTTCGTTTTCATCATCTTCACTGTCCGAGTCATGTTGTTGAGGTTACTCATCAATTCTTCTTGCACACGTTGCTTCTCTAGTTTTCCTTTATTACGGCCGTTTTTCTTTCCAACAATATGAGCTCGTACAATTTTTTTAACATCTTAAGGAACATTTGAACATGCTATTACATTGCCGTCTACGCCGGCCAAATGTTCCTTCAGACGTGTTACGCCGCCGCCATTGATTTGTTTATTACAGAAAATGCATTTTGTTTTTCGAGCATTGCCATCGATCGGGGTACCGTAATTCCAACCGATTTTTGTAGTGTTTGTTTGATTTTTCATAGTCTACCTGAGATTGTGAACAATATTTAAACAAACTTATATTAAAATTGCACTAGATTAAATTACACTAAGCTAAATTAAATTAGAGTTTACACAATCCTAACAAAATTCAGTTCAAATTAAATTAGAGTTTACACTGGTATATTTACACTAAGTATTGAATGTCGAACATAAGTGCATTAAATTAAAGGCTATAAATACGTAATACCCACTCTAGTTCATGAGAATTGCAACTTTAATTACTTAAGTCTCTCTACTTATAGCCCAAAAACAAAAAAGCCCAAAAACTTAAGCCTCTCTACTTTAATTACTTATTCACTCACCACAGCACAGCAGTTCCAAAGCCAACAAAAGAATAAAAATCGACAGAGGAAAAGATCACGGATAAAAAAAAAGCTCACTGCTTAGTTCGACGACGCCTTCGCCGCCGCACAACTTGCTGCTGCTGTTTGGAGATCTGTTGAACAAGGTAATATTGTCGAACAAGCTGCTGTATTTTTTTTATGATTTCTTACATCGGTTTCGACTTAATTTATAGATGGAAAAATCGAATCTTTCACTGTGTAATCACGTTCGACAATTTCTGTTGCTGATCGAACTTTTATTCGAATTGGTTTGCCTTTTTCTTTTCAGATCTCGTGCTTGTTGTGTCTGTTTCTTTGATTTTACGTTGATGATTACTTTTTTTTAATGATTGCCGAAACCGAATTTAAACCCTACTTTCGACTCGACGTTAGTTGATACCGATATAAGACATCCGAAATTTCAGGGTTTCGAACGATACCTTAAACCTTGATTTGAAGTCAATCGTACTATTATGTTTTGAGATATAATTATTTCTCAGACCCTTGTGCTAATAAGTGATAACATCTAATTCACCATTATCTGGTATCTTGATATGTTGCTTCAAAGATTGCTGTCACTGAATATCAGTATAGTTGCAATATTACATCTATGCTAAGATGTTTTCAACATAAAAGTGCTATCAATCTAATAAACATGTTTATATATGCCATTTAAATCATCTGATATGACATTAAAATGAGATAGACGGGAACAAACTGCAAAACCCAACAACACAAATAATTCATCTACATATAATACTAAGCAGGGGAACAAAAAAGATCCATCCTTCAAAGTTTCATTTGTTGCATATGCAAGCAAGTATTGTTCGACTGTAGAACATGCAGTTTTTGGTAATAGCTTAATTATTTAGTTTATCCATGATGGATGATTTTGCTTGACGAAATGTAGAGCAATGCAGCATATTATGGAGTACAAATTTGTCTGTTAACTTAATATCATATTCAAGCATTCTAGCATGAAGAAACATATATCAGAAGTTTTGCATTCGCTCACAACACCTAATTCACCATTAGCTAGTACTTCTTCATTATGTTGCTTCGAATTAAGATTGCTGTCAACGGCTATCTATCAAATACTAATGTTTCATGATTACACCTATATAAATAAGCTTCACGTTTTGTATGGCATCAAAGTTTGCGTATCTGGTCCAATTTAGTACTAGACCAAAGCCTAAATTATTTTTTTAATTAATAGCTACCAAATGAAATTTAAAAGTTTTTTTAGTAGGATGTGGCACTAAGTAAAGAAGGGGAAAAAACGAAAAAACTTAGATCGATCTAGTGTCGCTTGAAGATAGAATCTAAATTTCCTTGAAATCTGAACAAACCGGTTAAAACAAACATCAACTACTCAAATAACTTCATTACAAAATAGCAAATCAAGCTGGACTGCATCGATATTACCAAAACTTAACAATAAAGATGAGAAGATTTACCATAAACAAGTAAGCAAGAACGATCCACGCAGCGTTCTTCTGATTGAAAATGAATTCAAGCACAAACCCAATAGCAGATAGCTGCACAAAAGCTCTGACAACGGCATAAACCATCTCCCCTTCCAAATTCAGCTTCTGAGAAAAAGAAAGAGACACCGCCATCGCCACCACCGCCATCGAAAGCGCTGGCTTTAGCATTCCGGTCAGAAACTCCGACCACACTGATGGGTCCCACCAAGCTTCCATTTATTTGGGGGATCGGAAAGTTTATTTGTTTGATTGATGGGTTTGTTGCTACTTCTACACATGGAGTTGACAAAGTTGGGCGCTATGGAAATGAATCAAATGATGTTGGAATATTTTCGGAATTTAGTGGGGAAGGTGAGGTGAAGTATGCCGAATCTATACACCGTTGGACAAGAAAAGGCAAGGTCACTGTTTCGGTACGGGTTGTCACGGGCTATTAGTTTCAAAACATACAAAATTGTATTTCTAGAATTAAGTTACTGAATAATGGCATACACTTATGGAATTATTCAGTGAATAATTGCAGGCATTTATGCAATTATATCAAAAAATTGCACATATTTCCGCAATTATTCGCTAAGAAATTGCGGAAATTTCCGCAATTATTCATTAAAAAATTGCGGTAATTTCATCAATTTTTTCAAAAAATTGCAGAAAATTCCGCAATTATTCACCAAAAAAATTGCGGAAAATTTCACAATTATTCACCTAATAAATTGTGTAAATTTCCGCAATTATTCACCAAAAAAATTGCATAAATTTATGCAATTTTTGGCTATAATTGCATAAATATCTGCAATTATTCACGCTTAACTGTATGCAATTACTTAGTAACTTAATTATAGGGACCTAATTTACATTTTTTACTGGGTTTTTGTGTATTTTGAAATTTATTAGGGATCCGAGTCTAATATTCACATTTTTTATTTTATAAATTTTGCACAAAATGCGAAGAGAGTCTTCAAAAAATAAAAAATAAAAAACCTCAATTCGGTGATTGCCTATACATACCGGGACAGGACATTTGGAACTAGTGATTTCAACCCCTATTTCAAAGGAGCTATTGGCTGTCGGTATATATTTTTTTCTACAAATGTTATACTGACGTCTTTTTGTTGTAAACAGGCCCGGCCCTTCCTCAAAACGGTAGAAGCGGTCGCTTAGGACCCCAAAAAAATTAGGGCACCGAAAAAAACGCGAATGAAAAAAAAATTAAATCGCGACGCTGTAACGACCCGATATTTTGGACCATTCGCATCCGCACATGTCGGACTTGAATAATTCAAAATACCGCGTTGTTAATTTAAATTTGGCAAAACTGAACATATACAGTAAATAAATAATCACAGATCACAGACACAGAGTAATAAATGCAGCGGAAGTAAAAGATAGTAGTTCATGAACCTACTATATACATATCAGAGTTAAATAAGGTACAACAGATGTCTCGAATACAATAGTCAAGTACAATCTCAGAATACATCACTGGAATCAACTGAATATCTGAAAGCTGGATAGATAGCTGGATCTCCAAGCGAAGCTCCAACTCCAAAGGTGAGTCTCGAATACTGGTACACTCAGTCTGACCCGAGCGTAAAGCAAAACACAAAACACTCGAGTCAGGATTATTATTCTTATATCAATAAATCCAACTCAAGTGAAATAGCAATTGAAATACAAGTAACTCAAAAGATGTTTGGAATAACCATCCTTTAAGGATCTGTTAAACTATCTACTATGTAGTAGTGTACGATAAGTAGATAATGTCTATCAGTAATATAAAATATCAAAATAGTGTTAAGGCGTTACCATTATCCCCCTTAACACATTTTTATAAGCGTTATAGTCTATACAGCACTGTAAACTCCACCGTAAACTAGTGGGCTATCAGGGAGTACTCCATAGGTATAACACAAAACAAATCGTAGTGGTCGCGTATATAGGGATCCAAGTATGACAAGGCACATGAGGCAATACCCAAGGTAGTGAAACTACCGTTTGCCTGATCCGGACTGGTGAGAACGCATCGCCGCAGCGATCGCAACACCGCGAAACAACACTCCCAAAATCAAGGGTGCACCAATCAACAACAAGTAATGAGTAGTTTTCGAAGAAGTGTGTTCGCTCGAGGCAGCTAACCCCCATTTGGCCCGGCACGGCTCCTGTTTTAGTCATTTCCAATTTGACACAAGTGTCAAGGCTATCCATTATCGTTCTCTTTCTTCAGTCAACACGTACATCATTCCAACCACTTCATTCTGGATCACACTCCGCGTATAGTTATTAAAGTGGTTTTCGGTTTAGACAGTGAGTATGTCCCTAACCGATTCCGGTCTCTTTAATAACTTTCATAATTATTACACCGATTGGTCATTTATGTATTTCGAAAACCAAAACAATTTCAATTTCAGTTAGAATTTATAAATCAACATTTCATTTGTTCTTTCTAACAAATTTCCAAAATTTACGTTTCAAAACTTCCAAATTACCATTAAAAAAATCTTATAATTCGATTTCAATTTCTATTTAAAACAAATCAAATATTGATTCAGTTCGTATATAAGTTTCATTCCGAAATCATTTAAATTAATTTAATTTAACATTCAAATCAATTTAAATTCATTTATCGATTTCATTCAATATTCATTAAGTAAATTTGCCATTCAAAACAATTTCTATTAAATTTCCAATTCATTAAATCCATTATTTAAATTCAACTTCCTTATATCAAAACTTACAGATTGAATTAAATTAAATTCATCAAATCAAATTCTTTAAATTTCAAGTCTTACATTAATTTCAAAATCACACTTGCATTTCTTGATAAAGAAATTCAATTTCACATATTCATTTACTTAGTTACAATTTCAAAGCTCAATTAAATAAGAACTAAATTTCGCTAATTAAAATTTCAATTTTAATTATCAAAGGATTCAATTTAATTTAATTATTAAATAATTCAATCTCATTAAATTATTAAATAATTTCAAAGCTTAATTCAATCATTTCTTAAATTAAACAACATTCTTTCATCAATTTCTTTATTAATATTTCATTTCAAATTATTAAATATTCACATTTAAATTTCATTAAAATTCAATTTCCAACTTCGTTTCAAAACCATATTATTTATTCAAATAAAATCTTCATTTTATTTTTAAATCAAATTATTTGACCAATCGGGTTTTATTTAATTCTCTATCCAAGGTCAAAGTTCAATTTGGGTATTTATCATTTCAACCCGATTCCAATTCAATTCAAAAATCAAAGTATAGCAAAGGGAACTTGCAGTGTGATAACAGGGATGGTGTCAAAGTAAATAAACAAGCAATAACAACAATCAATAACAATCCAAAATCAATTCAAATAATCCCGAAATAATCGTATTAATTCACATTGTTGTTTGTGCGAATTAATATAATTATTTCTAGAATCTACACTATCATTTCATGTAGATTAAAGATTATTACATTACGGTTCTTCACTAATCATCTATTTACAATTTTATACATCATCGATTTAAACAACATACATTCAATGGTTCAAAGTGTAATTAACCAAATCCTACGTGTCAACTAGTTTAACATTTAAAGGGTCATATTATGCAAATGTCATCTAATCAAATTTTCCATATATCAAATCTAACTATCCTACGTCGATTTCAATTTCAAATTATTTATCACTTACAATATTAGCAATTTAACGTCCAATATCAACATCAAAAATCAATCATTTATCAACCAACTAGATTATCATTTCATAAGTAACAGTTAATGGTGTAAGATGTCACAAGTAAACTGATACAGGTGATAGCATATAAAACAGTGTAAATAATTAACAACAGCATATTTCAATTGTCGTTTCAATTGGAATCAAATTTAATAAATAAAAGAACATTAATCGTGAGTGATTGCTCACCTTTCGAGGCTAGAGAGATCTGACAAGAAATGGACTACGAATTCCAAAGCAATGCTAGATGGACACGATTCGATGAAGGAAACAGGCACGTCGGTCAAAGCTGATAGACAAGGAATTGACGAAATCAAATCAGAACTGGATTTGATGATGATAATTGGTATAGGTGAATTTATATATATCAAATTCTAAATTCAACATATATTAAATTAAATATATATAGGAATTTCAAAATCCATTGTTTTAAACTAAAATTCAAATCTCAAAGTCAAACATATAAAAATAAATTATATGTTATAACTAAAACAATATTTATTGTAAATTTAGTATTGACAAAATCAACTTAAATCCAAAATAGTATATATATATATATAAACAAATACACGCAAGCTATTCATATATGCCCCAACTATATTATAAGCCTAGGTAGCATTACTTTATTGAAATATATAGACAACTCAACCGACCCAAAAATAAACAATATAACTAGTATATATATATACTAACACAAACATATCTTTTTATATAAAGTAAAATACGACAGATTATATATATAGTTAGTACAAAATCCATATCAAGTACTGACATAAGTTTAGGTAGATGCTTAACACTGTATCTTTATGATATAATATAATAACACACGGTCCTATATAACTGCTCAAAATAAATAAATAAATAAAAATCAAGTACTGATGCATATCATTTCCACAATCCTAACAGACTATATCTTACCTAGACCAATATAAATACACTAACAACATGTATATATTCGAATCAACATGTAGATACATTTGCTAATATATATATAACTTAGTAACTGCTATGTGGAAAATCATATATGATAACCCTTCGTATAGAAGACTATATATATACTTACAGATTTTGAAATCTTAAAACTTACATATAGAATATACTGTACACTATATATATATATACTGAAATAATATAAACTGTTATGTATATTATGTTTACAGTTCTCGAAAACATATTCTAACTAATATTTATACAACCTTGAACATGCGCATATATATTAACACAACAGCTAGCATAAAAAAAATCTATATACTAATATAAAATAAACTATAACACATATGAATATAGCTTAAACACATCATATATTTAAATATAAATATACCTCACCATTTCACGGCTAGTGCCTAAGCACGCTGCCAATCATCAACGAGGAGTAGTGAGAAGGGACGGAAGGCCAGATCGGCACGAGAATGAAGGCTACAGCTCGGGTTCGAGCTAGAAGGCTGCTCGGAGGTGGCTTGCTGGCCAATGGATCTGGTCCGAGGTGAGCAAAGCTGGAGATAAAGAGTCAGGGTGGAGGAAGTGTGTGGCTAAACGAAGATGGCTGCAAGCTGAAGACAGAGGCCGAAGTCGTGCTCGGTCGGAGGTCCGTCGCTTGGACGCGTGACAGGCTGCGAGGCAAGGCCGAAGGAGAAAAGTCTGGAAGGAGGAAGGGGAAGGAGTCGAGGTGGAAGAGATCGCTAGGGTGCGGATGTTCGATGGGCTGCTATTGTAGATCTAGGCGGAGAACATGGCGGAATGAGAAGAATGGTGGAAAGTGGGTTCGGTGAGGCAAAAGCAGAGGTGCTCGTGTGTAGGAGGTGGTGTCTGGGGATGCGCAGGCCGAGGAGAGAGGCTGGCGAGTTGCGGTTGCTGGCCGCGTTGGAGAGGGAGAGCGATGGCGGAGCGGGCAGAGCATACGGTGCAGGAGGACGTGTGGTGCTTGGCAGGGCTGGAGTCGCGGTGGCGTGGCAGCGATGGTTGGTCGGTCGGTGGAGGAAGATGAGGCGTGAGGAGGAGGTCAGGTGAGGACGAGAGAGTGGGAGGCAGTGACGGATTCGATGGGTAGAGAGGCCGGAGATGGTGACGCCTGTCTCGGGTGAATGCAGAGGTGGTTTCGAACTAAATTTTTTGTTATATTTTTTTTTCATTGAAGAAGGAGATGAGCAGCTTGTTTGAAGGCTGAAGCCACTTTTAGACATATAATATTTTACCAGAAGAATGAGCAGAGAAAAGAAATGGAAGAATCAATAGACGTACTGGTTTCTATTTTTCTTGAGCAGTGGGAAATGAAATGAAAGGTAATGGTTGGCTTTGATTCAACTAACATTAAAGGTAAATTATTATTGTGGTACAGGCTATACGTTTTCAAAATTTGAAAAGGCGGAGCAAAGCAAAAGGTAAGCACGAGAATTTTTGGAGATATAAATGCAAACAGCTGTAATTTTGGGAATTACAAAAACCAATGGCTGTTCAAATTTAAACGGTGAAATATGAAAAGTATGGGAAGCTAAAAAAAAGTCCAATTGCGGAACCGATATGGAAATTGTTCTTTAGATTTCGTCGCACATCGGACTCCAAAATGCATAAACGAATATACCGTAGAGATCAGCACGACGAGACGATCAAAACGGTATACAGATATCAGTGGTATGATTGAATTATAAAAATTCGAATTTTCTACTTGCGGAAAATGCAGGAAAAACACAGAAAAATAAGATCGACGGAGCTAAAAAGTCCGAATTTGGAAAAACGAAAAATGACGTCTTGCTCAGAAGATGTTTTAGAATTTTTCCATATAAAAATATTCAAGTTTCGAAAACGTTTTTTTTTCTTCGTTTTTAACTGATTAAATTGAAGTAAATTTACGCGCGAAATAAACTTTCGTATTTTCGGACGAAAATTTACTAGTTGCTATGTTTAACTAGACGCATTCCAAATATCAAATTTATATTTCAAAATTTTATCGTTTAAAATTTCGCAAAATTTCAATTAATAACGTTATTAAAACAGTTAAATTTTACGGGTCGTTACAGACGCACAAGCGACTTGTGACTGACGAGGCAACGCGGCGGTGACTACTCCCTCTCAGGATCATCTCCTCCAAGGCTCCAAGTCAATCGAGATGACAGTAGAAGGACCTAGGGCACAAAATCAGCATCAGTTACTTTGTTAGTCACTCTAACCTTCCTTGCTTTTATGTAAAACAAATATCCATTTTTTCTTATGGTCACGCATGCACCAATACTTGTCAGAATTGGCTTTTGTGAATCTACCGAGTGTTCGAAAACATTTTTTTTCCTTTTCTTCTCTTGGGAATGAACGTCTATTGGGTTGAGCTTGAACTTGCTATGTGATGACTAACCTACAGTTTGCTGAGTTTCGATGAAAAGTGTAGAAGTTTTCTTTGTATGCCTTTGTGGCAATTTCACATGGTCACTACAGTATTCCAATTTTCATTTTGCTAATATCAATTTGCATTATATGTGGGAGTACTGGCATATCCTATTGTACACTTGGTTCTCTTTGTTAGGACATTGTGACATTGGTTTGCATTGAGATATACTTTTCCGCTTGCAAAAAAAAAAAAAAAAAAAAAGAAGTTTCAGAAAGGCTATTTGATACTTTCAGTCAGCAAAATTTCAAAGAACATGAGGTTGCTACTGCTGCAATATGCACTATCACCTAAATATCCTTGAATATAATTTGAATTCTTCTCAGAAAATTTCAAGACCATTTGCATTTATTTTTATTTAAGGGATTTATATTTGCACTAAACAATACTCAAGCTTTAACGAATCTTCCTATCTAAACATTTAGTTCTCTTTCAATAGTTTCTTTCTTCCAAGCTTCCCTTTTTGAGATATTGTCTTCGACTTTTAGTTGATTTTTACGCACAATAGAGTATGCAAGAATTGAGAAATATATTAATATCTATCGCTAAAGTAAGGGTATAGAAGAAATTCTGTTATGTAAAAAGAATTTTTTGCTTTAAATTATCATTGGAATTCTTTTCAAATTATAACTAGTAGATTAGACATTCATAATTTAAAATGTTTTTGTTATTTTAATAATTATTAATATACAATATCGTTTGATATTTTATAGTGTCTAGAAACTTGAATTATTGGTACAAATAAAGTTGTTATTTTTTTCGTCTTCTCGTTACTTTTAAATAATATAAATTATTTTAATGATTTAATTAACGATAATACATTAGTTTTTGTACAAGGGTCTTTTTTCGCTTTTGGCTTTAGGTACCAAAACTCTTAGAACCGGCCCTGGTTGTAATAATATAAAAACAAGAAGCCATTAGAAAAAGAGGAAGGAGACATTTTATTTATTCCTGAAATTAGTAATCTATTTCCATTACATAGGCTCTTTAAGGTTTTGGAGCTTGAGATTGAACTTATCCCATGATGTGGGACTAAACAAAATGTAACAAACATTGTATAGCATATTCACTCTTTATCATTTACATATATTATAACACTCACCCTTAAATATGCGTTTCAAAATCTTGGATGCTCATATGGTAGTTTGAAATTGTCCATTTTAAAACGTGTATGATGACTGCTCCCCCCATTATTATCATGCTTTCATATATATATATTCAGTTGCTATAGATATTGTCTGTTGCCTCATTAAAAACCTCTGTTAGGAAAACCCAATGGAAAAAACCTTAAACGAGGAAAAAAGTGCAACTTGTGAAATCATAGATATCATATAATGATATTCCTTCTAAAAAGTTTGATACTTCGGGATCAAAATAATGTCTCATTAAAACCTTACTAAGAAAAACCCAATGGGAAAAATCTTAGTGAAAGAAAAAGAGTACAATGGCATATTTCAATAACTTACATCAAATAGAGTTTGATACTTCTGGATCAATGTAATGCCTCATTAAAACCTTACTAAGAAAAACCCAGTGGGAAAAATCTTAGTGAAGGAAAAAAGAGTACATTATGATATACTTGTGTATGCTCCCCCTGATTTATAATATTCCCTTTAAGTTTGAATATATGTCATTATAATTCAAATCAGCTATAAATACTTTTGTAACATAGCTTAGACAAGCGTTAAAAGTCCGAAGACAATAATTCTACTTTTCTTTCTTTAGATTTTCATCATTTACAAATAGTTTCCTTCGATACAATCGAATTTTTCAAGATTGTTTCTTCCAAATATGATTTGCGTTTTATGCATTTTGTATGCTACCTTTATGAAAAACACTTCATATGCTTTCATTTTTATGCTTCAAATCAGTTTTGCATATTGCAACTACATCTTTGATGAATATTAAAAGTTTCATTACAACAATACTTAAAAATAGGAAGTAATCTACTCATCATGAATTATATCAAAATTTTCATTACAACAATACTTAAAAGACGGTTGTAATCTATGCTCCTTATCCTTTGCATTCTTTATAACCACCAAAGTTATTTATATTCTTCAGAAATTTGTATGCTTTCATCGTTTAATATGATTTAAGTAATATTTATACCTTCGGGGTATGTTAAGTGTTTCAAACACTTTTGCTACTTTGCGGATTACAAGTCCACATTTCTATATTAGTAAAGGATTCATGATGGCCAATCATGTTTGCTCTAATTCAAGGTCATTAATCTATTTATAAACATAAGCGCTTTTTATTATTTACAAATTTATCATTGATGATTATTTCTTGTCAGTTCTAGATATGATTTATTGATATCTCACTATTTATTCTATTTAGGTACCTATAACACTTTTAGGTTTATTTGACAATCATGTCATGGGCCTCTTCCAGAGCAACCTTAAGTGTTTCTTAAAAAAACGCTCACCTCCTTTATTTGACATCTCTATTACTTTCTCCAAAAATATTTCAAACTGACTTCTCTACACTTCAGATGTGATTTATAACCTTTTGGTCCTTCTGGGATTTCAACCTATATTGGAGCAAGTATACTAGGGATATTATTGATAATTTATTCGAGTTACTTAATATTTTGCAACCAATATTTAATCTTGATAATCAAAATGAAATTGTATCTCTTTTATCCTCTCCCTCAATGTTGACGAACATTGTCACATTTAATAATAATCTTCTTTGGATTCTCGTTTTGATCCATTATGATATTTCTACCAACAAGTACATCATACATATTAATTATAGGAGGATAATTCTTTTATCAGTTGATAAGATGCATTCAATTGATATTTTTTATTAGAGTTTGTTCTCATTCATTGATCTAGCCAATTGGAGGAAATTTACTTATTGTGTAGCTCATTTGAATACACACATGACTTTAGGTCATTCAACATTTATGTTAATCGAATTTTAAATCACTGAATTATATCTATGCATAATCTATAAGATCAGCTCATAACAAACTTCAAGTTGTTATTTGAATATCTACATATATAGATATATACATGCGTCCACTTATTACATATATATTATAAATTTGCCTATTCTTTCTCATTTGAGTTAGTGATTTTTAGAACAAACTATTACAACTATTAATTTCTGTTTATAGATCTATGTCAATGGGAATCCTTCAAGACTACATGATAATGTTCAAAACATGTAGTTTGGAACCATATTGAACTTCTAGTTCAAATAAATTATATACACAACTTCAAGTTGTTAAGTTTTATTCCTCAATTATATCTCAAATATCACTTTTAAACATTAATTATGATTACTTATCAGAGAATAATACATAGTTATAATTGCATATAGACATTTCTACACATCTCTTTTGGAGAGTTCAACAAAAGAGATATATTGCAAAAAAAGTAGCTTCTGGACACTTGGAATTTTATAAAAATAAGAGATATACACATAACATAGCTCTCAAATTTTAAGTTAGAATCAGATCTAAACTAAATTGGAATCCTTCATAATCAAATTTCTATATATTTATTTGGTTTAATAAAATTACCAAATATATAAACAAATCTCTTCTAGAGATATTTTATCATTTCCAAATGTATAAGTCTCTTCTATAGATATTTTACTATCACCACTTCTGGAGCAAACTTATCTCTTCCAGAGATATATATGCAAACTATTAGAATGTCATATCAATATACAATATTTCTTTTACATAAGTTACATAATTGCTACTTTTACAGTAGCATAAAATATCCCTGCTGGAGATTTTTGTTGTAACTGCTTTTGAAATGTCATATCAAACTTTAAATATAGTAACAAAATTAGATGCACCAAATAAAAGTAAGATGCAAAAGATAAAACTACTACTTATAGAGTGTGATATTGGTATACAATACATTTTTTTAGAGATAAATTATTGGTATTACTTCTAAAGTTTTATATGATATTCCTTCAGGGATTACAGTGTTTCTTTTTAAGGGATTGCAATCTAACAAACATAAAATTTCTGTAACATCTCCTCTGGGATGTTGGATTTTGCAATATGAATTTGAAAGAAAACATCTCTTCAAGAGATTAATATATACACACACATCCATAAACTTAAATAGTATGTTATGAGTTATCTCCTCTGGATAATACTAAAATGTATTTCGTCAATTAAATAGTTTGACTAATGCACCCAAAAATAATTTTTCAAAACTTTAGGTTTTATAACATAGTGCGATTAGTATAGATCAGATCTATATTTAGATATATCAATGAGAAAGCAACAGAGAGAACAATTAAATTAAAGATGCACATATTGAAATGAAATTATATTTCGCATTGCACAAAACCTATAAATTGACCATGCGTACTTTTACATAATTGGAAGTATATATAATGGGGGAAAACATTTTAAACCGACTACAACATATAAATTGAAATGAAAAATGAGAAATATGGACTAAAACGTCATTTGAATTCATATTTTATAAATAATGAACATCCCTTTTCAAAGCTAAATTAATAATTAGTTTTCAATTCAAGGCATATTTGAAATGTTATACATCACAATATCTTCAGGATATTTGGTCAATATAATACGTAAATGCAAAGATGTAAGTAAGATATAACCTATTTGATGATTTTTGAAATCTCTTGAACGCATTGTCATAATCTTGTGTTAAAATGTATTTATCTCTTTTAACTTCTTCAAGAAGTGTAATCTTAACATTTCACACAGTTTCAAGAAAGCATCGGGTTTCTAATTCATGAACTTCAAGCTCATTAATTTGTTATGAATTTTAGGTTCTCAAATTTTGTGTAAACTTCTTGTTTAGAAGCTTGTACATTTCGACTAATAAAAAACTACTATAAGATTTCAAGTCATAGACTTTATCAACAAATCTTACATAATTCAAGACTTCAGGTCTCGGACTGAGTTATACAACTTCTGGTTGAAAAATATTCTTTGCACAACTTCAGGTTGTTGTTCAAACTTATTTCTTTCATTATATTGAGCATTGTTTGCCAAAATAAATACACCAGATAATAAACCATATGCCTATTCTTATTCCATACATAAAAATACAACATCATTTAATTTACTATAGCCAATGTATTCATGATGATAAGGTAATTTAATTTATTACTATGACGACAACATTTAATGCATTCATGATTAAAAAAATGAATGCAATTTACCATTATTGTGGCCTAAAATATAAAATATTGTCACAATGAATTGATTTCTTTACAAACAAATAAATCAATCTAACTAACTTTAGTTAGCAAAATTTAATCTCAAATTTAAGTTAATATACCCAATAATAAAATTAAAATGAATACCATAAGAGAAACTTTATTTCTTAATAGTCAAAATTTCTAAAATAACAAAAATAACTCTTATATATATATATATATCTCCCTTTTAATAATTCAAGTTTCGTCTCTCTTTTTTTGAAAATTCTGGTTCTTTATTACAAGAAAACTTGAAATTTAATAATTTATGAAAACTCAAGCTTTTAGTATTATAGGAACTTGTAATGACCCGGATTTTTCGACGGTTAATTTTGAATATTTAAATAGTTTTAAATATTGAATTTGGGATTTATAATTTAGTGGTAAGATTTTAAAACTGAAAATTAAACGATTTCGCCAATTTTTGAAATCGTCGATTTAATCGACGAGTGAAAATAGCGATCCGAGGCACAGTCTCGGAATCTGACGAAACCAGTTCCATTGGATCCGTAATAATATATTATTATCGGATTTCAAATTTCGTAGTGTTTGGAGTTATCATTTGGTCGTACGGAATATACACGCGCTGAAATTTATATCGAAAATTCAATATAATAATTGGGTCCAAAAAGCTACCTTCTCCATACGATCGAATTAGGACTCGAAACCATTTCCATCATGTTCGAAATAAGGGTATAACATTATAGATGCCTAATGGCACGCCTCGATAGGGGTTCAGCATTTCATGTTATGCAATGTGAGATGTTTACAATTAAATAAAATAATATGTATATTATAAAAATCAGATCAAAAATCAAATCTACCCCCTTCTCCATTCAAACATGCCACCTTCTTATCAATCCATCCATCCCCTTTATTTTAAATCACGTACCTCTTCTTTTTCTTCTTTTCGAAATCAAGCCGATCAACTAAAAAAAATCGATATCTCCTTCGTATTATAAAAGAAGAAGAAGAACATCACGCGATTTAAATCACGTTACTATTTCGATCGAGTGAACTTTAGCAGTAATGAGGTAGAGGGCTCGATTTGGCGATGCGGTGAGGCATGAGCAGTGAGGCATGGCGGCGTCGATGGCGCACGACTGGGCGACGAGGCAGGACGGCGGCGGCCGTATACGTGGGGGGATATCGAGACGTGCGAGAGTGGAGAGGTTTGGGCGCGTGGTCGAGCTCGGGGACTCAGTGACAAGACAGAGGCGCAGTGATGGGTCGCGCGCGGCGTGGCTTCAGGTGTGGTCGGCGATGGCGTTCGGCGAATGGCGTGAGGGTGGGGAGTTGCTGGCGCGTGGAGTTGCAGGCGTAGGCGAAGGATCGAAGTCGCGCCTGGAAGCTCTCGCGTGTTGAACAGGGAGCGATTACGGCAGTAAGTCTTTATTTGTTAATTAAATTACTAATTTAATTTAGTTATTATCGTTCATATATACGTTTAAAATCAAATGCTTATTAATTGTTGTATCCGCGCATTATAATTCCACTCGTATGTGCTCTGATACCATAATCATTCTAGAATGCTTATTAATTTAGTTATTAATATTTATATCTTTTGGAGTAAGAATACTACGGTTATGTAAAATTTAAAATTTTATTATTAAATTGAATGCTTATAAAATTGTATAACTTTTATACGGGGTTTAAATCGAACGAAACCGGTCGTGTGGGGTTCAAATGATTTGGAATGGAAATATTTTCTAAGTGTTGTAAAAATGGAAGTTGGAAAAAATTTCTTAGTATTGAAAATGGTGAAATATCTTGTTATGGATACAGGTGGTGAAATTGTTTTCAAATATAGAAATATTGAAAGATATTGAATATAAATCTTGGAGAAGATGTTTTGAAATAAATATTTTGGAGATTTATAAAATAAGGCATGGTGACTGCTTATGGATGTTTAATTGATAGTTAAATAACCAACTATCAATATTGGCCAATTTCGTTAATCGTTTTCGAAGAGACCGAGATCGGATTTAATTATCCGAAAACCACTTCGATCCGGTTTGGACGTTACGAATGAATACCGTGAAGATGATGAAGATGGTGGTTCGGTTTGTCTAGACCCATAGCAACTTGTATGGACGAATGCTATCAGAACATCGTCATTGGAGAACGATGAGCATTCTAAGGTAACGCTTAGCCTCAAGCCTCGTCAACCAGAAATGACTAAAACAGGGAAGATGCATCAAGGCTAAGTGGGTCGCACCTAATTAGGGTATGTTATCACCTTTCTAGATGTCCTCGGAAACCTATATATTATGGATACGGTTGTGCATGAAGAAGGAGCGCTCGATGGTAAGGGTGGGAACACCCGGGATGATAACATATTCAGTCTATCCAGGTTAGGGGTAGGCCGGTCTTATGTAGCAGGGGATCCCGGCGTGGTCCTCGGTACATTGTTCTAGAGGTGTACTATGGTGGGCGATACCCCAATGGTCTAATCATTCGATGCAATTCATCCTCCAATAAGCGCCGTACGGTTTTGATTGTGCCCAACTATGCTGAAACATGAGATGCAAGCATTTCAACTATTTTCTATTTACTTGGTTTAGACACTATTATAATATCAAACGATTTTGATAAAAATGTTTTGGTTATCGTAAAGGATAAAAACCCGGCATGTTTATGTGTGGCGTGGTCTTACGAGATACCTTTGTTTTCAAAGGGTTTGAAAGTGATAATAATTCAAATTGAGTGTGTTTTCTCACGCTGGTTTTCCAGACTGACTCGGGTGTTGTTTTGTTATAATGCTCGAGTCAGACCGAGTATTACAGATATAGGATATGATGCTATGGAGTTTAGGAGACGAGCTGGATGACAGAGACGTATCTCCGTACTTGGTTATATTTTCGCTGTGTGAGGACAAGTTATTATAACTGTCCATTTTGATGTATTGAATTATTGTACTCTGATGATTATAAGTATATAAACTATTACAGATTCTTTTGTATAAAAATCTGTTATTATATATTATATTTTGCTCCGCTGCGATTGTGAGACTCTGATGTTGTTGTTTTCTATTTTCTTCTTCTACCTGTCTTTTTCTTACCCTAGAGATTCGTATTTCCATCCAATTTGAGTTGAGCCGATGTGAAATATTGTCGCCTCAAAGGGGTACGGATTTGCGGGCCTTACAAAACTGCAGGTTCTCAACTTTTATTTCAAATGCTAGAAATTAAGTTCACCATGTATGCTTTCATTAATGTTTCCATTCACTTCAGGTGTGCTAAATCAATATTAATATTAGATCTAAACTTAATATGATCTTCTAAATTTGCATTATTCTTGTAAGAAACAGTAAAATATTTCTTCTAGAAATATAAACTATATATATCAAAATCATTTCCAAAGTCAAAATCCAAATCAAAGAGTTTTCAAAATAAAAACTTCATTTACCACACATGTGTGGATTACTTAGATCTATATCACAAAACAAAACGCAATCAAGTTCAATAAATTTATTTGAATCAACAACAAAAATTGTCAAATTCAAAACTTGCTTTCCAAAATAATGAACTCAAAAAGCATGCAATTATAAGCAAGTTTGAAATCAATTCAAATCCAAATTTAAAAAATCACAACATTTTATTTTTAAACAATGTACAAATCTCAAAGATATATTATTTAAGTGTGATTTTGAGATCTACAATATAATGAGATCGGAAAAATAAGAATAAAAAAAATCAGATCTATAGTAGAATGAGATCTGAAATATAATGACATAAATACATGTACAATGGAATAAGATCTATAAATTTAGATCTATGGTAAAATAAGATCTTGAAAAGATAAAATCTATTAAAACTTAAATCCAAATCTGAGAAATTAGGAAATAGATATAGAATTGTGAAACAAGAATACTTAAATCTAGATCTAAATTAATCGCAAAACAAATGTAGAAAAGCAGATCTATAAAATTTCAAACCTGATTTCATTGGTTGAATAAGAGGAAGAGATAGGTCTAATTTCAGTAACTGATTAAGAGAAAGAGATGTGTCTACATAAAAGGAAAAGGTGGATCTAATCTTCTAGATTAGAATATCCAATACATTTGAGAAAGAGATCGTGCTGATAACGTATTGTAAACAATATAAAAACAAGAAGCCATCAGAAAAAGTGGAAGGAGACATTTTATTCATTCCATAAATTAGTAATTTATTTCCATTATATAGGCTCCTTTATATAAAGATTTTGGAGCTTCGGATTGAAATTGTCCCATGATATGAGACTAAACAAAATATAACAAACATTGTATAGCATATTCACCCTTTATAATTTATATATATTATAACACTTTTCAGTATGTTAAAAAGATTTGTGTACGTCGCATGCTTTATGCCTTTCCAAATATTGAATAAATTTTGCATCTTTTGAAAAGGCTTATTTTACTTAATTCGGATAATGTTGATCGTATATTCAATCCAACAATATTAGAGTATGAACAATCATTTCATGTAATTATAATTTTACACAATTGTTTTATTAGTTTTGATAGTCATTCGAAAATAGAAACCCAGACGTATCATATGTGAAATGAGTATATAAATCCGTAGTAGTAGAAAAATATTTTATGAATTTGAAAATTGTTGATAGTCGTCTCCGATTTGAAAATCAGAAGTTTGTATATGAGAACAACTATCGAAATACGTCTACTGTGTATCTATTGGTAGTGTAAACTCGTTGATGTGTTTCTTCTTATGTTTAGTGTAACGACCCATAAATTTTAGATAATTTTATTTGTTTATTTATATATATTTAATTGAAAATTGTGAAATTTTAATCAATAAAATTGTGAAATTTAAATTTGATTTTTGAAATGTGTCTGTTTTAACATAGCAACTGGTAAAGTTTCATCGGATAATTTGGAAGTTTATTTTCTAGTGTAATTTTATTCAAATTTATATTAGTTAAAATTGATGATAATAAAAGTGTTCCAAAACCTAAATAGGTCAACATGAGAAAATTTATTTAGAACACTCTGAATCTGACGGCGAAATTCGTTACGCGAAATTCGGAAGTTTCTAGCTCCGTTTGGATTTTTTCGTACGGAATAGCAGCACTTTCGGTACCGAATATCGACTTTTGTTCGAATGATCATACCACTGATATCTATATATCATTTTTATCATCTCGTCGTGCTGATCTCCGCGATATATTCAATTATGTGTTTTGAAGTCCGGTACACAGCAGAACCGGTAAAACGGTTAATCGCATCAGTACCCTTTTTGAGTCCTTTCATTTCTGAGTCCTTTTGTTTACTGCGTCTATTCACTTTCCATCGTCCAAGCTGTCAGCCACTAGAATTTATTTTTCTTGAATTCAGCTATGACTTTTCCATTTTCCATGTTTCCAATTTACTGTATAACTGGTTCGCTTAAATTTTCTTTTCAACCCTTTCATTTGCTTTGGTTTTCATTTCATCAAAATATTGCTGCCTACTCTCCACTTTCAGATCGCGTGTATTCAGCTCCTCTTTCCTACTTCTCTTAGGCCAGTATATCACATCCTCCGGCCGTACCCCTCCCCTTCAACCCGAAGACCCCACTTCCTCCTCCACTTCATTCTGCGCCGAGATCCCTCACGCGCACCCACTCGACCCGCCAACTCGACAACCGTGCCTCCCTAGCACCTCCGACCCGACGCCATCTCCGCCGCCACTGCCGATCAGCCTGTGCTCCTCCACCCGAAACCCACATCATCAATGGCAGATTTGCCTTCCCACCCGCCTTTCTGAAGAGCACCACCATCCCCTTCCTTCGGTCCTCGGCAGTGCTCGCTGACTCATCGGTTCGAACCTGCTCTCTGCTTTTTGTGAATGGTATATATTATTAAGTGGTTTCATTTGCTTATTTATTTTTTGAGAAACTGGTTTCATTTGCTTTTTGAAATAGAATATATGTAGCTATGCTTGTTTGGTTACTATAATATATAAGGAATAGGTATATATATATTTTATCTACTCGACTATTTTAATTTATGATTGTTGATAGTTTGAACTATGTATATATGTAATACGTTTTATTTTAATTGAATGTATATATAATACGTTTGTTAATATTTTGGAATGAAGAAAATATCACTATATATAATACGTTTTGTTTATATAGTGGGTGCTGTTATATATATATTTGTTTGTACTAGAGATATATATACTATTTTCTGTTGGATTTTCGAGTAGATATATGTTTCTAGTGTTATTGCCTATCGGTTATATTAGTGTCTTGAAATTTATATATATTTATATAATACGTTATACTTACAGTAATACTAATAGTTTGAAAAGTATATATATATAAGTAAGTTACATATCAACGATATTAGTTGTATATTTATAATGTTGATTTCAAAGTATGCAGGTATATCGGATTTTTGTAATATTAATTTTTCATTTTAGTGTATATAATTTTAGATATAATAGTACTTATACATATTATTCTGGTTTTGGTAAGTTTACAATATAGTATAGGTATGTTGTATATGTATAAGTTATAATAATATTTTTTTTTTGTAGTTGGTATGCATATGTGCCTGAATATGTAGAGATGCATATGTCTAATTTTATTTTACATGTATTCGTCTGCATGTGTTGTTTCCTTAAAGTTAGAAATGACATATATATGTTAGGTATAGAAGATGTTACACAATTTTGTTTATTATATATATTAGTAGTTATATATGTATGTCGATATATCTAATACGAATCGGCTTATTTATAATATAGAATATATGCATATGTTTTAAGTTATTTGAGTCATACTTATTTCCTGGTTGTTATATATGTTATATAAGAAAGAATAAAGTATCTTATAAAATTTCGACAACTGTGGCAGTTGTATAAGTGTTAGTTATGTATGTTACTCTATACAGATATTATCATATTTTAGTCATAGAAGTTATGCTATATTTTGAGAACAGTTTTATATAATGTGTATATATATATTTGATGTTGTATAGGTTCTCTAATTTAAAATGATGGTTTTTAATATATATGTTATTTTATCATTTGTTTTAAATTTAACATTGATTTTAATAAAATAACAAATATTTCTATATATATCAAACTGATTCTGATTCGGTTCATCAATTCTTGATTTTCAGCCTTGTTCGTCCAATTCATGCCAATCTAGCTTTATTTTGGATTCATGCTCGGATTCATAGCTCATTTCTTTTTCGAATCTATCTAGCCTCGAAAGGTGAGTAATCACTCAAATTAACGTTCTTATATTTATTAAATTTGATTTCAATTGGAACGACAATTGAAATATGCTGTTGTTAGTTATTTACATTTCTATATATATGCTATCATCTATATCTGTTCACCTGTGACTTCTGACACAATTATCTGTTATTTATCACTGATGATATATGCATGTTACCGTTGTTATATTATTATCATATCTGTTATCACTCTGCAAGTTCCCTGTTAGTATAGAATCACTATGGGTTGAAATGATACATACACGAACGATCTGTAGAATAGGAGAAAATCGTTATGGGTTGAAATGATAAACCCAAGCGATTTTCAATTAAATTGAATTTTGGATTGCGGGTTGAAATGATATATACCCGTATACATATATGTAAATTGCGGATTTAAATGATAAATATCTGTATCACTTGACCATAGGATAGAAAATTATATACAGACACCGTTGGTCTATATATTAATATTTGAAATGATTTCTATGATTTTTGGAAAGAAACATATGGTTTTATAAATATTTATTTTGATATGATATAAATGTTATTTTATATATAGTTAAATTCTTGATTTTAAGCTATGCATAAATTTGTTTTAATACAAAATAAGCTTAATAATAAAGTTTGATTTTATTAAAATATAATATGGTTAAGTATTTATTTAAATTATATTTTAATATAGAGTTTATAATGATTTAATAAATTAAGGTTGAGAAGATAGATTTGAAATTGATTTGAAATTGTATTTAATTAAGAAATATATTTAATTAGAAATCGATTTGGAACTTATTGAATTTGAGATTTTTAAAGGATATAATTTTATAACTTGATTTTGGTTAAGGTGATTTAAATGAATATTTCAAGTTTAAATAAGTTGAAGGAAATATTTAGTTTATTTGTAATTTAGGGTTTTATTTAAATAATATTGGATTTATTAAGTGAATATTTCAAAACTAAATAATGATACAGTTAAATTAAGATATATATGAAATTTTGGGATTGGTGTTGATTTGGAATTGATTTGTGAAATTTGAGGAAGCTATTTTATTATATAAAGTATTTTTAAATTATATTTAAAATTATTTATATATGTTACTTTATAAATTTATTCCTTATAAATTATTTTAATATAAATTATTTTTAATATAAACTATTTCAAATTATAACTATTTTTATATAAACTATTTTATTATATGTACTATTATTTATATTTAAATGGTTAAGTGGGAAGTGTTATGATTCCAAAGCATTATGATTTCTAAATTTTGATTTCCAAAGTATTATGATTTCCAAAGTGGTTGATTTAGAAAGTGTTATAACTTTGAAGTACTAAGATTTTGTAAATGGATATATTTGAGATGGATATATTTGAAATGGAAATGATATCGTATTTGGTTTTGAAATGGAAGTGATATCATATTGATATGGTTTTGAAATGGCAATGATATTTTGGTTTTGAAATATAAACTATTTTGAAAGTTTATTTAATGACCAATCAGTGTAATAATTACATAGTTATTAAAGAGTCCGGGATCGGTTTGGGACATGCTCTCTGTCTAAACCAAAAACCACTTTAATAACTATTATACGCGGAGTGTGATCCAGAATGAAGTGGTTGGAATGATGACGTTGCTGGATTTGAAGAAAGAGAACGATAATGGATAGCCTTTACACTTGTGTCAAATTGGAAATGACTTAAACAGGAGCCGTGCCGGGCCAGTGAGGTTAGCTACCTCTAGCGGACACACTTCTTCGTAAACTACTCATTACTTGTTTTTGATTGGTGCGCACCCTTGAATTGGGAGTGTTGTTTCGCGGTGTTGCGATCGTTGCGGCGATGCGTTCTCACCAGTCCGGATCAGGCAAACGGTAGTTTCACTACCTTGGGTATTGCCTCATGTGCCTTGTCATACTTGTATCCCTATGCGCGACCACTACGATTTGTTTCGTGTTATACCTATGGAGTACTCCCTGATAGCCCACTAGTTTACGGTGGAGTTTACACTACTATATATAAATAGTTTAACGCCTTAATGCTATTTTGATACTTTATATTACTGATAGGCATTATCTACTTAGCGTACACTACTATATATAAATAGTTTAACGGATCCTTAGAGGATGGTTATTCCAAACATCCTTTGAGTTACTTGTATTTTCAGTTGTTATTTCACTTGAGTTGGATTTATTGATATACGAATGTTAATCCTGACTCGAGTGTTTTGTGTTTTGCTTTACGCTCGGGTCAGACTGAGTGTACCAGTATTCGAGGTTCACCTTTGGAGTTGGAGCTTCGCTTGGAGATCCAGCTATCTATCCAGCTTTCAGATATTCAGTTGATTCCAGTGATGTATTCTGATCTTGTATTTGACTATTGTATTTGAGACTTTTGTTGTATCTTGTTTAACTCTGTTATATATATATATATATTAGCTTCATGAACTGCTATTCTTTTTGTTTCCGCTGCACTATTGTTATATTACTCCGTGTCTGTGATTTTGTGATTGTTTATTTACTGTATATGATGAGTTTTGCCAAATTTAAATTAACAATCTGATATTTTGAGCAATTCAAGTCCGGCATATGTGGATTTATTGTCAATTTGAATGGTCTAAAATATGGGGTCGTTACATGTGGTATCAGAGCTCTGGTTTTAGGCAAAACTTAGCATATAGAGTAAAATTCAGTTACAGAATCGCTTTCGTTCGAGCTTAAATCTCTTCCTCTTCGACTCAATTTCCTTTGGATTTTTGGAACTCTCCCACTTGTCCTGAAATTCATCCTTGTTCCCCCTATTCGTGTTTTGATTCCTGAGCATTCCATAGCTCCACTGAATGTTTTGTAAAGGGGTGTAACTCCTTTACAACAGGCATTGATTCACCGAAGATTTAAGTATCCTCGGTTTACGATGCTGATATCTTTGCTATACCCGAATTCTATCCTTGGCGGTCGAATGTCGAGTTGCCTCTGGATTTCTACCTCGGTCTTATTTTGAAGTCACGGTTGACTTGGTAAAAGGTTACCCGCGATTTATATAAATTTATCCTTCTTCCAATTTGAAATTCAATCATCTTATCTCCCTATGGAGTCTATCTTTTAGTTGAATTCTATTTTATTAGAGTCCCTCTACTTTGAATCCCATCTTTGCTTTGAAATCCATTTTGTATATTATCGAGTGAGGGGTGTATTTGTAATTTATATTAAAATATTTTATATATTGTGTTGTTTGAGTTGTTGATGTTGATTTGGATTTTCGATCGATTCATTTGATCAACGCTATCGATATGATTTCCAAAACACTTAAACAGAACAAACTGACACAATATTGTTTTTCAAATTGGTAAATGAAATAAATTTGTATGATTATATTATATATATATATATAAGTAAAATTTTCTGGATAAGTTAATAAATTAGTTGTTTAAAATGATAATATTTGATCTTCATTTAGTGCTCTATAAATAGATTTATAAACATGGTTTATAAAATTGATTTGGAACTAAAATGAGTTTAAATCAGGAATTTGAGAATTTAATTTCCGATGATTTCAAACACTGTTTATTTTTTAAATTTAAGTGTATATTATTTAAAGTATTTTCGAATAGAAATGGTTTTCAAAGAATTTTAAATGTTTAAAATCAGTACTCTTCTCTTTTGTCGCTGGAAAATAATTTCGGTGATGGCGGCCGCATCATCGACATTCATTTTCGAGTTTCAATGTGGAGAGACCATTCTGTAGCTTTGCTACATTTTTGTTTTGGAAAATTAATTTGATTTGAATTTCTAAAGTATGACTTGATTTATAATATATATATATATATATATATATTGATATATGATCATAGATTTGATTTGATATATATAGTATATATACTTATATCTAAATGGTTTGAATTGAAATCGAAATTTAATTCTTAAATTCTTAAATAAATATTTAAATTGGAATAGTTAAATTGGAAAAGTTTACTTGTATAATACCCAATTCCATTTAATACAACTTACCTAAATTATTCAGAAGTTGAATATGTAATTGGATAATATACAATATAAAATGTTTTATAGATAAAATTTGAGTGTTATAATAAATGTTATACACTTAAATTTTATTATAAAGATGTTAATAGAGATAAAAAGAATAATAAGTTAATTGAATAATAGATGAGAAAAATAAATTTTGTTTTGAAGGAATTAATAAATTGAAATTAGATTAACTTATGGAAATACCTTGAATTTAAAATCAATTATTGAATATAAATGAATTTAAATTGAAATTTATATGGTTTAAATTAATTTGTATGGTTTAAATATATGTGATATGATATATTAAGTGGAATAAACTTAATAATAATTTGGAATAAAAGAATTAAAATTGTTGAATAAAATATGAGTATAATAAATGATTATACAAATTGATGATTTAGAAATTGTTAATTTAGGATGACTAGATAATAAGATAATGAATGAAGAAATATATAGATTGATTTAACTTAAGTGAAACCAAGTGGATTAAACCAAATTGTTAAATATTAATTAGTTTAATTTGAAATTTTATGGTTTAAATTAATTGTTTTATCTTGTCTTTTAATCTAATTTTCTTTTTGGTTGCTTCTACTCTCCTACCTCCTCCCTTTTCGGAGACGAAAAACTTTGAGTGGGGGAGAGTGTAACGACCCGTAAATTTTAGATAATTTTATTTTTTTTATTTATATATATTTAATTGAAATTTGTGAAATTTTAAATAATAAAATTTTGAAATTTAAATTTTATTTTTGAAATGCGTCTGTTTTAACATAGCAACTGGTAAATTTTCATCGGATAATTTGGTAGTTTATTTTCTAGTGTAATTTTACTCAAATTTATATCAGTTAAAATTGATGATAATAAAAGTGTTCCAAAACCTAAATAGGTCAACATGAGAAAATTTATTTAGAACACTCTAAATCTGACGGTGAAATTCGTTTCGCGAAATTCGGACGTTTCTAGCTCCGTTTGGATTTTTCCGTACGGAATAACAGCACTTTCGGTACCGAATATCGACTTTTGTTCGAATGATCATACCACTGATATCTATATATCGTTTTTATCGTCTCATCGTGCTGATCTCCACGGTATATTCAATTCTATGTTTTGAAGTCCGGTACACAGAGGAACCGGTAAAATGGTTAATCGCATCGGTACCCTTTTTGCGTCCTTTCATTTCTCAGTCCTTTTGTTTACTGCGTCTATCCACTTTCCATCGTCCAAGCTGTCAGCCACTAGAATTTATTTTTCTTGAATTCAGCTGTGACTTTTCCATTTTCCATGTTTCCAATTTACTGTATATCTGGTTCGCTTAAATTTTCCTTTCAACCCTTTCATTTGCTTTGGTTTTCATTTCATCAAAATATTGCTGCTTGCTCTCCATTTCCAGATCGCGTTTATCCAGCTCCGCTTCCCTACTTCTCTTCGGCCAGCAAATCCCATCCTTCGGCCGCACCCCTCCCCTTCAACCTGAAGACCCCACTTCCTCCTCCACTTCATTCCGCGCCGAGATCCCTCACGTGCACCCACTCGACCCGCCAACTCCACAACCGGGCCTCCCTAGCACCTCCGACCCGACGCCATCTCCGCCGCCACTGCCGATCAGCCTGTGCTCCTCCACCCAAAACCCGCATCATCAACGGTAGATCTGCCTTCCCACCTGCCTTTCCGAAGAGCACCACCATCCCCTTCCTTCGGTCCTCGGCAGTGCTCGCTGACTCATCGGTTCGAGTCTGCTCCCTGCTTTTTGTGAATGGTATATATTATTAAGTGGTTTCATTTGCTTATTTATGTTTTGAGAAACTGGTTTCATTTGCTTTCTGAAATAGAATATATGTAGCTATGCTTGTTTGGTTACTGTAATATATAAGGAATAGGTATATATATATTTTATCTACTCGACTGTTTTAATTTATGATTGTTGATAGTTTGAACTATATATATATGTAATACGTTTTATTTTAATTGAATGTATATATAATACGTTTGTTAATATTTTGGAATGAAGAAAATATCACTATATATAATACGTTTTGTTTATATACTGGGTGCTGTTATATATATATTTGTTTGTACTAGAGATATATATATACTATTTTCTGTTGGATTTTCGAGTAGATATATGTTTCTAGTGTTATTGCCTATCGGTTATATTAGTGTCTTGAAATTTATATATATTTATATAATACGTTATACTTACAGTTATACTAATAGTTTGAAAAGTATATATATATAAGTAAGTTACATATCAGCGATATTAGTTGTATATTTATAATGTTGATTTCAAAGTATGCAGGTATATCGGATTTTTGTAATATTAATTTTTCATTTTAGTGTATATAATTTTTGATATAATAGTACTTATACATATTGTTCTGGTTTTGGTAAGTTTACAATATAGTATAGGTATGTTGTATATGTATAGGTTATAATAATATATATTTTTTGTAGTTGGTATGCATATGTGCCTGAATATGTAGAGATGCATATGTCTAATTTTATTTTACATGTATTCGTCTGCATGTGTTGTTTCCTTAAAGTTAGAAATGACATATATATGTTAGGTATATAAGATGTTACAAAATTTTGTTTATTATATATATTAGTAGTTATATATGTATGTCTATATATGTAATACGAATCGGCTTATTTATAATATAGAATATATGCATATGTTTTAAGTTATTTGAGTCATACTTATTTCCTGGTTGTTGTATATGTTATATAAGAAATAATAAAGTATCTTATAAAATTTCGACAACTGTGGCAGTTGTATAAGTGTTAGTTATGTATGTTACTCTGTATAGATATTATCATATTTTAGTCATAGAAGTTATGCTATATTTTGAGAACGGTTTTATATAATGTATATATATATATTTGATGTTGTATAGGTGCTCTAATTTAAAATGATGATTTTTAATATATATGTTATTTTATTATTTGTTTTAAATTTAACATTGATTTTAATAAAATAACAAATATTTCTATATACATCAGACTGATTCTGATTCGGTTCATCAATTCTTGATTTTCAGCCTTGTTCATCCAATTCATGCCAATCTAGCTTTATTCTGGATTCATGCTCGGATTCATAGCTCATTTCTTTTTCGAATCTATCTAGCCTCGAAAGGTGAGTAATCACTTAGATTAATGTTCTTATATTTATTAAATTTGATTTCAATTGGAACGACAATTGAAATATGTTGATGTTAGTTATTTACATTTCTATATATATGCTATCATCTATATTTGTTCACTTGTGACATTTGACACCATTATCTGTTATTTATCACTGATGATATATGCCTGTTACCGTTGTTATATTATTATCATATCTGTTATCACTCTACAAGTTCTTTATTAGTATAGAATCACTATGGGTTGAAATGATACATACACGAACGATCTGTAGAATAGGAGAAAATCGTTATGGGTTGAAATGATAAACCCAAGCGATTTTTAATTGAATTGAATTTGGGATTGCGGGTTGAAATGATATATACCCGTATACATATATGTAAATTGCGGATTTAAATGATAAATATCTGTATCACTTGACCATAGGATAGAAAATTATATACAAACACCGTTGGTCTATATATAAATGTTTGAAATGATTTCTATGATTTTTGGAAAGAAACATATGGTTTTATAAATATTTATTTTGATATGATATAAATGTTATTTTATATATAGTTAAATTCTTGATTTTAAGCTATGCATAAATTTGTTTTAATACAAAATAAGCTTAAGAATAAAGTTTGATTTTATTAAAATATAATATGGTTAAGTATTTATTTAAATTATATTTTAATATAGAGTTTATAATGATTTAATAAATTAAGGTTGAGAAGATAGATTTGAAATTGATTTGAAATTGTATTTAATTAATAAATATATTTAATTAGAAATCGATTTGGAACTTATTGAATTTGAGATTTTTAAAGGATATAATTTTATAACTTGATTTTGGTTAAGGTGATTTAAATGAATATTTCAAGTTTAAATAAGTTGAAGGAAATATTTAGTTTATTTGTAATTTGGGGTTTTATTTAAATAATATTGGATTTATTAAGTGAATATTTCAAAACTAAATAATGATACAGTTAAATTAAGATATATATGAAATTTTGGGATTGGTGTTGATTTGGAATTGATTTGTGAAATTTGAGGAAGCTATTTTATTATATAAAGTATTTTTAAATTATATTTAAAACTATTTATATATGTTACTTTATAAATTTATTTCATATAAATTATTTTAATATAAATTATTTTTAATATAAACTATTTCAAATTATAACTATTTTTATATAAACTATTTTAAATTATAAACTATTTTATTATATACACTATTATTTATATTTAAATGGTTAAGTGGGAAGTGTTATGATTCCAAAGCATTATGATTTCTAAATTTTGATTTCCAAAGTGGTTGATTTAGAAAGTGTTATAACTTTGAAGTACTAAGATTTTGTAAATGGATATATTCGAGATGGATATATTTGAAATGGAAATGATATCGTATTTGGTTTTGAAATGGAAGTGATATCATATTGATATGGTTTTGAAATGGCAATGATATTTTGGTTTTGAAATATAAACTATTTTGAAAGTTTATTTAATGACCAATCGATGTAATAATTACGTAGTTATTAAAGAGTCCGGGATCAGTTTGGGACATGCTCTCTGTCTAAACCGAAAACCACTTTAATAACTATTATACGTGGAGTGTGATCCAGAATGAAGTGGTTGGAATGATGACGTTGCTGGATTTGAAGAAAGAGAACGATAATGGATGACCTTGACACTTGTGTCAAATTGAAAATGACTTAAACAGGAGCCGTGCCGGGCCAATGAGGTTAGCTACCTCTAGTGGACACACTTCTTCGTAAACTACTCATTTCTTGTTTTTGATTGGTGCGCACCCTTGAATTGGGAGTGTTGTTTCGCGGTGTTGCGATCGTTGCGGCGATGCGTTCTCACCAGTCCGGATCAGGCAAACGGTATTTTCACTACCTTGGGTATTGCCTCATGTGCCTTGTCATACTTGTATCCCTATGCGCGACCACTACGATTTGTTTCATGTTATACCTATGGAGTACTCCCTGATAGCCCACTAGTTTACGGTAGAGTTTACAGTGCTGTATAGACTATGACGCTTATATAAAATGTGTTAAGGGGGATAATGGTAACGCCTTAACGCTATTTTGATACTTTATATTACAGATAGGCATTATCTACTTAGCGTACACTACTATATATAAATAGTTTAACGGATCCTTAGAGGATGGTTATTCCAAACATCCTTTGAGTTACTTGTATTTTCAGTTGTTATTTCACTTGAGTTGAATTTATTGATATAAGAATGTTAATCCTGACTCAAGTGTTTTGTGTTTTGCTTTACGCTCGGGTCAGACTGAGTGTACCAGTATTCGAGGCTCACCTTTGGAGTTGGAGCTTCGCTTGGAGATCCAGCTATCTATCCAGCTTTCAGATATTCAGTTGATTCCAGTGATGTATTCTGATCTTGTATTTGAGACTTTTGTTGTATCTTGTTTAACTCTGTTATATATATAGTAGCTTCATGAACTACTATTCTTTTTGTTTCCGCTGCACTATTGTTATATTACTCTGTGTCTGTGATTTTGTGATTATTTATTTACTGTATATGATGAGTTTTGCCAAATTTAAATTAACAATCTGGTATTTTGAGCAATTCAAATCCGACATGTGTGGATTTATTGTCGATTTGAATGGTCCAAAATACTGGGTCATTACATCCCACATGTTTGCTTTGTTGTGAGGAGAGAAGTCATGCAACCCCACACGCGCGCCACCGTTGTTCGACCGAACCGAGTTTCAGGATCAGATTTGCTTTATTACAGCATGATAGGGGGTTCTCGCTTCGTGTTTAGTGGCGAGCAGGAGACTCTTACCCCTACATGTCCCTATGAGGGTTGGTTGCGAGTCGAGAGGCTGGCCGTAAAAGCAAATTCGAGGTACCAGTATATGCCACGGTGGGGCTGGGATGGTTGAAAAGCCTACCGGTCGCTGCTACTTTCGGGGTGTTTCACTTTTTTTTATCATCTTCTTTATTTTTAATTTTTTTATATATTATTATATTTTTATTTATTTATTTATTTATTATTTAATTTTCATTTTTTTAATTAATTAATTATTTAATTATATATATTTTTTAATTTTTTTATACCTTATCCAAATTTAAGAATAAAATTTCCGCTTTCAATTCAAACCATTTAGAGATAAATATATATACTATATATATCAAATCAAATCTATGATCATATAAATATATATATATATATATATATTATAAATTAAGTCATACTTCGGAAATTCAAATCAAATTAATTTTCCAAAACAAAAATGTATCAAAGCTACAGAATGGTTTCTCCACTTCGAAACTCGAAAATGAATGTTGATGATACTGCAGTCATCACCGAAATTATTTTCCAGCGACAAAAGAGGAGAGTACCGATTTAGACTTTTAAAATTCTTTGGAAACGATTTCTATTCAAAAATACTTTCAATAATATATACTTTAAAATATAAAACCAAAGTTCGAAATCACCGGAAATTAAATTCTCAAATTCCTGAATTAAATTCATGTCAAATTCCAAATCAATTTATAAACCGTGTTTATAAATTCATTTATAGAACAATAAATGATAATAAAATATTATCATTTCAAACAACTAATTTTAATTAACTTATTAAATTCCAGAAAATCTTACTTATATATATATAATATAATCATGCAAATTTATTTCATTTACCTAATTTGAAAATAATATTGTGTCAGTTTGCTCTGTTCAAGTGTTTTGGAATTCCTATCGATAACGTTGATCAGACAAATCGATTGAAAACTCAAATCAACATCAACAACTCAAACAACACACTATGAAACATTTTAATATTAATTACAAATACACTCCCTCATTCGATGATACAAGAATAGGTTCCAAAACAAGGATAGAGATTCAAATTTAGAGGAACACTAATCAAAGGGAATTCTAACTAGAATAGATAGGTCGAAAGGGAGATAAGACAATCAAATTGCGAAATAGGAAGATGGATAGACTAATATAAATCACGGGAAACCTTAACCGAGTCAACCGTGACTTCGAAATAAGATCGAGGTAGAATTCTGGGCAAATCGACATCCGATTGCCAGAGATAGAATTCGGGTATAACGAAGATAGCAGTATCATAAACCGAGGATACAGAAATCTCCGGTGAATCAATACCGATTGTAAAGGAGTTTCACCCTTTTCGAAATCATTCAGTGGAGCAATGGGGTGCTCCGGAGTCAAGAGAGCACGAATAGGGAGAGACAAGGATATATTTTGGAACCGAGTCAAAGAGGAAGAGATTCAAGCTCGAATGAAAGTGATTCCGTAATTAAATTTACTTCATATGTTGAGTTTTTCCTAAAACCAGAGCTCTGATACCATTTATTATTTATATCACCCCTTTAATAACTATACGCGGAGTGTGATCCAGAATGAAGTGGTTGGAATGATGTACGTTGATGACTGAAGAAAGAGAACGATAATGGATGACCTTGACACCTGTGTCAAATTGGAAATGACTAAAATATGATTAGTCTATACAAAAATATATAATTGTTGCTATATTATGTAGATCGGCTTTGTACCGCCCTTTCTTTAGTGTAGAAAACAACCGTTGACTGTCGAATCATTATCCTTTTCAGGGATTTTATTGTTTACTTGAACACGTGTGGAGATGATAAGCTGATTGAAGATACTAAATTTGATGTTTTATCGAAGAAGAGGTAGAAGCGAAAAATGATGATAGAGATAGTGAAATTGAAGATGAAAAAATAGCTGTTGATCTACCTCTGGTTTTTTCACAAACACTGTGAGTATATATCTATCTAAATTTCTTTGTTTCTATAATTTGTGCAATTGTATTGATTTTTATAAATTTTATTTTGTAGATCTTTCGCTCTTGTGATGAGTTTATACATTAGTGTTAAGCAATAGCGAAGAAACTACATTTGATCGTGGTTATCTTCAAATGTAAAACTAATTTGTAGAAGAAAATCGAGAGTTTGGCTTGCCTGCGAGCATAGTGGAAAATATCGGGTTGTAGAAAGAAAATGAAATAATGTACATAAGCATACATGTTCGTATGCGATGAAATGTGAATGTCCACTTTTGATTAAAGGAATTTACAAATGGGGTGTGGATGTCTGATGCGGTAAACATAACCATAAATTACCAAATAGTTTAATTGGTCATCCGTTTGCCTTTGGAATGAAAATTAAGGAAAGGAAACATTTTAAAAGCATGTTAGTTGCTAAAATTGCTCCAAAAGATGCACTTATTGATACTAAGAAGAAGTTTCTTGAAAATAATTGGGTATTGAAGATGTTGTAAAATGCAAAGCAAAGCTTGAAAATTTCTGAAATGGAAGGATGAACGATTATGCAACAGTCAATGAAACTTCTTAGTGAGAAACATTAATGTGTTTTGGGATGTAGCCGATGAAACAATTGATAAGATTTTGAATATAATTTGGACACATCTAGAATCAGCAATTCTTTGTAAATGTTTTTCTTCTATTCTTTTTTTTTGAAAACCCAGGAGAACCCGGCGGGCGGTAAACTCTCAAGGAGGGTATAGTAAGGCCGCCGCTGATCCAAACCCCCATACCCCCAGGTAAAAACATTTTTTTAGATTATATGTATAAGACTAATAGATTTGAGATGCCTTTGTTGAATATGGTGAGTATGACTTCAATTGGGAAAACATTTATTGCACATTGTTCTCCATCAGATGAGAAAATAGAGAATTTTTATTGGGCTCCTTCAAATTTGATATACTTATGCAGTCTTGAAAAGTTTTCGAAAGTTATTCTTATAGATAAAGAAGTTGCAATAATAAACATTTTATACCCTTTTTTTAAGCTACATGGCTAATGTCTAAGTGGCATATGTCTAAAATTGTTGTCGCTAATTGTACCATATAATTTAAAACAAATGATATTATGCATTTATTTGTTAACGACTGGATGTATATATCGACATCGGAGGAAGAATTTGAAGAAAATGGGAGTAAATTGCAAGAGTTTTGAAGGATTATCCGAAAGCAACTACTTATATTAATTCTACGTGGATGAGCAAAAAAGAACATTTTGTGTATGCTTGGACAAATAAAGTAAAACACAAGGTAATAAAACATCTAATAGAGCTCCCAAGCTTCTTTAAAAAGATACCATGGATCATCTCAAGGGGCTTTTGCAGAGGTATGGAATCGTATGGATAATTTTTTCTACTTCAACATACTCATCTTAAAGCTAGTTTTGAAAAAAGTGATGATTCTAGACATTATAGTGACTAGTTTATAGATTCATTACAACTTTTGTCCCTTGTTAAATTGTATTTAATTCACAAACAAGTACATATCGATCGTATGTTTATACTGAGTTATAGGCAATTACATTTACTCAAGAACAACATAAAATTCATTCTGCTAATTCAAAATAACAATACTTATAAATCATTGTACTTCATGCTACAATCCAAAATAACAAGACTTCTCAATCAAAGTACATCATACCACCACCCAAAATAACATTGTACGTTAATTAAAGTACATAATATTCCAACCCACAATAACAGTCAACTATTCGCTTTTAATGCACCATAACATATATCAAACAACATAATATCGTACACCAAGTTCTAAGTGTTGCAATCGAGTAGATCAGAAGCAGGTGCAATAGGTATATTTAAAAAAAAAATCCTATTTTGGATCATATTGGGTCTATGAGTCTAACTAGTTTTTCTAGATCCAATCTAGCTAATTGAATCATAAGAAGCTTCTTTTCAGCCTTGTTTCCTAGAAAAGTGTACTAAAGGATTAGAAGTACAACAAAGTACACCTACTACCATGGCATGTATGCCTAAAGCACACTTGCTCTTATGCCATGCCACCATTCTCAACACAAAGCATGTGCCTAGTACGGCATCACAGCTGGCATGCATCTCAGCCACATGTTCCAATCAGCTTTCCAACTATCTTCTACCAAACCAAGCGACTAGAACTTCAATCTAGAATGATTCCTACCTATTTATAGCACAATCTTAGCCATTCAGTTATCTACTTTAGCTGCTATAAATACTCGTTGTCATACATCATCAAAGGGGTTGAAGACTAGTTGAATTTTAGCTAATCTCTAAGCTAAGATTTCATCTTCGGTAAGCAAAACCCTAAAACTAGTTGCACTGTGATCATAAGTGCTAAATTTCTTATTATTCTCTTGTAATTAATTTTAATTATAAGAGATCAATATAGTAAGAGATCTTCATAGTGGATGTAGGCAAGCTTAGCCGAACCACTCCGCATCTTGTATTATTCACTTTATTTGCTTATTTACTCCTCGATTTCCATTTTTAAGCCCAGTCTAATTTGGAGGTTGGCTAAATTTTTAATCAACAATATATATGATTTATACCACGACACTAGCCGTTTGATTATCACGCCTTTGTGCATTTGATTATGCCTTCGTGCATATGTATACTCATCATATTATATATTGTTATTCCTGATGAGTTATGTGTAGCGGCAATGCCAAAATTTTATTATTTTAATTAATATTATTTTATCTAACAGTGAGTTATCTATAGTAATCAAAAATACATGTTTGGTGACTCTTCTCAACTTATATTTAAGGCATTGTGAATGACGAGTTGTTACAATAATATCCTTCGTAAGGGACGAAATACCAAGATAAATGATAATAATCTTCATAAGGGTTGAAATACCGAGGAGAGTGGTCTCTTAATAGTGTATATTAAGAATATGACAGTTAGTAGTTGAATGTGAAAAAAGAAAGGTAGGGATCTTCAATATATGTATATGTGAATTTTTTCGATAAACTGACTAATTAGGGTAAATGACATATAACACTCGGGAAAAGAAAATGATATATGTGTAGATACATATGTAAGTAGGGACTGGGAACACATTTAGTTTATATAAAGATAAAAATAACTTAGGTAGACATATGACATGTAAGTGTAGATAAACTCAAGACAAAGATTGTATGATATAAACAATCTACTTGTATAAAACGTGAGAATACAGTGAAGTGAAAACATTAGAAATAGGTTAATGTTTGTGGTGCGGTCTCTTTATGTATCGTAATAATCATGAGTTATTGTGGCTAATATTAGTCATAATAGGTTTACTTTTGACTTAGAATTTATGTTATCCCCTTAAACTCTCGAGTACCATTTGAGTAGTCAGAGGGTTGAAGGCTTCAAGATATAGGTTTTCGACGAATGGCCGAAGAAAACAAATACAGGAGGTGGAACATCTATATTTATGTATGCAAAAAATATTATGCAACTTTTGTTGATTTTGCTGTAATATAACTCTGATCATTCATCATGGTATCATCATATACTGATCATGTATAGTTATGTCGTATATTACAATTTCTCTCATAGGGGGAACGATGTAGTAGTTCAATTTGAAATGAAATGATGTATGAATTTATTTAAGGATTACAGCTCATTATCATTATCATGTATCAAAACTGATCTCATATTATCATTGGATTGTAGTGACTATGACACTCTAATAACATTTTCAGGTCTCAAAATATGAGATGTTACAATTTTTTATTTATTTAAAAATAGTTTTGTTCTTTTAATTTATTTAATAATAATACATTAGTTTCATAACAATAATAGAAAAATTATGATTTAAGATATTGATAGAATTGTTCTATAAAATTAAATAAATTTATATTGACTGATTAAAACTAAAATACGATACAAGGAAACTTTTTTGGAAAGATTTTTTACAAATAAGTAGTACCACCTGGACTGAAATAATATGGTTTCATTAAGATCTATTTTTAGACTATATCGTTAGAATTTAAATAAAACAACTTTAATTGATCAAACATGTATTAGTTTTAATAAAGGTCGGAACCCTTTATGTACACATATATACTTATTTATTTATAAATACATACACACATATATAAATGCATATATTCAATATGATATTAAATACTACATATATTATGTATATTATTTGCTAATAATATGTTTCTCTCTTTGTGTATGTGTGTAATACACTGTCTATATCATTGAACATATGACATTCATAATCTAAACAAAACAATTTATTATCAATTAACTTTATAATTTTAATTTCAATTTATAAACTAAATATACAATTATAGTTAAATGTGTTTAATAGATAAAAATAATCTCCATTCATCACTCATGCAAGCATAAGAAAAATATTTAACTTGGTTCAACGTTAAAATGAAATATCATTGGCAATTAATGACACAAGTAAAGGTTGTGCAAAATATAACATAGAATTTATTTTGAAATTTTCCCATTTACCTACTATATATTACCCATACCAAATAGGTTTTGATTTTCCCTTCATACTAAGGTGACAGAGTACCAAAGGAAACAAGAAGTAAATATTAAAAATATGTCAAAGTAATCAAACGATGAAAGAATGTCGAACGATAAAGCAAGTGTGTAACAACTTAATACAGGTCAAATCTTGTGTTAGATAATCTGTATTTTAAACAACATATACTAAATTTAGGATGTTTCTTGAAAATATAATTTGGCTAAGGAGCAATATTAACCGTGGTCACTACCAAACTAAACCAATATTAACTTACGAAAAAATGAAAAAAAAAACTAATTAATCTTAACTATTAGTAATTTACTTAATTCAATTGTTCATACTTCATATTAACCATAGTTTGATAAGCACCATGAAAAATAGAAGCTAGATAACCATAACTATCCAGCTGAAGGAACCGGGCCGGATTACAGTGGGTTAAACGGCTGAATTTCAAAAAAAAGTCAAATTTTATATCTTTATTGGGCCTACGAAGTAGTTTTAGATCCAACCTAAAATATCTTAAATATAATCTTTATCTTATTTGGTTTGTTTATAATAGTTTTTATTTAATTTATATAAGTGTATCAAATACAATTATGTGTGTATAGTGCACATGCAACAAATAAAAGTGTACATGGTTAATGTGTCTGTATATAGGTGTTAGGATTTACATTACAACAAATGCATTCGCCCTTTATATATACATTTATTATCCATAATTTCATTTGAATATTATATATATAATAATTATAGTTGTTTTATTCAAATATTTTGACTAACTCAAAATAGTTTGAATTAATATCTAAAATATCTTATGTTAATTTAAAATTTAAAGACAAATCCTGTAACGACCCTGAATTTCGAATAAATTAAATTGAGAATATTTAATTAATTTTAAATATTTGAACGATGATTTAATTTGAATCCCCGATTTAAATTTGAATTTGGTGATTAAATTTTAAAATTTAATCTAGTGAATGCTGAATAAAATTTGAATCTTCAATTTTAAGCCGAAGAAAAATATTTCGAAAGCTTTTAAAATTCGTATTGATAATTCGGAAGATAACAGAAGCTTCAGAATTTAATTTCGAACTGTTTTGTTCAGTTTTGAAAATAATCACTCGAACCGATATTTATAAAATAGTCAATTTTCAAACAGTCTCGGAATTCGACGAAACCAGTTCCATTGGGTCCGAAATATCGAATTATTATCGAATTCCAAATTTCGTATTTTTCGAAGTTCGTATGTGAGAATACGACACATAAACGCATTGAAGTTTTTAAAACGAATTCAATTTAAATTTAAATTTAAATTGGTCAACACGTCACCACGTTTTCTCCCCTAAAATCACGCCTATTATCACGCAGACAATCACGAAATCGTGCAACCCATCCCCTCTCTTTTTAAATTCCTCTCCCCTTTCCAGATTCGAAACAAAGAAAAATAGCCGATACTTAAAAATCTCGTTCCCTTCCCCTCCCATTTTTATTAAATCAGATTCAAAAAACAAAAAAAAATCAAGTAATGGCGGCACGAGTGATTAGGGGTTAGCGAGGCGATGTAGTCGTGAAGAGCAGGCACACGCGACGTCGCGATAGGGGAGGAGGTCTCGCGTGCGCGTGCGAGAAGGCGTCAGGGTTTGGAATCGCGAGGCCAACTGGAGGCAGCTTCGTCGAGGTCTGCGGCGTCGCTTGGGTTTGATGACGGGATTGGCGATGGTCGAAGGTGACGATGCAGCTAGGGTTTCGGCGACGAGTTCGAGTCGCACTCGAATCGAGTTCAAGGCAGAGGCGATGCCGTGAAGTTCGGCAGTAGATTGTCAACTGCGAGGAAATGAATCGAAGTCGAGTTATGGTGGCTCGAGCGCACGCGAATGTCGACTGAGCTTCGACAGGTTGGGTCTCGATCTGGGTTTGTAAACGAGGTTTTCGAGCTAAATTTACTTCTATTTATTTTGACACCAGAAAGACAAGTTATTTAAATTTTAAAATCCAGGATCTTTTTACAAGTATATATATATATATATAGGTTAATGTTGATGATATTAAAGGAAATTGCTATTAGTTTATATACAGTAAAGAAAATTACATATATAAGATTTCTAAATGATAAATACCTATATCCAGTTTAAACTCACCAGTTTATTTTAAATAAAGTAGGACTGTGATAAATCTGTAAATAAACTTATTAAGTTATTTGAATCGATAAGAATATTTTATAAAATAAATGTTGGATTTAATTTAGTTTTAAACTTAATTTTTTGTTAAATGAATTTACTAGAAGAAATCAGTTTAAAATAAAATCACTGGTGAATTAAAATTTACCAAATGAAATTTATTATTCGATTTAATTCGAATATTAATAGATGTGTACAAATATTTATACAAGGTTAATAAAGTCAAGAAAAATCGAGTCAAGACGGGAATGGATGGTAAAGAAATATAAAATGCTAAGGTGAGATCTTCTCACTCAAATTTGAAAGTGGAATTTTCAGTTATTGCTTGATTGTCTGTGTTGATTGTTATATTAGATATGATAGGATATATCTATATATATAGCAGTATATACATATTGGCATATGTATATACTGGATTGATGATTTCCCGCCTCGTATAGCGGATGAGACCCTATTGCGCCGTTAGTAAGCGGATTTATAAAAAAACCTATATACCGCGATAATTCCGTACTGGAGCGGAATTGGTATTGTGCTAACGTTTTTGGATGCAGGGAAACAGGTTGGAGGGATCCAACTGGATTCCTCACCAGTAGTTATTTATTTACAGGATTGATGTATATTCTGTTATCATATGTTGATATATGATATTGTTGTTGTGATTGACCAATTGATGCTGTTGCATCATCGGATTCAAATTTTGAAGTTTAAAAATAACGATTTTTATTTTAAGAAGAGATTTTAAAAGTGATTATTTGAAAGTATACGTTTTATTTGAATCTTTGAATTGGTTTACTTTAAATAAATAAATGTTATAAATCTAAAGTTATGAAAATTTTAATTGTGAAATATAACTAAAAAGTGATTTTGAAATAAATAGCCAAGTAATTTATAAAATAGCTTAAGTTTGGATTTCTTTTGAATTACTAAAAATGATGTATATAAAAGATGTACAAAATTGATATTTATCAATTTAAAGTGTTGGAATTTTAAAACGAGTGTTTATAAGTGTTAGAGATTTATAGAATTATAAATTGTAAAGACATGAGATTTATAGAATTATAAATTGTGAAAATATGAATTTTATAGATTTATAAAGTATGAAGTTATAAAATGGATGAAACGGTAGCATAAAAGATTTATAAGAGATTAACTTATAAATTTGATTTTTTGCCTTTAAATGGAATATTTATCGAATTTGTAAATAAAAGGAGATTTATTAAATCGAAGTTGTTATAAAATAGAAATAGGATTTATAAACGTTGTTTTATAAATTCGAAATCAATGGGATTTGAGAAATTAAATATAGAAGATTTTTAAAGAAGATATATTCGCGATTTTGGATAGCGAATTTTTATTGAGATAAAAATGTGTAGAAATGATTGAAATGGGTTAAGTAAATTTTATTCACGATTTTGGACAGTGAATATATTGTTAAGTAAAATGGATTCATTTTTGAAGAAGTAATATTTTAAAAATGAAGTTAAACATTTTAAAGGTGTTTTAAAATGTGTTATGAATCGAAAGCATAGATTTCAACATTTATTGTTGAAATAGACGTTTTCGAGAAATAAGGAAATGGTGGACTATAACACTGTTGTTATAGTAAATGATTTCCGAAAGGAAATGTTTTTATCTAGTATTGGGATTTACATATCTATTTTAAATTTCGAATCCCTATACTAGTGATTTTTGAGTCGTCGTAACGATGTTTTACGTAACATTCGTTTTGACTCAAATAGATGTTGAAATTTATGATTTCCTTAAAGAATGAATATATACTTAATTTGATTTAAGTATATCGAATATTTTCCAAGTGTTGAAAATAAATGATTGTGAAATACTTATTATTTAATAAGTATGGAAATGCTTTTCCAATATGAAATGAACGTTTTGAGAATTTATCTTTGTAAAGATAAATTGAAATTGAATATTGAAAACGATTTGAAAATCGTATATCAGTAGATATTTTGAAAATATAAATTCACTTTGGAATTTATAAAAGAAATGGGAATTCGTCTTAAAAATAAATATCAATTTATTTTTGAAGTGTGGAAAATTTTATATCTAATAAAGATATTTTTGAAGATAAATAATTTGGAAAATTATTTGGAATCTGATGATGTTGCGCATTTTTATTGATAGTTAAATAACCGACTATCAATATTTACCTTTAGATAGGTATTTGTTGTGAATTGGATGAATTTGAATGCCACACTTATTTTTGAATAAACGCTCACTATTCGGGTTAACCGGGAAAGGACCATGGGGTCGTATAACCCATTCCGAATATGTGATACGTCGTTATGAATCGCATTTGAAGACCGGTGTTGAAGACCGGATATTTTTGAAAACGGAAGGATTACCGTCGAGTTACTCTACATCGACTGATCTTCGATTTAGAGGTTTTATCACCCTTAGTGACGGGAAGTCTGGACGTGATTAGAAATTTATCCGGAAATGCAAGGGCTTCGTGAGAAGTGCCTTCGGTTCTGTTCGATCCCGGAACAGACTTGTATGGATTGTGTGTCTGACGTTACAATTTGAGATATAAAGCTGATTTCTTTCAAATACATTTCTGTTGGTGGCGGAGAATTTATTCTCTTAGCTTAACACCCTTCTCTGAGACGTACGAGCTCAGAGGTTATGTAGTTGAAATTTATCAGCGATATATCCCAATTTGGTAACGTGGCATACTGAGTGTTGCTGTGAAATGATCAGTGTTTGATCATTTGCGATATGATCATTTGTTTGATCTTATATCTTTGTGATCATAGGTTGATCATTTTGTTGACCCGAAGCAGGGCTTTTTGAGAAAGCGTAGCTTTGTGGACGAGACTTCGTCGAGCCTCACACCCCGGAAATGGTCGAAACAGGAAGGATGCGGCAAGGTTCTAGGGAGTAGCGCCCCTTAGTGTATGTCATTCCTTCTGGATAAAGGTGGTATCATGGTATGGAGCCCAGATACTTAACCTCTGTGGTTGCTGCAAAATTTATTTCTTTGTGGTTGTTGCGAATCGGGGATCCTCGGGAAGATCGGTGACGATCGGGGGATGGCATACGCGTGTCAGTAGTTACCTACTTTTGCAGAGGTAACCCGGCCTTGTGTTGGCAGAGATCTAACCGTAATGTTAGGTTATTTCTCGGGTCGTCTATTCCAGGGACGTACCCATCGTGGATAGGAAGTTCCTTTGCCTGACCATTTGTTGGAAATCCAAAGAAACAATACGCGACTTGTACGGTTTTAGTTGTATTACCTGCTATGGAATGTGGCGGTAACCTGCTATTGAACATAGTAGCTATAGTAGGCATACGATACTGGTCGTATGTTGGCTAAGATTAATATTATACTTTCGAAATGTTTTCTACACTATGCACTAATAATAATATCAAAAATGATTTGATTTTGCGTAGTAAGCATCTTTGACTATCATAAGAAGAAATCTCCTCCAAGTCTGCGTTTGCATTGTGTGTGTGGCGGGAGGTCTTATGGTAGTTTCATTTTTCAAAAGCATTTCGAATTGACTTTAAAATTATCCTGTTGTTTATTTTAAAGAATAACTGTTTTACGATCTCACACCAGTCACCATGACTGACTCGGAGTTTATTGTTCCCTTCTAAACTCTGGGTGCCCACAAATTTCCACACGGGCAGTCTAGAGTTAGATTATCAGGATATTCTGGATATTCTGGAGCTTTGGAGATAAGCTGGATGGCGAGACGTAGTATTTGTATCTGATAGTATTTATTCCGCTGTGTATTCTGTATAAGGACAAGTTTATATAACTGTCCATTGTTGTTTATTGACTCTGATGATATGATGTGATGTAATGTAATAACAGATATAATTCTTTTGTTTTTAAATGATATTCATTTATCTATTATATATTGTTCCGCTGCGATGTGTAAGATTCTGATATTGTTTTCTATTCTGATATTGATGTGTTGTTCTTCTTTTCTTCTTTCTTTCTCTTCTTCTTCTCTTTTTCTTCTATTTCTTCTTTCTAAAACCCTCACTATTGGAGTTTCCGGCACTCGATTGCTCGACAGTCGATAAAGTGAGTATCGATGTTGAATTTTCGAAAGTCGAAAATTTCGGGTCGTGACAAAGTGGTATCAGAGCATATGGTTAAGCGACAACCCTGCTCTGTTGGGTGTTACTCATTAGAGATAGAGTCAGTAGTACTCTAGAATGAGTTGAGTGTAATAATAGATATGAGCGCGTATTTGTTATTTGAATATAAAATTGTTTTATATTGTGATAATTGGTTTATTGAGTGGTATATGGATTCTGGTCAATACGAGTAATTAACGATCATTGATAGGGATCTCTAAACACTCGAATAGAACAATTCGGCACAGTATTGTTTTAAATGGGGTAAATGAAATAATTTTGCCCAAAACTATTTTTTTATAGAAAAAGAAATAATTTTCTATGAATTACCATAGTATATGGATGTTTGGTTGTTAGGAAAGTGATGATATTGAAATGTTATCATTACTATTGAAATTGAATAAGAAATTGGAATCGTAACTCCAAAGTTAAAGAAATAAATTCACATGCAAATGAATTTTGAGAATGTAAATTATAAATGTAATTTGTAATTTAAATTCAGATTCCAGAAAAGTTTTTGGAAATGTTTTGAGAAGAATTTGAAAATTTTGGAGATTTGGAAAGTTTAAAATCTTTTTGGATTTGAAAATGGATTTCAAGGGTTTTGAAAAATGTTTTGACGGAATGAAAAGCTCTAAACTCTTTTCGGTCGCTGGAAAATAACTTCGGTAATGACTGCAGCATCACTGATGTTCATTTTCGGGTTTCCAAGAGAGAAATTGCTGCCAAATGGTTTTAAATGGAGGTTGTTTTGAAAATTTGGGTTTGGTTTTAGGAAAATTCAAAGGATAATTTGAAATTGTTTTCAAATGGCTTTGAAATGTTGGTAAACTCTGGAATGCTATATAAAAATATTGATGAGAATAATAAATGAGTTGATAACTTATACGATTTGTTGTGAATTTAGATTGAATAAATTTAACTTAAGGAATTTTAAGTTGAATCAAAATAAGTATGAGTGAATCAATTAAATGAAGTGAAATTGAAAGTTGAAATTCGTTTCAAATTTGTAAGAAATGAATTGAATTGAATAATTATAAATGAAAGATGAATAAAAGATAAAATTCCTAATGGAATGTAAATAAGTTAATAACTTATAGAATATTTGGTAATTTGATAGAGATGAGATTCAAATTTGAAATGAATGAATTAGTGGATGAATGTATAATTTGCAATTGTAAATGAAATTGAAGACAAATTTGAAATTGTAAGTGAATTGGAATTTGTAATGAGTTAGTAATTGAAACTAAGCTAAAAGAGCAATTATGAATGAAAGTTGTTTGGTTAATAGAATAAACCGAATGAAAATATGAAATGCAAATTAAATGGAATGGAATCAATTGCAAATAAAGTAGAATTAAAATAAATTGAATTTGTATCAAATTGAATTGGGTATAAACTAGAATGGATATGAATTCATTTTGTTTAAAAACGAATGTAACTTCAACCGTAAATATATAAGCATATATTGAAAATTTTGTAATAGAATTTGCAAAATGTTAGTTTGAATGTGTAACTAGATATCATGGCTAGTAGATATACAGGTATACAGGGAATTGGATTTGATTTCAAAGACAATTCGAATTGCTCGAAAAGGTAAGTATTTGAGTTTTAATATGAGTTTTTGATGATTTCTCTCTAGCCGCTTGGCTTTTTCTTTTTCTTTTTGAAATCTGAGAGTCCGTAGGGACGTTTTGTAGTCGTACCGTATTAGCCGCGCAAAGGAGACGCTGGCGAAATTTTTCGAAAATTTAGGGCGTTAGAAAATTTTTGAGAAATTTTTGAAAGTTTAAATTTGAATTTAAACTCAAATTTGAATTGTTAAGAAAACAATGTTGTTTGAAGATTTTGAAAATGTTTAGAAATCTAGTTGAATGATAACAAATCTGTAGTAGAAGATTTGTTGTGATAGATTGATAAAAACTATTGGATTGTGAAAAATAGTAGACGAGTTAAGGACCTTTCTTCCTAACTTGTAATTTCGAGGACGAAATTCTTTTAAGGAGGGAAGTTTGTAACGACCCTGAATTTCGAATAAATTAAATTGAGAATATTTAATTAATTTTAAATATTTGAACGATGATTTAATTTGAATCCCCGATTTAAATTTGAATTTGGTGATTAAATTTTAAAATTTAATCTAGTGAATGCTGAATAAAATTTGAATCTTCAATTTTAAGCCGAAGAAAAATATTTCGAAAGCTTTTAAAATTCGTATTGATAATTCGGAAGATAACAGAAGCTTCAGAATTTAATTTCGAACTGTTTTGTTCAGTTTTGAAAATAATCACTCGAACCGATATTTATAAAATAGTCAATTTTCAAACAGTCTCGGAATTCGACGAAACCAGTTCCATTGGGTCCGAAATATCGAATTATTATCGAATTCCAAATTTCGTATTTTTCGGAGTTCGTATGTGAGAATACGACACATAAACGCATTGAAGTTTTTAAAACGAATTCAATTTAAATTTAAATTTAAATTGGTCAACACGTCACCACGTTTTCTCCCCTAAAATCACGCCTATTATCACGCAGACAATCACGAAATCGTGCAACCCATCCCCTCTCTTTTTAAATTCCTCTCCCCTTTCCAGATTCGAAACAAAGAAAAATAGCCGATACTTAAAAATCTCGTTCCCTTCCCCTCCCATTTTTATTAAATCAGATTCAAAAAACAAAAAAAAATCAAGTAATGGCGGCACGAGTGATTAGGGGTTAGCGAGGCGATGTAGTCGTGAAGAGCAGGCACACGCGACGTCGCGATAGGGGAGGAGGTCTCGCGTGCGCGTGCGAGAAGGCGTCAGGGTTTGGAATCGCGAGGCCAACTGGAGGCAGCTTCGTCGAGGTCTGCGGCGTCGCTTGGGTTTGATGACGGGATTGGCGATGGTCGAAGGTGACGATGCAGCTAGGGTTTCGGCGACGAGTTCGAGTCGCACTCGAATCGAGTTCAAGGCAGAGGCGATGCCGTGAAGTTCGGCAGTAGATTGTCAACTGCGAGGAAATGAATCGAAGTCGAGTTATGGTGGCTCGAGCGCACGCGAATGTCGACTGAGCTTCGACAGGTTGGGTCTCGATCTGGGTTTGTAAACGAGGTATTCGAGCTAAATTTACTTCTATTTATTTTGACACCAGAAAGACAAGTTATTTAAATTTTAAAATCCAGGATCTTTTTACAAGTATATATATATATATAGGTTAATGTTGATGATATTAAAGGAAATTGCTATTAGTTTATATACAGTAAAGAAAATTACATATATAAGATTTCTAAATGATAAATACCTATATCCAGTTTAAACTCACCAGTTTATTTTAAATAAAGTAGGACTGTGATAAATCTGTAAATAAACTTATTAAGTTATTTGAATCGATAAGAATATTTTATAAAATAAATGTTGGATTTAATTTAGTTTTAAACTTAATTTTTTGTTAAATGAATTTACTAGAAGAAATCAGTTTAAAATAAAATCACTGGTGAATTAAAATTTACCAAATGAAATTTATTATTCGATTTAATTCGAATATTAATAGATGTGTACAAATATTTATACAAGGTTAATAAAGTCAAGAAAAATCGAGTCAAGACGGGAATGGATGGTAAAGAAATATAAAATGCTAAGGTGAGATCTTCTCACTCAAATTTGAAAGTGGAATTTTCAGTTATTGCTTGATTGTCTGTGTTGATTGTTATATTAGATATGATAGGATATATCTATATATATAGCAGTATATACATATTGGCATATGTATATACTGGATTGATGATTTCCCGCCTCGTATAGCGGATGAGACCCTATTGCGCCGTTAGTAAGCGGATTTATAAAAAACCTATATACCGCGATAATTCCGTACTGGAGCGGAATTGGTATTGTGCTAACGTTTTTGGATGCAGGGAAACAGGTTGGAGGGATCCAACTGGATTCCTCACCAGTAGTTATTTATTTACAGGATTGATGTATATTCTGTTATCATATGTTGATATATGATATTGTTGTTGTGATTGACCAATTGATGCTGTTGCATCATCGGATTCAAATTTTGAAGTTTAAAAATAACGATTTTTATTTTAAGAAGAGATTTTAAAAGTGATTATTTGAAAGTATACGTTTTATTTGAATCTTTGAATTGGTTTACTTTAAATAAATAAATGTTATAAATCTAAAGTTATGAAAATTTTAATTGTGAAATATAACTAAAAAGTGATTTTGAAATAAATAGCCAAGTAATTTATAAAATAGCTTAAGTTTGGATTTCTTTTGAATTACTAAAAATGATGTATATAAAAGATGTACAAAATTGATATTTATCAATTTAAAGTGTTGGAATTTTAAAACGAGTGTTTATAAGTGTTAGAGATTTATAGAATTATAAATTGTAAAGACATGAGATTTATAGAATTATAAATTGTGAAAATATGAATTTTATAGATTTATAAAGTATGAAGTTATAAAATGGATGAAACGGTAGCATAAAAGATTTATAAGAGATTAACTTATAAATTTGATTTTTTGCCTTTAAATGGAATATTTATCGAATTTGTAAATAAAAGGAGATTTATTAAATCGAAGTTGTTATAAAATAGAAATAGGATTTATAAACGTTGTTTTATAAATTCGAAATCAATGGGATTTGAGAAATTAAATATAGAAGATTTTTAAAGAAGATATATTCGCGATTTTGGATAGCGAATTTTTATTGAGATAAAAATGTGTAGAAATGATTGAAATGGGTTAAGTAAATTTTATTCACGATTTTGGACAGTGAATATATTGTTAAGTAAAATGGATTCATTTTTGAAGAAGTAATATTTTAAAAATGAAGTTAAACATTTTAAAGGTGTTTTAAAATGTGTTATGAATCGAAAGCATAGATTTCAACATTTATTGTTGAAATAGACGTTTTCGAGAAATAAGGAAATGGTGGACTATAACACTGTTGTTATAGTAAATGATTTCCGAAAGGAAATGTTTTTATCTAGTATTGGGATTTACATATCTATTTTAAATTTCGAATCCCTATACTAGTGATTTTTGAGTCGTCGTAACGATGTTTTACGTAACATTCGTTTTGACTCAAATAGATGTTGAAATTTATGATTTCCTTAAAGAATGAATATATACTTAATTTGATTTAAGTATATCGAATATTTTCCAAGTGTTGAAAATAAATGATTGTGAAATACTTATTATTTAATAAGTATGGAAATGCTTTTCCAATATGAAATGAACGTTTTGAGAATTTATCTTTGTAAAGATAAATTGAAATTGAATATTGAAAACGATTTGAAAATCGTATATCAGTAGATATTTTGAAAATATAAATTCACTTTGGAATTTATAAAAGAAATGGGAATTCGTCTTAAAAATAAATATCAATTTATTTTTGAAGTGTGGAAAATTTTATATCTAATAAAGATATTTTTGAAGATAAATAATTTGGAAAATTATTTGGAATCTGATGATGTTGCGCATTTTTATTGATAGTTAAATAACCGACTATCAATATTTACCTTTAGATAGGTATTTGTTGTGAATTGGATGAATTTGAATGCCACACTTATTTTTGAATAAACGCTCACTATTCGGGTTAACCGGGAAAGGACCATGGGGTCGTATAACCCATTCCGAATATGTGATACGTCGTTATGAATCGCATTTGAAGACCGGTGTTGAAGACCGGATATTTTTGAAAACGGAAGGATTACCGTCGAGTTACTCTACATCGACTGATCTTCGATTTAGAGGTTTTATCACCCTTAGTGACGGGAAGTCTGGACGTGATTAGAAATTTATCCGGAAATGCAAGGGCTTCGTGAGAAGTGCCTTCGGTTCTGTTCGATCCCGGAACAGACTTGTATGGATTGTGTGTCTGACGTTACAATTTGAGATATAAAGCTGATTTCTTTCAAATACATTTCTGTTGGTGGCGGAGAATTTATTCTCTTAGCTTAACACCCTTCTCTGAGACGTACGAGCTCAGAGGTTATGTAGTTGAAATTTATCAGCGATATATCCCAATTTGGTAACGTGGCATACTGAGTGTTGCTGTGAAATGATCAGTGTTTGATCATTTGCGATATGATCATTTGTTTGATCTTATATCTTTGTGATCATAGGTTGATCATTTTGTTGACCCGAAGCAGGGCTTTTTGAGAAAGCGTAGCTTTGTGGACGAGACTTCGTCGAGCCTCACACCCCGGAAATGGTCGAAACAGGAAGGATGCGGCAAGGTTCTAGGGAGTAGCGCCCCTTAGTGTATGTCATTCCTTCTGGATAAAGGTGGTATCATGGTATGGAGCCCAGATACTTAACCTCTGTGGTTGCTGCAAAATTTATTTCTTTGTGGTTGTTGCGAATCGGGGATCCTCGGGAAGATCGGTGACGATCGGGGGATGGCATACGCGTGTCAGTAGTTACCTACTTTTGCAGAGGTAACCCGGCCTTGTGTTGGCAGAGATCTAACCGTAATGTTAGGTTATTTCTCGGGTCGTCTATTCCAGGGACGTACCCATCGTGGATAGGAAGTTCCTTTGCCTGACCATTTGTTGGAAATCCAAAGAAACAATACGCGACTTGTACGGTTTTAGTTGTATTACCTGCTATGGAATGTGGCGGTAACCTGCTATTGAACATAGTAGCTATAGTAGGCATACGATACTGGTCGTATGTTGGCTAAGATTAATATTATACTTTCGAAATGTTTTCTACACTATGCACTAATAATAATATCAAAAATGATTTGATTTTGCGTAGTAAGCATCTTTGACTATCATAAGAAGAAATCTCCTCCAAGTCTGCGTTTGCATTGTGTGTGTGGCGGGAGGTCTTATGGTAGTTTCATTTTTCAAAAGCATTTCGAATTGACTTTAAAATTATCCTGTTGTTTATTTTAAAGAATAACTGTTTTACGATCTCACACCAGTCACCATGACTGACTCGGAGTTTATTGTTCCCTTCTAAACTCTGGGTGCCCACAAATTTCCACACGGGCAGTCTAGAGTTAGATTATCAGGATATTCTGGATATTCTGGAGCTTTGGAGATAAGCTGGATGGCGAGACGTAGTATTTGTATCTGATAGTATTTATTCCGCTGTGTATTCTGTATAAGGACAAGTTTATATAACTGTCCATTGTTGTTTATTGACTCTGATGATATGATGTGATGTAATGTAATAACAGATATAATTCTTTTGTTTTTAAATGATATTCATTTATCTATTATATATTGTTCCGCTGCGATGTGTAAGATTCTGATATTGTTTTCTATTCTGATATTGATGTGTTGTTCTTCTTTTCTTCTTTCTTTCTCTTCTTCTTCTCTTTTTCTTCTATTTCTTCTTTCTAAAACCCTCACTATTGGAGTTTCCGGCACTCGATTGCTCGACAGTCGATAAAGTGAGTATCGATGTTGAATTTTCGAAAGTCGAAAATTTCGGGTCGTGACAAATCCATATCTACATAAATATCTATTTCAAATTTAAATTGAAATTTAAATTGTTTATATATATATATAGTTTTTTCATTTAATAATTAGAAATATACATTTAAATGTATTTTATGTTTTAATTTAAATATATTAATTTATAAATTATTAATTAATGTTATATATATGTTAAAACCAAATATATTTTTTGATTGGAAAGTTTTTAACTAATTATTTTTATAATGTCAAATCCGTGTGGATTTGTATAACGACCCACCTTTTTTGGACGGTTTAAATCGACAATAAACCACACATATCAAACTCAAACCATTCAAAAGGGAGGATTGTTATGAGGTGTATAAGAAAAAAAAGACAAACAAACACAGAATCTCACAGCGGAATGAAAAAAATATAATAATCAAATAAACAGTTCATGAAGCTGTTTTACAAATAACATTTGATTATTCTTCACAGTACAGAATTAGAGTACATACAACAGGAATAAATAATTAATGCAGCGGAACAACATGATGCAGTGGAATAAATATAATAAATAATAATAGTACTAAATCTTCGTCTTTGCTCTCCAGAAAATCAGTCTTCGATACACTAAAAAGCTCAGACTGACCCGAGCGAATTGAAAAGACAAAACACTCGAGTCAGAACTAAAAGATCTTATGTAAGTTAAATCAACAATAAATAAATACGAGTGTAACAGCTTCAGAGATGTTTACGGGGTTTGACAATGTCCTCTCCAGTGTCCACATGGGTGCAATAACTTAAGAGATGTTTGGGATTTCCTTCTCCTGAGGATCCGTTAAACTATCTACATACATAGTACAATACGCTATTATAATAGTGTCTATGGTAAAGTAAAGTATTAAAATAGCGTTAAGGCGTTACCCATATCCCCTATAACACATTTATATAATGCCATGGTCTATACAGTACGGTAAACTCCACCAAACTGGTGGGCTATCAGGGAGCACTCCATAGGTACGACACAAACCAAACTCGTAGAAGGCGCGATAAGGCATGTGACAAGGCACGCGAGGCAATGCCAGGGTAGGATTCTACAATTTGCACTCCCGGACTGGTGGTAACACATACTACCATCCACCTCGGAACACACTCCCATAATCAAATCGAGGGATGGCCACCAAATCAATCACAAAGTCATAATATGGTATCGAAGAAATGTTCCTGATCGGAGGAGCGACCTCACTTGGCCCGGTATAGCTCCTGTTTTAGCCACATCAAGCTGACTCGTGGGAGTTAGGGCTACGTAAATACCTTATACAGAATCATTCGCCAAACCATCCTACTTCATTCTGGAATCTCCACTACGTACACAGTTGTTAAAGTGGTTTTCGGTATTGGTAGAGAGTATGACAATATCCGATCCCGGTCACTTTAACAACCAAACGCTTATTTCACACTGGATGGTTCTTTTACATTTCCAAAACTGATTCATAATTGATATCAAAATATCATATTCAATTCAAACCATATCACTTTCAAAATCATATTCACTTTCGAAATCATATTCACTTTCGAAATCATCGCTTTCGAAATCATATTCGCTTTCAAAATCATATCACTTTCGAAATCAGATTCACTTTTGAAATCATATAACATTTGAAATCATATCACTTTCGAAATCATATCGGCAAAATAGGTTAAATCCTCATTTCAAAATTATCATATTTACTCAAATATGTCATTTCACTAGAAATTATCATTTCAAATCCCAACTTAGGTTATAACACCATTTAACCATATTTGCTTTTAAATCAAGAATTTAAATATAAACAATTCAACCTTCCACCATTAGAAATTTAGAAATATAGTTTAGATAGTCATAAATAGTTCAAAATAGTTTAAATACTTTAAAATAGTTTAAATGGTTTAAAGTAGTTTAAATTATATTAAAATAGCTTAAATTAAATTAAAATGGTTTAATTAGTTTAAATTAGATTAAAAAAGTTTAAAATAGATTTAAAACAGTTTAAAATAGATTAAAATAGTTTAAAATAGATTAAAATAGTTTAAATAGATTAAAATAGATTAAAAAATAGTTTAAATAGATTAAAATAGTTTTAAATAGATTAAAATAGTTTAAATAGATTAAAATAGATTAAATGGTTTAACGTAGTTTAAAATACATTAAATATAGTTTTATTAGTTTAATATAAAATGGTTTGATTATTGAAATGGTTATATAGTAATTATTTGAAAACCTCAATAAATCAGAATTTTAAAATAAAATATTTTTAAACAGTTTATATTAAAATAATTAATTTGAAATTAATATAAAATTAAACCATTTCTTTCATTTCAACACATCTGGACCATGTCCAGCTTTAAACTCAACAAACTAAAATTGGTCTTTCAATTCAGATTCTCGTTTAAACCATTTAATCAATATCGATTTCAATTCCATGTTCAAACTATAAATTCAAACTATTTCAAATTTAATAGATTTCAAAGTTTAAATATTTTAATAACTCAATTTCGATAAATTTCATTTATACTTCAAATCCTACTTTAAAATTTCAATTTAAATTCTTTAAACAATTCATTTAAACCAATTTCAAATTCAACATTTTAAAGCTTGGATTTTCGAAAATAATTCAGTTTATATAAATCAAACTTTATTTCAAAATATCATTTAACCGAATTCAAAATTTTAAGGTTTTAAAATCATTTAATTTAACCAATCCGGTGTTCGTATATAATTTTCTACCATATGGTTAAGTGATACAGATATATATCATTTGAATCCTCAAATATTTTATATTTACAGATATATATCATTTCAACCCGCAATCCCGAATAAAATTAAAAATCCATAAAATCGCTTGAGTTTTTCATTTCAACCCATAACGATTTTTCCCTAATCTATAGATCATTCGGGGGTGTATCATTTCAACCCATAAGGATTTTCTAACAATAAACTAAGTGAACTTGCAGTGTGATATCAATATATAAAATAACATAACATCCAGTCATCCAATATCGACAATTAAACATTCATCACAATCATCATTCAAATCAACCAATAAATAACAATAGTTTAACTGATTAGCATTAACAAGTATTAACTAGCAATTTAAATTCAATATTAAATTTAATGGCGATTAAATTCAATAAAAGTCAGATTTAACTGGAATAGCGATTTAAATATACCAACCCTCAACCAATCAATTTCAAATCACAACATACATTTAATCTAACTAACATAAGACAATTTAGTAGTTGTGACTGGGTTAAAACACTCACTTTTGATTTCAAATTGATTTGAAATCCAAATAAAGGCCCAAAATTCAACAGTCTCAGAATTCGACCAAACCAGTGCCATAATGTCTGGAATTTCAATATGATTGCATAAAGAAAACCGTGCGTGAATCCGACCTCGTACGTAAAAGATATGCTAACTAGAAGTTATACGATTATAATATAAAATCAATAAATAAAATAATAGAAAATTTTAACACGTCACCTGCTCGATCCCATCTCGGAAAACCCTAGCTCGAAAAACACGATCGAACTCGTTCAGCTGCTAGCATGCCTCGATCCCTACACCGCCGCTGGCCAGTCGCGGCCACATAGACACCACCACTCCCCTCTCCCACGACCTGCCGCTTCCTCCAGAGACGCGCGACGACCGGAACTCGCCCCAAAAGACTCAACCGTCGCCTTACACTATAACCCTAATTGAATTTTACCCATCGATCTAGCCACTGATACAACAAATGACCAACATAGATGAACTCCCCTCGTCCATCTCCACGCAACCATACCCACGAATCGACGATCCATCGTCGTTGATCAACCATCAAACGAACGGCCGAGTATGTTTTGGTCAATTCCGGACAAACCGAAACCCGATTGCAAAAACGAACAGCAGATTTGGGTTGCACTCGTCGAGAGCTTTCCAACGATATATAATATGATACAGTTTGAGGAGTTTTAATCTTTCGATTTGATTTTGATTTGCAATTGAATCTAGGAATTAGGGTTTCTGCCATTTGAGAAGGAGGAATAGACAGATGAAATTGTACGTACTGTAATAAGAAATAGAAAGGCTGCTAGGGTTTAGAAAAATCCATTTATATAGACAAGGCTCGATAAGAAAGAATGAACATATCGAATCGGTTTGAAATGACATACATTATTTATTTTAACTGTTTTCTCATTAACAAATAATAAATCTTTAATTTCTTCTAATATTAAATCCAAAATCTTATTTAATTAATAAATTTAATTATTGAAAATTAAGGGTTGTTACAATTTTGTATTAATTTTCTTAAAGATAATACATACATTATTTATTTAGTGGGATTTAGAATTATATTTATATTAATAATTATAATACGGAATTATATATGTATATATATATTAAAATCTAAAAATATATGCGTACTTATAAATTAGTTTTAAATAATTTAATATATAAAACATACTATATATATAATTACAAATATCATATTATAAATTAAAAATAATCAAAATTTACTTTTTTATTTTTGAATTTTTAATAAACATTTAAAATATAGCCAAAAAAATATAATAATTGTAATGATGTTTAAAGTTTTTTCTAAAAGAATTTTGATGTGTGCGTGTATATATAAGACTGGACAATAAAGAGTATGTCGACATACTCTACCCCTATATGTCGACATACTAGCTGTGATTACCAAAAATCCAATTTCAAAAGAAGTGTCTATTTATCATATCTCTTCACGAACGGACATGACCATTATTCCTTTATAAATACTTGTCTTCCCAACAAATTTTATCATTATTTTTTATTCTTCTTCTCTCCTCCTCATCCTCTTTCATTTTCTAAACAAAATATAAACATACTCTATTGAATTTCAACCAGAATCAAACTCAACCACCATTAGCTTGAGTCTCTATCATCTGCTCTCTGATTTCTATCAACTCTCTCGATCCAATCAAGATCAAAGTGCTATTCAAGAGTTATAGGATCATTTGTAATCAAGATTGAAGGTCCATGTGACGACCCACATTTTGGAAGGTATAAATCGACAATAATCCACACATGTCCAACTTAAACAATCCGGAACGTAGATAATCAATGGGGATAATTTAGAAAAATAAGGAAAGAAAAGGAAAACAAACACAGAATCTCACAGCGGAATGACAAAATATAATAATCAAATAAACAGTTCATGAAAGTGTTTATATTGTACACTCAAGTATAATCTAAACATTTATCAGAGTTATATATACATCAGGGATAAATAAATAATGTAGCAGAATAGCATAATGCAGAGAATAATAATAGTACTAATATACCAATTCTTCGTCTTCGTCCTTCGGAAAAATGATCTTCAATTTGCTGAAAAACTCAGGGCTGACCCGAGCGTAAAGAAAAGACAAAACACTCGAGTCAGGACTAAAATACTCTTACGTAAGTCAAATCAATATCACAAAATATGAGTGTAACAGCGTCAGAGATGTTTACGGGATTTTACATCTCCTATCCAGTGTATAACGTGCGTGCAATAACTTAAGAGATGTTACGGGATTTTCCATCTCCTAAGGATCCGTTAAAGTATTTATATAAAACAGTATACGCTATAATAGGCAATGTCTATCAGTAAAATAAATATTAAAATAGCGTTAAGGCTTTACATTAATCCAGCTTAACACATTTTTTAGGTACAATACTAAACCAAAGTCGTAATGGGCTCGCGTAAGGATAAATATGACCAGGCATGTGAGGCAATGCCCAAGGTAGGATCCTACCGGTTTACCCTTTCTGGCTGGTCGTTACCCATCCGTGGCCGACCGCAACCATCAATCCAAACAAAAGGGTGCACCCATCGAGCATGAAATCATAATAATAATACGAGGGATCAACGCCGCTAGAGGTAGCTAACCTCATTGGCCAAACATAAGCTCCTGTTTAGTCATTTTAATTATGACACAAGTGTCAAGGCTATCCATCATCGTTCTCTTACTTCATTCCAGTAAACATTCGCCAATTCAACCACTATATTTTGGATATGATCCATTGCGTACACAGTTGTTAAAGTGGTTCCAATATTGACAGAAAGTATGCCAATAAGAGGCCCCGGTCTCTTTAACAACCAAACGTCGTTTTACACACCGGTTGGTACTTTTATATTTCGAAAACAATTCGTACTTGATATCAAAATATCATATTCGCTTCAAAATCAAATCCATTTCAAAATCATCATATTTACTCAAAATATACCATATCATTTTTGCCTTAACATCTCGATTTCGCTTCCATAATTGTTTCGAAATTCGATTTAGGTTATAACTTCATTTTAACCTCATTCGCATTTAAATCCGAGATTTAAATATAAACATTCCACCCTTGACCAGTTTGAATTTAAATAAATTAGTTTGAATAGTTTTAAAATAGCTTAAATACTTAAAATAGTTTAATAGAAATTAGTTTGAGTATTGAAAATGGTTTATATAGTAAAATAGTTTGGAAAATCAAAATAATTTGAATATTTAAGAAGATAGATTTTAAATAGTTTATGCTACAATAATTTATTTGAAAATAGTTTCAAAGTCAAACTGATTTAATTCCAAATTTCTCGATTCAAATCAAATTCAATTTATATTTCGATTCAATCGATTCAATTCCGATTTCAAGTCGAATTTTACTTCGATTCCAATTTCAATTCAAATAAATTCAATTTCAATTTCGAATTAATTCAATTTCACTTTCAATTCCAACTTGAATAAATTTCAATCCAATCCCAATTTAATTTCAGTTTCAATTCCAAATAAATTTCAATTTCAATTCCAAATTAATTTCAGTTTCAATCCCAAATTAATTTCAATTTCCATTCCAAATTAATTTCAATTTCAATCCCAAATTTATTTCAATTTCAACTATCCAATTCAATGATTTAATTTCAACTCAATTCTCAAATTTAAACCATTTCGATTTATATCAATTTCGAGTTCGATTTTTAGAATATCGATTCAAATCACTTAAATCAAATTAACTTTCAATATTCAATTTAAAATCTAAATCTTCAAATATAATTGAATTCCAAGCTTAATTTTGAAATATCGTTTTATATTGCTTTTACTTAGCAATATTCAAAGTTCGAATAAAAGTCCAATCTTTTAAAACAATCAATTTCTGAAATTCAAATCATATTCGATTATAGCTTTGAAATCTCAACTTCAATTATTTAAACAATTCCTGTTTCCCAATTTAAATTTCAACATTCCGAGCTCAAGTTCGAAAATAATTCGATTTTCATAAATTCGATTTTTATTTCTTTAAATCAAATCGTTTAAATAATTTCAAATAAAAATTTCAGAAATCATTTAGTTTAACCAATCTGGTGTCCGTATATAATTTTCTATCCTATGGCTAAGTGAATCGGTTATTTCAATTTAATTCAGGAATGGATATATATCATTTCAATCCAAAATAATGTCATAGGTATGTATCATTTCAACCTATTTCTTAATTTGTTCGAAATAATTCGATTTACAGTTTTATATACTGTAAATAATATACATGATGATAACATGATATATCAAAATAAATAAACATCCAAATCACCCAAAATATCAATCAATTTCCATCCATCACAACCAACATCCACACAATCAATAACCACAACAATTAACTAATTATCGATAATGGGAAATTTCTAGCTGTTTAATTCTAATTCTAACTTAACTGGTATTTCAAAATTCTAACATATAAATTTCTATATCGATTTTCATGACAGTTAAATTACCAAATAACAATCAATAATTTGAATCACTTCAGAATTTCAATTTAACTAACATAAAAATATTTTAGTCAATCGTGAGCGTATAGACACTCACCTTTTATTTGAAACCAAAAATATTTTAGCTTCAAATAAATTCTAGATCCACTCCACGCTGTAGACGACGTTGCTACGGTCGCAACACGAGTTGTTTCGTCCGAAATAGGCCTCGCACGAAAAAGATATGGATTTTTAAACATTTGATAATTAACAATTTAATTAACATACTAAATATAATTAACAACCTAATTAAACAAATAAAAGCCGTACCTTTCTTCCTCAAGTTCACTGTCACTCCCCTCCCAGATCAGCGAACGCGACAACTGCCATCGTTTATCTTTTTCTTTCTTTCTATGAATGACAGCTCGCCAGCCCTCCGATCGCCTCCATGCCAGCACCACGACCATCGTACGCGAATCAGAGAATATTGTGAAACCCTAAACATTGAGTTGACGAACCCTAAAACGACATCACCCAAGACCGCCGCCATTGCAACCAGCGACCGCCGCCTCCCTTCTCCAGGCGTTCGCGATCTTCTTCGATCGTTGCTTCAAAGTTTTTTTTAAAAGTCGATCTACGATTTGAATGAAAAGAGAAAGGGCTACGGGTCGATATGAAAGGATAGTGGAGGCAGCTTGTGTACGAGTGTTGATCCTGAAAAGAATATATATAATATTATATTTGAAAATATCAAACCAAATGCCCACGAAAATTCCGAACTCCAAATGACGCGTGCCGCCTGGCGTTTACAATGTTTTACCCCTATTCTGAACACAATGGAACTAGTCTTGAGGCCTAATTCGATCGTATTCAGAAGATAGCTTTTCAAAATCAACTAATTTTAATTGAATTCTAAAATTAATTTCTACACGTTTCAAGCTCGTACGGCCAAACGACAAGTCCGATCGCGACGAAACTTGAAATCCTACAATAATTCACTATTACGGATCCGATGAAGTAGGTTTCGTCAAAATCCGAAACAGTGGCCAAAAGGGCTATTTCTACTTGTTAATTAAAAATATAAAATTTCCAATCTCTATTTATTCACTTTAAATTCCATTTTAAAAGTTAAAAATCTTCATTCATATTAAAAAAAATTAAATCAATTTTTGATATCATTTTCATTCACATTAATTCAAAAATTCAATTATTCAAATAATTTCCAAAATTAAATTTAAATAATTTAATTATCCAATAAATCACTATAATTGAAATATAAGTCATTTAACTTATATAATTTACTTTTAAAGCAAATTCAAATAAAACAACTATTTCCATTTCAAAGTAATTCAACATTATTATTCAACCTAAGCTATTGATTACAACACATTAAATACATAGAATTTCATTTCAATGCTTGTTATCGCCAAAATCTTCGAAATTAGTTATTTTAAAATTTTATTCAAGTTCATATTCTATAACTTACATAAATAAAACATTAAATTTCTATTTTTAACCATTTTTATTCCATAATTATATTAAATTTAATAATTTCAAATAGTTAAAAATACGGGTTGTTACATTCTCCCCCACTCAAAACTTTTCATCCTCGAAAATGCGTTAAGTAAAGAAATTAACATACAATATATCTTATCCAAAATAATCACTTATTGTGACGACCCTGAAATTCAGCAATATTATTTTGATAAGAATTCAATCTAATTAATTAAAAATACAACTTATTATGTTTGTGTATGTTTGGGAAAATACTATAATTTGAGATAGAAAATAAAGAGTTTTAAAAAAAAAGTTTCAAAATAAAATTTAGCTTATTCACCTTAAATTAATATTAAACTCTATTATTTAACTTTTGATATATATATATATATTTGATGTAATTTTGATGATACTGGTTAATAATGAAGTAAATCTTAAATATAAACATAAGTATAAAAGAATTGTATAATTAAAATAAAATAAATCTTATCAATATTTAAACATAAGTACCAAACAAGTATATGATTATAAAAATGAATATAAATATACAATACAAGAAAACTATGAAATCAACATAAGTATAATAATAGATAATAAATAGGAAATTAAATGTTTGATAGTTAACTTTAACAAAGATATAAAATAAGTATTGATGTAAAATAAATATCTTAAAATTTATAGTCATATAAAATATAAAATGAACATAAAAAGAATTCTAGAAATACATATATATTCGGAATACAATGTAGTATGAAATAAAATAAGGGATAGTTTGGCTCACATCCCTAACAAGTTTTAAAAAAGATAAAACATCCTTCACAACCAACATTTACGTTTCCGCTCCCTATTTTCAAATTCACGCACGCAAAAAGTCCCAAATATCCTTTATGTTTTAAACTTTTCAAACGTGTATAACTTTATTTACAAAAACCGGATCAACATACCGTTTTCACCAAAAAATCACAAATTTTATGATCTTTAAAATGAGATCCATTATTGATACCAAAAATTTATATTTGTATTAAAGGTGCAATTATTTCAAATATTTGCAGACAATTCAGCAAATATTGAACATTTCGATTTTTTTTTTCAAATTTATAAAAATTGCACAAAATTGCAGATATTTCTGCAACTATATGGTATAGTTGCAGAAATGTCTGCAACTATTGGGTATAGTTGCAGAAATTTATGCAACTATATGGTATAGTTGCAGAAATATCTGCAACTATTGCGTATAGTTGCAGACATTTCTGCAACTATTGCGTATAGTTGTAGAAATTTCTGCAACTATTGCGTATAGTTGCAGAAATAACTGCAACTATTGCGTATAGTTGCAGACATTTCTGCAACTATTGCAAATAGTTGCAGAAATGCAACTATTGCAAATAATTGCAGAATTGTTTGCAACTATTTGCAATAGTTGCAGATATTTCTGCAACTATTGCGTATAGTTCCAGACATTTCTGCAACTATTGCGTATAGTTGCAGAAATGTCTACAACTATTGCATATAGTTGCAGAAATTTCTGCAACTATCGCATATATTTGCAGAAATTTGTTGCGATTATTTATAACTGCAAATATTAAGAATATCATATTTCATAAAAAAAACTTGATTCGTCTTCAATTTAATTGCAGTTTTCCATTTAAATCGAAAAATAAGAAGAAGAATTAGAGCTCGTAGTGAAACGCAGGGGTAATTTGGGGAATAAATTGGCTGAAAACAGAAACAGGGACGTAGAATATATACTTTTTATGACAGGGATCCGCTTTGAAATTAAGTTCCGTTTTAAGGATGTGTGACTAATTTTCACATAAAATAAAGCAAAAGCAAAGGAATACAAGTAATATGCAATGAAACAAGATAGAGCAGTATATGAAAGTGCTCACAAAAAAAAATCAAGTTTCAACATAAAAAAAAATGATAAGTAGAAGCTTATAGAACAAGCCAAGCTAATTAATGCAAGCACTCCATAAATCATATCAGCCTCCAGCCAAAATAAAAATCTCTGATCATCAACCAAACCCAGTACAAAAAAAAAATCTTGCATCCATATCATACTTCAGCCTGCACACTTTCTTTTTATATATCATTTCTTCTTCATTTTGTTCATTTAAAAAGACTGAGTAACAAAAAAAAGGGCTTCAACTTGGAAAATTAAACTCTGCAACCAGAACAACATCTATTACAATCAAAAGTCAAGCAAGATAACCTGTAAAACAAAGCCTGTTGTATGTTATCTTCAACCTGGAAATCAAGCAATCTTCCCAACAACAATAGGCTTCAAAGTTAAAAAGGATTTCCAGTGCAAACTTTCAAGTTTCAGAGCATTTTAGTTTTAAGAAATCAAGTCTTAAAATCATCTCAACAATTCAAGCTTTCAAAAAAAATATTTGCAAGTTCCAGGAACAACATCCAAAATCTGCTCTCTGTTTTATTTTCAGGTGAGTAAACATTTAAAGTAAAAATTTTAGTGCTAATATATCTGTGTGATGATGATGTAAATATGTTTACTTGCATCAATGTTTTCAATTCAAATCTGGTTTGAATTCCTGCTATGTATTGAAGCATACCTGTATATGTTCTCTGTGTATGACTCTGTTAAACTTCTGGCAAGAACAACTAAAAAAAAATTTATCTCCCAAATGGATTATTATTAGGCCTTGATTTTTGAAAGGAAATTGATTTCAACTATGTAATCTTGTTTTTAAAAATAGTTTTAAGTAATTATATTTACTAAATAGTCTGAAAACTTAAGATTACAGTAAAAATAAAAATACAAGTGAAAAATCAATACCTATAAATTCATCTCTAGATCATATAATCTGAATTGTGTAAACGAATCATGAATTTTAGTATTAATATGGTATTTTTTTATTGAGTATTGGGTGTGAATTCGTGAGTTGATTAATTTTGGGATTTTGGTTAATTGTCGTTGATCGGCAACGAGTGGGAGATCGGGTTTTGGTATGAAGGAGGTTGGGGTATGGAGGATTGATGGAAAAATATACGCATATTTTTCTGATGATTGGGGTGAGCCGTCGAAGGTGATTTAGGGTTGTGGACCTGTTTTTGGTCTGGGTCGGAATCAAGGCGAGTTTGACATCGTGGATGCATCGAGTTGAATCGCATGTGGGGGAATGATTTCTAGGGTTCGAGACACAACTGTGGTCGAGGCGGCAGGTCTCCTGGTGTCATGATCCAGAACTATTTTCCCATTCAAAACTAAAGAAAGAAGTGGTCTCGGCCAGTTCATCAGGAAACACTGCTAGAATTGATCTGATGGCGTTGAATGATGATCAGAGGCACGAAGGTAGGCAGCAGAGAGGACTGGAGGCAGTTGTACGTGATGAAGCTTGAAGGGGTTATGTGCATGATGCACGGTGTGCACGTGCACAGCTGCTGTGTGAAGAAAGGCTAAGGAAAAGTATGAATTGCTCGGGTCATTATGTATTTTACTCGAGTTAACTATGTATCTTACTGATGTTGAACTTGAGTTAATAAGCAGAGTCATGTATATAAATAGTTGTAACAAGGCATTGATCTGTAGTATGAATCTATGAAATAAAATCAGTTCTTCTTTACATAATTTCTGTTCTCTGTAATATTCTTAACAATTCTTGATCCAATTCTTGCTTATTCATCATCTTCTTCCCCAACATCCTATCTTAAATCTGTTCCACCCTATTTCCAAAACTCAACCGTTCCAGACTGTAACTTCTCCCTTCATCTTACACCATGGCAAACACACGCAGGAAAACGAACAAGACTGGGTCTAATAAAGTGGTATCAGAGCAAATTGATGATTCAGAAACTTCTCCTCATCATTCCACCGATCCAGATAATGATAACCAAGATGATAGCAATGTATCCATGCCAAATCTGATTGAAGAAGATGAACTTTGGCGAAGACAAGAGCACATTAATGGCCGAACCAATGCTACCCTACAACAGTTGCAAGAAGCGCAGCAAGAACTGCATAATTCTCATCAAGAATTACACCAAAGCCTAGACGAGAAATCAAGGGAGATAAATCTCAAAATCGATCAACTCTCTGAAACTTTGAACACAGTTTTACAAGGGCTCAAGAGCAATCAAACTCCACCTTCAAATCAAACAAGAGCACCACCTTATGTACCCCCTTCCCAAAGAAGCCTTCCAAGAACCTTGACTGATGCTTTATCTAACCCAGATCCTTCTCCAGGAATACTGTCCAACCACAAATTGTTACAACATACCACCATTAAACTAGAGTTTCCTACTTATTCTGGTGATCATACTGTCGTCGAATGGTTAGAACAAGTTGAAGAACTTTTCAGATACCATCAAGCACCAGAGAACAAATGGGTTCAAACATGCTCCTTCCATCTCAAACAAGATGCCCAGAAATGGTTTGAATGGCTGAAAAGAAATGTCAAGAACTACATGCTTTGGAGAATATTTAGAGAAGAAATTATCATTAGATTTGCCCCACCTGAATTAAAGAAGCCATTCGGTGCCTTTGCTAATTTAAAACAACTAACCACAGTGCAAGCCTACCTTACCAAATTCGAGCAACTTCAAGGCCTTCTTGATCATTTACACCCAGATTATGTATTTGATAAATTTATGGATGGACTCAAAGAGGAGATTAGGTATGATGTTGAGGCTTCTAAACCAACAAATTTCAAGGAAGCGGTAGCTATGGCGAAAATATTTGAGAGTAAATATAACAGCACCAAGAAATCCAACAAACCAAGTCAGTACCTCCAGTCCAACCCTCATTCTCGGATCATACCATCTAAACCCAATAACCCCGTTTCCCAAACTCATTTTACTCCCAACCGAAGTTCCATAGAGAATCTTGCCAAAAGTAAGGGAATAACCCCTGAAGAGTTGATTGATAAAAGAAGGAAGAATTTGTGTTATGGTTGTAATGAAAGGTGGCATACAGGCCATCAATGCAAAAATAAACAAATTTATATACTAGAGGGAATCATGAATCTGGAAGGTGAAGAAATATATGCAGAGGGTGAATGTGCTCATGATGAGGAAGTCTATGAGAATGAAGGCAAGGAGGAGAGTCCAGCCATTACCTTCCATGCAATGTGTGGAATACCTTCACTGCATACAATAATCATCACTGGAATCATACAAGGAAGACAAGTACAAATCTTAATAGACTCAGGCTCCACCCACAGTTTCATTGATGAAGCACTAGCCAGAAGATTAAGGCTGTCTGTAGATGAATCAAGAAAGTATGAAGTGATGGTGGCAAATGGAGAAAAGCTTCAAGGGGCAGGTATATGTAAACATATTATACTTAAATGCCAAGGCTGTAGTATGCCAATAGACCTTTTATTACTGCCATTGTAAGGCTGTCAAGTAGTATTGGGGGCACAGTGGATGAAAACATTGGGTGATATCACATTGAATTTGAGTAAATTGCAAGTTAAATTTAGTTATATGGGCAAGGAGTATATATGGCAAGGCATACAACCAGCTCCTATCCAAGTTGTTGATTAGAAGGAGATTAGTAAGGATTGCGTTAGGGGGCAGTTGACCATGTTATTGTGTACCAAAGAAATGAAACCAGAAACCCAAGCATCCAGTACTATACCAGAAGAAATTGCTACCATCCTTTACCAATATCCAGAAATCACCAAATCCTTATCCAAGTTACCTCCAAAAAGACCTCAAGACCACAAAATACCCTTACTACATGGCTCCAAACCTGTTTGCCTTAAACCCTATAGACATTCTTACCTCATAAAAAATGAGTTGGAAAAAATTATACAAGAAATGTTGGAAAGTGGAGTAATCAGGCCAAGCTGCAGTGCTTATTCATCTCCAGTAGTTATGGTCAGAAAGAAGGATGGGGCTTGGCGATTGTGTGTTGATTATAGAAGCTTGAATAATATCACTATTAAAGACAGATTTCCAATACCATTGGTGGAAGACTTGTTTGATGAGCTGCATGGTTCCAAATACTTTACCAAGCTAGACCTGAAATCTGGGTACTATCAAATTAGAATGGATGAAAGGGATATTCATAAAACTGCCTTCAGAACTCATGAAGGCCACTATGAGTTCACTGTCATGCCTTTTGGCTTGGCTAATGCACCATCTACCTTCCAATCAGTGATGAACACTATATTCAAACCTTATCTGAGGAAATTTGTACTAGTATTTTTTGATGATATACTAATATATAGCCAGGCAATGTCTGAGCACTTGGAGCACATTAGAATGGTCTTGCAGGTGCTGAAGAACAACTCACTCATCATCAAGTTGTCCAAGTGTACCTTCGCTAAGGAATCTCTTGAATACTTGGGCCATATTATATCAAGAGATGGCATAACAGGAGATCCTAACAAGATTGAGGCAATCAAATCATGGCCACAGCCTGCAAATCTAAGAGCATTGAGAGGATTCTTGGGACTAGCAGGGTATTACAGGAGATTTATACGAAATTATGGGGTGATTACCAAGCCTCTTACTGATTTACTAAAAAAAGATGCATTCAGGTGGAATGAAAAGGCAACTCAGGCCATGGAACAATTGAAACAATATCTCAGCAACCCTCCCATATTGTCAATGCCAGATTTTAATAAAAAGTTCATAGTTGAATGCGATGCCAGTGGTGTTGGAATTGGTGCAGTCCTCCTTCAAGATAATAAACCCTTAGCATTTTTAAGCAAGGCACTACAGGGCAGAACTCTTAATTGGTCCACATATGAGAAGGAGTTGTTAGCGTTAATTTTGGCTACCAGGAAGTGGTCACAATACCTACTAGGAAGACAGTTCATCATTAGAACTGACCATCAAAGCCTCAGGTACTTGTTAACACAGAAGTTGCATACAGGAGTACAGGCTAAGTGGCTGACTAAACTACACGGGTTTGACTACCAGGTTGAATTCAAAAGTGGGAGAGAAAATGTGGTGGCTGATGCATTATCTAGAAGGAATGAAGAGGTTGAGGCCATTAACTCTAACTGTTTAGCAGTTTCTCAAATACAACCTGATTGGTTGCAAGAATTAAAGAAAACTCTGGCTCAATCTCCCTTTTATAAAAAAATTATCAAGCAAATTGATGATGGGGGTAACCCAGCTGGTAAATACAAGGTAGTGGATGGATTGGTATTTTACAATGGAAGAATACTTATTGACCATCATAACAGCACTCTCATTCAAATCTTATTGCATGAGTTTCATTCCACTCCTCTGGGAGGACATTCTGGAATTAAAGGAACCTTAAAAAGAATTAAGCCAGTTTTTTTTTGGAAAAAAATGAAAAGGCATGTGGAAGAGTATGTGAAGGAGTGTGAGTCATGTCAAAGGAACAAGGCAGAAAACATTAACATCCCTGGATTGTTACAACCCCTACCTGTACCAGAGAGGATATGGGAAGATATAAGTATGGATTTCATTACTGGGTTACCAAAAAGCCAGAAATATACAGTTATCTATGTTGTAGTGGATCGGTTATCCAAGTATGCGCACTTTTTTCCACTGTCTCACCCTTATACAGCCAAGGAGGTAGCACAAGTATTTTTCAATGGTGTTTTTAAATTACATGGCCTTCCCTCTACAATCGTCAGTGATAGAGATGCATTGTTTACAAGTTCATTTTGGCAGGAGCTGTTTAAATTACAAGGATGTTCATTAAAACTCAGTTCTGCTTACCATCCACAAACAGATGGGAAGACTGAGGTGGTTAATAAAATTTTAGAGGGGTATTTGAGATGTTTCATTTCACATAAACCTCAGGAGTGGATTAAATGGCTCACACTGGCTGAATACTGGTACAATACTACATGGAGAACTTCTACAAACACCACACCATACCAGGCAGTGTATGGGGTTTCTCCACCTACATTGATGACATATATTCCTAACACTGCGAAGGTGCAGCAGGTAGAAGAAGAATTGTTTTCACGTGATGTGGCTATACAAATGTTGAAGGACAGTTTGAAACTTGCAAGAGATAGAATGAAAAAATTTGCTGATCTCAAAAGGACTGATAGGAGTTTTAATATAGGGGATTGGGTATATTTAAAATTGCAGCCATATAGGCAAATTACTGTCAGAAATTGTAAGACACACAAACTCTCACCCAAATACTATGGGCCGTATGAAGTTGAAGCGAGAATTGGGGAAGTTGCCTACAAACTGAAACTGCCTGTCCAAGCTAAAATAATTCCCATTTTTCATGTGTCTCAGTTAAAAAAGAAAGTGGGACAAAGAGTGATTGTTCAGAATGATTTCCCTACATTTATGGAAGAATTGGTGAAGGAACCAGAAAGAATTGTGGATAGAAGAATAGTACCTAAAAATAACAAACCTGTAGTTCAAATTTTGGTAAAGTGGAAGGGCCAGTCAGAAGATGAAGCTACCTGGGAGGACTATTGGGAGATGATTGGTAAGTTCCCCACCTTATACCTTGAGACAAGGTCTCTTTTTTATCGAAGGGGGAGATGTCATGATCCAGAACTATTTTCCCATTCAAAACTAAAGAAAGAAGTGGTCTCGGCCAGTTCATCAGGAAACACTGCCAGAATTGATCTGATGGCGTTGAATGATGATCAGAGGCACGAAGGTAGGCAGCAGAGAGGACTGGAGGCAGTTGTACGTGATGAAGCTTGAAGGGGTTATGTGCATGATGCACGGTGTGCACGTGCACAGCTGCTGTGTGAAGAAAGGCTAAGGAAAAGTATGAATTGCTCGGGTCATTATGTATTTTACTCGAGTTAACTATGTATCTTACTGATGTTGAACTTGAGTTAATAAGCAGAGTCATGTATATAAATAGTTGTAACAAGGCATTGATCTGTAGTATGAATCTATGAAATAAAATCAGTTCTTCTTTACATAATTTCTGTTCTTTGTAATATTCTTAACAATTCTTGATCTAATTCTTGCTTATTCATCATCTTCTTCCCCAACATCCTATCTTAAATCTGTTCCACCCTATTTCCAAAACTCAACCGTTCCAGGCTGTAACTTCTCCCTTCATCTTACACCATGGCAAACACACGCAGGCAAACGAACAAGACTGGGTCTAACACCTGGTGGTGGTGTTCGTCGTCGACAGGCGTTTTGTCGACTAAGATATTTTACTGTTGGGTGCTGAGGAGTTCGATTTCGTTTCAGTGGGAAATTCGCCGATCAGTGGGGTCGAGAAGGTCGGCAGGGTCGAGGTCGACATGTCGAGGGTTGTGGTGATGGTCATCGATGGTCGGAATCATCATGCACGTGCACAGTGATCGATCTGTGCATCTGGAAGTTGTGGGTTTGGAAGATGAAGTTAGGTTCGGGTTTAACTGGGGAACGATCTCGAGTAAATAAAGTTTTGCCTCGGGTTAATATGTTAACCAGTTTTAAGCTTAACAAAATCAAGTTTTAAAATTTAGTTCTTAAACTATTCCTTCCAAATAATAATAACTATTTCAAACGCTTGGTTAAGTAAAGATGTGTAGTCTGTTTAACTTAGATTTAGTAAAATTTAAAATTTATTCTAAGTTTAATTTATAATGTTTTATCGTTAATTAAATTTAAGGACTTTTCTGAATTTACAAGTTAGTGATTATTAAATCTAAATTTATTAAATTCTGGTAGTGATGAGATAAGTGAATTAAGATAAATGAATTTTCTTAAAATTGTTTAAGGTTGAGTGATTAGGATTATTGATTAGTTAATTACATTGATTATTAATTTAAGGAGTTATTAATTAAGGAAATAAATATAAGGTTAGTTAATTAATGAGTGTGAGTAATTAAAGGATAATTAATCAATGTACATAATGATAGGATAATTAATTTGTGTAATTAATTAAGAATCAATGTAATTAATATGGATGGGTAGAGGTTAATTAATTTGTGAGATTACTTAAGAATTAATTACTTATTGTAATTAAAAGATAATAAATCAAGGATGATTAATTAAGATGGATGATTTATTTATTGATTTGTAATTAATTAATATTAAGTAAATGCCTTGAATTGGTTGATATCTCTGATATGAAATGTTTTCTGATATTATTTGTTTGGGTAGACAGTGATAGTATGGTTCTATCGTTGATAAATTACTGTGTATAAAAGTGACACCCTGTATTTAAAGTTGAATTGAATTTAATTGAATAACTTGGGTTAAGATGACATGAGATTCGAAGAGACCGGGGTCGGGTATCAATACATACCCGAATCCGCTTCGAATTGCAATCTTATTTCTCTAAATTTGATGTGTGAAATTAATAGACTGGAATGGAATGATTTAAGTGAATTGGACCATTTAATCTAAGTTTTGGTACTTAGAAATTGATGTGTGAAATAAGTGATGTTTCTAACAAATTGTGAATTTGTAAATTGACACGAGTTACCTGGGTTTTCAAAGATGTTTTTCAACCTTAGAGTTCAAATTATATGGGTTTTGCTCACGCTGATTTCCAGCCTGACCCGGGTGTTACTTGATGTAATGCTCGGGTCAGACCGAGTATTACATATTTTCAGGTAAAGACGTTTTGGAGCTCAGGAGATGAGCTGGATGACAGGAACGTATGGAGAGTTTCCACTGTGATGTATTTCTATTTGTCTAGGATATGTTGATTTGTATATGTCCAGTGATTATGTATGTGTGTAAGTCCGATGCATTAAAATGTAATTGACAGATACAATATTCTTTTGTAAACTAATTATTATATGATATTATATTTTGATCCGCTGCGAATGTGAGAATCTGTGTTGTGTTTCTGTTCCTTCTATCTCTTTCTTCTTTCCCTAACTATCTGGAATTTTCGGGATCGAAAATTCCGGGTCGTTACATTTGGTATCGGAGCTGAAAGGTTAAGCGATAACCTTGGCTCTGGTGGGTGTACTCATCAAGGATAGGGTCAATAGTACCCTAGAATGAGTTGAGTGTGTATATATATATATGAGAGCGTACTTGTTATTTTCATTTATAAAGATTTTAAATGATTTTATATGAGAATATATTTTTATATATATAAAGCAATATTTCTTTCTAATAAATATTATGGTAATTGGTTGTTAAATTATTGAAATTAAATTAAGTGGTAATAGAAATACAACCAAATTGAAATTAAATAAAGAAAGGTTTGAAATGGATTCAAACTAAAATTAAAATTTTGAATTCGGGAAAGAGTTTCAGAATAAGATAAAAATGAATTGGTATCCAGGTATGATAATCTTGGGTATCATCATAAATAGTTATTGTGTTTAATAATGATATATTTGTTAATAAGTATGCCAAATAAAGTGGACTTTTAAGATGAGTATAACTTCTAAATAGAAGTGGGTTTTAAATCGTGAAATTTTAAAACCTACGTCTAGCAACATTTGGATTGTTTCAAAATGTTAAGAGAAATTTATTTTGCATTAAAAACCAAAGGTGGTTTAAAATTTAAGGAAATAATATGTATATATGAGGAATATACATAATATCAAAGATGATCTGAAATAAACTCTAACTGTTGAGTTTAAAATTGGGAATGAGATGTGATACCCAAGGTGATAAGTTTTTGAACTTATAAGTGAGAAGACTGTTAATTTGGAGTTTTAAATTTGAAACGGGAATTCAAATTGGGTAAGGTTGACTGGATTAATTAAAATTGAATTTAACTTTGGAAAGTTAAGTAAGTTAACAATGAAACCTGAATTGGAAATTTCAAGATGAAATTGAGATTTAACTTGGGAAGTTAAATGGCTAATTTGAATTGGGAGTTTGTGTGATCTCAAAATGGGTTTGAGATCTGGAAATTGGAAATGGGTGGACGTTTTAAAATAAGTTGGATGATATCATCCTATTGTTATTAATAATCCTTACATTGTGAATTGGATTTGTTCAAAAAAATAAAATAAGAAATGAATTGCGGTAATATATTCATTGTTGAGAAAAAGGGAAATTAAACTTTAATTTGAAATTAAGGATATGGAATTACTTTGAACTGAAAATTTGTATAATTGAATTTGTAAATTAAAATTTGTTTAAGAACTGGTTTCAGAACTGGAAGATAAAAATTGGGTAATAAATTGAATTTTTAAGATAAAATTGATTTGAACTCTTATTTGAACTTTATAAGTTAAGTAAAGATAATTTAAAATGGAATTTTGAGAATTGGACTCAGAATTAAATTGTTTAAAGATTTGGATTATTGATAAAGGTAAATTTGATTTAAGGGGTTAAATCAACATTTGAAAATTTAACTCGAATTTATATAATTCGAGATGGTTTAAAGTTGAGATTTAGATTTCATTAGTTCAAAGTGAATTTAGTTTGAATTAATCAGAATTGAAAATGGATAAGTATAAGATCCAAATGGGAAATTTTAAATGGATTAATCTGAAATAAAATTAAAGATTTAATGAGTTTAAATTCAAATGGGAATTGGGATTAATTCATATAGAAATTGAAATGATTTGAAATTGAAGTGGATTCAATTTGAAATTAGTTTGAATAAATTTGGAACTGTAGTTAAAGTGAATAAGTTTAAAATCAAATGGAATTTGATTTGAAATTGGAAAGAAATTGAGGTTAATTCAACTTGAATTTGGGGTTAAATCAATTTCAGTGGAAATTGAAGTTATTTAAATTGGAATTGAGTCAATAATGGAAGTGGAAATTTAAATTGAATTGATGAGGAATTGAACAGTTTGGCTCTGGACTATTTTTAAATAAATCATTTTGATATAAACTGTTTTAAATCTATTTTCCTAACTATTTACTATACAACTTTCTTTTCCAAGACTACCTTATATTTATTTAACAACTACTTCTGGAACCACATAACAATTTTACAACTGTTTATAAACTAATTACTGTTTTTCAACTGTTTTATAGCTAATTTCAATTTGCAACTATTTTGCAATTATCTAACTGTTTTATAACTATTTAACTACTTTCCAACCATTTTATAAATACTTAACTATTTTACAAACTAATGATTATTTTTCAACTACTTATTTATTTTAAAATTTTCCAAGCTATTTTCAAAATTTAATTGGACAGAGTTCGAACTGTTTATGATTGAATATCCATTTGGGATAAGGATTAAAGTGATAATCCAATGGTATTGAAACAATTGTGATTATGTGGATAGAAATTAAAGGAAACATGAATAGAAAGAGAAATTGATTTATTTAATAATCAATGAAGATAAATATGTAGGATGTACGTATATTATTCTATTCACATAGTGATTTGATCCAGTCGAGCACAGAATTTCGAGATGGTTATATCGATCCGAGTTGGGATTTTTCGCTCGATTTTCGACGGCGAACCTAGATAGGGATTTTTGATTGGTTCTGGATATTTTCTATCAAAGTTATGACTATGCAAGGAGAATAACGGTTTCTGATCAAGAAACCAGATCTGAGTCCGCACTAGGAAGTCGGGTGGACGATACTAGTTCGGAAGTGAAATTGTGTGATCGAGTGAGCGATCAGATTGGCATAGCGTACGGATGATATGTGTACATTGTACGGATTTGAATGAAATTGATATTGTAAGTTGTGGATAAGAACTGTAAATGATTTTTGAAATGAAAAGTATATTTTGTGAAAATATATGATGAGGTAAAATGAAATTGAAATTTCTATGATTATGAAGAAAAAGAGTAATCAAATTTGAATATTTGATTTGGAATAAACAAAGTTATATATCTTTGTTATATATGATAAAACTCCCCTTGTTGAATCTTTTGCCAGAAGAAAAGGGTTTTCGAAAGTATTTAAAGTATAAAAAGGAAATTTATACAAGTATGAATTGAACCAAAGATTTTCCAAGATTATTATATGTATGTATATATAAAAATGATTTGTGAAAAATGATTTGAGGAAAGGTTTTGAGAACCTATGGCATTTGGAAAGCTTTTTATATCTGAGTAAAATCAATATTGGAATTTGGGAAAAGCCTAATATGAGAATTATCGATTTTGGGAATCGATTTTGTAAAGGAGATTTATATGAGATTCATACTAAGTGTATGATTTGGAAAATACTATATGTGTATAGTATAAAGTGTTTTGATATTGGCTCTGGGGAAAAAGGCGCTTCCTTGAAATGAACTTCTCAGGAGTGCCACAGGTGGCACTGCCTTGAGCCTCTAAGGGGGAGGTTCTAAAGTTGATCCTGTGAGGAGTCCGGACAAAACTAGTTCCTGAGGATTTTGTGTAGCGGAAGTCGTGGGGCGTTGATGCCTACAGAGGCATTTGGGTTATGCTGTGACGACAGTGTAACTCGATGTCACTGCGATCTACTGCAGACCATAGCGGAAGTCGTGTGTGCCGCTGAGAGCCAACAGTCTACGTTTGATTTTATATCGATAGACTGCGACACTATGGTAACATAGCGAAAGTCATGTGTGCCGTTGAGAGCAAACAGTCTGTGTTTGATTTTATATCGGTAGACTGCGACCTATGTAGGAGTGGAGAAGTTTCATTTTGACAGCGAAAATCGTGTGTGCCGCTGAGAGCCAACAGTTACATGGACTTTTGCTGCGACGGCAACGTAACCCTGGAATGTAACTGCGATCTGTTGTGGGTTCCATGGTGTAATCAGTTACATGGACTTTTGCTGCGATGGCAACATAACCCGGGATGTAACTGTGACCATGGATGGGGGTGATGATTTCCATAGCATTCTCACTAAAGATATTTCCTCTATTTTCGAAACTGTTTTCTATATTTTCAATAAAATTATTTTCCAAAGTATTTTCACTGGGTGTTGGAAACGAGTTTACCAAGTACTTACAGATTTTCAGTCCTACGCCTGATCAACGTATGAACGAATTTCTATGAGAACCAGGATGGACTTGTTGAAACATCGAGCTATAAAAGTATTTTTATAAAAGCTATAAAAGAACTTATTCGATTTTAAGCATTTTCATAAATTCTGGCTTCGTTCCTATTCGAGGACGAAAAGTTTTAAGGGGGGAGGAATGTGACGACCCTGAAATTCAGCAATATTATTTTGATAAGAATTCAATCTAATTAATTAAAAATATAACTTATTATGTTTGTGTATGTTTGGGAAAGTACTATAATTTGAGATAGAAAATAAAGATTAAAAAAAAAGTTTCAAAATAAAATTTAGCTTATTCACCTTAAATTAATATTAAACTCTACTATTTAACTTTTGATATATATATTTGATGTAATTTTGATGATACTGGTTAATAGTGAAGTAAATCTTAAATATAAACATAAGTATAAAAGAATTGTATAATTAAAATAAAATAAATCTTATCAATATTTAAACATAAGTACCAAACAAGTATATGATTATAAAAATGAATATAAATATACAACACAAGAAAACTATGAAATCAACATAAGTATAATAATAGATAATAAATAGGAAATTAAATGTTTGATAGTTAACTTTAACAAAGATATAAAATAAGTATTGATGTAAAATAAATATCTTAAAATTTATAGTCATATAAAATATAAAATGAACATAAAAAGAATTCTAGAAATACATATATATTTGGAATACAATGTAGTATGAAATAAAATAAAGCAAAAGCAAAGGAATACAAGTAATATGTAATGAAACAAGATAGAGCAGTATATGAAAGTGCTCACAAAAAAAAAACCAAGTTTCAACATAAAAAAAAATGATAAGTAGAAGCTTATAGAACAAGCCAAGCTAATTAATGCAAGCACACCATAAATCATATCAGCCTCCAGCCAAAATAAAAATCTCTGATTATCAACCAAACCCAGTACAAAAAAAAAATCTTGCATCCATATCATACTTCAGCCTGCACACTTTCTTTTTATATATCATTTCTTCTTCATTTCGTTCATTTAAAAAGACCGAGTAACAAATAAAAAGGCTTCAACTTGGAAAATTAAACTCTGCAACCAGAACAACATCTATTACAATGAAAAGTCAAGCAAGATAACCTGTAAAACAAAGCCTGTTGTATGTTATCTTCAACCTGGAAATCAAGCAATCTTCCCAACAACAATAGGCTTCAAAGTTAAAAAGGATTTCCAGTGCAAACTTTCAAGTTTCAGAGCATTTTAGTTTTAAGAAATCAAGTCTTAAAATCATCTCAACAATTCAAGCTTTCAAAAAAAATATTTTCAAGTTCCAGGAACAACATCCAAAATCTGCTTTCTGTTTTATTTTCAGGTGAGTAAACATTTAAAGTAAAAAATTTAGTGCTAATATATCTGTGTGATGATGATGTAAATATGTTTACTTGCATCAATGTTTTCAATTCAAATCTGGTTTGAATTCCTGCTATGTATTGAAGCATACCTGTATATGTTCTCTGTGTATGACTCTGTTAAACTTCTGGCAAGAACAACTAAAAAAAAATTTATCTCCCAAATGGATTATTATTAGGCCTTGATTTTTGAAAGGAAATTGATTTCAACTATGTAATCTTGTTTTTAAAAATAGTTTTAAGTAATTATATTTACTAAATAGTCTGAAAACTTAAGATTACAGTAAAAATAAAAATACAAGTGAAAAATCAATACCTATAAATTCATCTCTAGATCATATAATCTGAATTGTGTAAACGAATCATGAATTTTAGTATTAATATGGTATTTTTTTATTGAGTATTGGGTGTGAATTCGTGAGTTGATTAATTTTGGGATTTTGGTTAATTGTCGTTGATCGGCAACGAGTGGGAGATCGGGTTTTGGTATGAAGGAGGTTGGGGTATGGAGGATTGATGGAAAAATATACGCATATTTTTCTGATGATTGGGGTGAGCCGTCGAAGGTGATTTAGGGTTGTGGACCTGTTTTTGGTCTGGGTCGGAATCAAGGCGAGTTTGACATCGTGGATGCATCGAGTTGAATCGCATGTGGGGGAATGATTTCTAGGGTATGTAATCCGAGATGTGTACCTTTTATTAGCGTTATAAGCAAGTTAGCTTATATTTAAGCGAGCAAAAGCAACATACGCGCAAATGAGCTTCAAAAGCTAGCATACGCCCTTCCGTACCTACTAAACACTCAATAATACATGAGAACATGTATATGGAAAGAGAAACCAATATATATCATAATTATACAACAACCATATAAGCAAACATAGCTATGCAATAAAAAGAAACATCCAAACAACCATATTCATGCAAGTTTTATTCATAACCATACTATTATTCAATGTCAACATTTAAATGCATACACTTCCATTTCTATTAACTTCCATTCTCATTAACATTTTAATTGACTCGGTTTCAATTAATTTACATTCACATCCAATTTATTTGCATTCACTTTATTTATTTCTTAATTGATTAATATTCACCTATTAATATTCATTTCGTTAATCATACAATGGATTTATATTCAATTCATTCGCTTTTAATTGATTTACATTCAACTAATTTGGTTTAAATCCATTTTTATTCAATCAACCAATATTTATTGCATTCACATTTGATTGCTTACAATTCAATGTATTTACATTCAATCGATTTACTTTCAATTGATTAATATTTATTTTAATGACATTCATTTTATTTATCATCCAATGAATTTTCATTCCATTCATTTGTATTCATTTATTCATATTCATTTGCTTAGCATATCTCATTCAATACAATTTACTCAAGCAACCATTCCAAAATTTTACTTAAGTTTGATATAAGCAATTTATGTTATACAGCTCATTGTTATTATTACCTCATAACTTAAGTTTATTTTTAATTTATCAACATATTTCAAACCATATTAAATTTACTGAATTACTCTATCAGTTCATTCAATTAATCCTTTTTTTTCAATCATTAATAATAAAAAAATTCATTTTATAACTCAAGTTCATTATTAATTTAAATCACAATTAATATCATTTTTCACTTTAGTTCAGTTCTATTTATTCCTACTTACATTCAATTCATCTCACAACTTAAGTTCATCTTTATTCCAAATTAAATTCAACTTTATCATTCATCCATTCCTTCCATTAACCCATTTCATTTATCTTTACTTAAGTAAAAAAAATTGTTTCATAACCCAAGTTCATTTTATTTCAAAATCAATTTTATCTGACTTTTCTTAAGTTAACTTTCATTCATATGCTCATCTTATTAACTTATTTTCTTAAGTTTGTTTTATTTCAATTAATAATCATTTTAGAAAGTTAAAATTATATTTCAAATACCTTTTTGCAAATATACTTTTTTTGTCAATCAATTTACAAAGATATGAATTTATTTATCATTTGTTTACTTTCTTAGAACATTAACTAAGTTTATATATTTCTTATCACAACTTAATTTAAATTTTATTTAAATTAAACTTTTCTTCTCTTATCATTCACATTCAATAATTTTAAATTTGTTTTTAGCTTAATAATTCTCAAATCTATAAGTTATACAATTTATTCATTTAAAATTTCATTTTATTATTCTATCTAATTCATTTCAAATACAATTCACTTTTATTTAAGCTTCTTGAGTTAAACTTCATTTTATTTACTTAATTTCACTAACTCCATTTAATTAACATTTCTTAGGTTAATTCTTTTTTTCATATCTCAAATTAAAACTTTCCCTTTTGTTTGCTTAACCAAAATATTCAACAGTTCTAAAATTTAATTTTTACTTTCCTGTTCAAATCTATAAATTTATAACTTATTTTATTAATACTATTTTCAATTATAAGTTCAAAACTATTTTCATATTTTTATCAAATCATACTTAGAATATTTTTCACAACAAAACTTGTTTTAGTCGAAAATAGATTTCTTTTGGTAGCAATTCTAGCTCAGAAACTCGAAAATGAATACTAGCGATGCTGCAGTCAAAGCCGGAATTATTTCCGAGTGACTAAGGCGAGTTCAGAGCTTTTATTTCTTTCAAAAATCTTTTCAAAATATATTTCTCATCAAACACTTTCAAATAATATTATTATTAATTTTGAAGGCTTTGAAAACAATTTTGAAAACAAAGGGATTTAAAATTTTAAAATTCTGAGCTTTTAAATCCTTTATATTTATAATATAGCTTATACAATTCCATTTCTTTATCATGAAAATATTTCATTAATTTACATCTTTGTTATTCCAAACAATTTTTATTTTAATTAGATTTCAATTCAATTAATTATCGAACATTTTATGAAATAAAATTCACAAAGTATTCGTTTTATTTTAATTCAACCAATAATCGATGATAACTAAATATTATCATCTTCTAACAACTAACATTCATTAATAATTAACATTATATATATATAATATAATTTAGGTAAAATTTTTCATTTACCCGCTTTTAAAACAATATTATTGTTAACGCTAAAAGTTGAACGCTAACACCCCGGTGTATGTAATGAAAAAGTGAAAGCACCACCCATTGGTACGGGAACAAAAGATAAGCAGAGAAATAACAGAAAGCAGTAAAAAGACAACAGTTTTATAGTGGTTCGGCTTAATATCTAGCCTACGTCCACTTTAATCTCCTTTATTGCTGATTCAATTACAACTTTTACAACAATCTTCGATTACAACACCACTTAGACAAGTAGCTAGAACTCCGATGTAGAAGAATCTTTCGAATTCATGTTGAATGTGTTAGATCTCCTCTTGAAGTTCGTTGAAGCGTCTTTTGTGTTTGAAGTGTCGGATGAGTTGAGAAAACAGCAGAGTATAGGCGTTCCAAAAGTGAGCCCCCCCCCCAAAAGTCCCCCCTCAGTTGGAGCAGGTGCAGTATTTATAGGGAAAAAACTGTGCAGAGCCATAGGTCGTGAACGACCTAAGGTAGGTCGTAGGTCGTGAGCGACCTAAGGTAGGTTGTGGTTCACCAGCGACCTAGAAGACATGGCTTGATAGAGTTGCACTTGATCTGTCTGAATGGGTTGGTAAGTTGTAGGTCGTGAGCGACCTAGGGGAGTAGTTGGCGACTTAACCACGTTGAGATACCTAGTGGAGCGACCTAGGTAAGTTGCGAGGGTAGCAGCGACTTAGTGCGGGTCGTCCTATATCTTAAGCGACATAAGGATGTGAAGCTTGTAAGTCATAGGTCGTACACTTGATAGGTCGTGATAACCTTAGGTCGCTAGGTCGCTTGTGACGTTAGGTCGCTAGGTCGTTCCATCCTTTAGGTCGCTAGCTCGTTCTAGCTTGTGCTAGTTGCTAAGTCGTCATCTGTTTAGTTCGTTAGGTCGCTTATACCTTTAGGTCGTTAGGTCGCTGGAGCTTTAGGTCGTTAACCCGCTATGATCTCCAGAACCTTTAGCTCGTTAAGTCATTAGGTTGCTAGGTCGCTTGTGAAGTTAGGTCGCTAGGTCGCTTTTAAAAGAGGAGTTAACACTTGCCCCTCGAAGTACAGGCCTATGTCATAGGTCGTGTGCTTCGATCTAATTCTGCTAAGTCGTGAGCGACCTAAAACATGTGCTAACTCACGTGCCCATTCGCCTTCCTCTCTTTGCCCCATATAAACTGCTAGCTCGCTACTTCTTCCTTACTTAACTGCTTCGATACCCCGCTCTGCCATTAACGAAACTTCGTGATTTCAAAGGCGAATTGGAGCTAATCAGTCGACGATTCATCCTTGCTATCATATTGCGTAAGTAAACTTGATCTTTATCCATCCCACGATCACCATCGAACCACGAATTCCAATCTTCAGACCCCAGACCAACTTCGTACGCCGTGCTTCACTTTTGAGTCATGTTGCGATCGGTTTCGATCACCATTAGCTATGTTGCCATTGCGATTCGCGAAAGCATAGCAGCGCGCTGGATCTATGATGAATAAGAGATGATTTGAATCCACGTTGGGCGATTTGATGGTGTGGATAGATAAATGGTCTTGCTGAGAATATGGTGGATTTCGTTGCTTAGGTGATAATGGGTTATCGGGTTATCAGTTAACGAGATAGCGAGCTGTTTAATGGAGAAGAAGTTAGCGATTTAGTGAATCTGAGCGACTTAGAAACCTTCGCGACCTAAAAAACTTAGCCGACTTATCAACCTGCGACTTAAACCACTCGCGACTTAACTTCTTAGGTCGCGCTTGTATTCAGGCGACCTAGGACTTAGTCAGATTTGCACTACTTTGTCTTGAACAATGTGACTTAAAAGAGTTCGACTTATGTAACTCGCGACCTTGTTGTGTCTTAACTTGCCAGAATAGCATATGAATTCCAAGCAGGACGACTTAATAGAAACCCGACCTATGTTAGGTCGCTTGAGCATAATCTGGATGACCTAGGAGATGAACAGAACTGGAACACTTGTAAAATTTTGAAAGCACTTGATTGAATTGTTTGAACTTGAACTGTTTGAACTTTGTTGCACTTCCTTACAGATTATACTAACTTTTAAGCTAACAACCTGTTAAACACAACATTTGCAGAAAACTAGGGCGAATATACTACCATTGACTGCCCACATCGAATGACAGATTGGTCGATAAAGAATAATCAACTTAAATGAACTTTGTGAATGAAATGCTGTGAATCAACAAATTCAAGTGAAGTATTAAAGAACAGCTAAAATAATCAACTAAAGCTGATCTACTTGCATCAATACTGTACTTGAACTTAAAATAACAAGCCCTGAAACTCTATAATCGACTAATGTCAACTAATTTGATTCCAGTTATATTTGCTTGTCATTTTACTAGTTTTGCACAACACTTCACACTTTTAGGAAACGTGCACCTTCATATTTGAATATCCAGTTCCTTGTGTAGAATGACTTCTCAACAAGAAGAAATAGGGCAAGCTGAAGAGGTTTTTCCAATTGCTAACCCGTTGAATGATCCTCCGGAAAGAGCTTCGACCACTTTGAACCACATAATTTTTAGTCAGTTGTGCATTCAGTTCGGCATTGCTGAAGCAGACGCTCGGCTTCCCGGGATAAATGATACTGCTGATAGGCCACCACACGGCTTCATTGCAGTTAACCGACAGATGTGCTTGAATGGAGCTATTCCTCCTTTCAATGACTTTCTTCGAACGCTCCTTCTCCGATTAACCATCTCTCCTTTCCAACTACACCCCAATGGCTACGCCATCTTGATAGGGTTGTGTGTGTTATTCAGGAGGACACTTGACCGTCTTCCGAGCTTCGAAGAAGTCTGCTATTTGTGCACTTTCGCAAAGAACAAAGATCATCCTTCAATTATTCTCATGAGAGGCACGAGAAACCGTAAACTGATTTTAGACTTGCCCGAGAGTGCACACGGGTTTTTAAGTCAATTCTTCTATGTTCGTTGCCCCCCGGGGTTCTATGCCATCTGGAGAATTGGAAGTAAGATTGTCAGTTTCTGCTCACTTCACCTTTTCTGAATTTCTTGGAACTCGAATTGCCAAGTACTTAACTTAAATCTTTACTTTTTGTAGCATTTCCTCCTCCGCTTAGAGATCCCAGCCATAAGCCAACCTTCGAAACATTAAGTGCCGTGGCGGCTGAGGAGAGAAGCATTAAGTTTTTGCTGAAAGACGAGTTTCTACACCAAATTGAGCTTTTACATCCCTCTCGATCTACTCAGTTTCATGAAGTTTCTAGTTCCGAGACTGAAACATCAGCTGCCCCGGTTTCTACCGAAGAAGTCGCATCGAAGGAAACTGCTACAGGAGCTTCGTTAGTGAAATGTTCCACCCCCGCCGATGTCGCGGGGTCATCCGGCAAGCTTACACTTTCCCCGGTGATTGAAGAAGGAGTTGAAAAAGAAAGCTCCGCTGGGCATGCCGGTGACGATATTTATGGTGGGCTGAGTGACCTGATGATAACTTCACAGGAGCTTTTTAAGGATGACCCCGTTACTACTAAAGTTATTTCTCCAGTAGTTGAGGCGACATCCACCCTGCAACAAGCTCCGTCAGCTCAAGAGTTGACACCGGTTGCAAAAGTCGTCACCGCTCCTAAACCAAAGAGTGGTTTGTAGCTTGACGTGCGTAGTTTGCACATCACACACACTTAGGATTTTTGGCGATTATATGCACTTGGCTTCTTTACTCTGAAATTTTTTAAGACTTGTCTTTTTCACTTTCAGATTCTCTGATGGGGCGAAGTGGTTCGTACTATGATGATTTTTTGCGCTACGGAAAGCGTGACTACTACTATGATCCCAGGCGCCATTTCTCTGCCCCTAGGGAGACCGACGAAGAAAGAGCGGCCAGAAAAGCTCAAGAAAGGAGGGCCCATGAGGAGCGCTACGGGAGAAAAGATGGGCGTTATGACTCGTCTCAGAAAGACGATGATTCCCACAAAAGAAAATCTCACGACGATAGAGGGAAGAGTCATATAGTTGAGGACCCAAGTAAGCGGGCCCGACTTAGCGAAAGGCCTGCGTCTGCAATTTTTGAAAAGCCCGTTGCTCCTTCCGCTTTAAAAGTTGCTTCCAGTTCTCATGCCTTCCAAAGAACTGATATTCAGACGATCCTCAACAGGCCATCATATCAAGTTGAAAATGCTCCGACTGCTCTTCAAAGTCGATTTCCACACTGGTGCTTAAAAGGGGTGCGTTTTGATCTTGATTTGGTTCCCATCGACAAACAAGCTATGTTGAGGAATCTTGACGCCGTTAAACTTGACATTGAGAGAATGTCTAGATGGCAAAAACTTGTCGATGAGCTTCAAAGAATCAATCGCCTAAATCTTAAGTCTATGCTAACGATGGAAAGCGACAAGTCGGAGTGGAAGAAAGTTCTTGAGCAACATGATGCAGAAATGAAGAGCATCGCTGATGAAAACGAGAGACTTGAGTCCGAAGTTAAGAAACTCAAAGAAGACCTTGCTACCTCTTCCGCTTCTCATTCTCAAAAGGAAGAGGTTTTTCAAAAGCAGGTGAGAGATGCACATGCCGCCCAGAGGGATGCCGAGACGAAACATGAGGCAGAGCGACATGTAATTGAAAAATACCGCAAAGATACCGTTCAGCTGCGGGAAAGAGTTAACTCCCAAGACCTGGAGATTGCAGCGTTAAAAGCTCAACTTTCAAAAGTAAAAAAGGAGTGTGATGATGCTTTGGCTGGAAAAGTGGCTGCTGAAGAATTGCATGAAACCACCAAGGCCACCATCAGCTCCACTCTTTTTGAGTTTTATGTTCTCAGTTTCTTGGGACGCGGAAGTCTTTCGTTCTTGGGCCCGAAATACGAGATCACTTTGGCAGAGGTGTGGGAGGCAATAATTGATATGTATAAAGATACGGGCTATGCGGAGGAGGACCTGGAAGCTTGTCATTTGGATGACGATGGTCGTGCTGCCCTTGCTAGAGGGAAAGAATAGCTTGCCAGGGAGCGAGCCGAAGCAGCAGGAGGATAGCGTTTGGAGAAGGCGCCTTTAACCGACCCCGCTCGTCCTTCGGCTTCGGTCGACCCTGATACCATTGGCTCTAGTTCTCATTCTCCACCTCCTGCAAAAGCCGAAGTTAAAACCGCAATTACCGAGCCTCCCACTGAAGAAGAGGCCCCAGAAGATGTCGAGGCCCAAAAGTTCGAGATTGAACTTGCGAAGCTGAACTCTCCAGGTAACTTTGACGTTAATCCAGTTGAAGTGGATTACTCGTTTGATTCAACTGAGCTCGATGAACTTCTCACTTATTACTTAAGTCTTGATGAGCCAATATCTTCTCTTTTTGCGAAGAATACTGATCTTAACTTTTCTTCTTCTGTAGTGAGATCACCAAGTGCTATACATACTTCTCCTCCTCCAGCTGTTGTTCCTCCATCTTCTCAAGTTACTCCTCCTTCTGGTTCTCAACCGGGGTCGCAGGAAGAAAAAATAGAATCTCTTCAAGACTTGGACAATCCGGCTGCTTCGCAAGGACAGAAGGCGGAAGAACTTGAGGATGGTGAGAAGACCCCGGAGCAACCTTATGACGATGACACAAAGCTTTCTGCATTGATTACTCCGGGAAGTGAGTCTTCTTCAAAGAAGAAAGGGAAACGCACAGTTTCGAAGAAGTAGAAGAAAAGCGCTCCTGCTGGTGAAGAAAAAGTGGAAGCAGATCCAGCTACACCTCCTTCTCCTTCTTCCCCGACCCGTCCACGCCGGCTTCAGAAATTAATCATCAAGCCGGGCAAGAGCTCTAAAGGTGGCGGGAAGAAGGAATAATGAGCTTGACTTTACACTTCTTGTTTTGCTTTTTGTTTGTATTCACAGACTTGTATTGACCGGAGACTGTGCGGGTACCGGCCCTCGCTTTTTGAATCCTGAAGCGAGCTTCCGAAGAAGGCTTTGATTTCTTGGACGTGCCTCGTTAGAGGGCTTTTGCCTCCGAAGAGTTATGCCTCCGAAGAGGGCTTGTGCCTCGTTAGAGGGCTTTGTTGGCCTCCGAAGAGGAGCATTTGGCCTCCGAAGAGGAGCATTTGGCCTCCGAAGAGTAGCATTTGGCCTCCGAAGAGTAGCATTTGGACTCCGAAGAGTAGCATGTGGACTCCGAAGAGGAGCATTTGGCCTCCGAAGAGGAGCATTTGGCCTCCGAAGAGGGCTTTGTTGCTTGTGTCCTTCCACCATCTGCTTCTTAGTGATTCCTCGTTATCACTTCAAGTACATGTCCCATTCTTTTGCAAGTTGTTTGCTTTTTGCCAGAGAAGTGTACTTTATCGTTGAGTGAATCCACGGGGCAGACGCAAGCTACTTTACCGGATGTTCGTTTGCACAAACGATCATGATTGGTTAGCAAGGGTCTGGAACCTTCTCGTCAGGAAGGTGCCCGCTTTGGTGGAACCATCAACTGTTTGTGAATAGCACTTCTTTTGTAGGAGTTGAATTTGGAATTTTATGGCTTGGCATTTGTTTGTTGAGTGATTTGTAGGAATCGCTTGGCTTCGTGATGTGTTGAATAGGTAAGCTTTGCTTTGATAGCCTGCAATATTAAATCGACATTTTAGCAATATTTTTAATATATTTGCATATCGAAATGAGACAGGCATCTTATAGTATTAAAGAACACAAGACTTATAGTTCTTTGTTATTGATTCGCACTGATTTCTCAGTGGTTTACAATACAAGAGTTATACATCCATCATCATTTTACAAATTTAAGCAATGCTTTTTAAGTAAAATATGGACGCAGTCATTGCTATTCCAGAATCTCGGGATTGAATTTCCATTTCCACTGGATTCATAGTTTTGGATCCATATGCCAGACAGAATGAAAGGTGCCCAGTTGCAGTTTTGTGGGTAGTTAGCAGCACTTTGATTAACTTCATCTCAAAGCATAAGCATATTTCTCCAACTCGTCCTAACTTCTGCCTGCTGGGTGAGGACCCCTTGTGACAACATCAATGACAAGCCTCTCAGATTCCTGCACTGCAGTTTTATCGCCTGAGCCGGATTGATGGGCAGGAAGTTGTTGCCCCTGAGTGGATGAGGTTGGGTCGACTCTGTTTTTCTTCACATATTATTGCAGTTTATTCTGTTTCAGCAACTCTTCAATCACATTCTTTAACTGGCGACATTGGTTAGTGTCATGGCCAGGTTGATTGTGAAATCGACAGAATTTCCCATTATGCACTGCACCTCTCCCCATCTCAGGTGGTTTGGGATACTTGACAACATCCTTCGTTGCGAAGAAGATATTTTTCGGTGTATCAGTTAAGGGAGTAAAATCTGAAGGATTAAAGCAGTGAGGTTTCTTCTCATTTCTCTGCTTCTTTCCTCCGTCATTTTCCCTTTTCTGGTTTCTAGATTCTCTTTTGTTAGAAGCAACATCGTTATTCTTGACTTCGGCAACAACTACTTTTGCTGGCGCAGAAAGGCTTTCTAGGCGCATGAATTCGTCGGCCTTTTTATAAAACTTCTCAAGTGAATTCGGTTCCTTCATTTTTAACCATCTTCCGAATTCACTTGATTTGTCGATGGCTCGCATCAAGTAAGTCAGGATCATTCGGAGTTCTGCATTATCCACTTCGGCTAAGGCTATATTGAAACGGTTCAAGAAAGATTTGATAGATTCTCCGGGAGCTTGTTCAAGGCTGGACAGTGACATCATATCCTTAGCCTTTGAAGCATACAACCTGAACTGCTCTTTGAATTTTCGAGTTAAGTCGGAGAATTGATCTACGGACCGAACTGGAGGCTTTGTGAACCAAAGTAGAGCCACTCCTTCCAAGTACACTGGAAAGTATCGACATTTAATCTCATCTGATGCTCTTCCACCGGTCATATGCCAGTCATACTTATATAGGAAATGATTAGGATCACTTGTCCCCCTATAGGCCGGGATAGTAGGAGGTACAAATTTCCTTGAAAATTCTGCTTTCAGGATCCTTTCAGTAAACGGAGTTTTGCTTGGAGCAAATCCCCAGTCGCTCTCATTTTCTTCCCTCTGCATGCTCTCTTTCATGATTCGACGAACCATCCCTGATAGGTACTCCTCATTGTTCAGAGACATCGCCGGGCAGACGTCAGCTATTCTTTCGGAAGTTTGCATGGGCAAATGTTCGCGAAAAGTTGGCTGCGGCCTTGAACCTTCAGCTTGGAAAGGTGGCGCTTCGGCGGTGTCAGTTGCTCTTTGAGGAATACCTTTCCCTTGGGAATTATGGGCATCTTCGGCAATGGTTGTTTCATTGTTTTCTGGTTGTCGATTTGCCCCAAGCAGGGCGTTTAATCTGCCCATCATCAAAGGGTTTTGAGCTTCAATTTGTTGGTATAATCCAGACACTACATCATCAAATTCAGCCCTTGTGACTCCAACGGTAGGAGTTGCCTGGTTTGCTACTGGGGAAACGAAGGTCCCCTCAAGAGCATTTCCGGATCTGGTAGATCTACTCTTTCTTCCAGGAGCCATGATTTCAGATAGACTTCTGGTCTTTAGAGAGATTCTTTCAGCAAACTTTTGCGAAGCAATGGTGAAAAATATTCCTGAGTTCAATTCTCAGTGAAAGCACCAAAAATGTTAACGCTAAAAGTTGAACGCTAACACCCCGTTGTATGTAATGAAAAAGTGAAAGCACCACCCGTTGGTACGGGAACAAAAGATAAGCAGAGAAATAACAAAAAGCAGTAAAAAGACAACAGTTTTATAGTGGTTCGGCTTAATATCTAGCCTACGTCCACTTTAATCTCCTTTATTGCTGATTCAATTACAACTTTTACAACAATCTTCGATTACAACACCACTTAGACAAGTAGCTAGAACTCCGATGTAGAAGAATCTTTCGAATTCATGTTGAATGTGTTAGATCTCCTCTTGAAGTTCGTTGAAGCGTCTTTTGTGTTTGAAGTGTCGGATGAGTTGAGAAAACAGCAGAGTATAGGCGTTCCAAAAGTGAGCCCCCCCCAAAGTCCCCCCTCAGTTGGAGCAGGTGCAGTATTTATAGGGAAAAAATTGTGCAGAGCCATAGGTCGTGAACGACCTAAGGTAGGTCGTAGGTCGTGAGCGACCTAAGGTAGGTTGTGGTTCACCAGTGACCTAGAAGACATGGCTTGATAGAGTTGCACTTGATCTGTCTGAATGGGTTGGTAAGTTGTAGGTCGTGAGCGACCTAGGGGAGTAGTTGGCGACTTAACCACGTTGAGATACCTAGTGGAGCGACCTAGGTAAGTTGCGAGGGTAGCAGCGACTTAGTGCGGGTCGTCCTATATCTTAAGCGACATAAGGATGTGAAGCTTGTAAGTCATAGGTCGTACACTTGATAGGTCGTGATAACCTTAGGTCGCTAGGTCGCTTGTGACGTTAGGTCGCTAGGTCGTTCCATCCTTTAGGTCGCTAGCTCGTTCTGGCTTGTGCTAGTTGCTAAGTCGTCATCTGTTTAGTTCGTTAGGTCGCTTATACCTTTAGGTCGTTAGGTCGCTGGAGCTTTAGGTCGTTAACCCGCTATGATCTCCAGAACCTTTAGCTCGTTAAGTCATTAGGTCGCTAGGTCGCTTGTGAAGTTAGGTCGCTAGGTCGCTTTTAAAAGAGGAGTTAACAATTATGTCGACTTGCCTCGTTTAAATGTTTAGAAACCGCCATCGATAACATAACATCCCACACATCGACCAAAATTCATAAACAACTCAACGGATAAGTAAACAAAATATAAAACATTTTATAACACTAACAAGTACGGTCTCTCATATATATACACTCAAACAGACTCATTCTAGGGTATTAATACCCTATCTCTAATGAGTCAAACCCCACAAAGCTAAGGTTATCGCTAAACCTAGCTCTGGTACCAACCGTGACGACCCACATTTTGGAAGGTTTAAATCGACAATTATCCACACATGTCCAACTTAAACAATCCAGAACATAGATAATCAATGGGCATAATTGAGAAAAATAAGGAAAGAAAAGGAAAACAAACACAGAATCTCATAGCGAAATGAAAAAATATAATAATCAAATAAACAGGTCATGAAGCTGTTTATATTATACACTCGATTATAATCTATACAACATTTATCAGAGTTATATACACATCAGGGATAAATAAATGATGTAGCCGAATAGCATGATGCCGAAAATAATAATAGTAATAATATACCAAATCTTCGTCCTCCGGAAAAACGATCTTCAATTCGCTAAAAAACACAGGGCTGACCCAAGCATAATGAAAAGAAAAAACACTCGAGTCAGGACTAAAATACTCTTATGTAAGTCAAATCAATATCATGAAATATGAGTGTAACAACGTCAGAGATGTTTACGGGATTTTACATCTCATATCCAGTGTATAACATGCGTGCAATAACTTAAGAGATGTTACGGGATTTTCCATCTTCTAAGGATCCGTTAAATTATTTATATAACATAGTATACGCTATAATATGTAATGTCTATCAGTAAAATAAATATCAAAATATCATTAAGGCTTTACATTGATCCACCTTAACACATTTTTATAGGTACAATACTAAACCAAAGTTGTAATCGGCTCGCGTAAGGATAAATATAACAAGGCACGTAAGGCAATGCCCAAGTTGGATTCTACCAGTTTCCCTTTCTGGATGGTCGTAACCCATCCGTGGACGACCGCGGCCATAAATCCAAACAAAAGGGTGCACCCATCGAGTACGAAATCATAATAATAATACGAGGGATCAACGTCGCTAGAGGTAGCTAACCTCATTGGCCAGACATAAACTCCTGTTTTAGTCATTTTAATTATGACACGGGTGTCAAGGCTATCCATCATCGTTCTCTTACTTCATTCCAGTAAACGTTCACCAATTCAACCACTACATTCTGGGTATCATCCATCGCGTACACAGTTGTTAAAGTTGTTCCAATATTGACAAAGAGTATGCTAATAAGAGGCCCCGGTCTCTTTAACAACCAAACATCGTATTACACACCGGTTGGTACTTTTATATTTCGAAAACAATTCGTACTTGATATCAAAATATCATATTTGCTTCAAAATCAAATCCATTTCGAAATTATCGTATTTACTCAAAATATACCATATCATTTTTGCCTTAATATCTTGATTTCGCTTCCATAATTGTTTCGAAATTCAATTTAGCTTATAACTTCATTTTACCTCATTCACATTTAAATCCAAGATTTAAATATAAACATTCCATCCTTGACCGGTTTGAATTTAAAAAAAATAGTTTGAATAGTTTTAAAATAGCTTAAATAGTTAAAATAGTTTAATAGAAATTAGTTTAAGTATTGAAAATGGTTTATATAGTAAAATAGTTTGGAAAATCAAAATAATTTGAATATTTGAGAAGATAGATTTTAAATAGTTTACACTACAATAATTTAGTTGAAAATAGTTTCAAAGTCAAACTGATTTAATTCCAAATTTCCCAATTCAAATCAAATTCAATTTACATTTCAATTTAATCAATTCAATTCCGATTTCAAGTCGAATTTTACTTCGATTCCAATTTCAATTCAAATAAATTCGATTTCGAATTAATTCGATTTCAATTCCAACTGATTTCAGTTTCAATTCCAACTTGAATAAATTTCAATTCAATCCCAATTTAATTTCAGTTTTAGTTCCAAATTAATTTCAATTCCAAATTAGTTTCAATTTCAATCCCAAATTAATTTCAATCAATTTCAATTTCAACTATCTGATTCAATGATTTAATTTCAACTCAATTCTCAATTTTAAACCATTTCGATTTATATCAATTTCAAGTTCGATTTTTAAAATATCGATTCATATCACTTAAATCAAATTAACTTTTAATATTCAATTTAAAATCCAAATCTTCAAATATTTGAATTCCGAGCTCAGTTTTGAAATATCGTTTTATATTAATTTTACTTAGCAATATTCAAAGTTCGAATAAAAGTTCAATCTTTTAAAACAATCAATTTCTGAAATTCAAATCATATTCGATTATAACTTCAAAATCTCAACTTCGATTATTTATACAATTCCTGTTTCCCAATTTAAATTTCAACATTCCGAGCTCAAGGTCAAAACTAATTTGATTCCCATAAATTCGATTTTTATTTCTTTAAATCAAATAATTTAAATAATTTCAAGTAAAATTTTTTGAATTCATTTAATTTAACCAATCCGATCTTCGTATATAATTTTCTATCCTATGGCCAAGTGAATCAATTATTTCAATTTAATTCAGGAATGGATATATATCATTTCATTCCAAAATAAATGTCATAGGTATGTCAATGGATTGCTAAACAAAAGGCATTTGCACAAAGTAACTCTAAGGCCATGAATATACTATTATGTTCACTAGATATAAATGAATTTAATAGAGTATCTATACGTAAGTCTGCATTTGAAATTTGGAGAACTTTGCAAGTTACACATGAAGGCACAAGTAGGGTTAAACAGACTAAGATTTCCATGTTAACAAATCAGTTTCAATTATTTAATATGACTCCAAATGAGTCCATATCTGATATGTATAGTAGATTTTAAGATATAGTTCACTCACTTATTGCATTGGGTAAAAGTTTCTCTAAGGAGGATCAAGTTAGAAAAAATCCTCAATTCACTTACTCCCGAATGGGACCAAAAGACTCTTGCAATCAAAGAGGATAATGATATTAGCAAACTAAAGATTGAAGAGTTTATTGGCAATTTAATGTCTTTTAAGGCACAAATGCAGGGTAGAAGAGAAAACAAAGCAATAGAGAAGAAATCCATAGCATTCAATGCAATGACGGATAATTTGGATTCAGATAGTGATAATAATGAAGAAATTACTTTCACGACAAGGAATTTCAGAAAATTCCTGAAATATAGGAAGATGAAATTTTATAAAAGAAATAACAACAAAAATCCTGGAAATGGAAGTGGAAGCGAAAATGACATCTGATGTTATAATTGCGATGAAACTGGCCACTTAAAACGAGATTGTCCGCATCTCGAGAAATTGAAAACCACACCAAATGCTGATTCACCTAGAAAATGAAGAAGAGCATATACTGCAACATTAAATGACTCAGATACATTATCAAGTGAAAATGAATCAGATATGGAAATAGCCAATATATGCTTCATAGCAATATAGAATTCAGATATAAATGGTGAAATAGGATCAAAAAGAGATGATCAAGGAGCAAGAAAGGTATTTCGACGCGATTCGATGGATGATCTAAGCCCTGAACAAAGAAGAACCGATCGCTAATCTAGAGTGCACCATCAACAAAGACGATGATGATTGGGAGGCTATTAAAGCAGATCCAATCTTTGGCACTTATGGATGGGTTGAAGTCCCACAAAATTTCGAGTTTAAATATAGGTTTAATTGTATATATATACTTAATCTGATTGCATTGGTTTGTTTGGATTTGATTGGTTTTGAATTTGTTTGAATTTGAATATTATTTGGTGTGTCGCATTATGTGTGCTAGGAATAAATTGAAATATTGAATAATGTTATCTCATTTTACATATCATATTTCTTATATATCATTCTTGTCATTTTGTATTTCATGATCATATTACCTATCACTCCTATATATATTTATATCATTATAAGTATATAGTGTTTTATTTAGGGGGGGGGGGTTAAGATTAATATTAAGAGATAGGGTTAGAATTATAGTTAAAGTTAGTTGCTTTTGATTGATGACAAAGGGGAAGAAATATATAAAATACTAGGCATAGATTAAGGGGGAGTTTATTAGGCATAGATTAAGGGGGAGTTATATTGTATTTTATATAAAAAGTTGTCATCATCAAAAAGGAAGAGATTGTTAGTACTTGAGATATTGGTTTTGATGATAATAACTTTAGGAAATCATATAAAATATAAATACTAATGTTTTATCAAGGTATATAGTATATAGTGTAGGATATTAGACAGGTAATGATTTAAGAAGACTGTACAATATCAAGTAAAGGTTGAAGAGATTCAAGATGTTGATATAGAGACTCAAGTGCTAGAGAATAAAGACTCATGAGTATTGAAGATTTCAAGATATTTCGGATAAGTTTAGAGTCATAGAGTTAAAATTCTGGTAGCACTTGATCTCTCTCTCTATTTTTTAAATATACTTTTCAAAACGACTTTTAAATAGTTTTAAATTTCTTATACTTATAAATATTATTTTAAGTTTTTAATATTTTACTAAGTTATTGTTTTTATTAAATTTTGATTTATATTGGTTTATTTTTCAAAAATCTAATCATATAATTTTACTCAAGTTTTATTATGATTTAAAAGTGTATAAATTATACTTAAGCTTGTTTACAAAGTATAAGCATACGTTTTCAAAATAATATTTTAAAGTGTTTTTCAAAATTACAAAGAGCATGTCGACAAACTCTACCCCTTTATGTCGACATACTAGCCATGATTTTCAAAATCAAATTTCAAAAGAAGTGTATATTCGTCGTATCTCTTCACGGACAGACATAACCGTTATTCCTTTATAAATACACGTCTTTCCAACTAATTTTATTATCATTTTATATTCTTCTTCTCTCCTCCTTATCCGCTTTCATTTTCTAAACAAAAATATAACCGTACTCTGCCAAATTTTAACCAGAATCAAACTCAATCACCATTAGTTTGATTCGCTATCATTTTCTCTCTGATTTCTATCATCTCCCTCACTCCAATCAAGATTAAAGTGCTATTCAAGAGTTATAGGATCATTTGTAATCAAGATTGAAGATCTGAGTTTGTAATACTCTATCAAATCAAATCGCTATACTTGTGGGTGAGATTGTAGCCTTTAAATCAATTGGGTTTGTTTAGTAGCCCGTAAACTTGTGGGTGTGCTTGTAGCCCAGAAATCAAGTGAGTATACCAGGATGTCAGGATTCTGGAGGGTGTGTCTTGAGGCCTTGAAATCGAGATTGTATATGCATTTACTATTTGAAAAGAAATCCGTACGACAAATTGTGCGAGACTTGATGTAGGGTAGCTCCGAACCAGTATAAAAACATGGTGTGTTCTTTCCCTTTACTTTTATTATATTTACTTTTATCTGTGCTTTGATTATGTGATTAATAATTGCATAATTCTAAATATTATTTCAAAATATTTCAAAAAAATCCGTATAAATTAGAAAACACTATTCACCCCCCTTCAAGTGTTAATTTAGCCTTAAGATCCCTATTCTGCAATCCTACAATGGCCATATTGGCTCCATAAAAATTTCCAAACCCATTTGGTTTTTAATTAATTTGAATAAAATTTAAATTTCCATCAATATCATATATCAATACGTATATATATAACTTTTATATGCTCACTTTATTAAATCCTAATGTCATTCAAATAAATCAAATAAAGTTTAATAATTAATATTTCATAAATATTAATTAATCTACTGAGTCTATAACAATTATAATTTAATTAAATCAAGTGGTATTTCGGAGTATTCACATTGCGGCTGTTCTACTAAATTAAGCTATTAATTTAGTGAATGATTAATATTGAACAATTTGAATATTAACGTTCACACATCACCTTAGTTAGTGGTGTGAAAGTTTGACCGAATTGATCCTTATCCCTTTTTTTGTTAAAATCGAATTTCAGTATTTTAAGTCGGTACCCAGTAGTAACGATCATTTACATCAATGCCTTTCGTCAAAACTATAATACTTTAAGACCTATGGAATTTGGTATTGGTCAAAGTTCCAATATCGTCCACATTCAACTTGTTTAATGCAAACCCAAAGTCCTTAGTTTAATAATAACAATTATTTTTAACCATACTTTTCTGGCAAGAGAGTTTTACTTTGAGTTGACTATAGTTGATCGTGATGTTGACTTCATATAATCGAGAAGAAAAATTCTCTATTGAATAGTGTTTTACTTCCAATGCTTCAACTGAGACTAAACTATAATCATTTGATGGATACCATGTCATGATCTAACTATAATCAAAGTGGAGTATGCATACTAAAGTTCAACGACATTCTCAAGTCGAGGGAACTGTGAATATCGTTACTTCAAGATTCTCTATTAAACTTTAGTTATATTAAGCAATAGAAAACTCTTGAGTGAGTCACTCTATAGTTATTGGATAACTATCAATACGTAACCTCTTGGTGCCCCCAACAGCCATGAGTAACATTGCGCAACATTTGGAGAGTGTCACACACTTTACCCTCAACGGTTGTATCGATATCTTATCTCGAAATATCTTGACTAGGAATATTTAAAAAAATGTTATTTTAATGTGATTAATTTCTCGTAATTACAACACATTGTAATTACTATCACATAACATATTGTTTAAGAATTTTCTATTTAATATACATAAATTATATAATCAATTAACATATCATAATATGATAAGTATATAATAAAAAGAAAAAACATTTTATTTTGAAGGAGAATTTATTATAATCAATTAACTCATCTCATGTCCTCTCATGTCCTGCCATCCCCCTTACCTCCATCCTTGCCCATACTCCCCACCATCCCTACCCATGCCCTGTCCTCTTCATCGAGCCCGTCCTTTGACCGTCCTCCTCTCCCCGTCCCTCCCTTTCCACCTCCCATCCCTCCTTTAGTTCCTGCCTCCTCCTTTATCCCTCCTTCTGTTGTTGACTTTCCACCCCTTCTTTCTAATCCTATTCCACCACCCATTCTTCCTCCTCCTCTTCACTCTTCTGCATCCTCTTCAACCTCCTAGTCATCTCTTTTCTCTGTGAAGCCAAGAAATGCAAGAACTTATGTTCCAGTTCACTTTGACAGTCAATACTCGGGCTCTCCCATATCTCATCCTCAAGATATTATTAATGAAGGCATTAAATCATGGTCTGACTGTCTAGTGGGGTTATTTCTTGCCGAAATAGTCAACTTCATGGCAGTAAAAACTCATCTAGACAAAGCCTGGAAGCTTAAAGGCTCTTTTGAACTATTCCCTGATAAACTCAACTTCTACATGAAATTCACCAATGAGGAAGACAAGCTTCTAGTTCTTAAGAAGGATCCGATGTTTATACGTTTACAGATGTTCATCATTTCGCAATGGAACCCCACCTTTGCCTCAACTCATGCTGCTGTCAGAACTGTACCAGTATGGTGCACATATATAGAATTCCAATTTTGACTTGGACTCTACTTGGTATTAACTGGTTGGCTTGCCACCTTGGTAAATTGATTTGCTTCGATGAAAATATAGAAAGACTCAAAAGATTTGAGTATGTGAAATTCTTGATAGAGATTTCTCCAGAAAAAGAACTTCCCGACAGCTTGGCAGCCGGTGATGGTGCTTTTCCTGATGTTCTTATTGAATATTCATGGAAACCTTTAATATGTACCCATTGCAAATAATTTAAATCCAGCAAACCAGAACACTTAATAAAGCTATTTATAATTCTAATCTCCTTCCTACCCTTACTACTGGCTACCGTTTTCACTTGGAACAATTCCAGTAAAACTGGGAACTTAACATTTTGTAAACTTGACAGATCATATCAAAATTTCTCCTATGTGCTAACCTGGCCTAACTTGAACACCATCATCCCTCCTCCTTCCCTTTCTGACCACTCTCCCTTAATTTTAGATTGGGGAAAGGCATATGTGAGAAGGCAGCCCTCTTTTTCATTTTTTTAACAATTGGACTAATCATCAGGATTTCATGAAAATTGTTTCAGAATGTTGGACTCTAAATGTTTATGGTAACCCTATGTATATTTTGCAGGCTAAGCATAGGCATTTTAAAGAAGCTCTAAAACCCTGGGATAAAGACATCTTTGGGAATGGAAGCAGTATATCCTCTTTTATTCATGAAAGCTTATATCAGGTGCAAATGGTATTCAAGTATGTGTTGATCCTTCAGTGCTTACAAATCTTGTTACTCGGGAGTAGTCCAATTGCAAAAACCTAGCTAAAGCACTTATGGAAGAAAGTAGAATGGCTAAATAGAAGGAAAAAATTAAGTGGCATATCCATGGAGACACAAATTCTGCCCTATTTTAAGAAACTCTAAGGGTTAGACAATCATCTACTAATATTTCCAATATTTTAGACAGTACTTGTACTCTTTGTACTACTCCTGAATCCATTCATGGAGGCTTTCTGGAATATTTTCAGGACATACTTGCTAAAATTGATAATCCTATCATTCATGACCAGCTATTTGATAACTCTAATCTCCCTACCATTTCAACTGAATCTCATGATCTTTTAATTAGGGAGATAACTAATGAAGAGATTAAATAGAACATTTTTTCTATGAAATTTTCTAGCTCACCAGGTCCTGATGGCTTTAATGCCCATTTTTATAAAACTGCTTGGACCGTGATAGGATCTGATGTGACTAAAGCCATTAAAAACTTTTTCAAACACAACAAACTGATATCAAGTATAAATGCCACAAAGATTGCTCTTATACAAAAAACAGCCCAGCCTACTTTTGTCTCTCAGTACAGACCTATTTCTTGTTGTAATGTTATATATAAGTGTATATCCAAGATCATGGCTGCTAGAATGAAAATTGTGCTTGCTGATATCATTTCCCCAAATCAAAATGCTTTCCATCACTCTAGAGATATAACTGACAACATATTATTATCCTCTGAGCTGTTAAAAGGGTATGTAACAACCCACATATTTTACGATTGTATATTTAAATGTTTTATTTAAATATAACATCGTTAGTCGGATTCAAGTCCGAAATGTCACCTTTTGCAAACAGTCGAATAGGGACTCGAGACCACTTCCATTGAGTCCAAAATGGCGTTTGCGACCTTTTTGAGTATAAACATCGATATGTTTGGAGTTGGGTAGAATTTTGACATTTTCACTTAGGGCTTTGGGCTTGGGTTTGGGTTTCAGCCCATCAACCTTCTAATAACCTAACCCTTCATCCAACTCCTTTTCACTCGCTCTATTATTTCCTAACACTCAAGTTAAAAGAAAAATGGGGGAAGAGAAAAGAAATTAGAAATCCCTAAACCCTAATTCTCTTAGGAATTATCATCTTCAAGCTAGAAATCAAAGAAAAGCTTAGGTAAGCATCCTCTTCATCTTCTCCATCTCAATCCCTCTTCAATTTTCAGAAATTCCTATAACCTAACTTAGAAAAAACTTCACCTTTGATATTAGATTGAAGATTCTAGAGGTCGTATTGAAGAGAGATCAACCTATTGCTTGTTCTAGAGCTTATCATTTGTTGTTTTGGGTTGAAAAGGTGAGTTTTTAAACTCACATCTACGTCTATAGCTTTTGTTGTTGTTAGGTATGAATTCCTAACATCTATTCATGTTCATTTGCTTTTGATTTGAATTGATTTGGTGAATATTTCAATTTTTGGTGTTTTGAAGTCAAAATCTTTAAAAATCTTAGCTTTGATGTTTGAACATGTTTTTGGTGGTGTATCGAAGAGCCTATAGGGTTGGGTTGCCGATTGGCATAATCCCCTAGCGCCCATCGCTCGTCCGATCGCAATTTGTTTGGATTTTGCCCTTGGTAGGGCTATGCTGAGAAGACTGAAAATTGCAGATTCAGTCGACTGAATTCTGAGTTCAGTCGACTGAACCTAGAACCAGAAAATTCCTGGTCCCTGTGTCAGTCGACTGAACTCTGAGTTCAGTCGACTGAGCCAGGAAACCGAGTGTTTCCAGGCATTTGTCAGTCGACTGAACTCTGAGTTCGGCCGACTGAACCTGGAAACAGAGAGTTTCCAGGCATTGAATCAGTCGACTGAACTCTGAGCCCAGTCGATTGAATCTGGGAGGTTGCATTTTTGCCTAGTTTAGGCAATTTTTGTGTGGATTTCCAATTTTTAATCGATTTTGTTGATCCGATTTGTTGTTATCATTCATTATTGACTTTGATGACTTCTTGTTTGGGATTTTTGGGGAATATCCATTTTTGATGGATTCAGTATCGATTTTTATGGTTTCAATTCATATCTTCGAATGTGGATTTTGGTGATTGATTGTTTCTACAATCATTTCTGTGATTTGTCACTTTAAAATATAAAGGTTTTCTATACTAGTAGTAAATATTCAAACTCTTTCACAAAGATGATTTCAACTCTATTTTTAATACAAAGCTCGTTTATAAAACCGTTTTCAAATCTATTAGTATATACAAACCTTTACCTCATTCGTATGAGAAATCTAATTAAATGGCTTAGTAAAACAAGTGGTACGAAATGCTTGCGTTTACTTCATCGGTTAATTCTTGGACTTATTCGATTGAACTCTTGTGACAATTTTCGAGTGGAAATCTACAATTTGTTCACAAATATTTAAGTCAAGTTAGTGGTTATGGGACATGAAGCTAAACTCTTATATTTACTGGCTTAGTGCGATTCACACTTTTTATTGATCGATGATGATCATTTTGTGATTTAGACTAGCGATGTGCGATGTCTATTTGTTTGTGTGGGGACTAAAAACCCCGTTTGTGGAGCTTCGGCTCAAATTTGGCGGGGTAGCGACCTGTGGTCTTCGGGCCGTTTGTGGAGCTTCGGCTCAAAATTTATGGTTAGCGACCATGGAATAGCGTTCCATTTTTGAAACACGTGTTGGTGAGTTTTCATGCTCCCGTTTGTGATAGGCCTCCCCCCTTTGTGATTTCTGGATTTCTAATTGATGATATCTAGAATTTGTGTTTCACCAATTTTCGTGGATTGCATTGATAAGCTTTATCAATGTTTGTGTTTGGTGAATAATTTAAAGAATATGACATTCTTTTGGTGTTTGAGAATATTTGAGATATTGTATGATTTTTGTTGTTTATCGGGTGTATACTTGTCGCAGTATGGCATTATTGTTATCATACGTTTTTGTGATATCTCTTATTCTATCTCATTTTATCTGATATTTATAGCTAGACTAATCCGTTTATTATTTTCTTCTTAAATAATACTTGGGTCAAACTGAGGTATTTCAGGTGCTCCTGCTTGACTTCTTATTAGGGTCCGTCACCTGACTTTTGGCTAACTACTTTAGTACAGTAGTTTTTGTTAGTATACAATTGTGATAGAGACTCCTTGTTGTATACTTATTCTTTTGTCTAGTACTTGTATCTATTCTTTTGTGATGTAGTGGATCTAGTTTGACCACTATTTTGATGTACACTTTTATGTGTCATATTCATATCTGTTTCCGCCTTTGTGATATGAATATCTGTGACTGATTTGTGTTATGTTTATTTCTATATTTGTTTCCGAAGTCCACATAGCCACTGTGTAGTAGCTTTGAGTTTGTATTTGATATGTCGGATTTCCTCTTGTTATGAAATGTAAGCTATATTATCTGACATATCGGTACTCGCACAAAGTAATTACACAGATGGTCGCTCCTCAACAGCCTTATTCTTTGTGCTAGTTGACGGCATTACCCCGTAGTGTCCTTGGCTAGCGTGAGTATAGAGGTGGGGCATCACAGCTTGGTATCAGAGCCAAACTTCGGAACAATATAGAATAATCTAGCAAGGATCATTGTCCTAAGTCTTTCTTAGGAATCGTGCCATAGGATTTAATTCAAGTCTTCGTACCATTCTATCCTATTTCTTTTTATGGTGCCTTGTTGTAACGATACGGATTTTTCGCGTTCGAAAATCGACATCCATACTTTACATCGTACTCGAATGTCATAGATTCGACCGTTCAAATCCGAGTCGCCGGAGCTTATAACAACATTAAGTAAACAACACAGCGGAAAAAGAATATATCAATTACATAACATTGATACAATGACAGATACAAAATCTGATACGACAGAATGATACAACAGATATCAATATACATCAGAGATATGATACAAGAAATAACAACGGAAAAGGAAATAGATAACACCAGCAGTGGATAGAATATCTCCAATAGAATGCTCCAATCCATAGCTAGCGGAAAGCAAGGTCAGTCGTCCAAGGACTGACTAGCTCCAGATAATCTACTCAACCTGAATATCTGAAAAACCCAACTCTAGACTGCCCGTGTGGAAAATAGTGGGCACCCAGAGTTTAGGAAGGAAACAATAAACTCCAGATCAGTCATGGGACTGGTGTGAGCAACAAAAACAGTTTATCTTTAAACAAACACAAAAGGCTGTTTAACATTGAAATCCGCAATGCTTTTCGAAAATGAAACTACCATAAGGCCTCCCGCCACACACACAATGCAATCGCAGACTTGGAGGAGATTTCTCCTTATGATAGTCAAACATTCTTACTACGCAAAATCAAAACTCTTTTGATATTATTACTAGTGCATAGTGTAGAAAAAAACATTTCGAAAATATAATATAAATCTTAGCCAGCATACAACCATTATTGTATGCCTACTATAGCTACTACGTTCAATAGCAGGTTACCGCCACATTCCATAGCAGGTAATACAACTAAAACCGTACAAGGTTCGTATTGTTTCTTTGGATTTCCAACAAATGATCAGGCTAAGGAACTTCCTTACCGAAATAGAAACGCCTCTGGAAAGACGCCCCGGATCCTAACCGGATCTCTGCAACAAAAGGCCGACGCTACCTCACGCTCTAACCGAGCTGTAACTAGGTAACTAACACACGAGTCATGTCATCCCCCGGTCGTTACCGACCTTTATCCAAGGGGCCCCTCAACCAACAAAGCAACATCACAAAGTGATAAATATATAGTATCCACACGAGTTAAGTATCTGGGCTCCATACCATGATACCACCCTTTATCCAGAAGGAAATGACATACCCTAGGGGCGCTACCCCTACAAACCTTTGTCGCAACGTTCCTGTTTCGACCATTACCGGGTTGTGAGGCTCGACGAAGTCTCGTCCACAAAGCTATGCTTTTTCACAAAGCCACGCTTTTTCACAAAGCCACGCTTTTTCACAAAGCAACGCTTCGACCAACAAATGATCATCAGCACTTCGTATGCCACATTACCAAATTGGGAATGTATCACTAGTAACCATCAACTACATAACCTCTGAGCTCGTACGTCTCAGAGAAGGGTGTTAAGCTAAGAGAATAAATTCTCCGCCACCAACAGAAATGTATTTGATAGAAACCAGCTTTACATCTCAAAGTGTAACGTCAGACACACATCCATACAAGTCTGTTCCGGGTTCGAACAGAACCGAAGGCACTTCCGAAGAAGCCCTTGCAAATCCGGATAATTTCTAATCACGTCCGGACTTCCCATCACTTAAGGTGCTAAAATCTCTATACCGGGGATCAGCCGATGCAGAGACAATCAATGGTAATCCTTTCATTTTCGAAAGTATCCGGTCTTCACCGCCGGTCTTCAAATGCCATCCATATACGTCGTATCATTATTCGGAATGGGTTATATGACACAAAGGTCCTTTCCCGGCTAAACCAAATAATGAGCGCAGTTAAAAATCATATGGATACTGAGGTCTCAGTTAAATCACAGCTTAAAGCCCAAAACTTTTCATTCGAATGGTTAAAACAATTTACCATTTCCAATCTTTAAACAAAAAGATTCAATTCAAAAACCTTCACTGGTTTAAACAATTTCCACACTTTTAATCTTTTAAACAAAAAGATTTATTCACAAAGTTAACCCCATTCACAAAGATTCATTCATAGATTTTCAAATCGATTTCCATTTCAATTTGATTAACTCGTTAAATCTTTAAATCAAGATTTAACTTATAGCTTTCAAAACTCGTTTCCAAAGATTCATTCATAGCCTTTCAAAACAATTTCATTCCAAGTTAGATTAACTCATCCGGTCTTTGAATCAAAGACTCATTTCATAATATTCAAAACATTTCAATTCTATTTCAAACTTGAAACCGTTCAGCACAATTTGGAAATCCTTTCTTAAAATGAAAGCTATTATTATTTGAAAACAAGTAATTTTCGTTTCGGAAAAAATCCAGTTATATTTACACGAGTTAAAACCCTTGAATTAAATTCAAAATCCCAAATCAATACTTTTAAAATGGTTTAACCCATATATAACTTGTACATCATCTTTAATCCCTAGTTTCAAATCATAGAATTCAATTTCAAACTCGAATTCAAATTTAAATCAAATTATTTAAATTTTCAAAACTCGATTAAGTTATTCAAAATAACTTTTATCTTTGAAATTTCATTTCAAAAGCTTTTCACTTTAAACCCAAATTTCCCATTTCAAAATCAATTGAAATTAAAAATTTAATTTCAAAACATTGAATTTAAATCATCTGTGATTTAACCGATTTCCACGTGAAATCCATATTTGTGTGTGTATGGTGTAGTCCAGGGGTTTCACACAATAGTGCAACATCATCAATCATCACAGATATATCAATATCGATAAGCGGTATAATCCACAACGCTTATCTTCATTCACAGATTCATAGATAAAGTAAATTTATCAGTCACAAAGATTCATCATTACAATTCGATGTGGGTTTCGGATAACCAACTGGAATCCGACTCCCTGTCGCATCGAAATTCAAATGTCGTTTACGGGTCAAGGGGTTTCATATTCACATAGTAATATATCACAGAAACAGAAATTTCAGATATATATATCGCAGATAAGTAAATTACAGATCACAACATAAATCAGGATGTATCACAAAGCATCACATATCAGGGATATCAAACAATTCAACATTCACTAGAATCCAAACATCCATAAGTAAGATCAATTAATATCTGATTAAAATTAATTTATACCAGATTAATTACTTATGAATAAACTACAAATCTTGGTTAATTAATCATTAATAAATTAAAAATCACTTTGATTAATTATTCTTCAATCATTTATTAATTAACCATCAATAATAAATTAATTAACCTTTAATTATAATTCATCAACATTTATTTATTAATTACTCAACCTTAATTAATTAATCACATAATTAATTATCCACTAATTAATTATTCTTTAATTACTTGGTAAATCAAACTTAAATTATTAACAAATTTACCTTAATTACTTTTATTAAGTAATTCACTTCAAGTAGTTAATTTCCTTCAACAAATAAATTAACTTTAAACTTTAAAAGTTAATTAACCATTAAAACATTCTTTATATTAATTAACTAACCTTTAACAATATTAAGTTTATTTAAAATAAACTTTCAAAACAATTCCATTTTTAAAACCCTTATTTAATTTCAGACATAAACAACACCTATTATTTAAAAGTGTTTTAAACAAATTATTTGGATAGAACTTGATTTAAGTTTAAAGTTTTAAAACTGTTTTAAAACAAAATCAACAGACCCGAGCCAATGCCTGGAATACTCGAGCCCAACCCCGAGACACTCGCAACCCACTCTTGCTTCGAGTAACTCAAACGAAAAACTCGAGACATACCTGGGGAAACTACTTCTTCCCCAAATTATATATACGAGCCAATATACAGTGATACTCGTGCACGTGTACACCACCGTCGCTTGCTTCCAGCCACCACCTCATCGTCGAGCAAGTCGGCGATCGTCCTCAAACCAACCTCAGATCATCATCAAACCCATCCTCCTCGCGAAATTCGAATTCGAGTATAACTCGAAGCCTGGAACATGAAATTGCCTCGTCACCCAACCCTGGAAACCACCGCTGTTCTCGACATCTCGACCATCAGGGTTCGTGTAACTTCGGTCACGCGATCGTCACCCTCCCCTCTTCCATCACCTACGGCCGCGTGCAACTCGATGCACGAGAGAAGCCACGTCAATTGATTTCCTGACCACTCAAAAAATTAGGTTTAAGAAAAAGCAAATGACATCGCCGTCGCCTCCGACGTCGAGGCCACCTCCACCCATTTTTCCCATCACCTCAGTAGACTCGTCCACCTCCTCGCCCAACCCCGATACCCCTAGGTCACTGTGTCGCCGGAAATTGGTAAAAATACCATCTCAGTTCATCTTTGAACTGCTTTAAACATACTTAACTAAAAGCTTTCATTTTTATTTTAAAAATCATATTTTCGAATGTAGATTCCGATTATGTAATCGAATCAACAATTCATTCCGTTCGAATTTTATCATAATAACACATATTCCCTGTAGAACAGAGTTTCCAGTGATGATACTTCACCAACAGGTTCAAAACAAATTTTAAAAGCTTTGGTTTATGTTTAACAACATGTTTTGTTTTAAAATGTTAGCCTATAAATGATTGAAAATTGATGTTTTGTATGTTTTGATTAACTCCTTAACTCTGTAACTACAACAGGAAATCAACAGTATCTTCAAAAGTTATGGAACACTCATATATAAAATCACAGAGCTATACAAACAAAATACATATGCAAGCACCATATGATCACAGATTCAATCATACTTAAGTTTTCAAAAATTGTGTTTACTCACCGCAAAGAAGATGGACAGAGCAGCTAGACTTGAAAACAGTCTGAACTTTTTAAAACTGAGATTTGTTTTGCTTTGAATCTTTCTGTAAATCTTCTTGCTTTGAGTTGTAAATATATGATGCTTCTTCCTTCTTGTTTCAGTTTTGTAAAAAGAAATGCTAACTGTATTTTCTTGTTTCTGGTGTGTAAAATTTGAAGCTAACAGATTGTAGCTTTTAACACTGCTCGGGCTAAAATGAAGAGGAAGTTTGATATATAATAGGAGTTTACAGGGATGATGTTATTTGTACAATATAAAGTGATATTTCTTATACGATGGTCAGTGATTTTTCTAGCAAATGGAGGCTGAGGTACTTGAACGTGATGGCTATAGGACACGGCATTTATTACTTGTACAAATTTGCATATAATTATCTATATACTTATGCCTTGTCTCGGCTGATATAATATGGTTTGGTGGCTGAGGGATTGTGTTGTGATGGCTTCATTAATTAAAAGTTGTACCTATATTTTTTTTTATGTCTTCATTTCGGCTGTAATGTTTGAAATAACATGATGGCTTCCTTCACAAGCTTTTGTTTACTTGTTTTCATATTCGTATTTGCTCTACAAGCTTTTGCTTTGGTTTTGTTTTAAGTGTACATACTTATGTTATTTTACTAATGTATTTATCTTATTTTATTTTACTTATTGTTTTATTATTATTATTAAACCATCAATAATAAATTCAAAATTATATATTATTATTATTTATTATTTTAAAACATCTATCTAAGATTCAAATCACCTATATATACAATATTTTTAAATCTAAAGATTCAACAAATTTTAATTTGGATCCGGGGAAACTCGCTCCAATTTTCTAATTGAATTTACAAATTTTTATCCAAAAATTTATTTAATTACTCAATTTAATTCAAAAACTCAATAAATTATTAATTTAAATATATAGAAAATTTGGGGTCGTTACACTTGTTTTATCAATCTAGTTTGTTTGATATTCATTCTGTGAATAACCTTTTTCCTCTTCTTTCTTTCTTTCTTAAAGAAGAGAAATGGTTAGATCTGGCAGTCCTAGCGCTGGTCAATCCAGTAGTCCTTCTCTGGATGGCTTATTCATGTCTGCCCAACAACTTTTGGATCTTGTAAAGAATCAAAGGTTTATCTGTGCTTTGAGTAAGAACCCCAAAAAGGTTTTACCTCTGAAATTAGAAGTGCCTTTCGACCAGTTGGTAGATATCACTCTTCGACTTGAAGAGGCCGATAAAGAAAGTGATGTTGAAGTTATGGATGCCAAACAAAACTTCAACACCAACCAGAAGAGGCATATTAAGTTCAAAAGTCATAATCCCAACAAGAAAGGGAAGTAGGCAATTTCGGTAGATAAGACTCCTACCACTAGTCGTGGACGATGCTACAATTGTGGTTCTACGGACCACTATGCAAATGAGTGCCCAAAACCATTTTTTTGTCGTTATTGCAAAAGTTCGGGCCATCTTTTATCTTCATGTCCCAAACTTCAAAGTAGGAGTGAGGGAAAGCTAAATGTTGTGCAAGCCCCTAGTAACACTTCTCTTGGTCAAGGTATTTCTCCTTCTATCCTTGATGGCATTATTTTGTTTCGTGATTTTTCTATTTCGAATTCTTTTGATACGAGTGCATCTCCTTCTTTTATGTAAAAAGAATTTGTTGATACTTTTTTCTTTAAATATTTTGGGCTTGATGACTTCACTGAGAATTGCGAATCCGGTTGGTGGATCCGCAACACTCAGTTTGCTTTGTAAAGATGTCGAGATTATTTTATGTGATTATTCTTTCCGAGCCGATTTGCATGTTATGCGTTACTTAGGCTTCGGAGTTGATTTTTGGGAAAGGACTGGCTTAATCATTATAAAGCCCATATCCTATGTCCTGAGAGGACTATCAATCTTCGACATTCTCAATCTGTTAAGTAGATTTCTATTGTTCATAATGATTTTGATTTCCAATTCGGTGACATCATTTTATTCTTTAAACCCACTTGATAAGGAAGATGTTATTTCCCTCACTCAAGTAGTTTGTGAATTTTCCGGTATTTTTGAGTTTGTCTTAGGATTATCACCTAAGCAATCTATTGAGTGGTGCTAAGGTCTTTTCAGCTCGACCTTGCCACCGGTTTTCATCAACGACGAGTTGCAGAGAGTAGCATTTCATTTACCGCATTCCGCACTCGTTATGATTCTTGTGAGTGGTTCGTTAAGTCATTCGGTTTGACGAACCTTCTACCTTATTTCATCCATCTTATGAATCGAGTATTCTACGAATATCTTAATGAGTTTATCCTTGTATTTATTGATTATGGATGAAAACAAAAATTTAAAATTTGTAAATCTTTCTAATAAGATATTTATAAGTATGATAGGATTTTGTTCTTTAAACGAGCAAAGAATATTTGTAAATTTTTCAAGAGACTTGTTTATCATATAGAAGATGATTTTGTGTTGTTTTGTTCATTCATTGCTTTAAGAATTCTGGCCGATGCGCTTGATCAACGTTATCGATAGGAATCTCCTAAACGCTATGATGAGACAGTCAGACACAGTAAATAAAGCCTGCCGAGATTAGATATGCCACTCATGATTTAGAGCTCGCGGCTATTGTTTTCGCCCTTAGAATTTGGCATCATTATCTTTTGGGAGAGAAATTTGTTTTCTACACCGATCATAAATCTTTGAAGTATTTATTTTCTCAAAAGGAACTTAATTTGCATCAACAACGTTGGCTCGAGTTCCTTACATCTTATGATCTTGATATTCTTTATACTCCTGGAAAGGGAAATCGTGTTGCCGATGCCCTTAGCCGAAAGCAACAAGCGGTTGTTTCCATGATGATATCCGAATGGAACGATCTCGCGACTTTATCCACTTGTGAGATTCGAGATCGTGAATCCAATTCATGTTCATCTCTTGTTTTATGTAGCCTTGAGGCTCATCCTTCTCTTTTAGACCGCATTCTTGAAGCTCAAAAGCATGATTTCGAATTGATTCTTCTTAGCCAAAGTTGTAGGGATAAAATTGATATTGAAGGTTTGAAAGACTTTGATATTGATGCTCGTGGCGGTATTCGAAAATTTGGTAGACTTATTGTACCAAATATTATTGATCTTTGTAAAGACATATTAGAATATTCTCATCATTCTAAATTTACCATTCATCCCGGTAGTAGTAAAATATACGCTGACATGAAGCGACTTTATTTTTGGGATGGAATGAAATCTGATATTGCTAACTTTATTAAGCATTGCATGACTTGCCAACTCGTGAAGGCCGAGCATCGAAGGCCCGGTGGGTTATTGCAACCTTTGGAAATTCCAATATGGAAGTGGGATCAAATTTCCATGGACTTTATTGACGGTCTTCCCCGTTCTCGTTCGAGTCATGATAGCCTATGGGTGATAGTAGATTGACTTACAAAATCCGCCCATTTTATTCCCGTTCAGTCCAATCGGAGCGTACCTATTTTGGCTAAACTCTTTGTCAAGGAAATTGTTAAATTGCATGGAGTTCCTACTTCTATTGTTAGCGATCGTGGTCCATTGTTTACTAGTGGATTTTGGAAAGGTCTTCAAAAAGCTTTCGGAACGAAGCTTAATTTTAGCACCGCTTATCACCCTCAGTCCGATGGACAAACTGAACGTGTGAATCAAATTCTTGAAGATCTTCTTCGTGCATGTGTTCTTGATTTTGGTGGAAGTTGGAAAGATCATATTTCTCTTGTTGAGTTTTCCTATAATAATAGCTTCCAATCTAGTATTGGTATGGCACCTTTCGAGGCACTCTACGGAAGGCCATGCCGATCTCCTTTGTGTTGGCTTGAAGCCGGTGAGAAGCTGGTTTTAGGTCCAGATTTTATTCGGGATGCCACAGAAAAGATTGACCTTATTCGTCATAGGAAGAAAGAAGCTCAAAGTAGACAAAAATCCTATGCCGATAATCGAAGAAGGAAATTAGAATTTTCTGTGGGAGATTTTGTGTTTATTCGTGTTTCACCTATGAAGGGTGTTGTGTGTTTTAGTCGATCGGGAAAATTAGCACCTCGATATATTGGGCCATTTCCCATCACCGAACGCATTGGTTCTGTGGCTTATCGCCTTTTGTTACCGGCTCAATTTTCTGCTATTCATGACGTATTCCACGTCTCTCAACTACAGAAATGCCTTCGAGATTCTGATTCTATTCTTGAGCCCGGTGTTAATGAAGAAATTGAAGTTTCGCCTAATTTGACTTATAAGCAACATCCTATTCGTATCATTGCTTCGGAGGTTAAACGCCTTCGAAATAAAGATGTTCCTCTTGTGAAAGTTCAATGGTCCTCAAATCCTAAGGATTGCTCTTGGGAATCTAGAGAATTCATCGAGCGAACACATCCAGACTTGCTCTCTCGTGTTCCTGAAGGTGAACTTCTTATTTCAAATTTCTCCTTTTATGTTGATATGCTTTTATGGTTGTTACTTCTTATTTATTTCTTAAAGATTGCGAGGATGCAATTTCTTTAAGGAGGGGAGTCTGTAACTACCCGCATATTTTACGATTGTATATTTAAATGGTTTATTTAAATATAGCATCGTTAGTCGGATTCAAGTCCGAAATGTCACCTTTTGCAAACAGTCGAATTGGGACTCGAGACCACTTCCATTGAGTCCAAAATGGCATTTGCGACCTTTTTGAGTATAAACATCGATATGTTTGGAGTTGAGTAGAATTTTGACATTTTCACTTAGGGCTTTGGCTTTGGGTTTCAGCCCATCAACCTTCTAATAACCTAACCCTTCATCCAACTCCTCTTCACTCCCTCTATTATTTCCTAACACTCAAGTTAAAAGAAAAATCGCGGAAGAGAAAAGAAAATAGAAATCCCTAAGCCCTAATTCTCTTAGGAATTATCATCTTCAAGCTAGAAATCAAAGAAAAGCTTAGGTAAGCATCCTCTTCATCTTCTCCATCTCAATCCCTCTTCAATTTTCAGAAATTCTTATAGCCTAACTGAAATGACCCTCCAATTTTTACCTTAATTTCATAAGGATTTTTTTTCTCAATTGAACTTAGTTTAAATTTCACAGGGTCATTTTTTCTTTTCAAACAATGTGCTCTGGATTTAAATTTTCTACCAATATAAACATATCAATTCAGTCATAGAAATATACACATACATATGATGATATATGTGTTCCTCTTGTTAAAATCAGAGTTTATTATATATATATATATATATATATTACAAGAGATGGTCTGTCTGATTTGAATTTGAAATGGACCTACTCATAATTTGAATTCCCACATTCTTTGATTTTTACATTATATAAGTGGATCTTGTTCATATTTATTCATACTTGGATTTGATTATGTTAACCATGTTTCAGATAATCTTAGAACACAAGAGTTCATTTATTTATTTTTCTTTTGCATAGTTCAAATGTTTGATATTTTCCTAAGTACCAGAAAATGATATCTACATTTATCATTTTCAATTTATTTCTTTGAAGCCTCTCTTATTTTTTACTTATACAGTTTGACATAACATAAGTAGTTCTTTTATGTTACTGATATCTAAGTTTTCTATAATAAAGGTTCTGGACTTCGAAAAATGTTTATTTCTTTTTTATTTTAGAACAACCATTTTGTTTCAAGTGAACCAGATTTTGGATTCCAAATTCTTTCTGAAATAATAATACCAATCTGTTTTGAAATGCATGTTTACCATTTAACATTTGAAGGAGATTTTAACATAACTTTTAACAAAAGGATGTAAAACACTTTTAGTTCTCAAATTACAGACCAACATGCTCAACCAAGACCCCATTCTTTTGAAGCTGGTTGAACCATATGGCTGTGCTAACCAAACACTTGACTAGGGTAATTGAAATGTTATTCAGTTGCCAAGTGCTAAAAGCTTTCTTCAGAAAAATTCATTTCTTAAAGTAACACATACAAATGAGATTGAGTTCTTTTGCAAGATACCTTAATTAAAACAATTAAGTGTCTGAAATATACTACAAATTTGAAATCAGGTTTTTTACATTCAAAGCTTAGTGTCTTTAAATGATTCAAACCTGGCTACATCAGGTTATTAATTCTGTATGAAGATTACTTAAATGTAAATACACTTCTTCCTCAGATTTTCAAACTTTACCACATAACAAAAGTCAGCTGACAACAACCGATTTAATCAATCAAGGCAATTCATTACACATTCAAACATAATTCTCTCATGAATACATGCAAATAAAATCATCATAGGTTCTTATTAAAACTAGCTAGCATGTTCATTCACTCCTTCTCCTTAGCCCTAACTTCGTTTTCTACTTAATTCCAGCATTACCTGAAAGAGCATTAGTGACTGCCTCATTTTTAAAATGAGACACCCCCATATGCCATGAGCAAACAAGGGTCAGATCTATGATCTGGTATGAATAACATCCTTAAATTCATGATATTAAGCAATTGAATGATGTATAAGTTTGATCCAGTTACTTGAGTAACTCAACAAAACAACTATTTTCTTTGTTCCAGGTTAGACTGTCATGCAAGTATAATAACTTCATAAGTCAACTAAATGCACAATCATAATCATACATTCATTCACATCAATCTACAATACTTAGATGCTCTGGAGTAACCATGTTTCCATTTCAACAAATCTAAGTAACACTCGTCCTTTTGCCTCCTAGTTTAGGAGTTACCTATAAGTGTATACATGTCAATTTTATATTTCAGCCTCATCTGCTATTAAGGAATCACTGGGACACATTGCAATAAATTAATTTACATTATTGCACAAAGATCTCAGGGCTTAAACAAACCATGTGCTAACTTGCATACTTCAAATATAACAAGCATTCCAGCAGCCTTCTTGGCTCATCATCCCTAGTTTATCTACTAGAAGCATTTGTTTGATTTTAACATCTGATACTTAGATGAAAAATGCTACTGCATACATGAAAGCATCCCAAGCATCTTGTAAGCATAATTTCCAGGAACAAATAAATAATCATTTTAATGATGTTGTCCAGAGATATCTGGGTCTTAGATCCATACAAGAATCTTTACAACTATAAATAGAGATATGGCATGTTAGGTTTATATTTTTTTTTGATCTGCAAGTAACTATAGTTGAACCAGATTCACAATCTAGCTTAACCATAATTTTAACTTGTGAGTTTTAGTATCTTTTCTTTTTTTTGATCAGGGGTTCAGCACTCAAGTACACCCCTAATACTCTGTTCTAAGCCTCAGCACTTATACATAGTATAATGCAGCTCATAATGTTTTCTCCTATTAAAATGTCTCATGCCATAGATCCAGATTAGTTATGAGTATTCCTGCCTTGATTCTAAGGTTTTATGCTTTAACTTTTCTGGGTATAATGAAACAGTAAGTTGCACATCCAAAGACAAACATCACAATAGATCAAAGATCATCCAAGACAGCCATAATAAAGTCATGACATATCCAAAAGCATCCAAAGAACATTGATAAAACCATATTCAACAAAACTAAAAATAACAACATTAAAATGGGCTGCCTCATCTCAGGTCTTAATGCCATGAATTTGGTGAGGTTACTCACCTAAACATTTCCTTCTAGTTAATCCAGAAAAATCCCTGAGTATTATCTTCTCCTCCTCCTCTAAATGTTTTCTTTCTTATTTTAAGTGTCTCGGGTAAACTGATTCCCCTGGCTACAACTACTCATTTATAAGCATTTCACTAGGGTTTTATCAAACAAAATTCCATTTTTGTCCTGACCAATATCATGCATTTTGCATTTATATTTTTAACATTCTTATTTTCAGTTACCCCGGCCATATTTCTTTTATTAAAGGCAACATTTTCTTTTTCCTACTTTTTCAGAAAATGTCCAGTCTGCCTAAATCATGTTAAAGGTGTGACCAAGTATATTTGTTTATTTATGGGAATCCCCATTTTCCTATTTTTGCCCATACATAATGTACTTACTTATTTTTTTTATGCTATTTTAATGTTATCATTATTTTCTTGCTCAGTTTCAATATATTTCTTCTCATAGAAAATATACATGTGTATATATAAATATTTATTTTTATTTAATTTCCCCCCTCTGTTTCACAGAAAATATGTTTAAGCACATATTTCATTTTTAACTTGGGTTATGCTTTATTTACATTTGAGTGCCTTAAATAAAGAATTTACCCCTTTATTTTAAATATTTAATTTGATCAATGATTCACATTTCAAGATTATATCTGAAATGCTTCCCTCCTTTGTTTATTTATTTTATTATCATCATTATTATAATTTTTTTTCCAGAAATTTTTTAAATCTCTTCCTTGTGCCATTTCCAGTGTGCACGTGCACACATATCCCTGCACATCATCCAACTCAGAAACTCCATCAACATTTGTTCCAATATATCTACATATATATATTTATATATTTTTAACTGAATTGTTTTAATTTTTCCCTCAAAATTTTTGGGGCATTTCATTCACCCCTCCTTTTAGGAATTGTGTCCTCACAATTTTTTTTTCCTTAGTACTTGTAACAAGTATTAACTGACTTTAGGAACATTTATTAAGCATATGCATAAACAAACATATTCAATCATATCAACCATGCATGTTAAATTTTCCAGAAATTAAAAATTACCTTTAATTTGCAAAAAGCTTAGGGTAATCCATCCTAATCTTATCTTCTAGCTCCCATGTACAATCATTAGGATCAACACTCCATTGGACCTTCACCAGTTTCAAAGTTTTGCTCCTTAATTTCTTTTCTTCTTTAGCTAAAATCCCTACTGGTTCCTTTTCATAAACCATACTAGGATTTATTTGAATTTGGGTAGGCTTTTCTAGAATTTCTTCTTTATCATGTACCCACCTTCTAAGTTGTGACACATGAAAAACATTATGCATTGCCTTCATTTCTTCTGGTAATTCCAATTTGTATGCTAAAGAACCTATTCTTTCCAGAATTTTATAGGGTCCAACATACCTTGGTGTGAGTTTACCTTGTTTACCAAATCTCAAGACCTTCTTCATAGGTGAAATCTTGATGAAAACAAAGGCTTCCACTTCATATTCCACTTGCTTTCTCTTCCTGTCTGCAAATTTCTTTTGTCTATCTTGAGCTGCTGCTATTCTTTTTCTTATTAACCCAATTTTCTCTGTAATTTCTTTTACATAATCAGGTCCTAGAACAGCTCTTTCTCCAGTCTCTACCCAGCATATAGGTGATAAACATGGCTTGCCATATAAGGCTTCAAATGGTGCCATCCCTATGGTGCTTTGATAACTGTTATTGTATGTGAATTCAGCTAAATGGAGGTGGTCTTCCCAGTTGCCTCCAAAGTCCAGTGCACATGCTCTCAACAAGTCCTCTAAGACTTTGTTCACCACCTCAGTTTGTCCATCTGATTGTGGATGGTAGGCAGTGCTTAAGCACAATTCACTCCCCATGGCCTGTTGAAAACTCTTCCAAAACCTTGAGGTGAAGATGGTATCCCTATCACTCACAATGGTTTTAGGAATGCCATGCAATCTTACCACCTCTTTCATGAATATTTGAGCCAATTTTGGAGCATTTCTTTCTGATTTAACTGGGATAAAATGTGCTACTTTAGTTAGCCTATCCACTATTACCCATATACTTGTGTTTCGTCTCTTAGATCTAGGCAGACCATCTATGAAATCCATAGATATATCCTCCTACTTCCACTGTGGTATACTAAGGGGTTGCAATAGTCCTGATGGCCTTTGTGTTTCTGCCTTGACTTGTTGGCAAGTCATACACTTTGCAACATGTTTGGCCACATCTGACTTCATTCCCTTCCACCAAAGATTTCTTTTCAAATTTTGATACATCTTGGTGCTGCCTGGGTGTATGGAGTACTTACTCCTATGGTATTCATTTAATATTTCCTCCTTCAATTCTATGTTTTCTGGAACACATATCCTATTCTTGTTCCTTAAATAACCATCTTTCTCAACTTGATAATTTATTACTTCTTCCCCTTTTAATAAGAGCATTTTCTTCTCCAATAGGTTTAAGTCTTGTTCCTGCATTTTCCCAACCTTTAGAAGTAAATTTGATTGCAGAGATACCATACTCAATTTCCCTTTACTTTCATCTTCTTCAATGGGTACCATTTGTACCTCACTGTTTTCCTCAATTTCCAAATCAGTAAGTATAGACAGATCCTTAAACTCTTCCATCATCAACATGGCCACTTTAGCATGTTGTCTACTCAAGGCATCTGCAACTTTATTTGCCTTACTTGGTGTATAAAGTATATCTAGATCATATGCAGCTAGGAACTCCACCCATCTATGTTGTCTCATGTTCAAATATTTTTGTGAGAATAAATATTTCAATGCCTTATGATCAGTGTACAAAATAAATTTGGCACCTAACAAATAATGTCTCCAAAGTTTCAAGGCATACACAACTGTTGCTAGTTTAAGATCATGGGTTGCATATCTTGTTTCATGTGGCTTTAATTGCCTAGATGCATAGGCTACCACATGGTCTTGCTGCATCAACACAGCCCCTAGCCCAGAGCCACTTGCATCAGTGTACACAATTAAGTTTTCATTTCCCTCTGGCACCCTCAATACTGGTGCATTAATCAGAGCTTCTTTTATTTTGATAAAAGCTTGCTCACATTTTTCTGTCCATACAAAGGCTTGGTTCTTCCTAGTTAAATTGGTAAGTGGTGATGATATTTTTGAAAAATCTTTTATAAATCTCCTATAATATCCTACCATCCCCATAAATGATCTAATCTCACTGATTGTGCTAGGCATTTTCCATGCTTGGATAGCTACTACCTTATTGGGGTTTACTGATATTCCTTTGGCAGAGATAACATGCCCAATAAAATGTACTTCCTCTTTCCAAAATGCACATTTTAAAATTTTTGCCTTTAAATCATTCTCCCTTAATCTTGACAAAACTAAATGCAAATGATTTTTATGCTCTTCCACTGTTTTGGAATAAATCAAAATGTCATCAATAAAAATCAGTACAAACTTGTCTAAATAATCTCTAAATATTCTATTCATTAAATCAACAAAATATGAAGGAGCATTTGTCAAGCCAAATGGCATAACCATAAATTCATATAAGCCATATCTAGTGTTAAATGTTGTACACTTAACACTTGAGTCTTCAACCTTCATTTGATGAAATCCTGATGCTAAGTCTAATCTGGAAAATATTTTAGTTTCACTGAGTTGGTCAAAGAGATCATCTATTCTAGGTAATGGGTATTTGTTTTTGATGGTTACTTTATTTAGTTCTCTGTAATCTATGCTCATTCTCAAAGTACCATCATGTTTTCTTACAAACACTATTGGTGCACCCCAACATGAATTACTTGGCCTTATAAATCCTTTGGTCTCTAATTCTTCCAACTGATTCTTTAATTCTTTCAGTTCACTTGGCCCCATTCTATAAGGTTTCTTGATTATTGGACTTGCTCCTGGAATGAGATTAATTTGAAACTCAACTGGTCTATGATGTGGAACACCCTTAACTTCCCCAAACACATCCAAGTATTCATTGACTATGGGAATTTCTTCAATGGTTAGTTCACTGAGATCTTTTTCTGAGTTAACTAAATGATATAATTTTCCTTCCTTAGCTACTTCACATAAAACTGTGATCCTCTGGCCTCTAGAATTTTGCAAGGATATGGTGGATGAGTCTAAATTAATTATGGCTTTAAATTGCCTTAACCAGTCTACCCCCAATATAACACCTATATTTGGGTAATTCAAAACATATAAATTGGAAATAAAAATATTTCCCCCTATGTTTAACTCCACATCCACACAAATCATGTTTAAGAGACTAGAACTCCCTAGTGGACTTTGTACAAGCAATGGGGTTTCAACCAATATGCAGTTTAATTTTAACATTTTAACTATTTCATAAGAAATCAAAGAGTGAGTTGCTCCAGTATCATATACTACTGCTATGGGTATGGCACAAATGAGTAATGTACCTTCCACTTGGCTATGATTTTCAGCATCAATTTTCACTGCAGATTTGCCTTTGCCTTCCAAAGTTGCCAATTTCCCCTGTTGTTTATTCTCAGGACAGTTCCTCTTCATATGCCCCTCTTTCCCACATAGGTAGCATTTGAAGGCTCCTCCTTTTAACTCTGGGCACCTTGGTTTGATGTGTCCTTCTTTACCACAATGATGGCAAACCAATTTCTTCTTAGCATCATTGGCTTTAGTGTCTTTGTCCTTCTTGTTGTCTGCCTCCTCCTTCTTTTTATCATAAGGGTGATATCTTCCCTTATTCTTCTTGTTGTTGTTGCTCTTAAAATTCCTATACTTCTCTCTTTCCTTGTCATGTTGTTCCAAATTCAATGCCAGATCTATTACTTGATCAAAAGTCCTATCTGCATATGGTAGCATGGCTCTACTAAGTCCTGGGTTCAGACCCTTTATATACCTATCATTTTTGGATGCTTCATCTGCCACTAACATTGCTCCATAATTAGATAGCCCCTCAAACTTTTGAGTGTACTCAGTGACATTCAAAGTTCCCTGCCTAAGTCTGATAAATTCTTCAAGCAAAGTGGTCTTGGCTGATGCTGGTACAAATCTTGCCTCCAACATCTCCTTGAATTGATTCCAAGTGATTTCATTTTCAATTCTTCCAGCTATGATCACCTCCCACCAGCTTAAAGCTACTCCTTTCAGTTGTCTTGAAGCTACTTGCCTCTTCCTCTGATCATCCAACTGCATGTCATTGAAAATTCTATCCAATGTTCTCAACCATGCTTGAATTTCCATCACATTCTCAGTCCCTTCAAAACTTCTGCCTCCCAAATTGGTGTAAGTCTTCAGTAGTTTTGAAAGCTCCTCATGTGGGTTCTCAGGCCTATGCCCAATTCCATCTCTTAAAACCCTTACAAATTCTTGCATATCAAGCATTTATGGTGCACTGGGTCCTACATTGTGATGAGATCCCCTTCCTACCATGGTATGGTCACTAAGTATTGGACAGAGGGAATTAGTACACTCTGAATATTTTCTATAGCTAATATTTTCCTATCTAAATTATTTCATCCAAAACAAACAGACATAATACATTTCTATGATACTTAGTAATTAATGCAAACATTAGCTCTGATACCAAATGAAATGACCCTCCAATTTTTACCTTAATTTCATAAGGATTTTTTTTCTAAATTGAACTTAGTTTAAATTTCACAGGGTCATTTTTTCTTTTCAAACAATGTGCTCTGGATTTAAATTTTCTACCAATATAAACATATCAGTTCAGTCATAGAAATATACACATACATATGATGATATATGTGTTCCTCTTATTTAAAATCAGAGTTTATTATATATATATATATATATATATATATATATTTACAAGAGATGTTCTGTCTGATTTGAATTTGAAATGGACCTACTCATAATTTGAATTCCTACATTCTTTGATTTTTACATTATATAAGTAGATCTTGTTCATATTTATTCATACTTGGATTTGATTATGTTAACCATGTTTCAGATAATCTTAGAACACAAGAGTTCATTTATTTATTTTTCTTTTGCATAGTTCAAATGTTTGATATTTGCCCAAGTACCAGAAAATGATATCTACATTTATCATTTTCAATTTATTTCTTTGAAGCCTCTCTTATTCTTTACTTATACAGTTTGACATAACATAAGTAGTTCTTTTATGTTACTGATATCTAAGTTTTCTATAATAAAGGTTCTGGACTTTGAAAAATGTTTTTTTTAGAACAACCATTTTGTTTCAAGTAAACCAGATTTTGGATTCAAAATTCTTTCTGAAATAATAATACCAATCTGTTTTAAAATGGATGTTTACCATTTAACATTAGAAGGAGATTTTAACATAACTTTTAACAAAAGGATGTAAAACACTTTTATTTCTCAAATTACAGACCAACATGCTCAACCAAGACCCCATTCTTTTGAAGCTGGTTGAACCATATGGCTGTGCTAACCAAACACTTGACTAGGGTAATTGAAATGTTATTCAGTTGCCAAGTGCTAAAAGCTTTCTTCAGAAAAATTCATTTCTTAAAGTAACACATACAAATGAGCTTGAGTTCTTTTGCAAGATACCTTAATTAAAATAATTAAGTGTCTGAAATATACTACAAATTTGAAATCAGGTTTTTTACATTCAAAGCTTAGTGTCTTTAAATGATTCAAACCTGGCTACATCAGGTTATTAATTCTGTATGAAGATTACTTAAATGTAAATACACTTCTTCCTCAGATTTTCAAACTTTACCACATAACAAAAGTCAGCTGACAACAACCGATTTAATCAATCAAGGCAATTCATTACACATTCAAACATAATTCTCTCATGAATACATGCAAATAAAATCATCATAGGCTCTTATTAAAACTAGCTAGCATGTTCATTCACTCCTTCTCCTTAGCCCTAACTTTGTTTTCTACTTAATTCCAGCATTACCTGAAAGAGCATTAGTGACTGCCTCATTTTTAAAATGAGACACCCCCATATGCCATGAGCAAACAAGGGTCAGATCTATGATCTGGTATGAATAACATCCTTAAATTCATGATATTAAGCAATTGAATGATGTATAAGTTAGAGCCAGTTACTTGAGTAACTCAACAAAACAACTATTTTCTTTGTTCCAGGTTAGACTGTCATGCAAGTATAATAACTTCATAAGTCAACTAAATGCACAATCATAATCATACATTCATTCACATCAATCTACAATACTTAGATGCTCTGGAGTAACCATGTTTCCATTTCAACAAATCTAAGTAACACTCGTCCTTTTGCCTCCTAGTTTAGGAGTTACCTATAAGTGTATACATGTCAATTTTATATTTCAGCCTCATCTGCTATTAAGGAATCACTGGGACACATTGCAATAAATTAACTCACATTATTGCACAAAGATCTCATGGCTTAAACAAACCATGTGCCAACTTGCATACTTCAAATATAACAAGCATTCCAGCAGCCTTCTTGGCTCATCATCCCTAGTTTATCTACTAGAAGCATTTGTTTGATTTTAACATCTGATACTTAGATTAAAAATGCTACTGCATACATGAAAGCATCCCAAGCATCTTGTAAGCATAATTTCCAGGAACAAATAAATAATCATTTTAATGATGTTGTCCAGAGATATCTGGGTCTTAGATCCATACAAGAATCTTTACAACTATAAATAGAGATATGGCATGTTAGGTTTATATTTTTTTTGATCTGCAAGTAACTATAGTTGAACCAGATTCACAATCTAGCTTAACCATAATTTTAACTTGTGAGTTTTAGTATCTTTTCTTTTTTTTTGATCAGGGGTTCAGCACTCAAGTACACCCCTAATACTCTGTTCTAAGCCTCAGCACTTATACATAGTATAATGCAGCTCATAATGTTTTCTCCTATTAAAATGTCTCATGCCATAGATCCAGATTAGTTATGAGTATTCCTGCCTTGATTCTAAGGTTTTATGCTTTAACTTTTCTGGGTATAATGAAACAGTAAGTTGCACATCCAAAGACAAACATCACAATAGATCAAAGATCATCCAAGACAGCCATAATAAAGTCATGACATATCCAAAAGCATCCAAAGAACATTGATAAAACCATATTCAACAAAACTAAAAATAACAACATTAAAATGGGCTGCCTCATCTCAGGTCTTAATGCCATGAATTTGGTGAGGTTACTCACCTAAATATTTCCTTTTAGTTAATCCAGAAAAATCCCTGAGTATTATCTTCTCCTCCTCTAAATGTTTTCTTTCTTATTTTAAGTGTCTCGGGTAAACTGATTCCCCTGGCTACAACTACTCATTTATAAGCATTTCACTAGGGTTTTATCAAACAAAATTCCATTTTTGTCCTGACCAATATCATGCATTTTGCATTTATATTTTTAACATTCCCATTTTCAGTTACCCCGGCCATATTTCTTTTATTAAAGGCAACATTTTCTTTTTCCTACTTTTTCAGGAAATGTCCAGTCTACCTAAATGATGTTAAAGGTGTGACCAAGTATATTTGTTTATTTATGGGAATCCCCATTTTCCTATTTTTGCCCATACATAATGTACTTACTTATTTTTTTTATGCTATTTTAATGTTATCATTATTTTCTTGCTCAGTTTCAATATATTTCTTCTCATAGAAAATATACATGTGTATATATAAATATTTATTTTTATTTAATTTCCCCCCTCTGTTTCACAGAAAATATGTTTAAGCACATATTTCATTTTTAACTTGGGTTATGCTTTATTTACATTTCAGTGCCTTAAATAAAGAATTTACCCCTTTATTTTATATATTTAATTTGATCAACGATTCACATTTCAAGATTATATCTGAAATGCTTCCCTCCTTTGTTAATTTATTTTATTATCATCATTATTATAATTTATTTTTTTTCCAGAATTTTTTTAAATCTCTTCCTTGTGCCATTTCCACTGTGCATGTGCACACATATCCCTGCGCATCATCCAATTCAGAAACTCCATCAACATTTGATCCAATATATCTACATATATATATATATATTAAACTGAATTAATTTAACTTTTCCCTCAAAATTTTTGGGGCATTTCACTAACTTAGGAAAAACTTCACCTTTGATATTAGATTAAAGATTTTAGAGGTGGTATTGAAGAGACATCAACCTATTGCTTGTTCTAGAGCTTATCATTTGTTGTTTTGAGTTGAAAAGGTGAGTTTTTGAACTCACATCTACGTCTATAGCTTTTGTTGTTGTTGGGTATGAATTCCTAACATCTATTCATGTTCATTTGCTTTTGATTTGAATTGATTTGGTGAATATTTCAATTTTTGGTGTTTTTAAGTCAAAATCTTTAAAATCTTAGCTTTGATGTTTGAACATGTTTTTGGTGGTGTGTCGAAGAGCCTATAGGGCTGGGTTGCCGTTTGGCATAATCCCCTAGCGCCCATCGCTCGTCCGATCGCAATTTGTTTGGATTTTGCCCTTGGTAGGGCTATGCTGAGAAGATTGAAGATTCAGTCGACTGAATTCTGAGTTCGGTCGACTGAACCTGGAACCAGAAAATTCCTGGTCCCTGTCTCAGTCGACTGAACTTTGAGTTCAGTCGACTGAGCCTGGAAACCGAGTGTTTCCATGCATGTGTCAGTCGACTGAACTCTGAGTTCAACCGACTGAACCTGGAAACAGAGAGTTTCCAGGCATTGAATCAGTCGACTGAACTTTGAGCCCAGTCGACTGAATCTGGGAGGTTGCATTTTTTCCTAATTTAGGCAATTTTTGTGTGCGTTTCCAATTTTTAATCGATTTTGTTGATCCGATTTGTTGTTATCATTCATTATTGACTTTGATGACTTCTTGTTTGGGATTTTTGGGGAATATCCATTTTTGATGGATTCGGTATCGATTTTTATGGTTTCAATTCACGTCTTCGAATGTGAATTTTGGTGATTGATTGTTTCTACAATTATTTCTGTGATTTGTCACTTTAAAATATAAAGGTTTTCTATACTAGTAGTAAATATTCAAACTGTAACGACCCGATATTTTGGACCATTCGCGTCCATTATAAGTGTATAGGTAGACACTCATGCCGGAGTTGAATTGCTCAAAATACCGCGTTGTTAATTTAAATTTGGCAAAACTGAACATATACAGTAAATAAATATAATCACAGATCACAGACACAGAGTAATAATTGCAGCGGAAATAAAAGAGATAGTAGTTCATGAAGCTACTATATGAATATATAAAATACATCAGAGTTTACAACAGAAGAGTAATACGATACATCAGAGTTAAACCAGATACAAATCAGAATACATCACTGGAATCATCGAATATCTGAAAGCTGGATAGATAGCTGGATCTCCAAGCGAAGCTCCAACCCCAAAGGTGAGTCTCGAAAGCTGAACTACTCAGTCTGACCCGAGCGTAAAGGAAAACACAAAACACTCGAGTCAGGATTAACATTCTCATATTAATAAATCCAACTCAAGTGAAATAGCAATTGAAATACAAGTAACTCAAAGGATGTTTGGAATAACCATCCTTTAAGGATCCGTTAAACTATCTACTATGTAGTAGTGTACGATAAGTAGATAATGTCTATCAGTAATATAAAGATATCAAAATAGCGTTAAGTCATGGCCCATTCCACCCTTAACACATTTTTATTCCCACAAGCATATACAAGACCGTAGTTTCCCCAAAACCGGAAGTCACCAGAGGGCAATCCATATACTCAAGGTACAAAACAAATTCGTAGTGGTCGCGCATAAATGGAATACAAGTATGACAAGGCACATGAGGCTATACCCAAGGTAGTGATACTACCGTTCGCCTGATCCGGACTGGTGAGAACGCAACGCCGCAGCGCCCGCAACACCGTGAAACAACACTCCCAAAATCAAGGGTGCACCAATCGACAACAAGTATAAGTAGTTCGAAGAAGTGTGTCCACTTGAGGTATCAATCCTCCATTGGTCCGGCACAGCTCCTGTTTTAGTCATTTCCAATTTGACACAAGTGTCAAGTCTATCCATCATCGTTCTCTTTCTTCAGTCAACACGAACATCCATCCAACCACTTCATTCTGGATCATCACTCCGCGTATAGTTATTAAAGTGGTTTCCGGTTTAGATAGAGAGTATATCCATAACCGAATTCTGGTCTCTTTAATAACTTCCGTAATTATTACACCGATTGGTCGTTTATTTATTTCAAAACCAAATCAAAATTCAATTTCAATTTCAATTCGCAAATCAACATTTCATTTGTCTTTCTAAACCAATTTTCCAATAATTTACGTTTCAAAACTTCCAAATTATCATTTCCAAATCTTATAATTCAATTTCAATCTTTACTTAAAATCATTCAAATATTTGATTCAAGTTCGTATGTAAGTTTCATTTCGAAAATTATTTAAATCAATTTAATTTAACATTCAAATCAATTTAAATTCATTTATCGATTTCTTTCAATATTCATAAAGTAAATTTATCGTTCAAACCAATTTCTATTAAATTTCCAATCATTAAATCAATTTCTTAAGTTCAACTTCATTAAAACAAAACTTACAAGTTTGAATTAAATTAAATTCGTCAAATCATTTCTTTCAATTACATGTCTTACATTAATTCCAAAAATATCACATTTTCATTTCTTGTTAAAGAAATTCAATCCCACTTATTTACTTCCTTAAATAATTTTCCAAAACTTACTTAATAAAGAAAACTCAATTTCAATTATTTACGAAGTAAAATTCACTTATTCAAAAATTCAATTTAATTTAATCGTTAAATAATTCAATCTTATTTAATTATTAAATAATTCAAACTTAATTATTACATAATTTCAAAGTTTAATAATTTCAGCTTAATTATAATTTTCAACTTAATTATTAAATCATTTCAAACTTTAATAATTTCAAACTTAATTTTTATTTCAAACTTAATTCAATCATTTCTCAAAATTAAACAACATTCTTTCATCAATTACATTTTTAATATTAAATATTCACATTTAAATTTCATTAAAATTCAATTTCCAACTTCGCTTCAAAACAATATTATTTATTCAAAATAAAACCTTCAATTTATTTTTAAATCAAATTTATTGACCAATCGGGTTTTATTTAATTTCCTATCCTAGGTCAAAGTTCAATTTTGGGTATTTATCATTTCAACCCGATTCCAATTCAATTAAAAATCAAAACATAACAAAGGGAACTTGCAGTGTGATAACTGGGATGGTGTCAAAGTAAATAAACAAGCAATAACAACAATCAATAGCAATCCAATAATCAATTCAAATAATCCCGAAATAACCGTATTAATTCGTATTGTTATTTGTACGAATTAATATAATTATTTCTAGAATCTACACTATCATTTCATGTAGATTAAAGATTATTACATTACGGTTTTTCACTTGTCATTCAATTTCAAATTTTACACTACAACAATTAATCCAATATACGTCGATGGTTCAAAGTGTAATTATCACTATTCTACTTGTCAGTTAATTTAACAAATAAAAGGGGTCATATTCAACTAATCAAATTTAACATATACATCAGTTTTAAAATTGTTAACTATCCTATATCCATTTCAATTTTGCATACTATTTATCATTTATCACTAACAATTTAACGTCCAATATAAACATCAACAATCAATCAATTAACAGCCAACTGTATTATCATCACATAAATAATTAACAGATAATGGTGTCAGATGTCACAGGTGAACTGATATAGGCAATAACATATATAACAGTGTAATTAACTAACAGCAGCAATATTTCAATTGTCGTTTCAATTGAAATCAAATTTAATAAATAAAAGAACGTTAATCGTGAGTGAGTGCTCACCTTCCGAGGTTAGAGAATTTGACGAAGAAGTGAGTTACGAATCCAAGCACGAATTCCAAATCAAAGCTAGATGGATACGGACTCGACGAACAAGCTGATAGATCAAAATTTGATGGAAACGAATTAGAATTGTCTTAAAAAAACAATCGAAACAGAATATATGTTATAACTTCTCTCTAAACAATTTTTTTTAGACGTACATTTAAACTAGGATATATATATTATATTTATTTCAAATCAAAATAAATTTAAACACAAATTATATTAAATATAATATTTTTCAAAATCATTATTTTATATACACCGCATATAAACAAACATATCTACATAACAAACTTTGAAATAAATAAGTTATATATACACACATACACACTTTGAAATCATCAATATATGTATTACTAATATATAAGTTATATACCATTCAACGTATAACTTACCCCTGCATAAAAGCCAACAATCAAAACACATGCATATACCAACAAAATGACTCGAAAGGTATAGTTTCAGTGTATGTATGCGAACTAATGTAATATAATATAACTTATATATATACCAAAATGGACATATCATATATATCTCTTACATTATATAAACAATACTTATATCACATAATTCTCAAAAACAAACCAACTACTGTCAATATAATCATACTTATATATACACACCAAAACAGTCACTTAGATCATATTCACATTATACGTTTTATAGAACTTACAAATATATAATAGCAAATGTATACATGAGCATAACATCCCCGAATTTTAAAATAAAATATATGTAAACAAAATATTCATTCTTCAAAGTATAAGTATATCACAAACAACATAGGACAAGCAGCTTTTGAGTTGGAATATATGCGATTTCGAAGCTATATATAGATACTACTGTAAATATATGTAAATAGTAAAACATACATTTAGTATCATATACAGTTTATAAAATACTCTGCAAACACATTATACAAACAGTTTAATTACATTATTGTTGATATTATAATAACATATGCGGCAAAAAGAAAACAGGTTTGCAATACTTTACAAAACATATATATACTATGTAGATTACCAACAAACAGACAACTTATATATAGTTAAATATATACACAGCAAATCACCCTTTGAAATCCATATTCAACCAAAATTGAAATATTGTTATACTATATATATATATATATACACGTACTAAACATATTTACTACTGTAAGATGCATCACTGTCCCCCATATATTATAAACTGTACTTACACATATATATGCAGACCCTCCTACATGAAAAATAGTTGAAAGTACCAAGAGCTATGGAGACTATTGTATTATAGACTTACCTACCTATACACTATAACCAGCCTGTATATATAAATAATATGGTTTAAACAATCAATATATGTGTAAACTGATGGACTATGACTTGTATAAACTTACAATTTAAACTCACAGATTTTAAAATTAAAACATATACACATTATACGAGCAGGTGGTGAATATGGAAACTAAGATTCTCAGAAAACAAAATATACAACATATATATATAATAATTTTTTTTTATAAGAAAGGAAGACTGCTCACGGCTGCTATGGTGATGGACAAAAAAAAAAGCACGACGGACGAGGCTGTTAGGGGCTGTTCCGATGTTGATGGCTAGCGAACGCGAGCTTGGGAAACAGCTGCGCATTGGAGAGGTGGTGCTTGGCCGATGGATGAAAGGTGCTGCAAACAATGGAGGCTTGATCGGCCTGGGTGGTAGCGGCATGGACAAGTCTTGGGTGCGCGTGGGTTAAAGGAGGCGCAGACGGCTAAGGGATGAGGGCCGAGAATGGTGATGTGTAGGCCGAGGGAAGGAGTTGCGGGTCCGGTTTGGGCCAAAGATGTGGAGGGTGGGTGGTGGCCGTTGTCAGGGAGGCAGGGGAAAGGTTGGAGATGAGATGAAGTGGAAAATGGGCTCACGCGTGAAGGAGCAGCTGCTTCATTCAGGGGAAGAAAGATATCAAGGCATATATATGTTGAACAAGCTTTCTTCTTCTTTTTTTTTTGAAATGAGAAAAGAGAGCAGAGAGGAGAGAAGGGATGCCTAGCTTGGAAGAAAAGAATGAACAACGTTTTTGAAATGATGAGGCTACAGCAAACATAAATGAAGGCATGCTTTATTATATGCTATAAATAAATTTCATTGAAATTGTAAGGACCGAAACAACACTTGAATGGGAAGTTTGAAATGGTGGGAATGGCAAAGGTCATACATGGGGAAGTAGGAATAACAGTAGTGATGCACTAATTCAGGGAACATTTAATTAAAGCATGGCCGTTCCCTGCAACGGGATTGGGATGTACACATAGAATTTTATAACCGATACGGCTATTTATTTTCGGTTTTCGTCGTGCCACGAACACCGAAATACGGAGATGAATGTACCGCGGAGATCAACACGACGAAACGATCAAAACTGTATAAAAATATTGGCGGTATGATTTAATTATAAAAATTCGAATTTTCTAATAGCGGAAAATGCAAGAAAAACGTTGAAAAATAAGATCGACGGAGCCAAAGATGTCCGAATTTGGAAAAACGACAAACTGACATCTTGCTCAGAAGATGGTTTAGAATTTTTCTATGTAAAAATATTTAGGTTTCGGAAACATTTTATTTTCATCGCTTTTTAACTGATTAAATTGAAGTAAATTTACGCGCGAAATAAACTTTCATATTTTCGGACGAAATTTTACCAGTTCCTATGTTTAACTAGACGTATTCCAAATATTAAATTTTTATTTCGAAATTTTATCGTTTAAAATTTCACTAAATTTCAACTAATTCCGTTATTAAAACAGTTGAAATTTACGGGTCGTTACACTCTCCCCCACTCAAAACTTTTCGTCCTCGAAAAGGAACGAGGTAGGAGAATAGAAACAGCCAGAAAGAAAACAAATTTGAAATACAAAATAACAATTAATTTAAACCATTTAAATTCAAATTTAAATTAATTGATATTCAATAATTGATTTAATCCATTTGATTTCGCTAAAAATCAATCTCACTATTTCTAAATTCATTATCTTATTATCCAATTATCTTCAATTTACAATTTCTAAAACCATAAATTAGAATAGTCCTTTATTATAGTCATTTTTTTTTAGCAATTTAAATTCTTCTTTATTCCAAATTCTTATTAAGTTTATTCTACTTAATATATCTAATCACATGTATTTAACCCATATAAATTAATCTAAAACATAAAAGTTTCGATTTAAATTAATTTACATCAATTAATTTCTTTTAAATTCAAGGTATTTCGTATGTTGATCAAATTTCAGTTTATTAATTCTTCCAAAACATATTTATTAATTCTTTCAAAACAAATTTATTTCATTATTAACTGAGTTTACTTATTATCCTATCTAACTCTATTAACATCTTTTAAAATCAGATTTAGTGTATAACATTTATTATAAACACTCAAATTTTATTTATAAATTCAATTTATCTTATATATTTTCCAATTACATATTCAACTTCTGAATGATTTAGGTAAGTTGTATTAGAATGCAGTTGAACAATATACAAATAAATTTTTCCCAATTCAATTATTCAAGTTTAAATATTTATTCCAAATTTTGGTTTTATTTATAATTAAAATCATCCTTTAACAAAATTTAAGAATTAGATTTCCGATTAACTTTAAACAATTTAGAGTTATATATCATATATTTATATCAATCAAATTAAATTTTAAAAATAAGATACTTATATATATATAAATCAAATTATACTGAAGAATTTCAAATCAAAATATTTTTCAAAACAAACCGTAGCAAAGCTACAGAATAGTATCTCCACTTCGAAACTCGAAAATGAATGTCGATGATGCGGCCGCCATCACCGAAATTATTTTCCAGCGACAAAGAGAATAGCACTGATTTCAATATTTTAAAATTCTTTGAAAACGATTTCTATTTGAAAATACTTCCAATAATATATACTTAAAAATTATAAAATCAAAGTTCGAAATCACCGGAAACTAAATTCTCAAATTTCTGAATTAAATTCATTTCAAATTCCAATCAATTTATAACCAAGTTTATAAATTCATTTATTTATTATTATGCAATAGTCAATGGTTAACAAAACGATAATGAAAATCAAATATTATTATTTCAGACAGCAAATCCATCAACAATTTAATTTCAGAAAACTTATATTTATATATAATATAATCATTCAAAACTATTATTTTATTTATCAAATTTGAAAACGATATTGTGTCAGTTTGCTCTGCTCAAGTGTTTTGGAAATCCTATCGATAGCGTTGATCAGACGAATCGATCGGAAACCCAAATCAACATCAACAACTCAAACAACACAATATATTTAAAACATTTTAAATATTAGTTTTACAAATACATTTCTTTGCTCGACGATACACTAATAGATTTCAAAGCAAAGATAGAGATTCAAATTTAATGGACTAAAATCAAAGAGAATTTTGATTCGAAAATAAGTTCAAACGAAGATAAGATGATGAAATAACGAAATAGAAAGATGGATAAGTTTATATAAATCGCGGGCGACCTTAACCGGGTTCGACCGTGACTTCAAGAATAAGATCGATGTTGAATTCCGAGGTAAATCAACACTCGATTTCAAGAGATGGGATTCAGGTATAGCAGGGAATAGATAGCATCGTAAACCGAGGATACAGAAATCTCCGGTAAATCAATGCCAATTGCAAAGGAGTTTTGCTCCTTTACGAATCATTCGAAAATTGACAAGACCGCCGATCTATTATAGATATCATTCAAAATGGAGTTATGGGGTGCTCCAGAATTGAAAGGAGACGAATAGTGAGGGACACGAATGAAATTTGGAACCGTAGGGAACGTTCCAAAATTCAAAGAAATCGAGTCGAAAGGAAGAGATTGAAACTCGAATGAGAGTGATCCTGTAAATACATTTACCCTATATGTTGAGTTTTGCCTAGAGCTACCAAAGCTCTGATACCAACTGTAACGACCCGATATTTTGGACCATTCGCGTCCATTATAAGTGTATAGGTAGACACTCATGCCGGAGTTGAATTGCTCAAAATACCGCGTTGTTAATTTAAATTTGGCAAAACTGAACATATACAGTAAATAAATATAATCACAGATCACAGACACAGAGTAATAATTGCAGCGGAAATAAAAGAGATAGTAGTTCATGAAGCTACTATATGAATATATAAAATACATCAGAGTTTACAACAGAAGAGTAATACGATACATCAGAGTTAAACCAGATACAAATCAGAATACATCACTGGAATCATCGAATATCTGAAAGCTGGATAGATAGCTGGATCTCCAAGCGAAGCTCCAACCCCAAAGGTGAGTCTCGAAAGCTGAACTACTCAGTCTGACCCGAGCGTAAAGGAAAACACAAAACACTCGAGTCAGGATTAACATTCTCATATTAATAAATCCAACTCAAGTGAAATAGCAATTGAAATACAAGTAACTCAAAGGATGTTTGGAATAACCATCCTTTAAGGATCCGTTAAACTATCTACTATGTAGTAGTGTACGATAAGTAGATAATGTCTATCAGTAATATAAAGATATCAAAATAGCGTTAAGTCATGGCCCATTCCACCCTTAACACATTTTTATTCCCACAAGCATATACAAGACCGTAGTTTCCCCAAAACCGGAAGTCACCAGAGGGCAATCCATATACTCAAGGTACAAAACAAATTCGTAGTGGTCGCGCATAAATGGAATACAAGTATGACAAGGCACATGAGGCTGTACCCAAGGTAGTGATACTACCGTTCGCCTGATCCGGACTGGTGAGAACGCAACGCCGCAGCGCCCGCAACACCGTGAAACAACACTCCCAAAATCAAGGGTGCACCAATCGACAACAAGTATAAGTAGTTCGAAGAAGTGTGTCCACTTGAGGTATCAATCCTCCATTGGTCCGGCACAGCTCCTGTTTTAGTCATTTCCAATTTGACACAAGTGTCAAGTCTATCCATCATCGTTCTCTTTCTTCAGTCAACACGAACATCCATCCAACCACTTCATTCTGGATCATCACTCCGCGTATAGTTATTAAAGTGGTTTCCGGTTTAGATAGAGAGTATATCCATAACCGAATTCCGGTCTCTTTAATAACTTCCGTAATTATTACACCGATTGGTCGTTTATTTATTTCAAAACCAAATCAAAATTCAATTTCAATTTCAATTCGCAAATCAACATTTCATTTGTCTTTCTAAACCAATTTTCCAATAATTTACGTTTCAAAACTTCCAAATTATCATTTCCAAATCTTATAATTCAATTTCAATCTTTACTTAAAATCATTCAAATATTTGATTCAAGTTCGTATGTAAGTTTCATTTCGAAAATTATTTAAATCAATTTAATTTAACATTCAAATCAATTTAAATTCATTTATCGATTTCTTTCAATATTCATAAAGTAAATTTATCGTTCAAACCAATTTCTATTAAATTTCCAATCATTAAATCAATTTCTTAAGTTCAACTTCATTAAAACAAAACTTACAAGTTTGAATTAAATTAAATTCGTCAAATCATTTCTTTCAATTACAAGTCTTACATTAATTCCAAAAATATCACATTTTCATTTCTTGTTAAAGAAATTCAATCCCACTTATTTACTTCCTTAAATAATTTTCCAAAACTTACTTAATAAAGAAAACTCAATTTCAATTATTTACGAAGTAAAATTCACTTATTCAAAAATTCAATTTAATTTAATCGTTAAATAATTCAATCTTATTTAATTATTAAATAATTCAAACTTAATTATTACATAATTTCAAAGTTTAATAATTTCAGCTTAATTATAATTTTCAACTTAATTATTAAATCATTTCAAACTTTAATAATTTCAAACTTAATTTTTATTTCAAACTTAATTCAATCATTTCTCAAAATTAAACAACATTCTTTCATCAATTACATTTTTAATATTAAATATTCACATTTAAATTTCATTAAAATTCAATTTCCAACTTCGCTTCAAAACAATATTATTTATTCAAAATAAAACCTTCAATTTATTTTTAAATCAAATTTATTGACCAATCGGGTTTTATTTAATTTCCTATCCTAGGTCAAAGTTCAATTTTGGGTATTTATCATTTCAACCCGATTCCAATTCAATTAAAAATCAAAACATAACAAAGGGAACTTGCAGTGTGATAACTGGGATGGTGTCAAAGTAAATAAACAAGCAATAACAACAATCAATAGCAATCCAATAATCAATTCAAATAATCCCGAAATAACCGTATTAATTCGTATTGTTATTTGTACGAATTAATATAATTATTTCTAGAATCTACACTATCATTTCATGTAGATTAAAGATTATTACATTACGGTTTTTCACTTGTCATTCAATTTCAAATTTTACACTACAACAATTAATCCAATATACGTCGATGGTTCAAAGTGTAATTATCACTATTCTACTTGTCAGTTAATTTAACAAATAAAAGGGGTCATATTCAACTAATCAAATTTAACATATACATCAGTTTTAAAATTGTTAACTATCCTATATCCATTTCAATTTTGCATACTATTTATCATTTATCACTAACAATTTAACGTCCAATATAAACATCAACAATCAATCAATTAACAGCCAACTGTATTATCATCACATAAATAATTAACAGATAATGGTGTCAGATGTCACAGGTGAACTGATATAGGCAATAACATATATAACAGTGTAATTAACTAACAGCAGCAATATTTCAATTGTCGTTTCAATTGAAATCAAATTTAATAAATAAAAGAACGTTAATCGTGAGTGAGTGCTCACCTTCCGAGGTTAGAGAATTTGACGAAGAAGTGAGTTACGAATTCAAGCACGAATTCCAAATCAAAGCTAGATGGATACGGACTCGACGAACAAGCTGATAGATCAAAATTTGATGGAAACGAATTAGAATTGTCTTAAAAAACAATCGAAACAGAATATATGTTATAACTTCTCTCTAAACAATTTTTTTTAGACCTACATTTAAACTAGGATATATATATTATATTTATTTCAAATCAAAATAAATTTAAACACAAATTATATTAAATATAATATTTTTCAAAATCATTATTTTATATACACCGCATATAAACAAACATATCTACATAACAAACTTTGAAATAAATAAGTTATATATACACACATACACACTTTGAAATCATCAATATATGTATTACTAATATATAAGTTATATACCATTCAACGTATAACTTACCCCTGCATAAAAGCCAACAATCAAAACACATGCATATACCAACAAAATGACTCGAAAGGTATAGTTTCAGTGTATGTATGCGAACTAATGTAATATAATATAACTTATATATATACCAAAATGGACATATCATATATATCTCTTACATTATATAAACAATACTTATATCACATAATTCTCAAAAACAAACCAACTACTGTCAATATAATCATACTTATATATACACACCAAAACAGTCACTTAGATCATATTCACATTATACGTTTTATAGAACTTACAAATATATAATAGCAAATGTATACATGAGCATAACATCCTCGAATTTTAAAATAAAATATATGTAAACAAAATATTCATTCTTCAAAGTATAAGTATATCACAAACAACATAGGACAAGCAGCTTTTGAGTTGGAATATATGCGATTTCGAAGCTATATATAGATACTACTGTAAATATATGTAAATAGTAAAACATACATTTAGTATCATATACAGTTTATAAAATACTCTGCAAACACATTATACAAACAGTTTAATTACATTATTGTTGATATTATAATAACATATGCGGCAAAAAGAAAACAGGTTTGCAATACTTTACAAAACATATATATACTATGTAGATTACCAACAAACAGACAACTTATATATAGTTAAATATATACACAGCAAATCACCCTTTGAAATCCATATTCAACCAAAATTGAAATATTGTTATACTATATATATATATACACGTACTAAACATATTTACTACTGTAAGATGCATCACTGTCCCCCATATATTATAAACTGTACTTACACATATATATGCAGACCCTCCTACATGAAAAATAGTTGAAAGTACCAAGAGCTATGGAGACTATTGTATTATAGACTTACCTACCTATACACTATAACCAGCCTGTATATATAAATAATATGGTTTAAACAATCAATATATGTGTAAACTGATGGACTATGACTTGTATAAACTTACAATTTAAACTCACAGATTTTAAAATTAAAACATATACACATTATACGAGCAGGTGGTGAATATGGAAACTAAGATTCTCAGAAAACAAAATATAAAACATATATATATAATAAATTTTTTTTTATAAGAAAGGAAGACTGCTCACGGCTGCTGTGGTGATGGACAAAAAAAAAAGCACGACGGACGAGGCTGTTAGGGGCTGTTCCGATGTTGATGGCTAGCGAACGCGAGCTTGGGAAACAGCTGCGCATTGGAGAGGTGGTGCTTGGCCGATGGATGAAAGGTGCTGCAAACAATGGAGGCTTGATCGGCCTGGGTGGTAGCGGCATGGACAAGTCTTGGGTGCGCGTGGGTTAAAGGAGGCGCAGACGGCTAAGGGATGAGGGCCGAGAATGGTGATGTGTAGGCCGAGGGAAGGAGTTGCGGGTCCGGTTTGGGCCAAAGATGTGGAGGGTGGGTGGTGGCCGTTGTCAGGGAGGCAGGGGAAAGGTTGGAGATGAGATGAAGTGGAAAATGGGCTCACGCGTGAAGGAGCAGCTGCTTCATTCAGGGGAAGAAAGATATCAAGGCATATATATGTTGAACAAGCTTTCTTCTTTTTTTTTTTGAAATGAGAAAAGAGAGCAGAGAGGAGAGAAGGGATGCCTAGCTTGGAAGAAAAGAATGAACAACGTTTTTGAAATGATGAGGCTACAGCAAACATAAATGAAGGCATGCTTTATTATATGCTATAAATAAATTTCATTGAAATTGTAAGGACCGAAACAACACTTGAATGGGAAGTTTGAAATGGTGGGAATGGCAAAGGTCATACATGGGGAAGTAGGAATAACAGTAGTGATGCACTAATTCAGGGAACATTTAATTAAAGCATGGCCGTTCCCTGCAACGGGATTAGGATGTACACATAGAATTTTATAACCGATACGGCTATTTATTTTCGGTTTTCGTCGTGCCACGAACACCGAAATACGGAGATGAATGTACCACGGAGATCAACACGACGAAACGATCAAAACTGTATAAAAATATTGGCGGTACGATTTAATTATAAAAATTCGAATTTTCTAATAGCGGAAAATGCAAGAAAAACGTTGAAAAATAAGATCGACGGAGCCAAAGATGTCCGAATTTGGAAAAACGACAAACTGACATCTTGCTCAGAAGATGGTTTAGAATTTTTCTATGTAAAAATATTTAGGTTTCGGAAACATTTTATTTTCATCGCTTTTTAACTGATTAAATTGAAGTAAATTTACGCGCGAAATAAACTTTCATATTTTCGAACGAAATTTTACCATTTCCTATGTTTAACTAGACGTATTCCAAATATTAAATTTTTATTTCGAAATTTTATCGTTTAAAATTTCACTAAATTTCAACTAATTCCGTTATTAAAACAGTTGAAATTTACGGGTCGTTACACAAACTCTTCCACAAAGATGATTTCAACTCTATTTTTAATACAAAGCTCATTTATAAAACCGTTTTCCAATCTATTAGTATATACAAACCTTTACCTCATTCGTATGAGAAATCTAATTAAACGGCTTAGTAAAACAAGTGGTATGAAACACTTGCGTTTACTTCGTCGATTAATTCTTGGACTTGTTCGATTGAACTCTTGTGACAATTTTCGAGTGGAAATCTATAATTTGTTCGTAAATATTCAAGTTAAGCTAGTGGTTATGGGACATAAAGCTAAACTCTTATATTTACTGGCTTAGTGTGATTCACACTTTTTATTGATCGATGATGATCATTTTGTGATTTAGCCTAGCGATGTGCGATGTCTATTTGTTTGTGCGGGGACTAAAAACCCCGTTTGTGGAGCTTCGGCTCAAATTTGGCGGGGTAGCGACCCGTGCTCTTCGTGCCGTTTGTGGAGCTTCGGCTCAAAATTTATGGTTAGCGACCATGGAATAGCGTTCCGTTTGTGATACACGTGTTGGTGAGTTTTCATGCTCCCGTTTGTGATAGCCCTCCCCCCTTTTGTGATTTTCGGATTTCTAATTGATGATTTCTAGAATTTGTGTTTCACCAATTTTCGTGGATTGCATTGATAATCTTTATCAATATTTGTGTTTGGTGAATAATTTAAAGAATATGACATTCTTTTGGTGTTTGAGAATATTTGAGATATTGTATGATTTTTGTTGTTATCGGGTGTATACTTGTCGCAGTATGGCATTATTGTTATCATACGTTTTTGTGATATCTCTTATTCTATCTCATTTTATCTGATATTTATAGCTAGACTAATCCGTTTATTATTTTCTTCTTAGATAATACTCGGGTCAGACCGAGGTATTTCAGGTGTTCCTGCTTGACTTCTTATCAGGGTCGATCACCTGACTTTTGGCTAACTACTTTAGTACAGTAGTTTTTGTTAGTATACAATTGTGATAGAGACTCCTTGCTGTATACTTATTCTTTTGTCTAGTACTTGTATCTATTATTTTGTGATGTAGTGGATCTAGTTTGACCACTATTTTGATGTACACTTTTATGTGTCATATTCATATCTGTTTCCGCCTTTGTGATATGAATATCTGTGACTGATTTGTGTTATATTTATTTCTATATTTGTTTCCGAAGTCCACATAGCCACTGTGTAGTAGCTTTGAGTTTGTATTTGATATGTCGGATTTCCTCTTTTTATGAAATGTAAGCTATATTATCTGACATATCGGTACTCGCACAAAGTAATTACACAGATGGTCGCTCCTCAACAGCCTTATTCTTCGTGCTAGTTGACGGCATTACCCCGTAGTGTCCTTGGCTAGCGTGAGTATAGAGGTGGGGCGTCACAGGGTATAACAGATAGAATGTTTCAAAGATATGCGTGTTGAAGCTAGACATTCAAAAAGCTTATGACTATGATCAATGGAATTCAGTGGTATATGTGCTTCATAGGATGAATTTTCCTATCCTCTTCCTTTCTTGGATCTATACTTGTATGTCTACTGTTAAATACTCCTTGTGTTTCAATGGTACTTCATTTGGTTATTTTCAGGCAACAAGGGGCTTAAGGCAAGGTGATCCCTTATCACCTTACATTTTTGTATGTATTATGGATTATTAACTTCTCTGACTTCAAGATACTTTTCTTTGATGCTCCTTGAATACCACCCTCTTTGCAAGAGCACTGGAATTTCAACTCTTCAAATTGCATATGACCTCCTTCTATTTACAAAGCCTACCTCTAAGTCTATCGATGATGTGTTGAATATACTTGAGGAATTCAAAGTGATGACTGGCCTTACCATCAACATGAATAAATCTAAAATCAGAATTGCTGGAGTGCCTGAAATTGAAAAATCTAGAATCTATGCTTTATCTGGCCTCAATCCCATAGATCAGAATGAAAACTATTTAGGAGCTCCTATGTTCTCATCCAAAGTCAAGACAAGCCAATATCTCAAGCGTTATGAAAAGATTATCGACAAAATTTCTTCATGACCGGTGTCCAAATGTTCTATGTCAGGTAGGTTAGTCATAGTCAAATCAATTGTTACCTCCATGTGTTTATATTATGCTAGAATATTCATTCTTCCTAGCAAGCTTGTTTCCATGATCAACTCGACCCTTATCCACTTTCTTTGGCATGGTAATCCTTTTTCTAGAAAATTAATTCCCATAGCATATAAAAAGCTTTGCTGTCCTTATAATTATGGAGGGCTAGGCATTATGAATATTAGCAAATGGAATAGACCAGCTGTCTCTTCTCGCATAGATAAACTTCATAAATTTGATAACAACTTATGGGCTTCATGGACCAGAAAAAACTTAATTAAAGATAATCATTTCTGGACTATGGATATTCCTATTGACTATAGTTGGTCGTGGAAGAACATTCTTAGATTCAAGAAGGACTGTATTGGGTTTTTCTAGACTGGGCTCTAGTTCAAGAATCAGATTTCATTTTTGTTTGATTCGTGGTCTGGTCAGGGAGTTATATTGGCTGACATTATCAATTATAACCTTAGAGTTCTTTCTGGTATCATTGAACAAGCTAATGTTAATGCTTTCTGGTCTGATGGCAGCATTCATTTACCTACTTCAAGTTCTTCATCTGTTCGTGCATGCTGGAGAGATATCTCGGTGAAAACTTTCTCCAACAGTAATATACATGCTCTTTGGAATGGCAAACCCCATCAGATAGCAGTTGTTTATAAAATCATGGATGATAGTTCTCTGACTACTGTGTTTCCTTGGCATACAAGGATATGGAACTCAGGTTCTATGCCAAGAGAAAATTTGCTCCTCCGGAAGATAATTATAAATGGTCTACACACTCTTGATAAGCTGAAGGAAATAGGGATCATTCAGTCTGATGTTTGCAGGCTTTGTAATAATTTTAAGGAGTTGATCTCTCACTTGTTCTTTGATTGTGATTATTCCTATTATATATGGGAAAGCATTTTGAGGAAGTTGAAATCACATGTTCCCAATAGAAACCCTAAAGTGGAATGGTTCACCATATTTAAAGCGACTAGATGGAAAAAGACGCTGGGTTCTCTAATGCTTCATGCTCTGAAGATGACAGTTTATGTTATATGGATGGAAAGGAACAGTAGAATGTTTGGAAGTATATTGACTCCAAACATGTACCGGTCCATTTCATCCACCGCGCACTTTGTTTGTAATTGTTTTTATGCTCTTCATTTTGCTCTTTGTTGTATGTTCCGATGGTTCTCCATTGGACTTTGTTACTTTTCTTTTATAAAAATGGTAAGGGCCCATTTAACCCCGCTGGCTTTGCCAAAAAAAGAATTTATTATAGAGTTAGTAATTTACAATAAATTGCAGAATTGCGCCTAGGGCATACCTCTAACTCTATCAATCTCATACTTGCACTTGGGGTCAATAACGGAATCTCAATCCCATCTCTTCGACCAATTTACTGAGAACTAATCGAGCTAGATCCTTTGTGAATGGATCTGCTATGTTGTTTTAATTATCTACTAAGTTAATCGACTCTTTCAGATGTTGATAAACTGCCTTTATCATGTGGTACTTTTCAGAGTATATTTCTAGACTTTAGTGAGCTTCGGGTTCTTTCATGATCTATATCACGATTATCATATAACAATGACATTTGATTCTTAACATTTGGAGTCACTCCTATCTTGGGTATAAATTTGTGCATTTGTATATATGTATATATACATTGCTTTTATTGCGACGCTATTCTAGGAAATGTACTCGGACTTTTTTGGTTAAATCATCCACAATGTTTTTGTTTGGAACATTTTCAAATTAAAGCTTTTCAACTAAGGTTTGAATATGAATTTAATATTGACATATTATACTCGATGTCACTTATGAAGTTCCAGTTCGAATACTTCTTCATAAGAAACTCCTTGTTTCTACAAACAATTCTCTAGTATTTCACAAATACTCGAGAATACACTTAACTACCATTTAGCGATCTTAGTTCTGATTTGATACTTGCTTTATCTATCAAACACGTAAGCGAAATATTATATTGCAGACAATACAACATGTATGATAATTCCTATTGCTAATGCATAAAGAATCTATTTTACATACTCCATATTAAACATTTTAATATGGTGTCTGTGTATATCATTTGGGACATTCCCCACATCCTTTTATGCCGATTATAAAAGATATCATTTTCAAATCTAATGTCAAGTACTAAACAACCAAACTATAGTAATTTAATACAGGTACAAAATTAATAATCATAAATTTGTTGTTTACTTATGGTTTTAGAAATATTTTAGTGCCTGTAATATTCCTTGTAGAAACGCGCTTCCTCTGCATTTTGACCAAAAATCTAACAATTTGATATTTCTATAAAAATACTTATTCAACTCTAATGGTTATCGGATAATACTTTTGTATCAGTTCTTATATCATATCTGAAAAACTCGTAAATTATCGCTCCCATTGACTTCGAGACATTTTGGTTTCTATGAGCAAATAGAATAATCTAAATCATTATTTAGAATTTCCGTTTCAACATATATGTACCAAAACTTACATACTGGGCGACAATTTTTTGAGTAAATGTAACGACCCGATATTTTCAACCATTCGCATCTATTATAAGTGTATAGGCAGACACTCATGCCGGAGTTGAATTGCTCAAAATACTGCGTTGTAAATAAAATTTGGCAAATCTTAGAATATACAGTAAATAAATATAATCACAGATCACAGACACAGAGTAAAATAATGCAGCGGAAGTAAAAGAAATAGTAGTTCATGAAGCTACTATATAAATATATCAGAGTTACATGAGATATAACAGAAGAAATAGAATACAACAAAAGTCTCAATATAATAACCAAGTACAAGCTGAGTAGAACAACGGAATTGAAATAGATAGGACATGACAAGCAGATAATCTCCAGCGATTCAAATCTCCAAGAGAGTGGAAATCCAAATCTGTGAATAACTCAGGCTGACCCGAGCATAAAGCAAAACACAAAACACTCGAGTCAGGACAATATATACTTATATAATGTAAACCAACTCAAGCAAACTGTAATAAGGGTACAAGTAACTTAGAAGATGCTTGGGACCGCCCATCCTCTAAGGATCCGTTAAACTATTTACTATATAGTAATATACGCTATATACAGTAGTGTCTAATCAGTAAAGTATAATCATATAGAAAATAGCGTTAAGGGGATGGAGAACCTTAACGCGGTCGGATCTTAAAATCATAATCGTAGTAAAGCTCGATATGGTAGGTGACATGGAACAACTAGGCAATGCCAGGGTAGATATACCAATTACGCACACGGACTGATGGAGCGCATAGCAGCCACTACCGTCCACCTCGAACAACACTCCCAAATCGGAGGATGGCCATCTAATCAATCACAAGTAAGAGTATAATATCGAAGAAATGTGTCCGAGAAGAGGTGCTATCTCACTGGTCCGAGATCACTCCTGTTTTAGCCACCTTATGCCAACTCATGGGAGTTGGGTCCACGTAACATACCTTAAGAACGTCGCCACCATCCTACTTCATTCTGGAATCTCCACCGCGTACACGGTTGTCAAAGTGGTTTTCGGTATCGATAGAGAGTATGTCCATATCTGATCCCGGTCTCTTTGCCAACCAATCGTTATTATAACCCGTGGTTATAACTTTTAAAAACAATACTTTACTTCAAAATAAAATATCATTTCAAACCATATCTTTATCAAAATAAAGATTAAATAAATTCCAAACCATTTCCATATATTTAAATTTTCATATCATTTCAAAACTTCATTTCAAATCATTTTAATATAATAAAATATCATATCCTTACAAAACTTCATTTCAAATCATTTTAATAAAATAAAATATCATATCCTTACAAACTTCATTTCAAATCATTTTAATAAAATAAAATATCCTATCAGTTCAAATCCAAATATTCAACTTTAAATACCTTTTAAATTCAAAGATATCGTTCATTTACTATCATTTCAAATCACCTTTAAATAGTTTATATTCCAATCAAAATAATTCATTTAAACCTTTTAAAATTGTAATTATTATATTTTCAAATCAAGTATTCAATTTCCAAAGTTTCAAACCATTCTGAGTTCGTTTACTAAGTCAAAAACCCTAATTGTTAAAATTTCAGCATTTCACAGCATTTAAAAACAACTGCTATAAGTTATATTTGAAAACATTTTTAATTCAGCAAAGACAGCACTTAAAACTGCTGTTAAAACTCAGTTTTAGTTGAATTATAGTTCAAAACAGAAAAGACAGCATTTCAGAAGTGCTGCGGTAGTTCAGATTTCAAAGCAAGGGTTAAATTTGATTTCAACATAGACTACAGACCATTATAGCATTTCCAGAGAATGCTATAATAGGCCTGAGTTCAATATTAGCCTATAAGTTCAACTACAGCAACTACAGCATTCCAGAAATGCTGTAATAGCTCCTTTTTACACAATTTTAGTTCAAAACAGAATCTATAGCATTTCTAAATGCTACTGAAAGTTAATTTCAGGTGTTAGTGTATTTCCAGCAATTAAATAACTTTAATTTAAAACAAATAAACATTTTTAAAATCATATTTTAACATTTAAAATGTTCATTTACATATCATTTAACACATATCTTTTCACAATAAATTTCTTATAATCAAATCCAATTTTCAACAATTTACTTAATAAATTTTAGTGTAAAAGTGTCCAATTCTTCACATTTCAACAAATAAAATTAACACTTCAAATTTAAATTACCATTTCACAATTTAACTAAATTTCCAATTTTATTTAATTAACTTAAACCTTTAATTAAAACCAAATTTCATATTTCCTAGTCAAGTTATATTTTAAAAGATCACTTTTAAACATTCATTTATTTAGCCACTTAAACTCATAGAAAAATCAATAATACTTTAATAAATCGCTTAAATTCAAATTTAATCAAATTATCATATTTACCATTTTCCAAATATAATTAAATTTTCATTTTATTTATATAACTTATATATCCTTTGTAACATCCCGTATTTTTAAGCTATTGAATTTGAACATTTAATTCGTTTTAAATGTTAATGTGGATTCTTAATTGATTTTAAAATGAATAGATTCATATTCAATCAATGAAATAAGCTATAAATTTTAATTATAGCAATTCTGGTTGAATTTGAATAATGGAAAATAATAATTAAATATTCGGGATTGGGATAAAAAGGTGGATTTGGGTGTAAATAGCTATAAAATGATATTTAAATGTATTTTTAGGTTCGATTGGTTATAAATAATATTGTTAGAATTTTAGATGAATTTTAAAGTCGATAAATTATTATTTGGGATTTTATATTAATTTAAAAATGAATTTAATATTATTAAAATGCAAATAATCAGATTTTGAGTCCGGATTGTGCCGGAATGATTTTAAATGTGTTTATAAATTTTATATGATTTATGGTTAAGTTATTAAAATTTTAAAAGTGAAAATTTTAAGCGTTTCTGATAATTTCAGAAAATCGCCTGATTTAATAGGCGAGTAAAATAGCCTTCCGGGGCGCAGTCTCGGAATTCGACGAAACCAGTTCCATTGGATCCGTAATAGTTAGTTATTATCGGATTTCAATTTTCGTAGCAATCGGAGTTGTCGTGTGACCGTGACAGCTCGAAACGCATCGAAATCGATTTAACCGATTTAATTTTAAATTGATCGTTTTATTCCGTATCTCGCGCATACGATCAAATTAGCTTACGAAACTTGTTCCAATGTGTCCGGAACGCGGAAAAACCCCAGGGTAGCCTGTCGGAACGCGTAATTTGGAGTTCGTTTGCATTAACTGTTAAATTGAGAAATTATATTAATTAAATAATATTAAACTATTATATATATACATATAAATCTCAAAACCCTAGCTTATAACTCAAGCCGCCGTTTCTATCGTTCAATGGCCGAAAATCATCGACCTTTTCCTCCAAATCGCGAACAATCCATCGAGTTTTAGGTGATACTTCCAACTGGAGAATCGAAGATCCCATCGAGTACTTCGAATCCAACGGGTGAGATCGATTATGGCGGAGTGTAGAGAGGACAGGGGGGCCGCGTGTGCTGCGCGTTCATTCGCATTTCGCGATGCCTAGAGATGGCCGAGCTCAGAGCTGTTAGGGGCGAAGGTGGAGGCTGCGACGTGCTTTCTCGCAACGCCATCTGATTGTCGTCGAACTCGACGAAGACGGGGCGGTTCGAAACCCTAGTTGCGTGCGATGGGTTCTGGGTGCGTGTGTTATCTCCTGGACGCGTTGGAGAAGATGAAGCTCCGGCCTTGATTTCTAAACGTGCGGCTAAGATGGGTACAATAAAATTTAATTAAGGGAAATTGTTTTTTTTAATTAATTTCAAAACTTTGTAAAATTCATAACTATTGCGTTCGTACTCAGATTCGAACGAAACTGGAAGCGATGGAATCGCAGAGACGAACACTACGAAATGGTGCAGATCCGGAGTCATTCCGGGCAAGTAGGAATTTGGGTTAAATCGGACGTCGTCCGGTTTAATTTAAAATTTCGAACGCTCGCCGAAACTCAAAGTGAGTTATCCTCACTCACATCTGGATGCTAGACATTATAAATAATTGATATTTAAATATCTAAATGATTGGTTGACTATAACTGCTGTTATCTGTCTGGATTGATATTTATATTGCGATGTGCTAATATCTGTGATGCAGAGAGAAACAGGTTGGAGGGATCCAGCTGGATTCCTCACAATGTAGTAATTATTTTATATTTGATAGTGATACCTGTTTATATTGATGTGATTGATAAATCTGGAATTTAACTGTATTGTGATATTTGTTGTATAAATTACAATTCCAGAATTTAATTAAAAATGGATAAAATTGGGTTTTTACGAAATAAGTGAATTGTTAAAAATAAGAATTTCAAAGAAGAAAATTTGAAATCTGGTTTGGATGGAAAATGTAAATTTAGCAAATTGGGATTTTTAAATATAACGGGGAGTTTATAAAATCGATAAAAGTGAAGTATAAATTTTCTGGAAATGAATTCTATGAAGTTATGAATTGAGTAAAATAACATCGGTTATTTTAATGATGAATAGTGATATCCGGAAAAGTAAAATATGTTAAACTGAAGCTTCCGAATTAAAATGTACAATTTTAAGGGTTAATAGAATATTTTAAAATATCGTTTCTTCATTGGGATTTAATTAAGTGAATTGGAAATTGGCTTCCATTGGAAATTCACCAAAAATGTTTAATTTAAATGTTTAAACTATATTTAAAAATGAATTTCCGGAAATGAAAAATTGTGATTTAACTTCGGAGGAAGTTATAGTTAAGTATGGAATTGGAAATTTATGTTGAAATCATAAATTGACTTGAAATAAATCAGTGGATTTATATGAAAGAGTACTTTGGAATGTTTAGAAACGGGAAGTGTTTCCCTGGGAAAACCAAGTAAATGTTTATAAAAAGATTTTATTTAACTAAAGGTTAAGTTTTAAATCGTTTTAAAAGTATTTTTAAGAACTCGTTATTTTTAAAGAAATAAATTAATAATTTTAATACTGTAATAATTTGGGAGTATATTAGCAATTATTTTTACAAATGGATTTATTTAAAAGTTGGTTTTAGCTTAAGCTGTTAAAATTAGTATTTTTCTTCTTATAACGCTATTTTGAATTTAGTTAAACTAAAACCCTTATTTTTAAAATCAAAGTTTATGTGTTAATAACTAGTTTTCTTCACATATTTTAAATTTATATTTTGAGTAAATAAATAGAAGTAATTTTCATATTTTAAAGTATATTTCAGTATAAAGTATTTTTAACTGTTTTAAATGCAAATTGTTTTATACTTGGTTATTCCCGATGGGAATAAAGGGTAAAGGATTTACCTTGTAAAGGAAGAGTTTTGGAAAATTGTTTTCAAACGAGTTTTGAAAATGTGAAAATATATCTTTGAAAGATATTAGAGGCAAATAAATAATATGGAGATTATTTATTGTGTGATGGATGTGTATGGATGTTTGTGAACATTAATTGATAGTTAAATCACCGACTATCAATATTGGCCAAGTGCGTTGATCGTTTCGAAGAGACCGGGATCGAGTTTCCGTATACCGGGATTCTAGGTCTGGAGACTCGAATACCACTTCGATCCGGTTTGTACGTTTCGTGTAACGTGTTCGGAGACGAAGATGGAGCTGTGAAGTGCAAGGGCTAGTCGCTACTAATCCTGAGGATATTTCCAAAATGGATGTAGTAGGGGTAGTGCCTTCGGTCCCGTTCGGACCCGGGACGGACTTGTATGGACGAATGCTTTCGTGACATCGTCAGGTGGACGATGGGCATTCAAAGTGAAATGTTCTGTAAAGGTAACGCTAAGCCTCGAGCCTCATCAACCGGGAATGACTGAAAATCAGGGGTTATGCAGCAAGGCTTCGTGGGTAGCCCCCACTTGAGAGTAAGGTCATCCCTGTCTAGATGTCCCTTTTATATTCGGCTTAGTGGTGCGGTTGCTGATCACAACCGTGGGGTGATTTTACTTGGAATTATCCAGTAAGGGATGATTCCGGTCTTGTGTTGCAGGGGAGCGGGCGTACTCCTCGGTACTGTGATCTAGGCCACGTACTGTGATAGGTGGTACCCCAGTGCCTAGTCATTCGTTGGAAATCCATTTTCCCTACGTGCCTTGTACGAGTTTTGTTTGTATTACCCACGATGTGGCTAGTATGCCGGAATTTAATAGATGTAACAATTTCGGCTATTTTATAAGTATTTGTAAATAGACACTATTATAATATCAGAGGATTTTTATATAAAAGTGTTTTAGCTATCGTAAGGTAAAAACCTGACATGTTTATTTGTGGCGTGGTCTTACGAGATGCTTTTGTTTTCAAAGGATTTTTGAAACTTTAATAATCATGTTGGATGTATTTATGATGCGCTGGTATTCCAGACTGACTCGGGTGTTATTTTATTATAATGCTCGGGTCAGACCGAGTATATTACAGGATAGGTTGCTATGGAGCTCAGGAGAGGAGCTGGAGTTCGAGACGTATTTCTCGTACTTGTATTATTCCGCTGCTGTGATTGTTGTATTGACTGATTGACTGGATATTGATGATTGTATTGATATACTCTGATGATGATGTATTGTATATAAACAGATATAGTTTCATTTTGTGTAAAGATCTGTTCTATATATTATATTTTATCCGCTGCGACTGTGAGGTTCTGATTTTGTTTAGTTCTTTCTTCTTCTATCTACTTTCTTATTCTTCTACAATCTGTCTTTCCGGCATTCGATCGTCGGCATATTATACTGTTGAGTATTTTGTGTCGATTTTCGAGGGTCGAGAAGGGCGGGTCGTGACAGTTGGTATCAGAGCTTAAGTTGGCGACAACCTAGGCTTTGGTGGGAAAATTACTCATTTTTAAATAGAGTCGGAAGTACTCTATAATGAGTTGAGTGTAATAATAGTTATGAGAGCGTACTTGTTAGTGGATATAAAAAAATTTTTTATACTGTGTTGACTTATCGGTTGGGTGTTTATGAATTCTGGTCGGTGCGGGAAGTACAACCGTATCGATAGGGGTTTCTAAACTCTTAAACAAGATAAACCGACATAGTATTATTTTTAAAGTGGGTAAATGAAATAATTTTACCCAAAATTATATTTTGATATAAAAAGAAATAATTTTCTAAATTATTATATGTATTGGATGCTTGTTTGGTTGTTTCTTCTATAATCAAATAAGAAATTAAAACATGATCTAAAATTTGGAATGATATATATAAGAAAATAAGAAGTTAAAATATTAAAATGGTTTATAACCAAATAGAGTTAACTCAATATGGTTTAAGTAAGAAGAAGCATAATTAAAATTTGATTTAAACCAGAATTTTGATTCCGGAAATTTTGGGAAGGGTTTTTAATTGAATTTGATTGAAATTTTGGGAATGTTGAAATGTTTTCCAAAGGTTTTGAAATCAACAATGGAGTATATTTTGGGAAAATATTTTTGAATAGAAATGGTTTTGAGGTGGATTTTGGAAGTGGAAAGCATTGAACTCACTTCAGTCGCTGGAAAATAATCCTGATGATGCTGGCCACATCATTAGAATTCATTTTCGAGTTTCTAAAGTGATGGATTGCTACCAAAATAGTTGGTTATGACATTGTTTGGACTTGTTTGGGAAACAAGTGATTTTGGAATTTTCAAAGGAAAATTGTTTGGTAAAAGTAGTCTGTTTTGGAATGCGGTATTTGATTTGAATATCAAAAGAGAAATGTGTTGATTTTTATTTCAAATTGGTTTTGAAATAAATCCGGGTAAATTGAATTCTGGGAATTCTATTTTGTAATAAAAATGTGGAAGTTGAAATGAATCAACTATAAACTTATAAGATAAAGTTGATGTAATTAAGAATTTGGGTTAAAAATTGAAATACATCAACTAGAATCGTGCAAGTGAAGTTGATTTAAGTAAGAAGGGAATGAGATTTTATCCTGAAATTAAAATTTAATTTGAGTATATATGGAAGTAAATGGAACTATTAAAATGAATGGGAAGTTGAATTTAACTTGGGATAAGTTAAATATAATTGGGAATTGGAATTAAATTGAGTTGGGTTCAATTGAAAAGTGAAATGACTTTGTAATTATGGGTCGTTGGGTAACAAATTGTACCCATAAGCTATTAAGTGTTATACTTATAATCTGGAATTGTGTATTTAAATTTTGCAAAGGATTAAGGTGAAGTAAAAGAATTTGTATCCTTAAGAATTCAGAGATGCATATGTATAGACATTGGAATTGTGATTATAAGATGTAAAAGGATTAAAATGAGCAATATAAACTTTTAATTAAATAAGTTGATAAACTTAAAGATGGAAAATTTGGGTGTAAACCCAAGTAAAGTGGAATTATAATCACAAATGGGAAATAGTTGAGTGGTATAGTGACTTCAAACTCAATCCTAAATAAAATGTAAAGTAAGATGAGGTAAAGTGAGATATAAAAGATGTGAATGAACTTAAATAGAAAATAAGTTTTGAACTTATTTATGGAGAAAATGAATTGAATTGAAATGAAATCCGAAATACAATTGTATTATAAACAATATTGAATGGAATTCAATTCTTATTTAAGTAGTAAAGGAAGTGGATGAATTTAATTTGGCTAAATAAAACTTAGTAAACTTGAAATAAAATTTGAAATCGGATTTGGGAAGGAAATTTAATTTAGTTGAAATGAGGTCAAATGGAGTAAATGCTCACTAAATTAAATCTAAAATGATTGTTTGGCAATGAGTTTTGTGTTAGCTAAATTAAATGGGATGTGTATGGTAATGAATAGAATTTTGATAGTTTGGTCAAAATTTGAAAGGTTAATAAAATCCAGTTTTGGGATGGAATTTAAGTTTGGCAATAAATGTTGGAAGTGAGAATGAATAATGTAATTAGCTTATAATAATGATGGTTTTGAATTGTAAATAAAATTCAAATGAGAGAAATAATTTAAATGGTCTCTTTGTTAATAAAATAAATTTGTACATGGATTGGATAAATAAACAAAGAGCATTTAGATTTATAAATGAATTGAAATTTGATTTGAAGGAGAATCAAATGAAAATAAAATAAAATTGATTCAAGAAGAAATGGAAATGTGTGGATACTTGAGAGAACTAAAACAAATGATTAAGTATAAGCTTTATTGAGTAATCTTGAATGGAATTGTTATGAAATAAACTGAAATGCAAGTGAAATGAGTTTTAAATTAATTAATGTGATGAGTTAAAAATATAAGAGTTGTAAATAACTCAGGAATGAATGATATTAATATAAATTTGAATTGGTTAATGAGATTAAAATGTAAAGGAAATATTGAATTTACAATTGCATTCGGAAAAAGAAAATACTTGGATTGTGAACAATGCAAAAATTGAATAAAATTAATACACATCCAAGTTGAAATTAATTTTGAATGGTTATAAGCTTAAGTGGCAATTGTTTTGCTTGAATGACATGGAAATTTGCATGTATTTGCAATTGAGTTGTTTAAAAAGCAATTGAAATTGAATTTTGAATAAATTAATATGAATTGGAATCCAATTCAGAGAGTTTGTTTATGAATGCAAGTGAATTGGTTTAAATGGCAAGTGGAATTGATTTCAAATCAATTGGAATGAGTTGACACTTTAATGAGTAATGTTTGCATATGAATGGAAATGGATCATAACTGAAATGCAAATGTTTCAAGTTTAAAATGAAATTTGATTGTAAATCAAATTTGGAATATAAGTAAAATTAAAAGGTAAGAAAGGCATATGTAATCATATTGAAGTAGAAATGAAGTGTTTGAGATAAATATAAATTGTATATGGTGAACGTGAATGTAAATCATTCAAATGAAATAAAATAGTTGGACTTGAATAAGTAACTTGAAAGGTGATTGAAAACTTGAATTTAAGGCATTCAAGTGAAATAAAATGAAGTAGACTTGAATAAGTAATTCGAATGTGATTGAAACCTTTAAATTGTTGATAAAATATGGTTAACATTGTTAATGATGAAGTTTGCTTGGTTTGGTTATGAAATGGATATGTTTGGCTTGCATTTATATTGGAAAGGTTATGAAAATGCTCATATCTTTGAAAACTGATGAGTTGTTGAGTAAGTACAGGTGCGGGAGGCGTTCGAGAGAGTTGGAGCGCGTATATGCGTTATATTAGCCGCTCGCTATTAAAATTTGCTTAAAAGGTACGCCTACGCAAATATAATTGGAAAATGATATATATATTGTGATATATTTTGATTTCCGGCCATGTGAGCCGATGTATATATATTTGTGTATCCTGCGATATCGCAGAAGCTCCTCCGTACAAAGGAGACTCCGCCAAAATTTTTCAGAAATTTTGGGAGTTAGAAATTTTTGGGGTTTTGGGAAAAATTTTAATAACTAGTAAAGTTATTTTGAAATAAAGTTAAAATAAAGGCTTTAAAGTAAATTGTAGCAATTGAGTTTGGGATTGGGCTAAAGGATTTTGGAAAGTGAATATAAACTTTAGCTAAGCAAATTAGAAAGTAAATGGATTGGAGAGTATTTTCTACCCTAGCAAATTTCGGGGACGAAATTTTTATAAGGGGGGAGGAATGTAACATCCCGTATTTTTAAGCTATTGAATTTGAACATTTAATTCGTTTTAAATGTTAATGTGGATTCTTAATTGATTTTAAAATGAATAGATTCATATTCAATCAATGAAATAAGCTATAAATTTTAATTATAGCAATTCTGGTTGAATTTGAATAATGGAAAATAATAATTAAATATTCGGGATTGGGATAAAAAGGTGGATTTGGGTGTAAATAGCTATAAAATGATATTTAAATGTATTTTTAGGTTCGATTGGTTATAAATAATATTGTTAGAATTTTAGATGAATTTTAAAGTCGATAAATTATTATTTGGGATTTTATATTAATTTAAAAATGAATTTAATATTATTAAAATGCAAATAATCAGATTTTGAGTCCGGATTGTGCCGGAATGATTTTAAATGTGTTTATAAATTTTATATGATTTATGGTTAAGTTATTAAAATTTTAAAAGTGAAAATTTTAAGCGTTTCTGATAATTTCAGAAAATCGCCTGATTTAATAGGCGAGTAAAATAGCCTTCCGGGGCGCAGTCTCGGAATTCGACGAAACCAGTTCCATTGGATCCGTAATAGTTAGTTATTATCGGATTTCAATTTTCGTAGCAATCGGAGTTGTCGTGTGACCGTGACAGCTCGAAACGCATCGAAATCGATTTAACCGATTTAATTTTAAATTGATCGTTTTATTCCGTATCTCGCGCATACGATCAAATTAGCTTACGAAACTTGTTCCAATGTGTCCGGAACGCGGAAAAACCCCAGGGTAGCCTGTCGGAACGCGTAATTTGGAGTTCGTTTGCATTAACTGTTAAATTGAGAAATTATATTAATTAAATAATATTAAACTATTATATATATACATATAAATCTCAAAACCCTAGCTTATAACTCAAGCCGCCGTTTCTATCGTTCAATGGCCGAAAATCATCGACCTTTTCCTCCAAATCGCGAACAATCCATCGAGTTTTAGGTGATACTTCCAACTGGAGAATCGAAGATCCCATCGAGTACTTCGAATCCAACGGGTGAGATCGATTATGGCGGAGTGTAGAGAGGACAGGGGGGCCGCGTGTGCTGCGCGTTCATTCGCATTTCGCGACGCCTAGAGATGGCCGAGCTCAGAGCTGTTAGGGGCGAAGGTGGAGGCTGCGACGTGCTTTCTCGCAACGCCATCTGATTGTCGTCGAACTCGACGAAGACGGGGCGGTTCGAAACCCTAGTTGCGTGCGATGGGTTCTGGGTGCGTGTGTTATCTCCTGGACGCGTTGGAGAAGATGAAGCTCCGGCCTTGATTTCTAAACGTGCGGCTAAGATGGGTACAATAAAATTTAATTAAGGGAAATTGTTTTTTTTAATTAATTTCAAAACTTTGTAAAATTCATAACTATTGCGTTCGTACTCAGATTCGAACGAAACTGGAAGCGATGGAATCGCAGAGACGAACACTACGAAATGGTGCAGATCCGGAGTCATTCCGGGCAAGTAGGAATTTGGGTTAAATCGGACGTCGTCCGGTTTAATTTAAAATTTCGAACGCTCGCCGAAACTCAAAGTGAGTTATCCTCACTCACATCTGGATGCTAGACATTATAAATAATTGATATTTAAATATCTAAATGATTGGTTGACTATAACTGCTGTTATCTGTCTGGATTGATATTTATATTGCGATGTGCTAATATCTGTGATGCAGAGAGAAACAGGTTGGAGGGATCCAGCTGGATTCCTCACAATGTAGTAATTATTTTATATTTGATAGTGATACCTGTTTATATTGATGTGATTGATAAATCTGGAATTTAACTGTATTGTGATATTTGTTGTATAAATTACAATTCCAGAATTTAATTAAAAATGGATAAAATTGGGTTTTTACGAAATAAGTGAATTGTTAAAAATAAGAATTTCAAAGAAGAAAATTTGAAATCTGGTTTGGATGGAAAATGTAAATTTAGCAAATTGGGATTTTTAAATATAACGGGGAGTTTATAAAATCGATAAAAGTGAAGTATAAATTTTCTGGAAATGAATTCTATGAAGTTATGAATTGAGTAAAATAACATCGGTTATTTTAATGATGAATAGTGATATCCGGAAAAGTAAAATATGTTAAACTGAAGCTTCCGAATTAAAATGTACAATTTTAAGGGTTAATAGAATATTTTAAAATATCGTTTCTTCATTGGGATTTAATTAAGTGAATTGGAAATTGGCTTCCATTGGAAATTCACCAAAAATGTTTAATTTAAATGTTTAAACTATATTTAAAAATGAATTTCCGGAAATGAAAAATTGTGATTTAACTTCGGAGGAAGTTATAGTTAAGTATGGAATTGGAAATTTATGTTGAAATCATAAATTGACTTGAAATAAATCAGTGGATTTATATGAAAGAGTACTTTGGAATGTTTAGAAACGGGAAGTGTTTCCCTGGGAAAACCAAGTAAATGTTTATAAAAAGATTTTATTTAACTAAAGGTTAAGTTTTAAATCGTTTTAAAAGTATTTTTAAGAACTCGTTATTTTTAAAGAAATAAATTAATAATTTTAATACTGTAATAATTTGGGAGTATATTAGCAATTATTTTTACAAATGGATTTATTTAAAAGTTGGTTTTAGCTTAAGCTGTTAAAATTAGTATTTTTCTTCTTATAACGCTATTTTGAATTTAGTTAAACTAAAACCCTTATTTTTAAAATCAAAGTTTATGTGTTAATAACTAGTTTTCTTCACATATTTTAAATTTATATTTTGAGTAAATAAATAGAAGTAATTTTCATATTTTAAAGTATATTTCAGTATAAAGTATTTTTAACTGTTTTAAATGCAAATTGTTTTATACTTGGTTATTCCCGATGGGAATAAAGGGTAAAGGATTTACCTTGTAAAGGAAGAGTTTTGGAAAATTGTTTTCAAACGAGTTTTGAAAATGTGAAAATATATCTTTGAAAGATATTAGAGGCAAATAAATAATATGGAGATTATTTATTGTGTGATGGATGTGTATGGATGTTTGTGAACATTAATTGATAGTTAAATCACCGACTATCAATATTGGCCAAGTGCGTTGATCGTTTCGAAGAGACCGGGATCGAGTTTCCGTATACCGGGATTCTAGGTCTGGAGACTCGAATACCACTTCGATCCGGTTTGTACGTTTCGTGTAACGTGTTCGGAGACGAAGATGGAGCTGTGAAGTGCAAGGGCTAGTCGCTACTAATCCTGAGGATATTTCCAAAATGGATGTAGTAGGGGTAGTGCCTTCGGTCCCGTTCGGACCCGGGACGGACTTGTATGGACGAATGCTTTCGTGACATCGTCAGGTGGACGATGGGCATTCAAAGTGAAATGTTCTGTAAAGGTAACGCTAAGCCTCGAGCCTCATCAACCGGGAATGACTGAAAATCAGGGGTTATGCAGCAAGGCTTCGTGGGTAGCCCCCACTTGAGAGTAAGGTCATCCCTGTCTAGATGTCCCTTTTATATTCGGCTTAGTGGTGCGGTTGCTGATCACAACCGTGGGGTGATTTTACTTGGAATTATCCAGTAAGGGATGATTCCGGTCTTGTGTTGCAGGGGAGCGGGCGTACTCCTCGGTACTGTGATCTAGGCCACGTACTGTGATAGGTGGTACCCCAGTGCCTAGTCATTCGTTGGAAATCCATTTTCCCTACGTGCCTTGTACGAGTTTTGTTTGTATTACCCACGATGTGGCTAGTATGCCGGAATTTAATAGATGTAACAATTTCGGCTATTTTATAAGTATTTGTAAATAGACACTATTATAATATCAGAGGATTTTTATATAAAAGTGTTTTAGCTATCGTAAGGTAAAAACCTGACATGTTTATTTGTGGCGTGGTCTTACGAGATGCTTTTGTTTTCAAAGGATTTTTGAAACTTTAATAATCATGTTGGATGTATTTATGATGCGCTGGTATTCCAGACTGACTCGGGTGTTATTTTATTATAATGCTCGGGTCAGACCGAGTATATTACAGGATAGGTTGCTATGGAGCTCAGGAGAGGAGCTGGAGTTCGAGACGTATTTCTCGTACTTGTATTATTCCGCTGCTGTGATTGTTGTATTGACTGATTGACTGGATATTGATGATTGTATTGATATACTCTGATGATGATGTATTGTATATAAACAGATATAGTTTCATTTTGTGTAAAGATCTGTTCTATATATTATATTTTATCCGCTGCGACTGTGAGGTTCTGATTTTGTTTAGTTCTTTCTTCTTCTATCTACTTTCTTATTCTTCTACAATCTGTCTTTCCGGCATTCGATCGTCGGCATATTATACTGTTGAGTATTTTGTGTCGATTTTCGAGGGTCGAGAAGGGCGGGTCGTGACATCCTTTTTAACCAAAATTCCAAATTTCCAACTTAAGTTATATTTCAAAAATCCAGTTAAACCATTCATTAATTATATTTTTAACACATAGAAAAATCATAATTTCTTTAATTCAAAATATTTCAAAATCTGTTTAAATCAAATTTCATAAATTTATATTTTTAAAATACTTAAAAATATTCAAAACACTTTATAAAATAACCACGGGCCTGTATATAGTTTTCTAGCCTAGGTCAAGTGATACGGATATGTATCATTTCAATCCGTAGTTTAAAAAGAAAAATCCGGGTTCTATCATTTCAAACCCGCAATCCCAAGTTAAAATAAATTAAATAAAAACCATTCAGGCCTATCATTTCAGCATATAACGATTTTTCCCTATTCTAAAGTCCGTTCGGGTATGTATCATTTCAACCCATAGTGATTCTAGTCTACAGGGAACTTGCAATGGTGATAACTGATATAAATAACAGAATAACATTAAATAACAGTAACATATGATATAAAAGGTGTATAAACATCATATGATCATAACATAGTCAAGTATAACATGATAATATATTTCTACAGATTCACAGGGTGTCAATTTACTAGTTATATAGATACATATTGTCTGGTGAGAATAACTCACCTGTTTGTGCTGGAGATATCAAAACCAATGACACAATGGAAACAAAAGCACGATGACAAGACTACGGACTTGAGTGGAGAGCGAATCCAATCTACAACTCTTGTGTACAACCCAAAACAAACAATCAAAACAGCAAAATTCAATACGGCTTTAAAATGCAATATCATTGAAATAAAAGGAGATACGACTACGCAGTCTTTTGCTTTGCCTTCTCTATTGTTTGGTATGGCTTTGGGGTCTGATGTGGTTCAGATGTGGTCAAGTTTTGGGTCAGGTTTGAGCTAACATAGCTCGGGTTCAAGGCAAGACAAGGTGGAGTTTGTACATGAGGAGGTGATGTGGTTTTGAAGGCAACTAGGTGGTTTTTGGTCAAAACAAGGGCTCGGCCATGGGGATTGGGCTCGGCCTGTGGTGTGTCATGACTGGACAGAGGTGGGGAGGGGTGTGTCGAGGTCAGGTCAGGGGAGTGGTGGCGGCTATGGTGGTGCTTTGGGTGGTGGTTGAAGTGGATGAGCATGTAGAGGTGAAATAAGCATGGATCTAGGCATCTAGGTTGTAGTTTGAGGGGTTTGGCCATCAAGGGGGTTCGGCCATGGTCAGATCTGGTGGGGTAGATGGTGGTGGTGGTCTGGAAGAGATGGAAGGAGGTGGTGGCCGTGGAACAAGGGGGAGAGGCCGATCTAAACAAGGGAGAAAACAAGGCAAAATTGCATAGAAAAAGTAAGAAAAAAAAGTAGAAAGAAAAGAGGGATTTACCTAATTTTTTTCAAGATGGAGGCCATGACTTTTTTTTAGGGTTTTGGAGCTTGAAAATTCGTGAATAACAGGAGGAAGATGGCTGGAAAAAAAGGAATGAGGAATAGTTAGGGTTAATTGGTGAAAGGTTAGGTTAAAACGTAAAAAAAGTGGACTATAAAAGCCCATAGGAAGATAGAAGGTTTAGGGCCTTTCATATTACTTTATTTTATTTTTATAACTTTATATTTCTGGAATAAAAAAATCCCCAGATAAAATTTCGAAATTTTATCAAAATATAATAGTTTATATAAATATTTATCAATCATATAAAGTTAAATTAAGAAAATAGCTAAAAATAGTAAACTAGTCTAGAAAATTTGAAATTGAATAGAATAAATTATAGAAAAATTCATATGAGCTTGTAATATATTTCTAAACATAAATAATAACATAAAATAAAAATATATTCACAAAATAAATATATAAAATTTAATTTAAATATAATTTTAATGAAGAAAATAGCAGAAAATAAGAAAACAGCCTTTAAAAATAGGAAATCAACACAGTAAACATTGGAAAAATTCTATTATTATTTTTGAAATATTTAGAGATGAAAATATACATTAATTAACATATTAACACATATTAAATAAAATATAAGAAAGAAAAATATGATTGATAAAATTTAAAATAGGCAAAATTGCATAATAAAACAAATTATACTAAAAATTGAAATGTACATAACTTTTACATTTTAACTCCGTTTCCAACGAAACGAAAAGCAGTATTCAAGTTATTAAATCTATTGTCATAATAAAAGATAAAATTTATAGTTTCAAATATTTAAAATTTAAATTTAAAAGTCAAAGTTTGACTATTTGACCAAAATTCACAATTTCTAGAAATATTAAATTTAGTCATATTTGAAATTCTAATCCACATAAAAATCAAATTTTATACTTAAAATAACATTCTTTCTCATAAATAAAGCTTTTGAATCTGGAAAAATCAATTTAAAAATATTTGAAAAATACAGGGTTGTTACACTCTCCCCCACTCAAAACTTTTCGTACTCGAAAAGGAACGAGGTACGGGAAAGCACAGAAAAAGATAGAATGAAATAAGATTAAAATAAGATGATAAGAAGATTGGAATTACACCTGATAACTATTGTTATAGGTAAGTTTAACAAGATGGAGGTGATCAAATCAAGAATATAAGCACGAAAAAGATCCTCTAGAGTCTGAATCACCCTTTTCCCTTGACCGACGGTCTATGAATGGAAAAACAGTGTTCAGATCCAGATGAGTAACAAAGATTATCAAAGATTATAGAAAGGTTTCTAAATAGACTGGTATAAGCAATAGCTTTCCCATTCTGTAACAAGATAAGAGAAATAAGGACCACCAAAAGATAGTTTGAAAAAAAAAATAAGATAATAAATTTGAGACCATAATGCTTTGAAATCATAACAATTTAGGGATGTTTATCATTTGGAAATCATACTACTAAAATCATAACACTTTGGAAATGTTATTCAAAAAAAACATAATACTTAGAAAATCATAACATCTTTTTTTTTTTAAATAATCTTTATTTAAACCATTTTAATTCAAGGTCAAATAATATTCATTTTAAAGTTGTAACATTTCTAAGTTCATTCAATTTTAAAATTTCCAAAACATTGTATTTTCAAAATAGCAGCACTTATAAAATGCTACAGTAGATATATTAGTATTTCAAATCAGTTTAATTTCAGAAATATTTATTTGGATATCATTTAACTTATGACTTATTAAAACAAACCTTTATGAATGGAATATCCGATTTAAACTATACTTCGTTTATTAAGTCAAAAGTTCACTATTTTACTTAACTCTTAATTTAACACGTGACCTAACACTTTATTTTAAAATACCCATTTCACAAATAGATATTCCTTTAATAAGTTACACTTAAAATTTCCATTTGAAAACCAAATTCTCAATTATCAAGTTTTAGTGATGTTAAAATACATTTTAACTATTTAAATCATAATTATTCATTTTTCAAGACATATCAATTTCATAAATAAAATATTTATCATAGCAAATATAACAATCAAATTTCTTTACACATTTATTCATTTAGACATCAATTAAACTATGAATTCAAGTTAAATAAACTTTATTACAAAATGTCCAATTCAAATGTATTTTTTTATTTTATCTATTCAAAGATACATTATTTATTATACAACATATTCATTTCAGGAAATAACTTTTATTAAAATTCCTAGGTTAGACTTAAGGTTCCATATTAAATCAAATTTGATTATTAAGTTATTTAAATAAAATCTTTTTAAATCCCTTTTTCACTATTTACCTCTGTTAATCTTTTATAACTAAAATTTAAGTGTATAACATTTATTATAACCACTCAAATTTTATTTACAAAATTCCTTTCTATATTGTATATTATCCAATTTCATATTCAACTTCTGTGTAATTTTGGTAAGTTATATTGGAATGAAATTGTGTGTTATACAAGTAAAACTTTCCAATTCAATTATCTCAAGTTTGAATCATTTATCCAAATTTTTTCTTTTTCTTTTTATAATTGAAATTATTCTTTAAGAAGAAAAAAATGTAAGAATTAATTTCCGATTTCCTTTAAACCAGTTAGAGATAAATAAATATATGTACATAATATGTCAAATCAATTTAAATCATATATCTATATATATTATAAATCAAATCATATTTAGAAATTCAAATAAATTAAATCTTTCAAAACAAAGCTGTAGTAAGACTATAGAACGGTCTCTTCAGTTCAAAACTCGAAAATGAATGTCGATGATGCTGCGGTCATCACCGAAATTATTTTCCAGCGACAAAGAGAAGAGCACTAAATTTTTAAACTTTAAAATCCTTTAGAAACATATTTCTACTTAGAAATACTTTAAATAATATATCCTTTTACAACTTTAAACACAAGGTTTGAAATCCATCGGAAATTAAATTCTTAAATTTCTTGTTTTAAATTCATTTCAGTTCCCAAATAAATTTATAAACAACTATTTATAAATTCATTTATAGAACTATAAATGATAAGTTCCATAAATTTACTTATATCTCAAAATTTATTTCATTAACCAAATTTTAAAATAATATTGTGTCAGTTTGTTCTGTCAAAGTGTTTTAGAAATCCTATCGATAGCGTTGATCAGACGAATCGATCAGAAACCCAATTCAACATCAACAACTCAAACAACACAATATTTAAACATTTTAATTTTAAATATTAGTTTAAAAATACACTATATAGGAATTGATTTTCAAAGAAGGATGGAGATACAAATTTGGTTAACTCAAATCAAATGAAATTCTGATTTGAAAATAAGTTGGAACAAGGATGAGATGATTAAATAACAGAATAGGAAGATGGATAAGCTTATATAAATCACGGGCAACCTTAACCGGGTCAACCGTGACTTAAAGAATAAGATCGATGTGGATTTCTAGGGTAAATCTACATTCGACCTCAAGAGATAGAGTTTGGGATAGTAAGCGATACTAGCATCTAAACCAAGGATATAAAATCTTTGGTGAATCGATGCTATTGTAAAGGAGTTTCACCCCTTTACAAGAAAATTAGAATATTGGCGAGACCGCCAATTCACTACAAAGATCATTCGAAGTGGAGTTATGAGATACTCCAGAATCAAAAGAATATGAATAGTGAGGAACAATAATGGATTTTGGAACCGTAGGGAACGTTCCAAAATTCAAAGGAAATCAAATCAAAAGGAAGAGATTCAAACTCGAACGAAAGTGATTCTGTAAATAAATTTACCATACATTCTAAGTTTTGCCTCAAAGCCAAAGCTCTGATACCAACTGTAACGACCCGATATTTTCAACCATTCGCATCCATTATAAGTGTATAGGCAGACACTCATGCCGGAGTTGAATTGCTCAAAATACCGCGTTGTAAATAAAATTTGGCAAATATCAGAATATACAGTAAATAAATATAATCATAGATCATAGACACAGAGTAAAATAATGCAGCGGAAGTAAAAGAAATAGTAGTTCATGAAGCTACTATATAAATATATCAGAGTTACATGAGATATAACAGAAGAAATAGAATACAACAAAAGTCTCAATATAATAACCAAGTACAAGCTGAGTAGAACAACGGAATTGAAATAGATAGGACATGACAAGCAGATAATCTCCAACGATTCAAATCTCCAAGAGAGTGGAAATCCAAATCTGTGAATAACTCAAGCTGACCCGAGCGTAAAGCAAAACACAAAACACTCGAGTCAGGACAATATATACTTATATAATGTAAACCAACTCAAGCGAACTGTAATAAGGGTACAAGTAACTTAGAAGATGCTTGGGACCGCCCATCCTCTAAGGATCCGTTAAACTATTTACTATATAGTAATATACGCTATATACAGTAGTGTCTAATCAGTAAAGTATAATCATATAGAAAATAGCGTTAAGGGGATGGAGAACCTTAACGCGGTCGGATCTTAAAATCATAATCGTAGTAAAGCTCGATATGGTAGGTGACACGGCACAACTAGGCAATGCCAGGGTAGATATACCAATTACGCACACGGACTGATGGAGCGCATAGCAGCCACTACCGTCCACCTCGAACAACACTCCCAAATCGGAGGATGGCCATCTAATCAATCACAAGTAAGAGTATAATATCGAAGAAATGTGTCCGAGAAGAGGTGCTACCTCACTGGTCCGAGATCGCTCCTGTTTTAGCCACCTTATGCCAACTCACGGGAGTTGGGTCCACGTAACATACCTTAAGAACGTCGCCACCATCCTACTTCATTCTGGAATCTCCACCGCGTACACGGTTGTCAAAGTGGTTTTCGGTATCGATAGAGAGTATGTCCATATCCGATCCCGGTCTCTTTGCCAACCAATCGTTATTATAACCCGTGGTTATAACTTTTAAAAACAATACTTTACTTCAAAATAAAATATCATTTCAAACCATATCTTTATCAAAATAAAGATTAAATCAATTCCAAACCATTTTCATATATTTAAATTTTCATATCATTTCAAAACTTCATTTCAAATCATTTTAATATAATAAAATATCATATCCTTACAAAACTTCATTTCAAATCATTTTAATAAAATAAAATATCATATCCTTACAAAACTTCATTTCAAATCATTTTAATAAAATAAAATATCCTATCAGTTCAAATCCAAATATTCAACTTTAAATACCTTTTAAATTCAAAGATATCGTTCATTTACTATCATTTCAAATCACCTTTAAATAGTTTATATTCCAATCAAAATAATTCATTTAAACCTTTTAAAAGTGTAATTATTATATTTTCAAATCAAGTATTCAATTTCCAAAGTTTCAAACCATTCTGAGTTCGTTTGCTAAGTCAAAAACCCTAATTATTAAAATTTCAGCATTTCACAGCATTTAAAAACAACTGCTATAAGTTATATTTGAAAACATTTTTAATTCAGCAAAGACAGCACTTAAAACTGCTGTTAAAACTCAGTTTTAGTTGAATTATAGTTCAAAACAGAAAAGACAGCATTTCAGAAGTGCTGCGGTAGTTCAGATTTCAAAGCAAGGGTTAAATTTGATTTCAACATAGACTGCAGACCATTATAGCATTTCCAGAGAATGCTATAATAGGCCTGAGTTCAATATTAGCCTATAAGTTCAACTACAGCAACTACAGCATTCCAGAAATGCTGTAATAGCTCCTTTTTACACAATTTTAGTTCAAAACAGAATCTATAGCATTTCTGAATGCCACTAAAAGTTAATTTCAGGTGTTAGTGTATTTTCAGCAATTAAATAACTTTAATTTAAAACAAATAAACATTTTTAAAATCATATTTTAACATTTAAAATGTTCATTTACATATCATTTAACATATATCTTTTCACAATAAATTTCTTATAATCAAATCCAATTTTCAACAATTTACTTAATAAATTTTAGTGTAAAAGTGTCCAATTCTTCACATTTCAACAAATAAACTTAACACTTCAAATTTAAATTACCATTTCACAATTTAACTAAATTTCCAATTTTATTTAATTAACTTAAACCTTTAATTAAAACCAAATTTCACATTTCCTAGTCAAGTTATATTTTAAAAGATCACTTTTAAACATTCATTTATTTAACCACTTAAACTCATAGAAAAATCAATAATACTTTAATAAATCGCTTAAATTCAAATTTAATCAAATTATCATATTTACCATTTTCCAAATATAATTAAATTTTCATTTTATTTATATAACTTAAATATCATTTTTAACCAAAATTCCAAATTTCCAACTTAAGTTATATTTCAAAAATCCAGTTAAACCATTCATTAATTATATTTTTAACACATAGAAAAATCATAATTTCTTTAATTCAAAATATTTCAAAATCTATTTAAATCAAATTTCATAAATTTATATTTTTAAAATAATTAAAAATATTCAAAATTATAAAATAACCACGGGCCTGTATATAGTTTTCTAGCCTAAGTCAAGTGATACGGATATGTATCATTTCAATCCGTAGTTTAAAAAGAAAAATCTGGGTTTTATCATTTCAAACCCGCAATCCCAAGTTAAAATAAATTAAATAAAAACCATTTAGGCCTATAATTTCATATAACGATTTTTCCCTATTCTAAAGTCCGTTCGGGTATGTATCATTTCAACCCATAGTGATTCTAGTCTACAGGGAACTTGCAATGGTGATAACTGTTATAAATAACAGAATAACATTAAATAACAGTAACATATGATATAACAGGTGTATAAACATCATATGATCATAACATAGTCAAGTATAACATGATAATATATTTCTACAGATTCACAGGGTGTCAATTTACTAGTTATATAGGTACATATTGTCTGGTGAGAATAACTCACATGTTTGTGCTGGAGATATCAAAACCAATGACACAATGGAAACAAAAGCACGATGAAAAGACTACGGACTTGAGTGGAGAGCGAATCCAATCTACAACTCTTGTGTACAACCCAAAACAAACAATCAAAACAAACAATCAAAACAACAAAATTCAATACGACTTTAAAATGCAATATCATTGAAATAAAAGGAGATACGACTACGCAGTCTTTTGCTTTGCCTTCTCTATTGTTTGGTATGGCTTTGGGGTCTGATGTGGTTCAGATGTGGTCAAGTTTTGGGTCAGGTTTGGGCTAACATAGCTCGGGTTCAAGGCAAGACAAGGTGGAGTTTGTACATGAGGAGGTGATGTGGTTTTGAAGGCAACTAGGTGGTTGTTGGTCAAAACAAGGGCTCGGCCATGGGGATTGGGCTCGGCCTGTGGTGTGTCATGACTGGACAGAGGTGGGGAGGGGTGTGTCGAGGTCAGGTCAGGGGAGTGGTGGCGGCTATGGTGGTGGTTTGGGTGGTGGTTGAAGTGGATGAGCATGTAGAGGTGAAATAAGCATGGATCTAGGCATCTAGGTTGTAGTTTGAGGGGTTTGGCCATCAAGGGGGTTCGGCCATGGTCAGATCTGGTGGGGTAGATGGTGGTGGTGGTGTGGAAGAGATGGAAGGAGGTGGTGGCCGCGGAACAAGGGGGAGAGGCCGATCTAAACAAGGGAGAAAACAAGGCAAAATTGCATAGAAAAAGTAAGAAAAAAAAGTAGAAAGAAAAGAGGGATTTACCTAATTTTTTTCAAGATGGAGGCCATGACTTTTTTTAGGGTTTTGGAGCTTGAAAATTCGTGAATAACAGGAGGAAGACGGCTGGAAAAAAAGGAATGAGGAATAGTTAGCGTTAATTGGTGAAAGGTTAGGTTAAAACGTAAAAAAAGTGGACTATAAAAGCCCATAGGAAGATAGAAGGTTTAGGACCTTTCATATTACTTTATTTTATTTTTATAACTTTATATTTCTGGAAAAAATAATAATCCCAGATAAAATTTCGAAATTTTATCAAAATATAATAGTTTATATAAATATTTATCAATCATATAAAGTTAAATTAAGAAAATAGCTAAAAATAGTAAACTAGTCTAGAAAATTTGAAATTGAATAGAATAAATTATAGAAAAATTCATATGAGCTTGTAATATATTTCTAAACATAAATAATAACATAAAATAAAAATATATTCACAAAATAAATATATAAAATTTAATTTAAATATAATTTTAATGAAGAAAATAGCAGAAAATAAGAAAACAGCCTTTAAAAATAGGAAATCAACACAGTAAACATTGGAAAAATTCTATTATTATTTTTGAAATATTTAGAGATGAAAATATACATAAATTAACATATTGACACATATTAAATAAAATATAAGAAAGAAAAATATGATTTATAAAATTTAAAATAGGCAAAATTGCACAATAAAACAAATTATACTAAAAATTGAAATGTACATAACTTTTACATTTTAACTCCGTTTTCAACGAAACGAAAAGCAGTATTCAAGTTATTAAATCTATTGTCATAATAAAAGATAAAATTTATAATTTCAAATATTTAAAATTTAAATTTAAAAGTCAAAGTTTGACTATTTGACCAAAATTCACAATTTCTGGAAATATTAAATTTAGTCATATTTGGAATTTTAATCCACATAAAAATCAAAGTTTATACTTAAAATAACAAAATTTATTCTTTTTCATAAATAAAGCTTTTGAATCTGGAAAAATCAATTTAAAAATATTTGAAAAATACAGGGTTGTTACAGTAAAATCCAAATTTTTTGAATGATGGATCTTTTACGTTAATTTCAACAACTGAAATTTACCTTACTACTTTTAATAGTGTTGCTTATTTTATTTCAGTTGCATTGGTCTTCTTCTCGAAGATACATTTGTCATTGATGGATCATATCCCTTCAGGCATAATTAACAAAATCATATTTTGATAACGTACTTGGAATCCATTTCGAAATTGTGCATCAAGTCATATGGTAGAGTCAATACTCTTAATGGCTTATTCACGGTTGAGAAAATTTTATTTTCTTGACATTGATAAGAAATTCACAGATTCTCTTTAATATGCGAGAACTCTTATTAGCTATTCTAGTTAGTTATGTTTTTTAAGCTTGGTTAATTTTATTTCGTCCTTCGCAATCAGCTTTATCTTTGGATCATATCCAAAATCATTCTATTACCAATAATTTCTAAAAGAAAATTCTTTGCTACAAAGTTAATGTTTCTTAAAACAATTATTGTTTCTCAGTGTAACGGAATATTTATTCATAAACATTTTGTGAATTGCCTTATATATATAGCTGATTTGGTTTTAGTTTATGGAGTTTATGTTCAAAACATAAATTGGTCAATCAATATTGAACAGTCCAAAACTCCTTTGGGATGGTTCACAAAAGATCCCTCGTAAATAATTATTACATACAGTCTTTCGATTCGCATAACCTGTCAACCCCTTTGACTAAGGATACAAAGGGGTTTCTTATAAACTCTTATCTTGTATGATATTGTAAACTATGCTTTAGATGAAATTATTTTTAACCTTATGTACTACTCTTAAGTACATAGCCTTTTAAAAGAAATATTTTTCACTCATTATCAATCGTACTTTGCTTAATAAAGTTCGATTACTTCTAATTGATACATTATTATATATCATAGGGAGGAGTGACTTTTGAGATTGAATCCATATTCATTTTTAGGTACATTTGGAACTCTTTCCAATATAGTCACATATCTGATCAAATCTAATTCAAAATATTTTATTCCTTTTACATGTTATGTTATTTTTTTTCGTTTTATATTCTATGAATTTATCATAGACATACTACATGTGTATCAAATACACATGTTTATGCCTTGATAATTCATCGGTGAATTTAACGAAGTATATGGAATTGTTTTGATATCTTACGATTAAATATATCTATATGTATCAATCCAAAGAATTCATCACCTCTTTTGTTGCTCCCACTAAATGGGTGCTTCACACTTAATATTCTAAGATATAATTCATCAGTACCATATGATTCATAATAATACGATTATCAAGTTATTCCTCAAAAATATTGCTTATAATTCCAAAATAATTGTAAACATTTCAAATACCTAATGCATCACTTTTGTTATGAAAACAAATACCATTATTATAGTTTTATCTTATAACGAGTATTCACAATATTCATATTGAAATAAAGCTATATCTATTTTCAGTCAATACTGTAAACAATTATTATTTCATAAATAATATTTTATATGTTCACGAAACCAATTTTTCATAACTTGATGCGTCTACAAAGAAGTGTTATATGGTATGGTATTTTATTTCATACACTGTAATTATTTTACGTTCAAGAATTTCAAATCAAATATCTTAAACTCAAAGAAATAAATCTCATAAAAAAATTTATATATAAAAATACATTTTGGAAAAGAAATCATATTACTCATTCCTTATTAAGTATTTATTAGGACAAATTTTATTTATAGGTCGAAGGAAAAAACCTATTTCAAGTTTAGACCTCCTTACAAACTTACTACAAAAATAAGCCTAGTTTTCAGAAGGCTGGAATTTATAATTGGGCAATTTTAAAATGTGCAAGCACAAATTCACAATTTATACTTGCATACTTTGAAATTGTGCACGTATAATTTTTTTTAAATCTATGCTTGCGAATAACAAATTAAATAAATATAAAATGTGGATATAGTGAAAAAGAGGTCTATTTTTGTAATAAGTTTTTAAACGAGGCCTAAAGTTAAAATAGTTTTTTTCTTGAGCCTATAAACATAATTTGTCCTATTTATTATTATTGTATACAATTCTCATTTCTGATGCCCCTTCATGAAGCAAAAGTGGCAATTTACTCTTTCCATCCCAATTGTGCCTTCAGTTGCATCCTTACTACAAGACTGTACTGAACTCTTTACAAAAGTGCATTTGGTCATCTTTAACATTTAAGTATATGAAATAAGTTGCACTTTATGTAAAATGATCAAACTGACATTTCAGTGATCGAGTTCCTAGGTACGTTTTGTAGATCCGAGTCTATTACTATATTAAATACAACAGATCCTCATAGTAATCAATCGTATTTAATACATGATCTAGCATTATGGTCTATTTGCTTATTTCAAATGAACTATTTTCATCGAGGTTTCACATATTATGAATTGCAACCGTTCACATATAACATTTATATGCGTTCAAATATGGATCAAATATCCATATTTTTGATTCGTTTTTAGAGTTTGAAACTCATAAAAGACAATACATAGTCTAAGGCAAATTAACACTTAAGTGATCAATTGCGAACGTATTTAGTAGTTGTATAATTAGGCGCTTGCATGGGCCCTGAATTGATAACATGCAAATGATTCATTGGTAAGTGTATTTTATATTTCTATGTCAATCTTAATTCAATTCATTTGTATATATTAACTAGTAAACATTTTAACATTATATTAATTGCACAAATTTATCGAGGTAAATTAGTTTAATTTATACATAGCACATGTTCTTATATTACTAGATAGGTTAAATGTTTTCATTCCATTTACCTAATAAGATCCCACTAGACATTTATATTTCTTAAAAGCCAAAGATGAAACATAGAAACCTTTTGATTTCTCTAGTGGGTGTTAGGATTCACATGCCTTGGGATTCTAACCTTGAGGAATATCCATAAATCATAGGCCCGCATGCGATGTATAACACCTTATTTGTTATATCATATGCAACTCCCAACTTGTGATCTTTGTCTTAATATCATATCAACCTTGGAATATCAACAAATCAAAAGAGATTATTCACTCGTATTTACCATTTCACGGCGGTCTAAGTATAAATGCACATATCTTGAGGCATATCAACAAATACGTGCATATATATTAACTTGTATATTTAACATATTAATAGCACTGCACATAACATCTCTAACTTAAGGAATATCAACAGCTAAAGAGTATATAAGTAATCTATTAATAAATGAATAGTAGAGGACAACATTTAAATTAGAGGTTCATAATCTTTTATATATTTGTTTCAGTGATATCGATTTATGAAATAATGTATTTCTAATGAAATACCCTCATGATTCAAGTTTTAGGCACATCTGAAATCACGGTGTACGTATTATACATACATGTTTATTCCTTAGACCTGATTATGGCTTTATAGTTCCACTCTATTTAATTAAATCATATTTAATTTTACTTTTATTAACTAATTCATATTTAATTGATTATTTAATCAATATTTTAATTAATTTAATTTAAGTAATTTTATTCATCTTGAACATTTTAAAATGAATACCGACTATAACATTTAAAGTAAATATATACATATATCATCATACATGCTTATTATTTATCAATTAATATTTAATTAATTTATTTAATTAAAACAATTTTAATTAAATATAATAAAATTTAAAAATTTATTATTACTTCCTTTGAACATTTTAAGATAAATATACATATTATATATATATATGTTTTATTTAATTAATGGACTTTTAAATACTTATTTATTTATTTATCCAATTAATTCTAATAAAATTTTAAAAAATATTAATTAATTTTTCAAAACCATTTTGAAAAATATTATATAGCATTTATAAAATTTATTTCATATTATAAACTTTACTTTTAAATTTAAAATATTATTTCAAATTTTAAAATAGATTTTGAAAATTAGTCCAAGGCCCAAAATCAATTCAAGCCGTTATTTTAGAGATAACCAATAGGCTAACTTCATCCTTCAGACCATACTAGTAGCCAGGTAAGGCAAAGTACTCGATTACACAAATTTAACATAGACATTACCTTTTTAGACACCCTACTAAATGAGTAGGCTTTAATAAGTTAGCCCAAATATACTAATTTAGACAGCATAGGCTATTTGGCTCAGATATCATTGAAGGAACTGGGCCAGATCGCAAAGGGATAAATGAGTGAATATTAAATTTTTTTTTCATTCTTATATCTTTATTGGACCTATGAAGTATATTTAGTTTTAGTTCCTTTTTGCGCCAAAAGTTGGAGAAACACTCGATCAAATTATAGTAGAGAATAAATGAAGAAATTAAATGGAAAATGAAAGTAAATAGAAAACAAGAATTTATAGTGGTTTAGAAAAGCTTAGAAAAGCTCCGGCTATGTCCACTTAAACTTTGCTAATGATTTTCAAAGATTTTACAAATTGTGGTCTTATAACTCGGTGCTCAAGACTCGGTGAAAATCCAGCAAAGTGGCAATGAAAAATCAAATAACTCATAAAGCAAAAAAAAAGATCTCGATTTAGTGCCCCTCTCCTCCTATTTATAGATGTAGATCACCGAAACAGGCTCTGATATTTGCTACCCACATTTTCCATATTTAGGAGGAGGCAAAAAGAAGATCAAGGTCACATTCACAAATTAGTAGTTAATTCTGTACCGAGTTTTGCTTCATAACTTAGTGCTCAGTTGTGAGTTATCCAATTTTCTAGTTGTGTTTCAGCTGCAGTGACCGAAACTATCTTTAACCACATCTCACTGATATGAAAAAGGCTTTTCCAAAGATCTGCTTTGACGAGGTCAAATTTATAGCTTGCTTGAAAGTAATTCCCTGTCATTTTAGGCTAGAAGTCTTGTCTTATGCAAGTTAATAGAGTTAGAGGTATGCCCTAAGAACAATTATGTATTCTGTTACATATATCTAACTCCATGCCCAATCTTATTTAAAATAAAAGGTATTTTCCTTTCTATTATATCTTGTTATATAATGATATAAATAATTAAGTAACTAATTTAAAGTATATAGATGGAAATCTTTAAATGATATGTTATGGGATAGTAATTACAAAGTGTTGTGATCATGATAATTTTTTTAACAAAGCCAGCCGGCTTTATAGTGGGCCATGGCACTGTATTAATAAATGAAAAACAGATGTCCTGCATATGCACAGAACAGCTATGATGGTTTTATAGTGGCCATGCCACTAAACAATACAAAAATAGTACAGGATTTAGGTAGAATGCCTAAATTACTAACTTCCATGACTAACCCTCCTCGGAAGAGGAGCTGCTATAATCATCAGCTGAGTCAGGACCAATGACAAGCGCATACCTAGAGAAAAGATAAGAATGGTTAGGAACAAAGTCGATGGAGGCAGTGGTGTAAATGAATTTCCTATCCCAAGTGATATCCCAAAACAAATTCTTGTTCACTTCTCCAATTTCACCCCCTAGTAATGGTCAAATCCTCGCCCTCAATGTGATGGAAAAGACGCCTACTCTCCCCATCATCATCACCGACAAACTTGTGGTACTCATCATACTCAGGAGGATATCTCATATTATAAGGGACGTGAATCCAAGCTTGCTCTTTACAGTTCCAAATAATAGAGACAACTAGAGGCACTATGTCAAAAGAGATTGGATCATCAACCGCCTTAAGAACAACGGAAGGATCAACAACCTAGGGAGGTGAGGCAACAAGACCAGGTTGAACTTTCGGAACCCACCTCTTGACAGGAGGTCGGGGAAGTGGGGTTCTATCAGCAAATGGAACTGGATCAACGATAGGCCTAAAAGCATCTAAAAGATAGCCAAAAGACTGACATGTCAAGCGAATATCGGATTTCCAACTGTACCGAACAACAACCTCAACATCATAACCTTCAGCAATTTTGACATTAAGTGAAGAAGGCAAAGGCTTCTTATGAGTGATTTCAATCAAATCTTTGTCATACACTGACCTTTTCCAAGCCACAATACTAGAAACAAAACAAATCACCTTACCAACAAGACATGCAATCTAGTCAAGCCCAATCATTGGTTGCAAAATAGAACGTATGTGAGAAAAATGCGCCCAAACATGAATAGATAAAATTTGTTCCTTAGCTTTGCCAACAGTCGAGCTCCAGGAAGTAATAATGAATGGCTTTCCATATATAAGAATCAGATCAGCTTCAAGGATACATTGTACTTCTTCACTTCTCGAGATTTGAAATAAAACATAACATTATCAAAATACGCACTAAGGCCACCTATGGGCTTCCAAACCTGACCACACCTCTCCTTAACCAAATGAAATGATGGGTTAGTATCCAAGAAAAAACCAATTAGAAAATTCCAAACAATAATCTATTACCTCCTGCAAAACTTCGACTGGAGAAACCATCACTCCATCGACCTCAACGTTGTCATACAATCAGGGGGAGAAGACCCCAGCATTATGTGGAAATTTAGGAAAAAACGACGACCACATAGGTGCTTAAACATTTACATCTGATACAACATGCATATCATTTTCCAACAACATCAAAGAGCACCTGAACATTTACATCTAATGCAGTAGGGACCTGGGAAGGAAAAACAGCCGTACAAACAGAGGATTCAACAACTGAATCTCCCACAGCATTTGCAATACTACATATATTATTAACATGTTCAAAATTTACGCAATTTCTTTCATTTTAGACATAAGACACTAATAAGGATGAAATCATAGTGTCAGAACTTGTATTGGTAATACCATAAATAGGCCCTATTGAGATAAGCGTGCAAGCAAATTCAACAACTATTTCATTGAAAAGGTTCAACTTGTCAAGCGGGGTAGCAACAAGAGAATTTCTAACAATAGCTATGCCAACAGCAACAACAAAGTCATGAGAACAATCAGATACAGCAGGCATAAAGCCATTAATATCGACTACCGAAGCAGACATATCGATACCTAATATGGGAGAGAAAGCACTGATCTTTTCATTAGTTTTATAGGTTCTAAGGAAAATCAAAAAATAGAGGTAGCGAAATCGCATGCTAGGAGGTAGAAGCAATGTCCTTGGACTGAATAGGAGAGGCCGAATACGAACATCCAGATATGGTTTTTGAGGGAGGACGAGGCTCAAGTGACAAAGTGAAATGGGGCTTGGATTTGCGGTTCGGAGTCATCAGTTCTGGCGGAGGACGAAGGGACGAGGAGAAAATAAGAACAGACGGAGGACAAAGGTAGATGAAGAGAGGATGTTAGGAAAGGAGCGGTAGATCTTAACATAAGGGATGCCATTTTTGGAGCATTTTTGAAAACATGAATGTTGATAATCTTGATAATTTTATCACATTGAAAATGTGATCATGATTATTTTATCACATTGAGAATAACATATTTTTTTAGATATTCCTAGTTAAGTGTTTCGAGAAAAGATGTCGATCCATTCGTTGAAACTAGAGTACGTAACGCTCTCCAAATGTTGGGTAGTGTATTTTTCATGGCTGTTGGGGGCACTAAGAGATTACGTAATGATAGTTATTGGATAACTATGGAATGACTCACTCAACAGTTCTCGTTGGTTAATATAACTTAGGTCAAACAGACAATCTCAAAGTGATGATGTTACACGGTTCCTTTGACTTGAGATTACGGTGGAAGTTCAATGTGGACACTCTACTATGATTATAGTTAAATCATAGCATAGCATCCATCGAATGACTACAATTGGGTCTAAGTTGAAGCATTGGAAGTGAAACACTATTCAATGGAGATTCATCTCCTTAGTTATATGCGGTTAATATCATGGTCCATTGCAGTCAACTGAAAATCAAAGTCTGTAGCCAGAGCAGTACAGTTAGTAATAATTGTTATTATTGAACCAAGGTTTTTGTGTTAGGAATTACAAAGTTGAATGTGGATGATGTTGGAGTTTCGATCAAAACCAAATTCCATAAGTCCTAATGTGATATTATTTTGATGAAGAGAATTGGTGTAAATAATCGTTACTACCGGGTACCGTTTGTAATAAATAAAACTAGATTTTACCAAAAGATGTGTAAGCGATGAATTCAACCAAAATGTCACACCACTAGGCACTAGCTAAGGTGACGTGTGAACGTTTACATTCAAATTGTTCGATATTAACCGCTGACTGAATTCACACCTTTGAGGCGCACATCCATAATGACAAATTCTACAAAAAACCACATGATTTAATTAATTTATAAAATGTTGTAAATTAATTAAACTAATTATTATTAAAGAAACATTAATTATTATTTAATTTATTTGATGGTTGGAAGTTGTTTGTAATTATTTGAACATCTTTATAAAGGCTATATTTGCGCACATTGATATACGATATCGATGTAATTTTAAACGAGTTTAATATAAGATAATTGCATGAAGTGATTTATGAAAATTTTATGTCATTTGATTGCATGTAATTTCAGCCATACCATGTGAAGGGAGAGGAGTGGAGAGAGAGAGATAATCAAGGGAATTAATTAGGGAAATTTTAATTAAAGAATGAGAAAAGTTTAATTCTTTTAATTAAAAAAATCTACTCATTCATTTCCTATAGACAATTCATTCTTTCCTTATTCACTTTTCTCTTCTCTCCTCCTAACCTACCATGGCTTAAAAAAAAAGATTTCCAAATTTCTCAATTCTAAATCAAATTCAAACATTAAAAAAATGTAACATAAGTAGTTCATCCATCTCTTGCAAGGATTGGGTGTGGATTTTGGAGATCTGAGTAGCTATCTTCATTCAAGTTGGGTTTCTTAGGCTACATCTTCAGGTAATTATTTAATATTGATTTTAATTAGACATCACATCTTTTTAGTGTAGATTATTGGTATCCTGCCTTTTGGTGAAGGCCGAGATATCAACAAATTGACTGGAAAGGATGGCTATCAGGATTGGAGATCGATTGGAAACAAGGTTATGATCGATACCGTCAAAATTTCACCGAGATCCAATCAGGGCAGGATCGATTGGGAATGATGAACAAGGCTTGGAGAAGCTACATTTCAAATTTTGAGTCAAATGGAGTTTGTATGCTCAAGTTATGGATGGATCAAAGTTCATGGAAACCGGTTCGTATCGGTCCCTTCGTATCGATCAAGATGGAAGACGTTCGTATCCATAGAGATCGATACGAGGAAATGGAACTCGGATCAATACGAGGAGTAGATGGGTGCGTGGGATCGATGGCTTTCGTATCGATGCAATGTGCATCGATTTGGTTGGGTACGGCAAAAGGAAGGAAGCATGCTTCGTATCGATCAAGGCTGGGATCGATACGAAGAGTGGAGTAGCGGTTTCAATCACTCGGATGGACATTTCGTATCGATCACCTATTGATCGATACGAAGAAGGTAGTAGACATGGACCGATACGAAGAACATGACACTGGATCGGCACGAAGAATATACTCGGGATCGATACGTAGATGAGTGCAAAGGGATGGATGCGAAGAGACAAAGGACGGATCGATACAAAGAGCATAGTCGGGCATCGATATGAATAGAAGGTTTCTGCATCGATACCGAACAAAATGGGTATCGATACGAAGGGCTTGGCAACCGATGGATACGAATAAGGGAAATTCAAGACAAAGGAAGACTCGGTCACTCGGCATTAAAAGTGGAGCGATCCTGAAATATAGTGTAACGTCATCTGATCGGCACGTGCCAACATGGATATGAACAAGGAGCGATACGAATTGTATCGGTACAAGCTCGGCTGCACATTGAAGATCAAAACTTGCATCGATCATAACTTGAGATCTACAAGTCCAAATGCCACCAAATTTTCAAAGGAGCTTGCATACAACCTCAAGAATGTACCTGCTTAATTTCAGCCCAAACGGACTAATTATTGATCGATACGAACTCAATTCGTATCGCTCTTAAATCGAGTCGAAATCACCTGGACTCGATCCCGTGGGCCCACCCACATGAGAGAAGAAGTCTTTCGAGATCTGGGCGAGATATTTGCAGCCTACACCTATAAATAGTAGTCCAAGAGCTTCAGGAAAGGGATCTTTTTGGCTTTTCTATGCCAATACTCTGCCGGAATCATCGTTGCAACTCGTATATCTTGTTGTAAACCTTTGTAACCAGCGAGTTATAATCAATAAAACAACAACTCTTCAAAGTGGACATAGGCTACAACGCCGAACCACTATAAATCTTGTGTTTCTACTGCTTTCCTTTTGAAATTTTGGGTGTTCTTCATATTTATATTCTCTACATACTTGCTATATGTAATCTGTTACTGTGAACAGGTGCTTTCATCGGCAATTAGGTGTTTGTGACCAATTTTGGCGCAAACATTTTGGTGCTTTCACTGAAAGGGACTAGCACCCGCTACACCAAACTTAGAGTTTAGATTTGGAAAGCTAAAGGTTCAGATCTAGAAGGAACCATGGACAAACAATCAATAAGGAGGCAGAGAACGGAAAGGAGTCAGCATGAAGGAAGCCAGGAAACGTCCTCAGGAGCTAATCAGACTTCAGTTTTCATCACCAGAGATGAGATGGAGATGATGATGGAAGTTATGCAGGAAGGGATGTTGAAAATACAAGAGGAGATGATGCAGAACCTACTTCGACAAGTTGGACAAGTGAATCAAGGCAATGCAATTGCAGGAGTGCTGGAGATAGGGATCGAGAGCATGGAGCAAACAGGATGCAGGACAGAGCAGGACCGTCAGGAGCAGCTCCTACACTAGAGGGCATACTTCCAACCATGTTGGCTCGGTTCCAGACGGCGCTACACAGTTGGGCATTGATTGGGATATGGGTGCTCACCTGAAAGGGCAGGTTTCAGGATTCCCTCGTAGACTTAGGGGGCAGCTTGGAGATCGTAGACAGAGGCTATTACTTGACGACAACGACGGGTTGGTGGACATGATCAGACGGGCTATGAGAGGAGGATTGGTGAATAGAGATTTGGATGACATGAACAGGAGTCCCTTCACTCCTGTGATCAGGCAGGCTAGGAATCCATCGGATTTCAAACTACCAACGCTGGAAATGTATAATGGAAGAACAGTTCCCGCTGTTCATTTGACAAGGTACATGAGGCATATGGAGGTACCGGAGGCATCGAAGGAAGTCATGGCTCGGTGTTTTCCTCTGTATTTGGCAGACATAGCAGCACTATGGTTCAGACAACTGGAAAGCGGTTCTATCGGCACATGGATGGAGTTGATTAAGAGATTTATGAGGCAGTTCAGAGTCCACATCGTGAGACCCAAAAATATGATGACCCTAACATCAATGAAGCAGTGGAAGGGAGAATCACTTAGGGATTTCTTGACCAGATTCAATACGGCAGTGGCTTCGGTGGATCGACCTGATCCGTCGATGGTTTTGATGGCAGCAGTCTCAGGAATTGCAGATAATTCGGATTTCAAGATATTGTTGGAACGGGATCCACTAGTGGATCTCGGGGAGTTCTACCATAAAGCGGAAAGATTTCTAAGGTAAGAAGATGCACAGGCTGAGAGAGAAGGGAAGGAGGCTAAAGCTTATGCGGTAAAGTGTGGAGGTCCACCCAGGGAGGTTTCAAATAAGGACGATAGAGGCAAAAGGAAAATGGATGACAATGGAAACACATCGAAAAGGCAACGGAGGGAATCAAAATTTTCTTATTACACGGATTTAACTGAAACTCTAGAAAAGATTTACTTGGATACTCGAGGGCGCCTCCAGTATCGAAGGCCGGCAAAAAGTAAACCCTCTGAATAAGAGCGGGCATCGGAAAAACATCGTATATTCCATGAGCTGAATGGGCACAACACGAACGACTGCAGGCATTTGAAGGATATTATTGAAGAGCATGTGAGGAATGGTCATTTGCAACAGTACATAAGGAATCGAGTTGTGGCAGTGGGACAGGAGAGGCCACCACACTTCAAGCGAAGATGACACTGGATCTAGGCAACGTCATCAGCTTGTTATCAACTGAATGGATTCATGGCTTTGAATAAGTAATAAACCTCGAAGTAAGGCGGCTAAGTCGCTTACACATGTACGGGATCGAGGATGATCCCTAGGCATGCTCTGAGATGATGATAAACTGTGATGCTCGGGTTCATGAAATCTTGTTTTCGTTTTGTTTTCTGTGGACTCTAGTTTATTTCTTGGTACTGTGGACATTTGGTTTTCTTGGTTGTACGGACTTTTATTTTCTTAATTGGGCTTTGTGTCGATTGAATTTGGATAAATGTAAAAAATAATACAGGTCATGCGATTACGGTCCCGATCGGAGAGACGGGGCAGTAATCGCAAGCTGCGAGTCCCTTGCCAGAGAGCGATGGAATGGACTCAAACGCAATACAAAAGTCCTCGACCGGAGAGTCGAGGCCGGAGAATATGAAAGTGCTCGATCAGAGAGTCGAGGCCGGAGAATACAAAAGTCCTCGACCAGAGAGTCAAGGCCGGAGAATACGAAAGTCCTCGACCGAAGAGTCGAGGCCGGAGAATATAAGTCCTTGACCGGAGAGTCGAGGCCGAAGTAGGAAGAAATGACCCGGAGAAGTTATGACTTTGGATTTGGACCCGGCGAGGTCCCAGACTTGGATAAAACGACCCGGCGAGGTCTATAGATTTGAATTTATACCCGGAGATATCAAGGATTTGGATTTCGGCTTTGAATGGCCAAGGATTGGCTGTGGACCCGGAGCGGTCCTGGATTTAGATAAGGGCCCGGAGCGGTCTCGGATTTGGATATCGACCCGAAGAGGTCATGGGTTTGGTTATTGGATATGGATGGATTGGAACTCGGTTGCTGGGTTCGGATTGATATGACATTGGCTAAGGATTTGGTTTCTGGTTTCAGAATCGGATATAGGCTCGGAGCGGTCGCGGATTCAGATAAGGATATGGTTACGACACTTGATAGGATCTCTTGATAATAGATTGGATTATGGCTATGGATAGAATATGGAATTTGGATGTTGGCTTCGGAGCTATTCAAAACACGCATTCTTACCACAAGGTATGTTTTGCGGGGTAAATGTTATCCTGCCTTTTGGTCAAGGCCGGGATATCAACAAATTGGCTGGAAAGGATGGATATCAGGATTGGAGATCAATTGAAAACAAGGCTATGATCGATACCGTCAAAATTTGACCGAGCTTCAATCAAGGCGAGATCGATTGGGAATGATGAACAAGGCTTGGAGAAGCTACATTTCAAATTTCGAGTCAAACGGAGTTTGTATGCTCAAGTTATGGATGGATCAAAATTCATGGAAACCGGTTCGTATCGGTCCCTTCGTATCGATCAAGATGGAAGACGTTCATATCCATAGAGATCGATACGAGGAAATGGAACTCGGATCAATACAAGGAGAAAATGGGTGAGTGGAATCGATGGCTTTCGTATCGATGCAATGTGCATCTATTTGGTTGGGTACGGCAAAAGGAAGGTAGCATGCTTCATATCGATCAAGGCTGGGATTGATACGAAGAGTGGAGGAGCGGTTTAATCACTCGGATGGACATTTCGTATCGATCACCTATTGATTGATACGAAGAAGGTAGTAGACATGGATCGATACGAAGAACATGACACTGAATCGACGCGAAGGACACACTCGGGATCGATACGTAGATGAGTGCAAAGGGATGGATGCGAAGAGACAAAGGACGGATCGATACGAAGAGCATAGTCAGGCATCAATATGAGTATAAGGTTTCGGCATCGATACCGAACAAAATGGGTATCGATACGTAGGGCTTGGCAACCGATGGATACGAATAAGGGAAAGTCAAGACAAAGGAAGACTCGGTCACTCGGCATGAAAAGTGGATCGATCCTGAAATATAGTGTCACGTCATCTAATCGACACGTGCCAACATTGATACGAACAAGGAGCGATACGAATCGTATCGATACGAGCTCGGCTGCACATTGAAGATCAAAACTTGCATCGATCATAACTCGAGAACTACAAGTCCAAATGCCACCAAATTTTCACAAGAGCTTGCGTACAACCTCAAGAATGTACCTGCTTAATTTTAGCCCAAACGGACCAATTATTGATCGATACGAACTCAATTCGTATCGCTCTTAAATCGAATCGAAATCACCTGAACTCGATCCCGTGGGCCCACCCACGTGAGAGAAGAAGTCTTCCGAGATCTGGGCGAGATATTTGCAGCCTACACCTATAAATAGCAGTCCAAGAGCTTTAGAAAAGGGATCTTTTTGGCTTTTCTACGCCAATACTCTACCGGAATCATCATTGCAACTCGGTTGTACTGTTGTAAACCTCTGTGACTAGCGAGTTATAATCAATAAAACAGAAACTCTTCAAACTGGACGTAGGCTACAACGCCGAAACACTATAAATCTTGTGTTTCTACTGCTTTCCTTTTGAAATTTTGAATGTTCTTCATATTTATATTCTCTACATACTTCCTATCTGTAATCTGTTACCGTGAACGGGTGCTTTCATCGGCAATTGGGTGTTTGTGACCAATTTTGGCGCAAACAATTATATCTCTCATATTTTACAATGATTTTGTATGTGCAAATGTTATCACATATAAACATTTGAATATACATATATTAGAATCTTTTATGTGTTGTAAATATTACTATTGGAGTTTTGATTCAAAAAAAATGGGGCCATATTGTTTAATATATGTATTTTAAACAATGATAACTTTATTAATATCATTATATTATATGTTTAGGCTACTGACGTTGTTTAAAATAATGATGTAATTGTTTAGACCACTGACATTTTTTAGGCTTCTTTATGTTACAAAATTATATACATACATACATATTGCATATTTAAAATATCTTTAACTAGTTTATTGTTTTCAATTAGATACTTAAAATTATTTAGTTGGCAAAATTAGATGTTTTGGATTTTAAGTTTGAATTTATTCTATTAACTTAGTCAAATATGTTCAAATAGTTTAAATGGTTTATTCCATTTAATATATAAATTAATTTATATACACACACATATATAAGTTTAAAATGTTTTGATAACAAGCTAAGGAAAGATCAAAAGAAGGCTAATGGATTTCCATCTTTACATCTCCTTAATCGCCAATTAATGCCTTTTACTGTTTCTTTTAATGCCACTTAAATGCACCACTACTCATTCATTTGGGCCTTTCATTTTAAATTTATTCAAACGTTAAATTATTCATTTCATTTAATATATAAATTAATTTTGAATATGTATATATAAACATTTTAATATAAGTTTAAATTGTTTTAGTGACAATTGATGTGCATATAAATTGGCAACGTATACATTATATATGCAAATCCCAACATCTATTTACGTATACACTAACTATGTACACTTTTTGCCATGTTGCACTTACATATTTTACACTGGAGTATATTCGAATTTACTCACAATCAATTCTATGTATAATTTATGTTATTGTGTCATTTAATAAATCTCTTAAAAAATTTAATTAAAGGGTGAGAAATGAAAGGATTCTCTCCTAAGTAAAACCAAAAGGATTCCCCCATTAATTAAATAGGTTAATAGAGAGAAAAGAAAGGTTTCCTTCTCTAAATTAAATTAAATAGGTAATGACAACACATAAATACATATAAGAGTATATTATATATACTCTAATTCATGTAAACTTTAAATTTATGTAAACTTTTTTTTAAAAATTAAATAAAATAAAGATTTTATTTAAATATTTTAGATTGGATCTAAAATCCTCTTCAGACTTCATGGGCCCAATAGATCCAAAATAGAGTTTTTTTCTTCTAAATCTCCCAATTTCACCCTTGAAACACCCCACACCCCTTAATATACCCAATAGGACACATTAAAAGGCGTGGTGCGTTGTAGGTATAACTGAAACTAACAAAGACTAAGATTCACAAAACAAAAACAGGTAAAAACAGCGGAAACTAAAATAATAACTTATTCAAAACAAAAACTTCATAATTGCTTCATAAACCAAATAAGTCAAATACCAAATACAACATACATGTCTCAAAACCCAATATGTCTCATGAAATAAAAACTCATAGTCTCAAAATCAATCAGGGTATAAATATCTCTCTCAAGTGCCAGTACAAAGAAAGAAAAACAGAAATAAAAGTAGGGAAATACATAGCAGAATCTTCTCCAAGAAACCTCCGAGCAACTGCAATCTACCGCCCTCTCCCTTGATTGCCTATGGGGGGAAAAGGGGAAAATAGAGGAGTGGGTCAGACTAAAAGTCCGATGAATGATAGTAACTACTAGAATCTTTAAGCAAAGTAAAAGTAATAGACTTTTCAATAGTTCTAGTATATACAAAAGGAAACAAAGGAAATAGGAAAGAGATAAACTGGAAAATACGATTAAACTATTACGATTGATAAGATAGGTCAACTTTGATTGTTGCACTTGTCTTTGATAGCTGCTTGATTAGGTTGAATTATAATCCTATAATTATGCTGAAATCATAATTCTACTCTTTGATCAGCCTGCTACTCCATAGACCTTACTGCGGACTAGACGCTATATAACTCCCTACACAGTCGCCAATTGTAACTACGAAAGATACACAAAGCACCCACTGTGGACTAGACGATACATAGCTCCCTATACAGAAGGCAATGGTGTCTACGAAAGACACACATACTAAGCGCTTGGAACTCATAACGATTACCGAGCACCGAAATGGAAGTCGCACGCGTAACTGCCACCATGCTCATGCTACCTGTTGCTCCACCTATTGGATCGTATTATTACATCGACTCAGCATAAGCGTGCCCCTCGTCTCACTTCAGGATTATGTGAAACACCGTGTCCATAGAAAATATAGGGGAATGCTGCCGGTACTGGCCCGTCATCTAAACAATATCTAATAACGCCCTTGTCGAAATCCCCCGTGCTTTGAACATCTCTATATTGACCACTTACTACCAATACTAGCATAAGCGTGCCCCTCGTCTCACTTCAGGTTTATGTGAAACACCGTACCTATAGAAAATAATAGGGGAATGCTATTTGGTACAGGTCCTACTTTAATTCTTTGCTTATTAACTTAGATAAATTATTTAAATAAGCCTTTACTCTTGTTCCTACTACATGTGCTTATTAATTTATCCTAAGTCTTAAAAAAAGCCTTATTATGTTCTCTTTCTTATTATAACCTATGTTATAATCATGCTTATTACTTAACCCAAGGTCTAAGTGTGAAAATAAGCTTCTTTTCTTCTTTTATTCTTTTTAGTTATAATTCTAAGTTATAACTAGGCCAATCTCTTTAATTCAGTCCAATTGATATCATAATCATAATTAGGCATAATTTCAGTCCAATTCCATTTATATTACAATCTTTATAATTTACATCTTATATTCCATTATTTCAGATTTCTTATAATTTAATCCAATTTCGCGTTAATTCTATTCTAATCCATACGCGATGAAGAAGAAGGAGGAATAAAAGAAAACTGAAAATAGAAAGAAATCCAAGGCGTAAGAAGAAGATGTAAATAATGCATAAATAACAGTAAATAAACTAAAATAATGTAAATAAACTGTAAATAAATGGAAAAGCTAGAAATAAACTAAAATTAACTGAAAATAATTCTAAAAACTGTAAATAAGTTACTAAAAAGGTTACTCCAAAAATCGTAGTAAAACAACAACTATTGAAAACCCTATTATTTTAAATTACTTAAAGAAATTTAAAATAATTACAATCACTCATCTCTGGTCCTTAGCTTTTCCCTTTAGGCCTTCACGGATCCACTTGGAGTTGTTAAATATTTTTATTTAAAATGATTTCCTCCTTGGAAACTTATTCCGCTTAGGGTCTTTCCTGAATAGGTGAACCCAATTGGAGAAAATCTTAGAATGATAAAAAGTGTTAGTCCTAGGGTTCAATTTATAGAGATAGAAGTGGATCTTAGACCGTTGGATTTGGGTATTGAATAGGATGCAACCACGTCATAGGCTGAATAGGAGCCATCGAATGCAAGAATAGAAGGACCAGATCAGTTTAAACAATGCAAATTACGTGTTCAACTTTCGAACGAACGAACGCTCGTTCGTTCACGAAAATAGGCAGGCGGGTCGACCTCCCTTGTGCGCCCAGGTCGACCTGGCCTATATATATATATATATTCTGCTTATTTTTTTTAATTCATATCACGTTCATTTTGGCTCGAATTCTGACGTTCTATGTATGAAAATTGGCCATAAAATTAACACGGACACAATGGTGCAACTCTCGTGGCTCAATTCTGATAATTTCACAAAGTTATTTTATTATTTAATTAATTAATGAATTAGTTATCACGGGTTAAAATTTTGGGTTGTTACATTCTCCCCTCCTTAATGGATTTCGTCTCCGAAATCTCTAAGGATAGAAGAATGAAATAAAAGTTTTCATCTAAGTTCTACAACCAACTACTCAATCATCACCCATTATATCCATTGTCCTTAAGTTTTTCTAATGCGATTTACGATACTTATGTAACTAGTGTAGTGTTAATGTCCCTAACTAATGCAAAAGATTAGGCGGTCCACTGATTTAGTTGACCACCTTTTATGCAATTATGTCTGTACCATGTATCCAAATGAATGCGAAAATTTCCTAATGATAATTCTATATGCGTGCTACAAACATCATCCAAATGCAACAACCATATGAAAATCATCCATTTGTAGCAACCATGAAAAATAGAATAAAATGTGCACACATCCGTATGCATATGCTCTAGTGTCCTAGTTAGGCCAACCCCCAAAGAATAATAGTGCCTAGTGTACCTATATGCGTCCATTAGCATCCACTAGCAAACACTTGCAATCACTAGCATACATCATTCATAACATGTTCTATTAACATGTTTACATCAAATCCTACCATCCATAGGTTAAATCCTAAGTTCTACCATCCCAAAGGATGATAAAGGAAAGAACCTACTCAAAACTAAAGATGGAAATAGGAAATTCTAAAAACTTACTATCGAAAAGATGAGGATAGGAAGTACGAATCTTCTCTTCAGCTTTCCAAGTGGCGTCTGCAACACCATCTCCCCATTGCACCTTCACTAGCGGAACCTCCTTATTCCTTAGTTGCTTGATGTCTCTTCCAACAATCTTTGTAGGGATACGCTGAACAGATGCTTCCCTTTCTACTTCCACCTCCTCTAACTGACTGGGCTCTACAACCTCCGCTGAGTCATGTAAGCACTTTCGCAAGTGCGAAACAAGGAAAACGTCGTGCACACCTGCGAGCCTCTCTGGTAGCTTCACTCGGTAAGTCATCTTCCCAACTCTCTCCATGATAGGGAATGGTCCAACAAATCTGGGGGCTAACTTTCCATTCGATCCGAATCTTACCACCTTGCTAAGTGGGGATACTTTGATAAAAACTAAGTCCCCCACCTCAAACTCAATGTATCTCCTCCGTTTATCTGCATAAGACTTCTGCCTATCTTGGGTTGCCTTCATTCTCTGCCGAATTAAATCCACTTTCTCTGATGTCTCCCTCACCATGTCAGGCCCAAGTAGCAACTTCTCCATAGACTCCACCCAACATGAAGTGGAATTGCAAGGTCTCCCATATAAAGCCTCAAATGGTCCTATTCCTATGCTTGCTTGGTAACTATTATTATACGCAAACTCAACCAATGGAAGATGCTCCTCCCAAGTTACTCCAAAGTCCAAAATGCACATCCGTAGCAAATCCTCAAGCACTCTATTCACTCTCTCCATTTGGCCATCCGTCTGAGGGTGATAGGCCGTACTCAATCTAAGTGGCGTCCCTAGTGCTCCCAGTAAGCTCCTCCAAAACTCACTGGTGAAAATGGGATCTTTATCACTCACTATACTAGAAGTGATTCCGTGAAGTCGGCTATCTCTCGAACATAAAGGGATACCAAATATGATGCTGTACACTTGCTCTTAACTGGGATGAAGTGGGCACTCTTGGTCAACCAATCAACAATCACCCAAATGCTAGTATTCCCTTCCTAGAACGGGGCAAACCATCTATAAAATCCATAGAAATGTTGTCCCACTTCCACTCTGGCACATCTAAGGGCTGAAATAGTCCGTCGGGCTTCTGCTACTTTGCCTTTACCCTTTGGCATATGAGACACTTAGCTATGAACTCTGCCACGTCCTTCTTCATGCCATTCCAATAGAACTTCCTCTTCATATCCCGATACATTTTGTCACCACCCGGATGAATAGTCATACGGGAATGGTGTGCTTCCTCCAAAACAGCTCCCAACAAATCTCTAGCGCGTGGAACACAAAGCCTCCCATCTCTCCTAAGCCACCCTTTGCTATCAATGGAATAACGTTGGAGATGTCTAGAGACCTCTCCTCGGCTAATCTATCCATAATGTCCATGAGTTCCGAATCTCCTTGCTGCCTTGAGCCAATCTGATCCATAAGGGTAGGCCTCACCTCTAATGTCACCAACAATCCGGGAGTAATGTCCGTAGAGAGCTTAAAATCAAAAGTAGAAATAAACTCCAAGCTCCTCCACTCTACTAACAAGGGACTAAGGGTTGCTTTCTTTCTACTTAATGCATCCGCAACCACATTACCCTTTCCCGGGGTATAAGCAATCTCAAAATCGTACGAGGCTAAAAACTCCATCCATCTCTATTGCCTCAAGTTCAAGTCCTTCTGCGAGAATAGGTACTTTAATGACTTGTGGTCGGTAAAAAGCTTAAACCTCTCTCCAAGCAAATAGTGCCTCCAAGACTTGAGTGCAAAAACTATGGCGGCCAAATCAAAATCGTAGGTAGGGTAGTTCTTCTCATGTGTCCTCAACTGCCTAATATCATAACATACCACCCTTCCTTCTTGCATCAACATCGCTCCTAGGCCCATCCCACATGCATCAATGTATACAGTAAAAGGCTTAGCTCCATCAGGTAATACTAACATTGGTGCACTAGTAAGGGCTCTCTTAAGCTTTATGAAGGAATCCTCACAATCCATGTCCCACACGAAAGCTTTATTCTTCTTAGTAAGGCACGTGAGTGGTGTCGAAATCTTGACAAAGTCTCTAATGAACTTCCTATAGTAGCCAGCCATTCCTAGGAAGCTCCTAACTTCAGTGACGTTCTTGGGGCCTTCCAATCTTATACAGCTATCACCTTAGTGGGGTCAACAGCCAAACCTTCTTTCGAGACCACATGCTCCAAAAAACGTACCTCCTCTCTCCAAAAGTGACACTTCGAAAACTTAGCTCTCAAATGATGACTACGAAGTGTACGAAGAACCTCCTCTAAATGAACAGCATGCTCCTCCATATTCTTGGAAAATACCAAGATGTCATCCACGAATACCACCACGAACTTATTTAGGACTTCTCTAAAGACGTGGCTCATCAAGTCAACAAAGTAGGCTGGGGCATTGGTTAGCCCAAAAGGCATAACCAACCACTCATAATGTCCGTCTAGAGTCCTAAATGCAGTCTTATCTATGCTGTCATCGGCGACCCTAAGCTGATGGAATCCCGTGGCTAAATCAAGCTGAGAGAAAACCGAAGAGCCAACTAACTGGTCAAAAAGATCATCAATCCTAGGGAGTGGATATCGGTTCTTCTTGGTGAGCTTATTTAATTCTCTATAATCAACGCAAAGTCGAAGAGAACTATCCGCCTTAGTAGCGAAGACGGCTGGTGCTCCCCATTCCGATATGCTCCTTCTTATAAAACCCTTCTCCAAAAGCTCACTGACTTGTTTGCTCAACTCTTATCTCTCCCTAGGTGCCATGTGCCTCACAGGTAACGCCACTGGCTTAGCATTCTCGGTCAAATAAATTCTGAAGTCAATTTCTCTCTTAGGGGTAGTCCCCTAACCTCCTCAAAGACGTCGGGAAAATCTCTGACGACAAGAACCGAATCAAACTCTATTAAAGATGAATTGAGGGAATAGAGAAAGCTCAGCATGACTGACCCTTGCGGGTCGCAAGATACCTCGAGAGTCCTACCACTGCAAGTCTCTAAACTAATGAATCTCCTCTCGCAATCTAAAATAGCTCCATATGTGGATAGCCAATCCATACCCAAGATCATCCCATACCCCGAGAATCCCAACACATAGGCGTCGCAGTCAAATTCTACGCCTAGGATATAAACTTTCAAACCCCTACAAACCATAGATAAGTGTGCCGATCCACCTATGGGGTTTGAAACAACGATGGGGTCCACTACTAAAGAAATGTCTAAGTGCAAACAATCCACAAGAGAACTAGAAATAAAAGAGGGTGATGCTCCAGAATCGAATAAAGTCCGAATGGGAAAATCAGATATAGAAATCAAACCTTCAACTGTGACTTTCCTACCTCTATCCGGAATGCTACTGGAAGGTGCCATGTCTAACGCTTAAATCTGTGTGACTGGTGCACTCGCTCCCTGACCAGCTCTCTGGGGACAACTCCTACTCATATGACCGGGCTGCCCGCAATTGAAGCACTTTCCCTTCATCTTTTCCCTTTTGCAATCCTTGGCGATATGTCTAACAATCCCATAGCTATTGCACTTCGATCCCTTCTTAATCTGCTTATGAGGGCCATCCCCTTTCTTCTTCTCCTTTTTGTTTTTCCACCACTTCTTCTTTGGACCTTCTGACTTAACCACTTCTTTAGATTCTCCTTCCTTGACCGCATTCGACATAAGTGCCATCTCAACCAAAGACTCATAAGTAGCTCCCATCGGTACGTGAGCCAACAATAATCCCTGAAGGGGTTGATTCAATCCCTTCGCAAACTTCATAGCTTTCTTATGTGGCATGTTCACTAATTCCATACCAAACCGCGATAGCTCATTGAATTGATTGATGTATTCCTTGACTGACAAACTCCCTTGCTTCAAATTGGTAAACCCCTCCAGTTGAACGCTCTCTGCCGCTTGAGACAAAAACTTCCTCTCAAACCTCTGCCTAAAACCATTCCAACAGGCTTCTCTTCCTTCCAACTCGACAACCTCCCACCAGTAAGAAGCCTCCTCTTTCAGCTGCCAAGAGGCTAGCTGAACCCGCTGTTGGTCCTTCAATCCTAATAAGCCAAAAATTCTCTCGGTGTCCCTAAGCCAAGCTCTCGCCTCCACAAAAGTATCCTTGCCAGAAAAAATCTTTCCATCCAAACTCGCAAAATTCTTACAAAGCTTAGAGAAATTGATGGCGGCAGGTGGGCTGATGGGGTTCCCACCCGCTGGTGCAAGATTGGACGTTGGCCCGTGCACCTCTGGAGTCATGGCTTGTAAGTACGTACGAAACCAGGCTGGTACTGGAATGCCCTCGGGAAGGTTCGGGGCACCAGTCATTTTATGAAAAAAAAGAGATAGTTTAGGAAAGAGTCAAAGAGATTGAACTGGACTTATGAGGGGATTTTTATAAAAAGGATTTTATTCTTAAAAACATTTCTAAGAGCTTATTTCTGAAAAGTACTTTTTAAAACAAGTTATTTTGGAAAAAAAATTATTTTTAAAACAAATTTTTAGGAATCCTGTAACCTTAGGCTCCGATACCAAGTGAAACACCCCCACACCCCTTAATATACCCAATAGGACACATTAAAAGGCGTGGTGCGTTGTAGGTATAACTAAAACTAATAGACTAAGATTCACAAGACAAAAACAGGTAAAAACAACGGAAACTAAAATAATAACTTATTCAAAACAAAAACTTCATAATTACTTCATAAACCAAATAAGTCAAATACCAAATACAACATACATGTCTCAAAACCCAATATGTCTCATGAAATAAAAACTCATAGTCTCAAAATGAATCAGAGTATACATATCCCTCTCAAGTGCCAGTACAAAGAAAGAAAAACGGAAATAAAAGTAGGGAAATACATAGCAGAATCTTCTCCAAGAAACCACCGAGCAAATGCAATCTACCACCCTCTCCCTTGATTGCCTATAGGGGAAAAGGGAAAAATAGAGGAGTGGGTCAGACTAAAAGTCCGGTGAATTATAGTAACTACTAGAATCTTTAAGCAAAGTAAAAGTAATAGACTCTTCAATACTTCTAGTATATACAAAAGGAAACAAAGGAAATAGGAAAGAGATAAACTGGAAAATACGATTAAACTATTACAATTGATAAGATAGGTCAACTTTGATTGTTTGCACTTGTCTTTGATAGCTGCTTGATTAGGCTGAATTCCTAATCCTATAATTAGGCTGAAATCCTAATTCTACCCTTTGATCGCCTTCTACTCCATAGACCTTACTACGGACTAGACGCTATATAACTCCCTACACAGCAGCCAATGGTAACTATGAAAGACACACAAAGCACCGACTGTGGACTAGACGATACATAGCTCCCTACACAGAAGGCAATGGTGTCTACGAAAGACACATACTAAGCTCTTGGAACTCATAGCGATTACCGAGCACCAAAATGGAAGTCGCACACGTAACTCCCACCATGCTCATGCTACCTGTTGCTCCACCTATTGGGTCATATTATTACCTCGACTCAGCATAAGCGTGCCCCTCGTCTCACTTCAGGATTATATGAAACACCGTGTCCATAGAAAATATAGGGAATGCTGCCGGCACTGGCCTGTCATCCAAACAATATCTAATAGCGCCCTTGTCCAAATCCCCTGTGATTTGAACATCTCTATATTGACCAATTACTACTACTACTAGCATAAGCGTGCCCCTCGTCTCACTTTAGGTTTATGTGAAACACCGTACCCATAGAAAATAATAGGGGAATGTTATTTGGTACAGGTCCTACTTTAATTCTTTGCTTATTAACTTAGATAAATTATTTAAATAAGCCTTTACTCTTGTTCCTACTACCTGTGCTTATTAATTTATCCTAAGTCTTAAAATAAGCCTTATTCCGTTCTCTTTCTTATTATAACATACGTTATAATCATGCTTATTACTTAACCCAAGGTCTAAGTGTTAAAATAAGCCTTATTCCGTTCTCTTTCCATTCATATTACAGTCTTTATAATTTACATCTTATATTCCATTATTATAGATTTCTTATAATTTAATCCAATTTCATGTTAATTCTATTCTAATCCATACGCGAAGAAGGAGGAGGAATAAAAGAAAACTGAAAATAGAAGGAAATCCAAGGCGTAAGAAGAAGATGTAAATAACACATAAATAAACTAAAATACTATAAATAAACTGTAAATAAATGGAAAAGCTATAAATAAACTAAAATTAACTGAAAATAATTCTAAAAACTGTAAATAAGTTACTAAAAAGGTTACTCCAAAAATCGTAGTAAAACTACAACTATTGGAAACCCTATTATTTTAAATTACTTAAAGAAATTTAAAATAATTACAATCACTCACCTTTGGTCCTTAGCTCTTCCCTTTAGGCCTTCACAGATCCACTTGGGGTTGTTAAATATTTTTATTTAAAACGATTTCCTCCTTGGAAACTTATTCCGCTTAGGGTCCTTTCTGAATAGGTGAACCCAATTGGAGAAAATCTTAGAATGAGAAAAAGCGTTAGGCCTAGGGTTCTATTTATAAGGGTAGAAGTGGATCTTAGACCGTTGGATTTTGGGATTGAATAGGATGCAACCACGTCATAGGCTGAATAGGAGCCATCGGAGGTAAGAATAGAAGGACTGGATCAGTTTAAACAGTGCAAATTACCTGTTCAACTTTCGAATGAACGAACGTTCATTCGTTTACGAAAATAGGCAGGCGGGTCGACCGGGCGGTCGATCGCCCTTTTGCCTAGGTCGACCGGCCGGTCGACCTGGCCTATATATATTTTTCTGCTTATTTTGTTTAATTCAGATCTCGTTCATTTTAGCTCAAATTCTGACGTTCTATCTATGAAAAATGACCAGAAAATTACCACGGACACAATGGTGCAACTCCCGTGGCTCAATTCTGATAATTTCACAAAGTTATTTTGTTATTTAATTAATTAACGAATTAATTATCACGGGTTAAAATTTTGAGTTGTTACAACCCTCTTCTGATTGGTCCAATTCCAAAATTGGTATTAGAGCCGTATAGTCCATGTAGTTTAAATAAGTCATATTAGGGCTAACCAATTAGGTAGGGTGTCTAGAAAAGTATCATCTAGGCTTACATTTGGGTAATCAAGTACCTTGCCCTCTCTTGCTACCGGCCTAGCCCGAAAAGTGAAGTGAGCTCAACGATTGCCCTTAATAGAAAAGGCCCAATTTGAATTGGGCCTTGGGCTAATTTTTAAAATTGTTTTTAAAAATAAAAATGAAATTTAAAATTAAAAATTAAATTTAAAATAAGTAATATGTTATAAATGTTATAATGCGAGCAAAATTGATTTGAAATTAATATAAGACTTTAAATTTAAGTTAAATTTAAAATGAGAATTACATTATAAATGTTATAATATGATTTTCAAAGTTAGCTTTGAAAATAATGTATATTGTAAATGCTATAATATAGTTTTCAAAAGTGCTTTGAAAATATAATAAATATATTTTGAAAATTTTAATATTTATTAATAAGATTAGTAAATTAATTAAATAGCTAATTAACTAAAGTGTATAAATGTACTATATATATTTTACATTATCTTGAATTGTTTAAGATGATATGTATATACAGAAGAAATTTTCAAATTTAATATTTAATTAAATTCCCTAATTAAATAAGTTAATTAATAAATAATTAAATACATATATAAAGATATATGTGTATAACCATAAATATTATGGTATACATATCAATTAAAATATTTAATTGGATAATATAAAATTAATTGAAATGTTAATAATTAAATTAATTAAATAAGATTTAATAATGTAATGCACATAAGACTATCATATAAGTTAACTAAATTATAAACTTTATATAATAATTAAACTAACATAATATGAATGTATAAAATCAACTAGAACAGAAAAATAAAAAACCCAAATAGACTTAAGGGATAAATACATGCGTATAATATATATATCGTGATTTCTTATGTGCCCGATATTTGAATCACGATGGTATTTCATAAGAATTGCATTATTTCATAAGTCGATATCATTCAATATAATGTATTAAAGATTATGAATCTTTAATATAAAGTTGTCCTCTACCATTTATATATTCATAGATTACTTGCATACTCCTTAGTTGTTGAGCTTTCCTCAAGCTTGCGATGTTATGTGTAATACTATTAATATATTGAATAAACGAGGTAAGATGACTGCATATGTTTGTTGAGCTTTCCTCAAATTATGTGCACTATACTTAGGCCATCGCGAAATGGTGGGTACAAGTGGATAATCTCTATTTATTTGTTGAGCTTTCCTCAGGGTAAAGATGAGTTTAGGACAAGGAACCACGAGTTAGGAGTTGTATATGATACAACCGATAAGGAGTTATCCATCATATGTGGACCTATGATTTGTTAAGCTTTCCTTACAGTCAAAATCCGAAGGCATATGTCTCATAACACCCATTAGAGAAATCAAAGATTTCTAAGTTTTCTCTTAAGATTTTGAAAATATAAAAATCTAGTGAGGAGCCTTATTAGAAAAATGAAATGATAACGTTTAACCTTTCTAATATTGTATGAATATATGCTATATAAAGTTATAATGATCTACATTGATAAATTTGTGTAATTTCAATAATTGATAAAATGTTTATCAATTAAAATATATAAATAAACTAAATTAACATTGACAAATAGAAATATACTAAACAATAAATTTTTGCATGTTGACCCATATATTATTTTACGGACTTCTCTTAAGTTCGCTTATATTATTTTACATTCAAGTCCATATATGAATTTATTAAGTGATCTTAAATTTAAACTTTTTAAAATAAATTTATTAAGTTATATTTAATTTAAACTTTTTGAATAAATCTAATCAACAAATTTTTATTAACTGAATAAATAAATCATAAAAAAGAAAATTCAATTTGTATACCATATTCATATTGGAAAAAAAATGTTAGAATTGATTTTTTATCCAAGTCAATGTAATTTAAAATTTTCACAATTATATACCAAATTATCTTTAATTCTCTTATATTATTTTACATTCATGTTCACAAAATTTCTTTCTTTCTAAAATTTGTATTTTAATACAAAATATATACATAACTTTTTCTTTTTAGAATTGGTATTTCATTACAAACAAATATATACGCAATTTTTGTTTCTAAAATTAGTATATCCTTACAAATATATATAACATTTTTCCTTTCCAAAATTGGAGCGTCAAGTGGATTCTTTGTCGTTAATAAAATTTAATTTTGTAAAGAGTGACATTACAACTAATAATAAGTGATGAATGTTTGTATTCTATAATGTTGAAAAATCATAAATATTTTTAGTTGATATATTTTTATAAAAAAAGTTACCCTTTAATTATTTCTATTCATAATTTACGTTGATCAATGGACAAAAGTTATACTATATTTTGGTTAGAATTATTTTTCCTTTGTATGTTATTTTTTTTGAAGTAAATGTTAAATATTTTTTAAAAAGTTTTATTATAAATTAAAATCGTTGAGGTATGAAACAACAGATTAAAAATCATTTTTTACATAATTAAAATGATAATATAAGTTGTTATGTTCCAGGTCTTATTTTCACTTAATATTTTTTGGTAGTTTTTGAGGAAAATGAATGGTCCCCTTTAAAAGGAGAACATTTATGTAATTTTATTCTCACTTTATAAAAGAGCTGCCAACAAGCCTGATAGGTAGCAAACCCACCCTCTCTTAAATGGAAAAGAAAAGGAGAAATAGCCTCACCCCAACCTAAAGACCAAAATCCACAGTGGACTATTCTAAAGAAGAACTAAAACCTAATGATACGTGATTCAAGGGGAACTGATAAGATAAAATATGGAACAGTCTACGGCTATAACCCGCAGACAAAAATAAGAAAAAAAACAAATTAGTAATGAACGACATAGGTAACAAAAGCGAATCAGAAGTTTTACAGCATCCCTAACTCAAAGGCCATAAGCAAGGTTAAAAGACAAAGTCAATGCTGAGTTGTCCATGGGTAGACGATGACATATCAACCATCCAATCCACAACAATGTCATAGCATAAACAATCCAGTCCATAACAACCCCTAATACTGAAAAAACTCAAAAAAGACGTGAGACCGACATCTGTATATGTATATAAGTGTGAGTTTATACATATATATGTGTGTGAAAGTAAAACGCAAGCGAAAAGTAAGTTGGTATTAGTCTTCAATTAGTAGTAAATCGCTTGAGGAGCTATCATAGAAAATGTCAACTAGCTTGGTAGTTAAGGCATATTGCTTCTTTTGTTGTTAAAGAGCCCTCAAGTTATCAATGCGACATTTTATTTTGATAAGATATTGTTTGAAGTACACTTTTAGCCAATATATAGCTAGAGTATGCAACCGGTTATAAAGAAAAGTGCTACAGTGTAAGTCAAATCATCTGAAGTGATATTAACATTATTAAACATTTTTTGGTTTCTTTCACACCATAAGTACCAGCAAGTAATAACGAAAATGGTATCCAGTAAAATTCAATAAATTGTATAGTGAAATCTAACATTATTCCAGTCGTGATCACAGTTAAACTCAGTGTTAGTCTCAACTAAGAAATAAACATTAAGAGTGCTTACAAGCATAAAAATAGTTAGGGATAATTAAAATATAGGTGTGTTACGTATTCTAGGTCCAAATTACAGAAGACATAATTGTTTTCCATAAGAAAATTCTTTTTCTTTAGAAATTCAATTGTGACTAGTTTCTTATGTAATATCAACTACGTGTGCAAATTTGTTTTGGGCAAAGCATCAACTTTCCATACGAGTTTGAAAATATTTTGTCTGATCCCTAAGAAGTTTTGTTCCAGAACCATATTTAGAATCTATATCATTGTCTAAGTTATAATACTCTAGCTTGGAACATAGCAAAACAAATTGGGTTAAGGAAATACCTTCTAGAGCACGATTGAAACTAAAGGTCCATGAAAAATCAATTAAACGTTTAAAAAGCTCTGATATTAAAGTATTTTTGAAATTACAAATGTTAAAGAGTTCTTTATACTCAACTCTAAGAGGTATAACAAAGATTCAGCTATCGTTCCAAAATGATGTGGTGTTGCCTGAATGAACTACATTATTGACCCCATGGTTAAAAATATTAAAGTTATTTAAGATTGATTTTTAGAACTGAGACATGTTGTTGTAGTTAGACGAGGTAAGCTAAAGGTTACATGTTCTACCATAAAATCAATTCGAAGTCATTTTTTTCCAAATAAGGTTTTCGTTGTTATCATTGAATTTCCAAAGGAATTTACCTAATAATGACACAATAAGATTATGTAGATCTATAATTCCTAAGCCTCCATCCTCTTTAGATTTACAGACTGCCTCCCAACTAACGAGACAATTAATATTACTGCAAGAACTATCTCCACTCCATAAAAATTCCTTTTAATTTTGTATATTTTATCAATTACCCATGAGGGGAAAATGTAATATGACATCCAATAGATCAGTGGGGTCGATAAAAATGAGTTGATTAAAGTGATACTACTCGCTCTAGATAAAATATATAATTCCATTTAGATAATTTTTTATTAATTTTGTTGATTATTATTTTCTGGTCTTCCCCATTTAATTTAGTTAGTCTAACCAAAAACCCTAAGTGGTTTAAAGTAGTTAAGCAAATATTTCATTTATCATTTTGATAATATCATATACTTATTTTTGATAAATATGTGCTGCAAGAACTTTAAATGCATGAAAATATATTAATTAATTGGTATTGCACTTCTTTTTTTGGTATTTTCATCATTCACTCAAGTAACATTTAAAATTCAATATATACATCATTTACCTTTTAGTTAAATGTATCAAAAGCTAAATGTCAATTTTAAAAGTATTGTACTTGAATATTATAAAATAATAAATATTAATCTATAAAATAATTAAGAATTCTAATTTTCATTTATTTGCCGAACAAATATTGAATCCTAAAAAATAATAAATCAACATCTAACTCATTTTTATCAACAAAAATGAAATTTATTTTTGTTAAAATATAAAAGCACATAAATCTCGTAACAAATATTACACACTTACAAATAATGTCGACATCAAAAATTTCACAACACCCAAAAACCTGAAGTAATAGCAAGATCTAGTGGAAAATGTATGCAAAGGTAAAGAGACACAAGAATTTTTATAGTGGTTCGGCAATCTTTGGCCTACGTCTACTTTATATGTTATTGATTACGGATTTGAGAGTCATCGGTATAAGGGATTTACTGATCTAAAGCATAGACCAATAAATAGTTGCTTCCTCAATGACTTTAATAGAGAAGAGATAAGATATGACGAAGAAAAAAAGGCCAAAATTCCTTTTTAGTAGCCATAAGGTTTGTATTTATAGAGGAAATGCTCTGTAGGTCTACATCCTTGAGTTGTTCAAAGTCCAAATGCAAGCCTACAGGTGGAGGAAAGAGCACGACGGCCAAATTCCCTATGTGGACCTCTCGGTACCAAGAGGTTTTTCTCGATGTTGAGTGGTTTGTATTGGTGAGAACTTCTCACTTGTTTCGCTCTTCTATCTTCGATTCGATGTATTCCAAACTCTTTTCCATGAAGGTTGAGTCATTCCCGATGATTTCCTAGATTCACTTATCTCATCCTGTTTCCTCTTCTTTCTTCTTATAGATCCTTGAAGTTGCTCATCTATTCTTGGAGAAAAATAATCCACCACGATTGCTTGAGGTCGTGTATCAAGTATCGGAAATTTGGGTGTGCCAAGTGGAGGAAATCCACTTGGTACCGAGAGATTCCTCTCGGTATCAAGAGCTCCACTTAACTGCATTTTTGTTGAAACTTGTAAAATTCCATCTTCCAATCTTTATAACTGTCTTTCTCAGTCCGTGAATCTTTTTGTCTTCATCTTGACATTCTAATTCCAACTGAAAATCCCTTAGTCAAAAAGTCGGTTAACATATAGTAAATTCAATTTATTACTCATTTATCCTTACAAATTCACCATGTATTGCATAATAATAAAATAGATTCTTCATAAATATTTATAACATTATTTTCTACAACATACCGTATGACGACCCGCCTTTTCAACCCTCAAAAGTTGATACTAAAACATCCACGATATTTACATGCTGAGCATCCGAGTGCCAAAAAGACAGATTGTTAGGGTGAAAGAAAAGAAAAGGCTGAATAGAATCTCACAATATGACGAGTAATATATAATGTACACATGATCTTTACAAAAGAAAACTGTAATATACATACATTAACTAGAGTAAACTAACCTATCATCTGCATGGACAGTTATAACAGTCCATCCTTACTAATGTTGATAATTACAAATCAAGAAATGCAGCGGAAAATAAAATATGTGGATATGTCTTGGAGGCATCCAGCTCGTCTCTTGAACCTCCAAAGTATCCATAACTAAATTTGAAATATACTCGGGGTTGATCCAAGCATTATAAGAAAATAACGCCCGGATCAGTCTAGTAAACCAACGTAAGAAACACAAATCATATGGATTTTTAATGTTGTAAAACCTTCCAAAAGTAAAGGTATCTCGTAAGATCACGCTGTACATAAACACGGATGGGTTTTACCTTACCATAACCAAACCATTTTATTACAAAATCCAGTGATATTATAATAGTATCTAGGGTTTAAAATAAATATTTGACATAGCCAGAATGGTTACATTAATTACATTCAATAGCATATTTAGTATACAACAAAGTCCGTCTAGGCACATATTGGAAAATGGATTGCATATACTGAAAAGGCTACTGCAGTACCACTTGCCATGGTACACTTCTAGAAAAATGTACCGAGACCCTTAGCTGACTCCCTAAAAATTAGGGCTGGCCTTCCCCTTCATGGATAGTACCAAATATGTCATCACCCCACGGCTGCCAATGTAACAAACCGTACCGGGCTCGAAGCACACATAAATCTATAAGTATCGATCTAGATCAGGTGATGACAATACCCTAATGGTAGCGGACCACATAGCCCTGAAGCATATCCTTTGTTTTAGTCATTACCGTATGTGAGGCTTGACGCTACATTTTACCTTTTTAGCAAATCCCACATGGAATGCTAACACTGCCCTCCAGGCAACAATGCAATACCAGCATTCATCCATATAAGTTGTTCAGAATATGAACAAACCGAGGGCACTACTTCTACTATATCCTTTTTGGAATCACCTTAAGGATTAATAGCAAGTAGCCCTTGCACTTCAAAGAACCCCGTCTTCGATTCCATCATCTTCAAGATGTCCTAATTCGAACCTTATGCCTGTTCGAAGTGGTTTTCAGATAACTCATGCTTATTCGATCCCGGTCTCTCCGAACCAACAATCGATAGTTTAAAACTAGCCAAGATTTGATAGTCGGTTATTTAACCGTCAAATAAACAAACAATCCAATCAAATATATATTTTCATATGGAAACCAAGCATGATTGAACACATAAGCAACCACTAAGCCTCTTTAATTAATCCTTTCATTAATTAAAATCTCCTTTCAAATATTCGTATTAAAATACCTTTCACTAAATATGTATTCACAAACCCTCTCTACTCTTTTCAATACTTAGAGAAGTGTTTATACTTATCTCAATGATATAAGTATATTCACAAACCATTTCACTTTTAATACTTAGAAAAATATATTCACATACTTATCTTAACGGTATAAGTATATTCACAAAATCTTAAGAAGATTTCATTTTCAAAACCATATTTAATTGGGTTAAAATAAATGTCATTTAAAACATTGATAACAATAAACTCAAAACACATTTGGTGTAAGTAAATGGATCATAAAGAAATTAGATCAAATGTACTTACCACCACTTTTCGATTTCAAACTTGTATTATCACTTGATTAACAATATAGTCAGACAAGTTAGCATACTATTCTTGCCTTGACATGCATTCTTAAACTCTCATAGATAGAGACAAGTTTCCCTACCTTGGAATTTGGTGTTAAGTATGAAAAGAATACTTTCCATACTACCATAATTTAAAATGATCATTTATAGAAATCAAATCTCATTCCTTTTATAAAACTCCCTTTTATAAAACTCCCTTTTATAAATCTCCTTTCTATTTATAAAATTTCTTTTATAAATCTCTTTAATGTAAACCTCATATACTTTCCATAAAACGTTCATTCCATATATCATTATAAATTCACAAATGTGATTTATTATTCCAATTTATCAAAATGATATCATTTCCATTTTATAAAATATCATTTATAAATTTATTCTTTAATTTATGAAATACCATTTAGAAATCCATCTTTCTATACAACATTTTATGTAAAACGTTTCATCAATATTTATTCCAACATATTTCTATCTTCTTTTAAAGAGAATCACTTTGTTATACAATAAATAAACCCCCTTTTTCTTTATAATAAACATCCATTATTATATTAAATTTTCTGCAAAATAAACACTTCTCGAAATACTTTAAAAACATTTCCAAATAAATTAGAAGAGACTAACAAAAATGTTGGAGTAAAATAGTGTAACGGCCGCCTTTCTTGCACCGAAAGACAAGCCATTAAGGGTAAAATAAAAAGAAAGATAAAAAGAAGATTACACAATCACAGAATCTCACCACGAATCAGAACAATCATATAATAGATAACACAGGATATTACATAGTAATTCATATATAAATAATACATCAGAGTCATTACATTACAACCTTCAATTGGGCAGTTATAACTACATGCACGTACGAAAATACATAGGTCATACATAAAACACAGCATAATAAGATAATAATTAGCTAACGGTAAAGCTACCTGCTCCAGCTCCTTCAAAATGCTTCCGCAAGAAACCTAGATCACTTGGCTACTTATACAAATTTGAGTACATAAGAGTTTTAGGAAAAGAAAATAAAATTCCAGGTCAGACATGGGTCTGGTGTGAGCAAACTAAAACAACTTAATTTTTACTTTTGTAAAACATTTTGTAAATAAAAGGTATCTCGTAAGACCACGCCACACATATACACAAACGGGTTTTTACCTTACGACAACCAAAACACTTTATATAGAAAAGTGGTGATATTATGATAATGTCTAGTGTTTTCAAGTAAAATAAAACATAGCTGAAATGCTTGCATCTCACATTTCAACATATTTGGGCCCAACTAAATTCGTACGACACTTATTGGAGAATGGATTCCATACAATGACTGAGCTACTGGGGTACCGTCCATCACGGTGCATCTCCAGATAAAATAACACTGAGGTCGAACCTATCGACTCCTGCCAACATAAGACCAGCCTACCCTTTACTGGATAGTACCGAATAAGATTACCCCTAGGTTGAGATCGGAAACCGTACCGAAGCATAAATGGGTTAATAGTAGGGACTCTAGATAGGGATGACCTTACCTCATGGAAGCGACCCACCTAGCCTTGTTGCATCTCCCCTGTTTTAGTTATTCCTGGTTGATGAGGCCTGAGGCTACGTTTACCTTTATTATAGCATTACCACTTGGAATGCTAACATTGCCTTCCAGATGTTGACACAATGTCAGCACTTATCCATACAAGTCGTTCAGGAGATGAACGAACCAAAGGCACTATCTTCACTACACCCATTTTGGAATCACCCTCAGGGTTAGTAGCAAACAGCCCTTGCACTTCAAAGTCTTCATTTTGAACCTTTCCTTTACTATTTCCAATTCGAACGTTTACGTTGGTTCGAATTGGTTTTCGGATAACAACTTATAACTGATCTTGGTCTCTCCAAACCAACATTCGATAATTTAAAAGGTCAAGTTGTATATAGTGGACTATTTCACTATCAGGGTGTAAAGATTTACATATGAACATACGTTCCATATGCTTAGCTTATCATGACCCACTTATCGAAATTAACCCTCTTGTATTCATCACGTTCCCAAAGTGCGGTATTTGTGATAAGTACAAGTCGACTTACTTTCAATAAAACGTACCAACATTTTATTACAACTACTTTAGTTCATTTGGCTACTTAATAGCATGGACAAGCGATTCTTAGTTATAAAACAATTCACTTAAACAAGAAAAGTGGTTAAAAATAAATAACCGATAGAGTTTTAAAAAAAACTTTAAAATAGATAAACCTTTATTAAATCATAAGTTTAAAATTCAATTAAACCTTAAATAACCTTAATTAAATAAAATTAAATCATTAATAATCCCAATTTTATCTATAATTAACCTTTAATTAAATTAATTTTATTTAAGAAATTAAACCCTAATTAAGTGGATAAGTAACCTTTTATTAAATAATAATTAATTAAATAATTAACTCTAATTAAATAATTAATTAAAATAAATAAACTTGATTAAATAAAAATTAAATTTCTTTTATCTTAATTAATCATTATTTTTGAAAATTAATTAATTAAAAATATTTAATTTAGTTAATAATTTCTTAAACTCTAATTACTTAACCTAATTAATTAATTAATTAATAATTACCCTAATTAATAAATTAAATAAATAAATTATTAAATAAATAAAACTTAAAATTTTGACTTACTTAATTATTTTGAAATTAGTTTTCAAAAAAAAACAATCCAAAAGAAACACTTTAAAACTTGAAATCGTGAAATTTCCGAACTTCATCCATAGTGACTATCGCTATAAGCACAGCTCGCTAGAATTGATTTCTAGGTGAAAAATTCACTTTAACTCTAGTTATAACATGTTTGAAAAAACAAATGTAAAAGTTTTGAAACTTAAAATCAAAAGCGAAAACTTGGAAAACATTTTCAAAATCCAAAACTAGAAAAAAAAACTTTTCATTTTTCAAATCGGATCTCAAGTCCTTTGCGACTTTCCAAGGTGCTAACTTCACCACATTTACATCGCATACACTTGGTTTTGTTTCATAAACATACCACCATCATATCATAACCAACAATTCACATATCCATATCCAAACTTATTATTCAACCACCAATGTACAATACCAAGCTCAAACACAATCGTATAATCATATGCTATCAAAACAACATGATAATTCAACACAACAACCACTATATTTCCACAACATATAGTTCGTCAAAATCAAATTAATTTCTTTTCCAAAAAAAAAGTTTTACTCATCGAAACTTTTTAAATCAAATCGAACTTTTTCCAAAACTTGAAAACACTTTAGAAACTTTGCAAAAATTGAAGTTTTGGTTGCTCGAACACTTGAAATGGCTCAGCCAAGTGAACTTTGAGCTCGGCCTAGGCCTTGTTGGGCACGACCATGGGTGATTTTGGCTTGGCCATATGGTGTCCGGTGTTTGTTTGCTTGAGTTTTGGAAGAGAATGTGTTGTAGGAGATGTAGAAGTGGTTTTGTGAACTAAAGGAGGATTTGCATAAAGAAGTGATTTTTTTTTCTATTTTCAAATTTTACGAAGAGGAAGCCATGGAAGTATTTATCCAAGCTCTTAGGAATTTCAAAGTGGAGGAAGAGATTGTAAAATGAAAATAATGAAAGTTAGGGGGTATTTATAGGCTTAGAAAATTAATTAAAAGTTATATTAGTGTTTATATTAAAATATATGTATGCATGCATTACCAAACTCCTCTCCACCTTAGTACCCGTCCTCTTCTCTTTCAACTCTTCATACCATGCTCTTGTCCTTTGTGCTGAAAATGTTATTTTATATGTATATATATACCTCTCCTTATAATATATTTTCTTTTATTCTTATATGTTAATATGCTTAAAGAGGAAACATGTACATGCATATGTACATGTACACGACATGTTTAAGATAGTTTGTAATGTGTGCACGTGTGTTTAACATAGTGTATTGACCTTTTGAATAACTTTTAACTAATGAAAAATGGATATTTCGGAAAATAATTTCTAGTCACATTTTCCTTTTCTCTATAAACTATATATTGGTAAACAAATTTTAAAAACAATTTTATTATCATTAGTTATTATTTAAATAGTTTTTATTTGTTAGTAAAAATCCATTTATTAATTATTCAAAATATAATTAAATATTTATTTAAAAAGCGGTTAAATTTGGGCCGTTACATTTTTTCCCCCTTAAAAGAATTTCGTCTCGAAATTAGCAATTAAGGAGATAATTCAAACTACGCAAAAAACTATATATTCATATCATATAACACATTCAAAGACATGTACTAAGCATCCATAGCAAACAAACATACACTATACATACAACCTACGACTAGCTATTCTAACATCAACTCGGGATAGGCTTCCTTCATACGATCCACCGCCTTCCACGTGCAGTCTCTTGGATCCTCGCTCCACTGAATCTTAACTAGTCGCACCACCTTATTACGCAACCTCTTTTCATCCTGATCCACAACATAAACTGGATGTCTAACCACTATTAGGTTCGGTTCTATTTACAATTCCTCTTGAATCGATGGCTCCACAATCAAAGATGGGTCATGAACATATTTCCTCAAATGGGACACGTGGAACACATTATAAACACCAGCCAACCTTTCTGGCAACTCGACCTTATAATCAAGCGATCCGATCCTCTCAAGAATATGGAAGGGTCCAACATACCTAGGAGCTAAGTTTCCATCTTTTCTAAATCTAACAGGTCCTCTTATTAGTGAAATATTTACGAACACCAAGTCCCCAACCATAAATTCCAAATCCCTTCGCCTCTTATCAGCATAAATCTTTTTGCGATCTTGGGCCTCCTTTATTCTTTTCTTAATCGCCACAACTTTCTCGGTAGCCTCTCGGATCATGTCCGGTCCAAGAAATAATCTCTCTCCCATCTCAACCCAACATGCTGGTAACTTGAACGGTCTTCCATATAGGGCTTCATACGGTGCCATTCTGATGCTTGCCTAGAAACTTTTGTTATAGGAGAACTAAACTAAATACAAATGATCCTCCTATGATCCACCAAAATCCAGAATACACGCTCTCAAGAGATCCTCTAGAATCTAATTCACCCGCTCCGTCTGTCCGTCGGTTTAGGGTGATATGTTATGCTTAAGCTCAACTTTGTTCCAAGGGTTATTTGCAATGCTTCCCAAAATTGACTAGTAAATATGGGGTCTCGATCACTTACAATACTCAAAGGAACTCCATGCAGCCTAACTTTCTCTCTCATAAAAATTTTAGCTAAAGAAGCAGCGGTCCTTGTTGGTTTCACCGGAATAAAATATGCGCTCTTCGTTAGTCGATCCACGATAACCCATACTCCTTCATTTCCTTTTCTGGTTCTAGGTAAACCATCGATAAAATCCATTGATATCATTTCCCATTTCCCATTTCCCATTTGGTATTTCCAAGGGTTGTACTAATCCGGTTGTGTTTTGATGATTACCTTTGATTTGTTGACAGCACAAACACCTACTAACATAGACTGAAATGTCCTTCCTCATTCCTGGCCACCAAAATACTCTTTCCATGTCCTTATACATCTTATGAACTCCTGGATGAATACTTAGCCTAGATTTGTGGCATTAAGACAAAACTACCTGCCTTAGCCCATCCACATCTGGAACACACAATTGTTTGTTCATCCTTAAAGTACCTCAACTATCCATCTCAAAATCCAAACATCTACCTCCTTTGACTCCTTGAACTAATCCTTCCAGTATCTCATCCTTCCCCTGATTCCTCATAATCCTTTCCTGAAATGTCGGGATAATGTCCAAAAGGGTCAAAACAGCATTCCTGCTTAAGGCATCTACCACTACATTAGCCTTCCCTGGCATATAAAGAATATCTAAGTCGTAAGCCGCTAGGAAGTCTAACCACCTTTGTTGCCTCAGGTTCAGATCCTTCTAAGTAAAAAAGATACTTCAAAGATTTATGATTCGTGAAAAAAGCTCAAAATTTTCACCTAATTAAAGAAAGAAAACTTACTCCTAAAATCTCTAAGGACTAGAAAGAAACTAAGAGGAATAGAAGGATCCTTACCTAGTAAGTAGTGTCTCCACATTTTCAATGCAAAGACAACAGCTAGCAACTCTAGGTCATGCGTAGCATAGTTCTTCCTATCAGGCTTCAGCTGCCTGCTTGCATACGCAATCACCCTACCATGCTGCATCGGAACAACACCAAGTCCTACTCCACACGCATCCGTGTAAATCCTGAACCTATTATTTCCATCTGGAACATTCAAAACTGGTGCACTAGTCAATCTCTTCTTCAATTCCACAAATGCCTCCTCACACTTTGAAGTCCATACAAACTTCTCCTCCTTCTTAGTCAGCTTAGTCAAATAGGAGGATATCTTAGAATAATCTTGAATAAACCTCTTATAGTATCCAGCCTACCCTAAGAAACTACAAACCTCGGTAGGAGTCTGCGGTCGCTTTCGTTCTTGAACAGCTTCCACCTTCACTGGATCTACCGAAATATCTTCTTCCGTCACGATATGTCCTAAGAGTCTTACCTTCGATTTCCAAAAATGGCACTTAGAAAATTTCGCCTTCAGGACATGTCTCCTCAATGTCTCCAACACCACTTCTAAATGATGTTTATGCTCCTCCTTAGATTTAGAGTAAATAAGGATGTCATCAATGAAAATTAACACAAACTTATTAAGAACATCTCGAAAAACACGGTTCATAAGATCTACAAAATATACAAGTGCATTGGTCAGCCCGAAAGGCATAACCAACCACTCAAAGAAACAATCAGGGCCTCTAAAATCAGTTAAGTGTATACTACCTTTAGCAATCATCAATTGATGGAATCCAGTAGCTAGATCCGTCTGAGAAAATACCATAGCTCCATGAAGTTGATCAAAAAGAACATCGATACAGGGTAAGGGATACTTGTTCCTAACGGTCGGCTTATTCAACTCCCAATAGTCTATGCACAACCTTAAAGATCCATCAGACTTACCACAAATACCACAACTGATCCCCAACTCGAATGACTGGGTCTAATCAACCATCTTCTTAAAAGGTCATTGGTTTGCTTTTCTAATTCATTCCACTCTTTCGGCTCTTGGATTGAACCACAGGTCTAGCACCCGAGACCAAATCAATACGGAACTCCATCTCTCGGTGAGGGGTTAAGCTATTGACTTCTTCAAACACATCGGGAAAATTCTTTACAATTTCTATATAACTTAACTCATCCTGGGATGATTCAAGGGCATACAAGAAACTACACATATTAATACCAGGATTCTTGCATGATATTTTAGCAATTCTTCCCAACTTAGTTTCTAAAGCTACAGTCCATTCAGCACAATCTAAAATAGCTCCATACTTCTATTACCAATCCATACCCAGAATAATATCAAATCCTTTAAAGTCCAAGACATACGGGTCGCAAGAAAAGTGATGAGAAAGATAGGAAATTGGAACATCTTCACAAATCATATTCAAACGGGTTACACCACCTATGGGGTTAGACACACACATAGGGCTTTCTACAATACTAGGAATAAGATGAAATTTACCTACTGATTCACAAGAGATAAAACTATGAGAGGCACCAGTATCAAATAATGCTCGAACAAAAATACCACTAATCAGTAAGGTACCTTCAAGGACACCTTTTCCCTTCACATCCATAGAAGTAGACGGTTCATTCTTAATGGTGTAAACCTTGGGCTGCTGCACATTCTTCATGAGTGGGTAGTCCTTAATTATATGGCCCGACTGATGACAATTAAAACAAAGCAACTTCAGGACCATTGGAGAGATGGGTCCACTTTGCTGCTTCGGAGCTTCACAGTTCGGACAGGACCTTGAAATATTACCTTTCTACTTGTAAATATAATAACTAATATTCTTGAACTTTCCTCCTTGACCCTCTCCCTATTTCCCTTTTCCTTGATTCTTCCAATTTGGATTGAAATTCCTCTTGTTAGAACCATTCCCATCGGTATTTCCGCTAGGTGCTGCTGGAGTAGGCTTCTTCTTTTCTAAGGCTTCATACCTTAGAGCCATGTCAATTAAATCCACAAAATTACCTTTGAAATGAGCAGTCATTTTCTCATGGTATTCTTCCCTCATACCCAAAATAAACATCTCGTTTTTCTTCAATGGGATTTTGATCAATTTCGGCCCAAAACAAGATAGCTCAATGAACTTCGTCCCATACTCTGCTACAGACAGATCCCCTTGCTTCAAGTCCATGAAGTTGCGGTATACCCTGGTTCTTCCTGCTGTTAACAAGAATTGGTCCTCAAAAACTTCCTTAAATCGAGCCCACAAAAACTCATCTTCAGGAATATTTGTAGTCAGGGAGTCCCACCAAGCTATTGCTCCCTCTTGTTGTTGCCATGCTGCTAAAAACCTTTTATGTTCATTTGATAAACCAAGACCTTTAAAAATCTTTTCGCAAGATTGCAACCAAGCTTGCACTTCCTTAGTAGACTCAGTTCCTTTAAACGGTTTTCCTCCGAGGTTGGTGTAATCCTTGCACAAGGTTGCGAAATTCACTTTTGGCTGCTTTGTGCTGCCTCTTCGGTAATCTGAACTCCTCCAGGATTTGGGGCTCGACCATTTGTAGTTGTAGTGCTACATGTTCCCTTTCCTCGTCTGCCTCTGTTAATCATGTCTTACTACCTGGAAATAGTAAGATAATTCTTAGAATACTTGGACGAGATAAATCTTGATAGAAGGGTGCTAATCAAACCTATCAAGCTGATCCGTCTATCAGATATATATATATACATATACAAATAAAAATTACAAATACGCACTCTCGAAGTTGACCCCAACCCAAAGCCTAAGTGTTCGCTTAGCTAAGCTCTAATACCAAAATTGTAACGACTGTCTTTCTCGCACCGAAAGGCGGGCCATTAAGGGTAGTAGAAAAAGAAAGATAAGAAGAAAACTACACGATCACAAAATCTCACCATGAATCAGAACAATCATATAATAGACAACATAGGATATTACATAGTCATTTCCATATCAATAATACATCAAAGTCATTACATTACAACCTTCAACTGGGCAGTTATAACTACCTGCCCATACAAAAATACATAGGTCATACATAAAACACGGCGTTATAAGATAATAGCTAGCTAACGGTGAAACTGCATGCTCCAGCTCCTTTAACATGCTTCCATAAGAAACCTGGATCACTTGGCTACTCAAACAAATTTTGAGTATCCAAGAGTTTTAGGAAAAGAAAATAAAACTCCGGGTCAGACATGGGTCTGGTGTGAGTAACTTAAACAACTTAATCTTTTGTAAAATATTTTGTAAATCAAAGGTATCTCGTAAGACCACGCCGCATATAATCATGGACGAGTTTTTACCTTACGATAACCAGAACACTTTATATGGAAAACCAGTGATATTATGACAATGTCTAGGGTTTTCAAGTAAAATAAAACATAGCTGAAATGCTTGCATCTCACATTTCAACATATTTGGGCACAACTAAATCCGTATGGCACTTATTGGAGAATGGATTACATATAATGATTGGGCTATTAGGGTATCGCCTGTCATGGTGCATCTCTAGACAAAATAACACCGAGGTCGAACCTATCGACCCCTGCCGTCACAAGACCGACCTACCATTTACTGGATAGTACTGAATAAGATCACCTTCGGTTAGGATTAAGCAATCGTATCGAAGCATAAATGGGTTAATAGTAGGGACCCTAGATATGGATGACCTTACCCTCATGGGAGTGACCCACCTAGGCTTGTTGCATCTCCCCTATTTTAGTTATTCTCGGTTGATGAGGCCCGAGGCTACGTTTACTTTTATTATAGCATTACCACCTGGAATGCTAACATTGCCTTCCAGATGTTGACACGATGTCGACACTCATCCATACAAGTCGTTCAGGAGATGAACGAACCGAAGGCAGTATCTCCACTATACCCGTTTTGGAATCAACCTCAGGATTAGTAGCAAACAGCCCTTGCACTTCAAAGTCTTCATCTTGGACCTTGCCTTTACTATTTCCAATTCGAACGTTTACGTTGATTTGAATCGATTTTTGGATAACAACTAATATCCGATCTCGGTCTATCCAAACCAACGTTAGATAATTTAAAAGGTCAAGTTGTATATAGTGGACTATTCCACTATTAAGATGTAAAGATTTACGTATGAACATACGTTTCATATGCTTAGCTTATCATGACCCGCTTATCGAAATTTAACCCCGTTATATTCTTCACGTTCCCGAAGTACGGTATTTGTGATAAGTACAAGTCGACTTACTTCCAATAAAACGTGTCAACATTTTATTACAACTACTTTAGTTCATTTAACTACTTAATAGCATGGGCAAGAGATCCTTGGTTTTAAAACAATTCACTTAAACAAGAAAAGTGGATAAAAATAAATAACTGATAGAGTTTTAAAAGAAACTTTAAAATAAGTAACCCTTTATTAAATCATAAGCTTAAACTCGGTTAAACCTTAATTATCTTAATTAAATCAAAATTAAATCATTAATCATCCTAATTTTACTTATAATTAAACCTTAATTAAACTTTAATTAAATTACATTTATTTAAGAAATTAAATCCTAATTAAGTGGATAATTAACCTTTTATTAAATAATAATTAATTAAATAATTAACTCTAATTAAATAATTAATTAAACTAAATAAACTTGATTAAATAAAAATTAACTTTCTTTTATCTTAATTAATCATTATATAAAACTTACTGAATTAAAAATATTTAATGTAGTTGATAATTTCTTAAACTCTAATTACTTAATTAATTAAATAATAATTACCCTAATTAATAAATTAATTAAATAAATTATTAAATAATTACAACATAAACTTTTGACTAACTTAATTATTTTGAAATGAGTTTTAAAAAAATAATCTAAAAAAACACTTTAAAACTTGAAATCGCGAAATTTTCCGAACTGCATCCATAGCGACTATCGTTATAAGCGCGGCTCGCTAGATTTTGTTTTCTAGGTGAAAACTTCACTTTAACTCTAGCTATAACATGTTTGAAAACCGAAATGTAAAAGTTTTGAAACTTAAAAACAAAAATGAAAACTTGGAAAACATTTTCAAAATCCAAAACTAGAAAAAAACTTTCGTTTTTCAAATCGAATCTCAAGTCCTTTATGACTTTCCAAGGTGCTAACTTCACCACATTTACATCACCTACACTTGGTTTTATTTCATAAACATGCTACCATCATATTATAACCATCCATTCACATATCCATATCCAAACGTATTATTCAACAACCAAATCACAATTCCAAGCTCAAACACAATCGTATAATCATATGCTATCAAAACAACATGATAATTCAACACAACAACCACTATATTTCCACAACATATAGTTCGTCAAAATCAAGTTAATTTCTTTTCCAAAAACAAAATTTTTACTCATCGAAACTTTTTAAATCAAAGCGAACTTTTTCCAAAACTTGAAAACACTTTTGAAACTTTACAAAAATTGAACTTTTTGTTGCTCAAACACTTGAAATGGCTCGGCCAAGTGAACTTTGGGCTCGGCGTAGGCCTTGTTTGGCATGACCATGGGTGATTTTGGCTCGGCCACGTGGTGTGGGGTGTTTGTTTGCTTGAGTTTTGAAAGAGAAGGTGTTGTAGGAGATGTAGAAGTGGTTTTGTGAACTAAAGGAGGAATTTTTGCATAAAGAATCGATTTTATTTCTATTTTCAAATTTTATGAAGAGGAAGCCATGGAAGTATTTATCCAAGATCTTAGGAAGTTCAAAGTAGAGGAAGAGATTGTAAAATGAAAAGAATGAAAGTTAGGGGGTATTTATAGGCTTAGAAAATTAATTAAAAAAATTATATTAGTGCTTATATTAAAATATATGTATGCATGCATTACCATACTCCTCTCCCCCCTAAATTTTATCCACCCTAGTACCCCTCCCCCTCTCTTTCAACTATTCATACCATGCTCTTATCCTTTGTGTTGAAAATGATATTTTTATATGTGTGTATATATACACACACTTTTCCTTATAATATATTTTCTTTTATTCTTATATGTTAATATGCTTAAGGAGGAAACATGTATATGCATATGTACATATACACAACATGTTTAAGATAGTTTGTAATGTGCGCATGTGTGTTTGACATAGTGTTATGACCTTTTGAATAACTTTTAACTAATGAAAAATGGATATTTTGGAAAATAATTTTTGGTCACATTTTCTATTTCTCTATAAACTATATATATTGGTAAACAAATTTTGAAAATGATTTTACTATCATTAGTTATTATTTAAAATAGTTTTTATTTGTTAATAAAAATCCATTTATTAATTATTTAAAATATAATTAAATATTCATTTAAATAGCGATTAAATTCTAGGTCGTTACAAATAGAGAAGTTCAAAACCATTTCTAAATAAAATGTCCCAGAAAATTTCAAAAGTCAAATTTAAAATTATCCTCCGAATCAAAACCATTTTCACATAAACAGTAAATAATAGTATTTTCAAAATACTATAATGAGGCCTAGAGCTACCATAACACCTAACCATTGCTTTTATTAATCAACACTAAAAAGTTCAACTTTTTCAACCTATCAAAGTCATATCCAATATGGTTAAGCTACCAAGCTTTTGGCATTCAACAATTTATTCAACAAGTATATAAATGAAAATAAAATCAACACCGACGAGGAATCCCTTAGGATCCCTTTATAAAAAATCCCTTGCAAATCAGATAAGTCCCTTGCAAATCATTCCACATGAGATCCGCTTTCTAAAGCGGGAATTCAACCAAACCCAACAACCAAACAATAAACATCCAAGCATACCCAAATAATAATATAACACACATATATAAAATAATATTCATTCAAATGTGAGTTAAATTACCAAAATTCCAATCAACACTTATGCGTTCCTGCTCGACCTAAAATCGAACGACGTTCGATTTTAGTTCAAAACCCTACTTGCTCCAAACTTGATGAAATTGGCTCCAATGCGTAGATAACACTCCTACGAGCGTAACGCAGAAGGTCACGTTGAATTTGGACCTTATGTGCAATAGTTATTCATTTTAAAAGAATTTGGATTTTAATATTAATAATTAGGTAATTAACTACTAATTACCTTACTAAACAAATTCCTTTCTTCCCTAAATTACTAAGCCGTGCATAATTGTTACACTAGAGGAAACCCACCATTGTCGCACCATCTCTCATTCCTTTCTCGCTCTACACATGATGAAATCGACACCATTCGCTCCATTGCACTCCATTTCGTGAATGCTCCGTAACCAACCAAAAGACATCGTACTTGATCATCTCATTCAAAAAGCGACGTAAGGACCAACAAATGACAAACCCAAGTTGTGTTTTGCAAACAAGAGCTACATGCCTCTAGACGCTTACCAACCACTCGAATTCACACGACAAACTCAAATCCAACTTTGCCTTGGCCTATCGCTGCCTCTAGCTCTGATGAACTCTAACCCTAGTTTTTGACCATCATCCTCGACCACCACCGAACAACACCAAATCTTTACCAAAAATCACACACCACCTCATAAATCCAACGCTACAAATGGCACCATCTAACTCGAAACGGAATGGAAGAATTTAATTTTTGAATGAGGAGGCCAAAATTTGCTGTCTATAGTCATCCCCTATTTGCCACTGCCTTACTTGATGAAAACTCACACAAATAATTTATAAAAATAAATAGGTTGATTATCTACAAGTTTTATGTTGGAAGTTTTGGACAATTTTGCTTGGTTTGGAAGATGTGGACTTTTGAATGTGGGTGGACATGGAAGTTGGTTTTAATTTGATTTACGAGAAAGAGAAGTGGAGGAAGATGAACTTGCGTGCTTCTTTTGTGTTAAGGTGTAGATATAGAGGCAAACAAGATCCACAAATTATGGCTTGTTGCAAAAGCTTGTATTTGATTTGATTTGTTTTGGGTACATCGCTACACAATATCATGTTTGCGTACGAACCACGAATGATAGAAATAAAAATACAATTGCGCATAATAATGTGATACAATCAAAAAACAACACAAAAATACATAGGTTAACTTATTTTGTGTAATTTTAAAAATACCAACGTTTGCCGTAAAATGCGTCAAACGATAATTTAAATATTTTACAAACTAAAAATTATGAAAAAACCATATATTTCCTTTAAAAATACGTTATTAAAATTAATCTGTTTTATTAGCAATCAATTTTATAATAATTTATTAAATTTGAATCAAATTTGAATTTTTAAATAAATTAAATATTCTCATTCCAAAAATTAAAAATTGCGGATTGTTACATTCTTCTCCTCTTAAAAGTATTTCATCCTCGAAATTCCCAAAGAAAGATAATATCTTCTCACCCTTAGGCTTTTAATATCCCTTTTGTTATAGAAAATTTTTGGCGACACTTCCTTTGCACGGTTAGGTCCAAAAAAATCACAACGTCAATATAAGCATACATCTGGGGATAACACAACAAATATATATGTGTCATATACCTTATAAAGTGTGTATGTCACATAGCAAACACATCGGTTAAACATAAACACGTACCAATTCATGAGCAAGCTAACTCTACTCATGAAACCAAAAGCAATTAGCAAACTTTTGCTTCTATGCACCTATATTTTACTTAAGTAACCCAAAAGAGAGGTAAACATGACAATTGAAACATTACAACAACTTATCCATCATATCATGAATCTAAGCTTGCTAAATCATATATAGCAATCATCTCACATAAACATGCCCTATCAAACCATCCGTATGATGCACATGGACCATCTGTATGCAATATCAAATCCGATCACTTGCTCGATCACATAAACTTCTCTTCCGAAATAGTATCGCTCATTTGACTTCCCTAGTGCGGACTTCGATCAAGTTTCTTTATTAGAAATCTCTGTTCTACTTACATAGTCATATATTATGATAGAAAACTTCAAAATCATATTAAGAATCTATATCAAGTGTTCGTCGTCCAGAATTGGATGAAAAATCATTGTCCGAATCGGTGTAAATCACCTCGAAATCATGTACTTAAATCTGGATCAAGAACTGTCATACGAATAAAATGATCTACATACAACTTACGTATTCTATCTCATTGGTTTCTTAACTACACCAATTTCTTTTCATTTTAAACCACATTCATCTACATTTGCAGTATTATTTAATACTAAAATCATTTATAAGCCATTTCATGATAGATTACTGACGTTAATAAACATTCAAGACTTAAGTTCATATTCGTATAATATTCTACAACATCCTAAGAGTATATGTTACAATATTAGAATTTTTTTACTTAATCAAAATGTATTACAAATTTAAAACTTGTTTTAACTTATTATCTTTCCATTCTAGAGTTACAAAGTCTACTTTTATATTTTCACAAACACTTAGCTTCAAGTTCTCAACTAATTCGGAAGTTTTTGACTGTCCAAAATCGTCGAAAATTCTATTTTATTGAATAAATGAAAACTACCAAACAACAAATCATAACGAGATGCTCAAACCAAACTATCCTATGCATAGGATACATGAGTCCAAAACATAACTTAATAGAAAACCTAAGAACTAAACACCGAGTTTTATTTCAAATTATTTTGTAATAATAATATACATATCTCCTTTTGTATATCAAATCATACTTTTAGGATTAAATCAAATTCTTTTTTACCAAAATAACTCTGTAGCAAACTACTATAGTAGCATCCCCACCTAGAAACTCGAAAATGAACACCAATGATGCTGCAGTCCTTAACAGAATTATTTTCTACCTATAGAAATGAGTTTGGTACTTTCTATCTCCTTTAGATCCTTTTAAAATATTTCTATTCATAAATACTTTAAAATAATACTATTATTATTTTATCCAAAACCTTAAAAAGATAAATTTTCAAAACATTGGGATTTAAGTTCTCAAATTTTCAGTTTTAAATCATTTTTATTTATAAACCATATTTATCTAAATTTACTTCCTTATCAAAATCATTTCATAGATGTACATCTTTGTTTACATTATAATAAACAACTTTTATTAAAATAAAATTTTAACCCAACGTTTTCACCGAACGCCTTGTAGTCAAATTGAAAAACTTAATTCATAAGGTGTTCATATTTAACCTAAATCAAACCAATAAATGCTCCTAAATTAGCTGAGCATAGCAACAACCAATAGCTAATGCTCCTAATTAGATGATCACGACTAATCAAACAATAAATGATAATAATTGAATATTATCATTTCCTAACAAATAAACACATCATAAATAACTATATCAATTTTTGAAAATTATTCTTTTATATATAAAATATAGTCCTAGGTAAATTTGTTCCATTTACCAATTTCAAAAACAATACTGTATCGGTTTGCCTTGTCCAAGTGTTTAAAAATGCTATCGATACAGTTGCACATTCTATATCAACCAAAATTCATAAACCACTCAACAGATCAATCCAAGCAGCAATGCAATGCCAGTATTCATCCGTACAAGTTGTTCATGATATGAACAAATAGAAGAAACTACTTCTACTACATCTATTTTGGAACCACCCTCAGGATTAGTAGCAAGTAGCCCTTGCACTTCAAAGAACTTCGTCTTCGATTCCATCATCTTTAAGATGTCCCAATTCGAACGCTTATGTCGGTTCGAAGTGATTCTCGGATAAGTTATGCTTATCTGATTCCGGTCTCTCCAAACCGACAGTTGATAGTTTAAAACTGGCCAAGGTTTGATAGTCGGTTATTGAACTATCAAATAAACAATCACTCCAATCAGAGACTTGTTTTCATATGGAAACCAAGCATGATTAAGAACATAAGCAACCACTAAGCCTTTTTAATTAATCCTTTCATTAATTAAAATCCCATTTCAAATATTCGTATTAAAATAACTTTTACAAAAGATACATTCACAAACCCTCTTACTCTTTTCAATACTTGGAGAAGTATTCATATACTTATCTCAACAGTATAAGTATACTCACAAATCATTTCACTTTCAATACTTAGGAAAATGTATTCACATACTTACCTTAACTGTATAAGTATGTTCACAAAATCTAAAGAAGATTTCATTTTCAAAATCATATTTAATTGGGTTAAAATAAATGTCATTTAAAACATTGATAACAATAAACTCAAAACACTTTTGGTGTGAGTAAATAAATCGTAAAGAAATTAGACCAAATGTACTTAGCACCACTTTCCGATTTCAAACTTGTACCATCCTCGATTAACAATATAGTCGGACAAGTTGACGTACTATTCTTGCCTCGACATACATTCTTAAACTCTCACCGATAGAGACAAGTTTTTCTACCTCGGAATTTGGTGTTAAGTATGAAAAGAATACTTTCCATACAACAATAATTTAAAATGATCATTTATATAAATCAGACATCATCCCTTTTATAAAACTCCCTTTTATAAATCTCTTTTATAATTTCCTTTCTATTTATAAAATTTCTTTTATAAATCTCCTTTCTATTTATAAAATTTCTTTTATAAATCTCCTTAATATAAATCTCATATACTTTTCATAAAACGTTCATTCCATATATCATTATAAATTCATGGATGTGATTTATTATTCCAATTTATCAAAATGATATTATTTCCCTTTTATAACATATCAATTATAAATCTATTCTTTTATTTATAAAATACTATTTATAAATCCATCTTTTTATACAATATTTTATATAAAGCATTTCATCAATATTTATTTCAAAATATTTCTATCTTCTTTTAAAATATAATCACTTTATTATACAACAAATAAACCCCTTTTTTCTTTATGATAAACATATGTTACTACATTAACTTTTCTATAAAATAAATACTTTCTGAAATACTTTTAAAATATTTTCATATAAATCAGAAGAGACTAAAAAAATTGTTGGAGTAAAATCGAGAAGTTCAAAAATCATTTCTAAATAAAACGTCCTAGAAAATTTCAAAAGTCGCATTTAAAATCATCATCCAAAGCAAAACCATTTTTCAAATCAAAAGAGAAAAAAATAGCATTGTCAAAGTACTATAATAACGCCTAGAGCTACTATAGCACTTAACCAGTGCTTTCATTAATCTACACTAAAAAGTTCAACTTTTTCGACATATCAAAGCTATATCTAATATGGTCAAGCTACCAAGCTTTTGACATTCAACAAGTATATAAATGAAAATAAAATCAATAGTGTTAACCCTCTTTTATTCTGCGACCTAGCGACCTAATGACTTAATGGCCTAGAGACCTAAGGCTCACGACTTAACAATCTGTAACAAGTTAGCGACCTATAACACAAAACAGCTCAATACGGTATGACCTAACGAGATAAGAAGGCTACGACCTAACTCCTGAAAGACTCCTGCGACCTAACTCATGAAAGACTCATGCGACCTAACTCCTGAAAGTCTCCTACGACCTAGCAAGATAAAGAAAGAGCGACCTAACGAGTTAGCGACCTAGCAACTCAGGAAAAGCAACGACCTAACATGCTCCAGAGTTAAGCCGCACGACCTACCACTTCTATTAGGTCACTCACGACCTAATCCTACCGAGATAACTTTTGTATTACATATGTTAGGTCGCTCACAGCCTATATCTGACCCAGAATGATTCTGTTAAGTCGTCAACGACTTATGCTAACTCGGGATGGCTCTTAGGTCGCTCACGACCTAAACCCTAACGACCTAAGCCTAGTTTTCTCCTATAAATACCCCGCCTACTCCGCATTTGAAAAGGGGACGAATTTTTGGAAACGCCAAGACTTTGCTGATTTCTCTACTGACTTCAACACTTCAAAGGAAAAGGATACTTCAAAGAATCTTCGAAAAGAATCAAGTTCATTCAACATGAATCGAAAGAGCTTTTCTACATCAAAGTTCTGATTACTTGTCTCGATTGTATTGTAATCAAAGAGTTATTGTCAAATCTGTAATCGAATCAGTCATAGAAGAGATTAAGTGGGCGTAGGCTTGACTTTGAGCCGAACCACTGTAAAATTGTTGTCTTTTACTATTTTCTGCTATTCTCTGCTTACTTTTAGTTCCCCTACCAACGGGTGGTGCTTTCGCTATAACACAATTCACACCGGGGTGTTAGCATACATTTTTCACGTTAACATTTTTGGTGCTTTCACTGAGAACCCAACTTAGGAGTGCTTTCATCATTGCTTCACAAAGATTTGTGGAAAGATTCTCCCTAAGAACCAGAAGTCTATCTGAAATTATGGCTCCTGGAAGGAAAAGTAAATCTACCAGATCTGGAGTTGCTCATGACAACACCGCCACTTCTCCCGCATCAAATCAAGCGGCTCCTAGTGTTGGAGTCACAAGGGCGGAATTAGATGCCGTAGTGTCTGGATTGTATCAACAGATGGAAGCCCAGAACGCTTTGATGTTGGACAAATTAAATGCTTTACTTGGAGTTAACCAGCCACCAGAAAACAACAAAGAAACCTTTGCTGAAGATGTTCATGATCCCCAAGGGAAAAGTATTCCTCAAAGGACAGCAGGCACCGCCGAAGGGGCAACTCCCCAAGCTGGAGGTTCAAGGCCGCAGCCAACTCTTCGTGAACGTTTGCCCAGGCAAACTTCCGAAAAAGTAGTTGACGTCTGTCTCGCAGAGCCTCTAAACGATGAGGAATATCTCTCGGGAATGATTCGACAGATTATGAAAGAGAGCATAAAAAGCAAGGAAGATGAAAATGACTGGGGATTTGCTCCAAGCAAAACTCCTTTTACTGAAAGAATTTTGAAGGCTGAATTTCCAAGGAAGTTTGTCCTTCCCACCATTCCAGCTTATAGGGGGACAAGTGATCCTAACCAATTCTTATACAAGTATGACTGGCATATGACAGGTGCCAGGGCAATGGACGAGATCAAGTGCAGATATTTTCCTATGTACTTAGAGGGAGTTGCCTTGCTTTGGTTCACAAAGCTACCAGTTCGATTTGTGGATCAATTTTCCGACCTAACTCGGAAATTCAAAGATCAGTTCAGGTTATATGCCTCGAAGGCCAAGGACATAATGTCACTATACAGCCTCGAACAAAACCCCGGAGAGTCTATTAAATCTTTCTTAAACCGCTTCAATAAAGCCTTGGCCGAAATTGATAATACAGAGCCTAGAATGATTCTGACCTACTTGATGCGAGCTATTAATAAATCAAGCGAATTTGGAAAATGTCTAAAGATGAAAGAGCCAAACTCACTTGAGAAGTTCTATAAGAAGGCTGATGAATTCATGCGCTTAGAGAGCCTTCATGTACAAGCAAAAGTAGACGTGGCTGAAGTCAAGAATAATAATGTTGCCACTAACAAAAAGGAATCTGGTGGTCAGAAGAGGGAGAATGACGGTAGGAAAGGGCAGAAAGATATGAAGAAACTTCGCTTCTTTAAACCTTCAGATTTTACTCCCTTAACTAATACTCCAGAAAACATCTTTTTCGCAACCAAGGATGTTGTCGAATACCCCAAACCACCTGAGATGAAGCTTGGGAAAAATGCTTTGCATAATGGAAGATTCTGTCGGTTTCACAATCAGCCTGGTCACGACACTAATGAATGTCGCCATTTAAAGAGTTTGATTGAAGAGATTCTGAGACAGAATAAACTACAACAATATGTGAAGAGAAACAGAAGTAACCCAACTTCATCTACTCAGGGGCAACAAGTTCCTGCTCATCAATCCAACTCAGGTGAGAGGACTGCAGCACAGGAATCTGAAAGGCCCATCATCAATGTTATCACAGGGGGTCCTTACCCAGCGGGCAGAAGCTGGGTGAGATGGAGAGATATGCTCACGCTTTGAAATATGCTCCGGCGGAAGAAAATGTTTTTGTCTTAGAAGATGTCGCCCCTTTGAAACAGCAAAGAACTTTTAACGATGACATTATATTCCAGGCCAGAGACTCTGTTGGTATTGAATCTCCTACCATGGACCATTTGGTAATATCTGCAGGCATCGGGTCAGCTATTGTAAGAAGGGTGCTTGTTGACTGCGGCGCCTCTTGCAATATCCTCTTCAGAAAGACATTTGATCAGATGAAAATTCCCATGGATGACGTCCAAGCTTCCTCGCAGAAGATTGTTGGGTTCACTGGAGAACCAAAACAGCCAATTGGGACTATTGACTTGTTTGTAGAGCTCGGGGAAGGGGAAAAGAAAGTGGTTCGAAAACAAACCTTTGTGATTGTCGATGAATTCTCCGCTTACAATGCCTTCTTGGGTCGACCAACTCTTGCTGCGTTCAAGGCCATTCTCGCCCCCATGGTGCCTGACTATGAAGTTCCCCACTGATAATGGTGTCGGTGTTGTGAAGGGGGACCAAAATGCCGGGCGAGAATGCTATTTCATAGAGTTGCAGGAAATAAGAAAAAGAGAAATGGGTAAAGGTGCGGCAGTTCCGCTCCGCATCAAATAACCCACCTTGTAGCAATTACGGGGTGGACCCTGCACTAGTGAGCACAGTGGTGCACGAAAAGAGATTGATCCCAGAAAAACCAGTGCAGGGGAAAGTAGAGTGGTACCGGTGGAAGTAACGGTGCCGATATCTGTTGACCTAAATGACCCGAACAAGGTGCTGAATGTGGGTTCACAACTTGGTATGACAGTCCAGAATATGCTGATATCATTCTTGAAAGCAAATCTGGATGTATTCGCTTGGAGTCATGCTGACATGTGTGGAATATCTCCAGAAATCGCAGTGCATGCTTTGAATATTGATCCGAAATTCACACCCGTAAAGCAGAAAAGAAGAACCCAAGGTCCTGAAAGGACGACAACATTAAAAGAAGAAGTTGATCGGCTCATGGAAAACGGCTTCATCAAAGAATCCACTTATCCAAATTGGGTCTCTAATCCGGTGTTGGTTAAAAAAGAAAATGGGAAGTGGAGAGTGTGCATCGACTTTTTAGACCTGAATAAAGCATGCCCCAAAGACTGTTTCCCATTGCCCAAAATTGATCAGTTGGTGGATGGAACAGCCGGGCATGAATTAATGTCTTTTATGGATGCTTACTCAGGATATAATCAAATGATGATGCATGAGCCAGATCAGGAGGACACAAGCTTCATCACTGATGTTGGTCTTTACTGCTATAAAGTCATGCCCTTCGGACTAAAGAACGCATGGGAAACTTATCAAAGACTTGTTAATGCCATGTTCAAACCTCAGATTGGCAAGACTATGGAAGTGTATGTCGATGATATGTTAGTGAAATCGAAGAAAGCAGTGGATCACATGGATCATTTGGCAGAAATGTTCGCGATTCTCCGAAAGTACGGAATGAAGCTAAATCCTCTAAAATGTTTGTTCGGGGTAGAGTCCGGAAAATTCTTGGGTTTCATTGTGAGTGCTAGGGGCATCGAAGCTAATCCTGCTCAGATTACTGCTTTAAGAGAAGTCAAAGCCCCTAGAACAAAGAAGGAATTGCAAAGCCTCAATGGGAAAGTCGCTGCTTTAAGTCGGTTCATTTCCAAGGTCACTGATAGATGCATTCCCTTCTTTGATGCTCTGAAGAAAGGAAAGAAAAACTTTGAATAGACTCCCGAATGTTAGAAAGCTTTTGAAGAACTGATTCGTCACATGGAAAAGCCTCCAATACTTTCTCAGCCCAGCAACAGTGAAGATCTTTTCATATACTTAGCAGTTTCATCTCATGCTCTCAGTGCAGCATTGGTGCGGGAAGACACAAAAGTTCAGCACTCGGTTTATTACATCAGCAAAAGATTCACTGGGGTAGAGATGAACTATTCAAAGCTAGAAAAGCTCGCCTATTGTTTGTTAATTGTGTCCAGAAAGTTGAGGCCATATTTCCAGGCTCATCCTATCAAAGTCCTCACTGATCAACCTCTAAAGCAAGTCCTATTTCGCCCTGAAACTTCGGGTCGTCTTCTAAAGTGGAATATTGAACTTAGTCAATACGATGTTACCTACCATCCTCGAAGAGCAATCAATGGACAAGCTTTAGCAGATTTTATTGCAGAATACACAGATAAAGGTGGTAGTGAGGAAGAGATGACTAATAACGTCCAGATCCGATGGAAATTGTATGTTGACGGTGCAAGAAATGATTATTGTTTCGGAGTTGGGGTTGTGCTCGAAACCCCCGAAGGGCAGTCATTATGTTATGCATTGAGATTAGAATTTCCTTCGACAAATAATGAAGCAGAATATGAAGGTCTTATTGCCGGCTTGAAAATTGCTAAAGAATTGAACATCAAAGTATTGCAGATCTTCAGTGATTCCCAGCTTATTGTATGCCAAGTCAAGAAAGAGTTTCAAACTAAAGGAGGAAATCTGCCTGCTTACTTGTCAAAGGCCGGGGAGCTTCTCGATGATTTTGATCATTATACAATCAGCCATATACCCCGGGAAGAGAACATGAAGGCAGATTCTCTCGCAAAATATTCAAGCTCTGGCGAAGCTCAATTATTAGGATTGGTCCCTGTGGAGGTCTTGTCAGCTCCAAGTACTGATGAGATGGATATTGACTGGATCATGGCTATATCTCAAGAACAGGTGTCGTGGATGACCCCTATCCAAGAATATCTACTCAACGGCTCCTTACCAGAAAACTCAAAAGAGCGCCAGAAGCTGTTAAGAAAAGCCCCGAGATATGTAATTCAAGACGGCCATTTGTACAGACGAGGATTCTCGATGCCATTACTCCGATGTGTAACCAAAGAAGAGGCTAAGACAATTTTAGCTGAGGTGCACGGAGGAGAGTGTGGAGATCATTCAGGTGGACAAACTCTTGCAAAGAAAATTCTCCTCTATGGGTATTTTTGGCCAGATATTAATCAAGATGCTGCTAGCTACTGCCGAAAGTGTGACAGATGCCAGAGATTTGCAAAAATCCCAAGAGCACCTTCCACCGTGCTAACACAGATGGTCAGTCCATGGCCATTCGCCATTTGGGGGATAGATCTCATCGGACCTTTGCCGATTGCCAAGTCCAGAATCAAATATGCTATTGTTGCTGTCGATTATTTCACTAAATGGGCTGAAGCTGAACCATTGGCTACTATTACCTCTAAAAAGATGATAAACTTTGTGACTAAAAATGTCATTTGCAGGTATGGTGTGCCTCAGAAGATAATCACAGACAATGGTACACAATTCGAAAGCGAAGAATTCCAGGACTTTTGCAGGCGATTCAAGGTCCGAAAAAGCTTCTCAGCAGTGGCTCATCCGCAGGCAAACGGGCAAGTTGAAGCAGTGAACAAAATTATCAAATCAACCATCAAAAAACAGGTGGAAAAAGCAAAAGGTGGTTGGGTCGATAAATTGCCACTAGCACTATGGGCTTATAGAACCACTCACAAAACTGCGACTAGGCACACTCCATTCTCATTAGCATATGGATCAGAAGCCATGATTCCCATGGAGATAGAGGTCCCCTCACACAGGAGAATTCATTTCAACCAAGCTGAAAATGAAAAGCTGCAACTCGAAGCACTTGACTTACTTGACGAAAGAAGGAAAGAGGCTGAGCTCAGAGTTGCAGCTCATCAGCAAAGGATAGCCAGGCACTTCAATTCTAAAGTTTGCCAATGCAGCTTTGAAATTGGGGATCTAGTCTTGAAAAGGATCATGGCAGCAACAGGAGTGTTTGGGCCGAACTGGGAAGGGCCATATGTCATAAGAAAAAAACTTCTTGATGGCACTTTAAAACTCACAACTGTCGATGGAGATCCAATTCCGAGAGCCTGGAACAGCAATCACTTACGTCCATATTTTACTTAGAAGCTATGCTCAAATTTGTAAAATAATTATGGATGTATCATTCTTGTATTGTAAGCCATTGTAAAATCAGTGTGACTCAGCAATAAGAACTATAAAGTGGATGTAGGCCCAATTCTTGACCGAACCACTATAAATCTTGTGTCTTCTACTACTATAAAATGGCTGTCTCATTTAAATGTGCAAACATCTTAAATATGTTGCTAAAATGTTGATTTAATATTGCAGGCTATCAAAGCAAAGCTTACCTATTCAATACATCGCAAGGCCAAGCGATTCCCACAAATCACTCGACAAACAAATGTCAAGCCACAAAAATTCCAGGTTCAATTCCTACATAAGAAGTGCTTCTCATAAACAGTTGGTGATTCCACCGAAGGGGCACCTTCCCAAAGTGAAGGTTCCAGGCCCTTGCTAACTGATTGCGATCGTTTGTGCAAAAAGACATCCGGTTAAGTAGCTTGCGTCTGCCCCGTGGATTCACTTAACAATGAAGTACACTTCTCTGGAAGAATCAAACAACTTGCAAAAGAAAGGAACATGTGCTTAGAAATGATAACGAGGAATCGCTAAGAAACAGATGGTGAAAAGACATGGGCAAGCAGTCAAAAACGGCCAAAATGGGATCTTGTCTCTCAACAAAAAGGTTGGTGGAACCACCGAAGGGGCACCTTCCCAAAGGGGAGGTTCCAGGCCCTTACTAGTTAATTGCGATCGTTTTTGCAAACAAACATCCAGTTAGGTAGTTTGCGCCTGCTCCGTGGATCCACTTAACTGTGAGATACAACCTTCCTGGCAAACGGAACAAGTAAAGCCCTCTCCGGAGGCACAATTCAAAGCCCTCTCCGGAGGCACAATTGAAAGCTCTCCAACGAGGCACGCCGTAAAATGAAATGTTTTTCTCAAGTAACAAGGTTGGTGGTACCACCGAAGGGGCACCTTCCCAAAGTGAAGGCACCGGGCCCTTGCTAGTTAATTGCGATCGTTTGTGCAAACGAACATCCAATTAGGTTGCTTGCGTCCGCCCCGTGGATCCATTTAACTGTGAGAAATAACTTTCAGGCAAACAAATGAAGCCCTCTTCGGAGGCACACTTCTACTCTCATGGGAACGTTCTTCCCCAAAAAAGTTGAAGTGCCATATAAAGCCCTCTAACGAGGCACGTTGTAAAATGAAACGTTTTTTCTCAAATAACAAGGTTAGTGGTACCACCGAAGGGGCACTTCCCAAAGTGAAGGCACCGGGCCCTTGCTAGTTAATTGCGATCGTTTGTGCAAACAAACATCCAATTAGGTTGCTTGCGTCCGCCCCGTGGATCCATTTAACTGTGAGAAATGACTTTCAGGCAAACAAATAAAGCCCTCTCCAGAGGCACACTTCCACAAGTTGAAATGCCAAATAAAGCCCTCTCCGGAGGCACAATTCCACAAGTTGAAATGCCAAATCAAGCCCTCTAACGAGGCACGTCCAGAAAAAGAAATGTTATCTCTAAAAGAAAAAAAATTGCCGATGGAACCACCAAAGGGGCACCTTCTCAAAAAGAAGGTTCTAGGCCGCAGTTAACTGCTCGCGATTGTTTGTGCAAACCAAATGTCCGATAAAGCAGCTGACGCCTGTCCCGTGGGCCCATTTAGCAATAAAATATAACTTTCTGAGCAACAAATCAAAGCCCTCTATGGAGGCCCGCTTCACCGCGTAAGGGAGTCCACTTTTCAAAAATAAAAGTGACCATCTCCGAAAGTTGAAGTGTTTTAAAAAAAAAAAAAGAAAGAGAAAACTTCTCCGATACAAAGCACACGCTACTAAAGCAGAATGATATTTCCTTAAAATGGAAGGATTATTCTCTAGAATAAGAGTACAAGTCTTTTCAAAACGGAGAAGATTGCAATGAGCCGTGGTATGGAGGCAATATAGCTACATTAATAAAAACAACGCTCAAACAGCATACCACGAGCTCACCGCAATATCATGCAAAGAAAATAAAGAAAACTTGTGCTAAAATAGGGAATAAATGCATTCACAAATACAGACAAAAGAATCATTTTATTCCATACTATAAAAAGTTTTTATACGTGCAGATTTCAAAAAAGCAGGGGCCGGTACCCGCACAATATCCGGTCGATACAAGTCTTTAGACAAAAGAAAAAAAAAAGCAGAGCAAGAAGCATAAAGCCAGACTCATTTCTTCTTCCTCCCGCCACCTTTCGAGCCCTCACCTGGCCTAATGGTTAACTTCTTAGGTCGGTTTGAACTCTTCGGGGAAGAAGGAGAAAGAGGCGCAATTGGGTCCTCTTCTGCTTTCTCATCGCCAACAGGAGCCTCCTTCTTTTTATTTGAAATTATGTGCTTTCCCTTCTTCTTCGAAGAAGATTCGCTGCCCAGAGAGATAAGATCAGAAAGCTTTGTATCATCGGCAGTGAATCTCTCTGGGGTCCTCTCACCCTCCTCAAGTTCTTCGGCCTTCTGCTCTTGTGAAGCCGCCGGGTCATCTAAACCTTGAAGAGCTTCTATTTTTTCTTCTTGTGATCCCGGTTGAGAAGCAGAAGGAGGAATAACTTGAAGAAGTGGAGGAGCAGCAGCTGGGGGAGGCGAAGCCTGTGCAGCACTTGTTGTTTTCGCTATAGAGGAAGAAAAGTTAAAAACATCAGTATTCCCCGCAAAGAGAGGAGATAGTGGCACATCAAAGCTTAAGTAATAGGCAAAAAGTTCATCGAGCTCATGTGAAGCAAACGAGCAGTCCACTTGAGCTGGATCAGAATTGAAGTTACCTGGAGAGCTTGGCTTGATCACGTCGATTTCATAATCGTGGGCTTCAGTGCTTTCTTGGGCCTCTTCTTCGGTGTGAGCAGTTTTAACTTCGATTTTGATTTTAGCAGGAGGCGGAGAATGGGAACTTGAGCGAACAATATCAACGTCGACCGAAGACGAAGGACGAGTTGGGTCGGTCAAAGGTGCCTTCCCTGGACGCTCTCCTTCCACTACTTCGGCTCGTTGATTAGCAAGTTGTTCTTTCCCTCTCGCAAGGGCGGCACGACCCTCGTCGTCCAAATAATTAGCCTCGAAATCCTCTTCGGTGTAGCTAGCATCTTTGAGCACTTCAACTGTTGCTTCACACACTTCAGCCAATGTAATCTCATACTTCGGGCCCAAGAAAGAGAGACTGCCTTTCCCTAAGACGCAGAGAACGTAAAACTCAAATAGAGTGGAGCTGATGTTGGCTTTAGTCGCCTCGTTCGAATGTTCAGCTGCCGCTTTTCCAGAAATGGCGTCGTCACGTTCTTTTTCAGCTTTAGCAAGCTGGATCTTCAGCATCGCAGTCTCCGCGTCTTGAGAGCTAGTTTATTCCCGCAGCTGAGCAACATCTTTGCGGTACTTTTCAACAATTCTCTGCTCTGCTTCAAGTTTGGCCTCAACATCTCGCTGAGCAGCGTGAGCGTCTCTTACTTGCTTCTGGAGCACCTCTTCTTTTTGTGTATAAGAAGTGGAAGAGGTGGCGAGCTCATCTTTAAGCTTCTAGATTTCAGCCTCAAGCTCCTCGTTGTAAGCAGTGATGCTCTTCATCTCCGCATCGTGTTGATTAAGAATTTTCTGCCACTCAGACTTATCATTCTCCATGGTCAGCATAGCCTCAAGATTTGCATGGTTTACTCTTTGCAGCTCATCGACCAGTTTTTGCCAGCTGGACATTCCTTCGATATCGAGCTTGACAGCATCAAGATTTCTCGACATGGCTTGCTTGTCAATCGGTACCAAGTCCAAATCAAAATGCACTCCTTTCAAACACCAATTCGGAAATCGGCTATGGAGTATAGGCGGAGGCTTCTCGACTTGATAAGGATGCCTATTGATGATGGATTGAATATCAGCTCTTTTAAGGGAAGGAGAGCTGGAAGGGATGTCTAAAGAGATAGAATCAGTAGGCACTTTAGAGATTTCAGATGAAGACTTGTCGTCAAGTTTGGCCCGCTTGCTTGGATCCTCGGATATGTGACTCTTTCCCCTATCATCATGAGACTTTCTTTTGAGAGAGTCGTCATCTCTTTGATAGGAGTCATGGCAGTCATCTTTTCTTCCATACCGCTCCTCATAAGCCTGCCTCTCACGAGCTTTCCTAGCCGCTCGCTCCTCATCAGTTTCCCTAGGGGCAGAGAGATAGCGCCGGGGATCATAAAAGTCACGCCTTCCGTAGCGTTGAAAATCATCATAATACGAGCCGCTGCGTCCCATGGGAAAACCTGAAAGTAAAGAACAGACAAAAATTCAGAAATCTTCGAATTAAAGAAGCTAAGTGCACGTAATTGCCAAAAGTCCTAAGTGTGTGTGTGGCGTGCAAACTACGCGCATCAAGCTACAAACCACTCTTCAGCTTAGGAGTGATGTCGGATTTTGCAATAGGAGTCAACTCTTAGGTTGACGGGAGTGGTCGCAAGACGGATGTTGCTTCAACCGATGGAGAGACAAGCTTAGAAGCGGTGGTATCGTCTTTAAAAAGCTCTTGGGAAGTCACCATAAAGTCGCTCAATCACCCAAAGATGTCATCACCATTATGCCCAACGGAAGGGGTTATATCAGTAGTGCCCTCTTTAACGTGTTCCATGCTCTCCGTAGCGGAGCTGTCTTTCTCAGCCTCCTCATCAGCCTCTTTAGTAGTCTACCTAGAATTTTGAGGGAGTTCCACTTCTTCAATAACGGGGGGAAGTTTAGACTTGTCAGATAACCTCGCACCGGAACCAGAACATTTCACTAGTGAAGTCTCTATAATGGGTTCCTTCGATGCGGATTCCTCTGCGGAAGCTGGAGCATTTGATGCTTCTGTTTGAGAGCTGGGAGCGTCACGAGGCTGAATAGATCGAGAGGAATGCAAGAGTCCGAATTGATGCAGAAATTCGTTCCTCTGAAGAAATTTGATACTTCTCTCGTTGGCGGCTATAGCACTTAATCTTTCAAAAGTTGACTTGTGAGTAAAATCTTTAGAGAGAGGAGGAATTGCTGCAAAAATAAAGAATGAAGTGAGCACTTGACAACTCAAATTTTGAAAGGCTCAGAAATGAAGTAAACGGAGATAAGCAATCTTACTTTCTACTCTCCAGATGCCGTAGAATCCCGAAGGACAACGGACATAGAAGAATTGATTTAGAAATCCATGGGCGCTCTCGGGCAGATCCGTAATTAACTTACGGTTCCTGGCGCTCCTTACCAGAATAATAGAAGGATGATCTTTGTTCCTCGCAAATGTACATAGATAACAGATCTCCTCAAAGCTTGGGAGGCGATCAAGTATCCTCCTGAATAATACTCACAACCCCAGCAAGATGGCATAGCCATCGGGGTGCAACTGCAACGGAGAGATGGTTAATCGAAGGAGAAGAGTTCTGAGGAAGTCATTGAAAGGGGGAATAGCTCCGTTCAGACACATGTGACGATTAACTGCAACGAAGCCATGTGGCGGCTTGTCGGCAGTGTCGTTTACTCCAGGAAGCAGAGCATCCGCTTCAGCAATACCAAATTGCCTGCATAACTGATTGAAGGTCCGTTGGTTCAGCGCAGTTGGAACTCTTTCCGGAGGATCATTCAAAGGAGCAGCAATCGGAAAAACTTCACCAGTCCGATCTACTGTCTCTTCTTGTACTTGTTGAGAAGTCATTCTACACAAGGAACTGGATATTCAAATATGAAGGTGCACGTTTCCTAAAAGTGTGTGAAGTGTTGTGCAAAGCTGTTGAAAATAACAAGTAAATAAAGTAAAACTTGAAATAATACTGGTTGGCGCGCGTCAATTCAGGAAGATTTAAGACTTGTTATTATATCAAAATTAAGTGTAGTATCAATGCGGATAATATTTAGCAATAAGTAGCTATAACTGTATGAATGTTGCGTTGATGCTCCACTTAAGTTAGTTGATTCATAGCACTTCACTTTTAATTAGATTCATATTATTTTCTCTTTGACTTAATCCATCACTCGATGTGGGCAGTCGATGATGAGTATATTCGTCCTAGTTTTCTGCAAATGTTGTATTTAACAGGTTGTTAGCTTAAAAGTCAATATAGTCTGTGATAGAGTGCAACAGTTCTGGCAGTTCAAATTAAAGGTCCAATCAAGTTCTGGATAAATCTGCAAGTGTTCAAATGCAGTTCATTCCTTAAGTCGCAGGAACGACTTAAGTTAGCTCGAGACTCCTTTAGGTCGTCCAGTTCATGTCCGAACGACCTAACATAAGGTTGCTCTGCTCAAGTTATAAGGTTTATCAGTTATCTTCCTACGAGTTAAAGCTATGCTGCGAGTTAAGTTAGGTCGCTGGTTCTTTAAGTCGTTCAGCTTTAAGTCGTGTGTTATTCTGGAAAATTAGGTCGCTGGTTCTTTAAGTCGTTCAGCTTTAAGTCGTGTGTTATTCTGGAAAATTAGGTCGCTGGTTCTTTAAGTCGTTCAGCTTTAAGTCGTGTGTTATTCTGGAAAATTAGGTCGCTGGTTCTTTAAGTCGTTCAGCTTTAAGTCGTGTGTTATTCTAGAAAATTAGGTCGCTGGTTCTTTAAGTCGTTTCAGCTTTAAGTCGTATGCTATCCTGGCAAGTTAAGTCGTTGTCCCTTATGTCGTTTGGAGTTTTATGACTAAGTCGTTAAGTCGTTCACAGAGTTAAGTCGCGCGATTCATGTCCACATTGCTAAAGCCCTAAGTCGTTCAAGGCTTTTAGGTCGAGCACGACCTAACTCTCCTTAACTCGCTAACTCCTCTTCTTTCAACAAATCGCCTAATCCACTAACCCGTTAACCCAATAACCCGTTAGCCTCTCTACAATAAAATCCGCCGTCCCTCCACACCACCAGATCATCCAAAACCAATTCAAAACACCTCGGATCCATCATAAACCCAATGCACTGCCGTGCGCTCATTAATTACAGTGACAACATGTCAAATAACGATCAAAAATCGATCGTAATATGATTCGTAGCGAAATATGGCATGTGAAATCGGGTTAGGGTCGAAAAACGGGGAATTCACAATTCAACGGTGGTCGTGGTTGGATGATGATCGGAATTCACTTACGTAGTGTGATTGTAGAGATGATCGACGACTGGTTGATTTAAATTCTTCTTTGAGAGCTTGAAAATCTTTTGAAAGCGGGTTAGAGTGTTAGAGCAGGTAAAGAAAGGAAGAGGTGATTTCAGCGACTTATATACAAGGGCAGAGGAACACGAATCGGCACGAACGACCTAACTCCCTCATAAGTCACTCATGACTTAACGATCCAAGATAGCACGAGTTAAGAGATATCGAAGCACACGACCTAACTCCTAGGCGTATACTTCGAGGGGCAAGTGTTAACCCTCTTTTATTCTGCGACCTAGCGACCTAACGACTTAATGGCCTAGCGACCTAAGGCTCACGACTTAACAATCTGTAACAAGTTAGCGACCTATAACACAAAACAGCTCAATACGGTACCACCTAACGAGATAAGAAGGCTACGACCTAACTCCTGAAAGACTCCTGCGACCTAACTCCTGAAAGACTCCTGCGACCTAACTCCTGAAAGACTCCTGTGACCTAACTCCTGAAAGACTCCTGCGACCGAACTCCTGAAAGTCTCCTACGACCTAGCAAGATAAAGAAAGAGTGACCCAACGAGTTAGCGACCTAGCAACTCAGGAAAAGCAACGACCTAACATGCTCCAAAGTTAAGCCGCACGACCTACCACTTCTATTAGGTCGCTCACGACCTAATCCTACCGAGGTAACTTCTGTATTACATGTGTTAGGTCGCTCACAGCCTATATCTGACCCAGAATGATTCTGTTAAGTCGTCAACGACTTATGCTAACTCAGGATGGCTCTTAGGTCGCTCACGACCTAAACCCCAACGACCTAAGCCCAGGTTTCTCCTATAAATACACCGCCTACTCCGCATTTGAAAAGGGGACGAATTTTTGGAAATGCCAAGACTCTGCTGATTTCTCTACTGACTTCAACACTTCAAAGGCAAAGGATACTTCAAAGAATCTTCGAAAAGAATCAAGTTCATTCAACATGAATCGAAAGAGCTTTTCTACATCAAAGTTCTGATTACTTGTCTCGATTGTGTTGTAATCAAAGAGTTATTGTAAAATCTGTAATCGAATCAGTCATAGAAGAGATTAAGTGGACGTAGGCTTGACTTTGAGCCGAACCACTATAAAACTGTTGTCTTTTACTGTTTTCTGCTATTCTCTGCTTACTTTTAGCTCCCGTACCAACGGGTGGTGCTTTCGCTATAACACAATTCACACCGGGGTGTTAGCGTACATTTTTCGCGTTAACAAATAGTGGTGAAGAATCCCTTAAGATCCCTCTACAAAGATCCCCTGTAAGTCACATAAGTCCCCTGTAAATCATTCCATATGGCATCCGCTTTCAAAAGCGGGAATTAAACCAAACCCAAAAACCAAACAATAAACATCCAAGCATACCCAAACAATAATATAACACCTATATAAAATAAAATATTCATTCAAAGGTGAGTTAACTCATCACAATTCCAACCAACGCTTATGCGTTCATGTTCGATCTAATTCGAATGGCTTTCGATTTTAGCATAAAATCCTACTTGCTTCAAACTTGACGAAATCAGCTTCAGTGCGTAGATAACACTCCTACGAGTGCAAGGCAAAAGACTGCGTTCTTGGACCTCGTATTCAATAGTAATTCATTTTATAAGAATTGGGATTTTAATATTAATTAATTAAGTAACTAATTACCTCACTAAACAAATCCCTTTCTTTCCCAAATTAGCAGGCTGTGAACAATTGATACACCTACACAAGGAAACCCACTACTGACGCACCATCTCTCTTCCATTTTTTGCTCCATGCACGATGAAATCGACCACCGTTCGCTACATTGCACTCCACTTCACGAATGCGCCGCAAATAACCAAAACACATCATACTCCATCACTCTATCATCCTGTTCAAAATGTGACGTAACAACCAGCAAATGACAAACCCAGGTTGCGTTTTGCAAACAAGGGTCGCACGCCTCCAGATGCTCACCATCCACTCGAATTCACATGACAAACTCAAATCCACCTTAGCCTTGGCCTATCGTTGCCTCTAGCTCTGATGAACTCTAACCCTAGTTTTTGACCATCTTCCTCAACCACCATCGAACAACACCAAATCTTCACCAAAAATCACACACCATCTCATGAAGCCAACGCCATAAAGGACGCCGCCTAATTCGAAATGGAATGGAAGAATTTAATTTTTGAATGAGGAGGCTAAAATTTGGAGTCGATGGTCATCTCCTATTTGCCGCTGCTTCGCTTGATGAAAACTCACATTTTTCTAAAAATAGCTGAGGTGATTGTCTACAAGTTTTATGTTGGAAGTTTTGCTCAATTTTTCTTGTTTTGAAAGATGTGGACTTTTGAATGTGGTTGGACATGGAAGTTGGTTTTAATTTGATTTACAAGAAAGAGAAGTGGAGGAAGATGAACTTGCGTGCTTCTTTTGTGTTGAGGTGTAGATATATGGACTAACAAAATCCATAAATTATGGTTTGTTGCAAAAGCTTGTATTTAATTCGATTTTTTTTGGGTACCGCGCTACACAATATCATGTTTGCGTACGAACCGCAAACGATAGGAATAAAAATACAATCACGTACAACAACGCGATACGATCATAAAACAACACAAAAATACACAGGTTAACTTATTATGTGTAGTTTCGAAAATACCAACATTTGCTGCAAAATGCGTCAAACAATAATTTTAATATTTTTCAAATTAAAAATTATGGAAAAATCATATAAAATCCTTTAAAATACGCCATTAAAATAAGTCATTTTATTAACAATCGATTTTCTAATTATTTATTAAATTTGAATCAAATTTGAATATTTAAATAAATTAAATATTCTCATTCGAAATATTAAAAATTGCGGGTCATTACATACCGTGTACAAAGCATGGGTTATACACTAGTTAATATTTATAAACATGTCCCATACCGATCTATGTGGTAACAATAATAATTAAATATGTTGCTACCAGCTAAAGCAATCAATAAATACTTTGGTTTTCAGTTGGCAATGCTTGGTAGAGGTCAGTAATGAGATTCCCTATTCAAAGATATAACATCCAATAATTCTTAATATTTCATGTAGAAAGGATTCAATATCACAATTTTTTACTTTTTATCATATGATCGTGTTTATTGAATTCCTGTAGCCAAAGATACAAAAAAACCGATGTTGAAGAAGTTAAATAATATACAAATTCATAGAGCGCTTTCAGATATATGTGAAGAATTATGTTCAATCAAGCAATATAACAATTTATAAGGACTTCCCAATTGACCATTAAGCTTTTCATTTTGGATTTTACATAACTAAGAAAATTTATTATGAAATGTAAAATAAAGACATTGGTTAATGCATGCAGTTCGATATGCTAATTAACGTTATAAGGTTTTGATTATGAACATCATACCACATATAATCTTACGATTCAATACATTATGATGATAACGTTGATTACTGATTTTTCGACACCTTGATTTTTGTTTTTGGTTAGTGTTCTTATCATTGTTTTTCCCATAAACTCATGTGTATTCATTCTTTGTATGTTGGGTTTACGAGATTAGCTAGATAATCTTGAAGACGAATAAAAGCTTCAAAGACGAAGTTTGAGGCTTGATAGATGATATAGTTAGTTTTAATTTCACTATTGTAAGACCCGATTATATAACTAGTTAAGTGAACATGATGGCATTTACATATATTGGGCATGTCACCATTATCTACGTTTTATTATTATATTTACCTTACATATGCACAAATTGGGAAATGTGAATGTAAAGAAAATTTGTGCAATGAACATTATTTAGCTGCTCTATTACTTAATATTGTTAAAAAAATTGATCCCATTTTTTCACTTGAAAATAATTTTATGATGATTACAGCATCATCGACGTTCATTTTTGGGTCTCAAAATGGGGGGTGTTACTATTTTTATCCATTAAACAACATAAATTATGAATATATATATATATATATATATATATATATATATATATCACTAAAATTTAACGTTTTCACGAAATGTATCAGTTGAAAATATTTATTACTTTTCAAGATCTACAAATTACACTATTCATAAGTTATCATTGATTTAACATCAATCGTATTGAAAATGAATTTTATTAATGATAAAGATCTTCTTAATATACCAATTTTAAAAAGAAAAAACGTTGTGTATTTTTGTACTAACATACCTATTTTTGAAAGAAAAAAATTTATGTATATATCTATTGTACCGAAATATCAACTTTAAAAGGAAAATTTATATATATTTTTCTTTGTAATAAATCACTAATTCTAGAATGAAATAAATTATGTAAACTTAAATATAGAATAATGTAAGAGAAGTAAAGATAATTATATATATAATTGTGAAATTTTTTTATATGGATGTGAATGAAATATTAGTTTTATAATTTTTTGTCAATATAAGTGTGGTATACAATATACTAGATTTTTATTCTTTGGAACTTATTAAATCAAATAATATCTTAGTTAATTGGATTTATTTTTAAAATTTAACTTTTTGGATCATTTAGTTAGTTTAAATATATGGATTTTATTGTAAAATTATATGATAGCTCTTAAGATAATTTTGTATATAATTGTAGTAATTATTAAAAGTTGATATTTAAATGTAAAATGATAATAGAGAGAATTATTAGAACTTTTTAGTAATTGTAATAACGATAAATTGTATGAAATTGAAAATAAAATGTCTTGAGAGTTCATCACTACTATCTCAGTAGTTAGGTGCTCTTGTTTGATCCATGAGGTCACATATTGAATCCTGCGTAGTGCATAATTTGAATTTGAATTAATAGACATATATTGACATTATGCTATTAAAACTTGTAGCACAATTATGTACTACACCGTAAGTAGCCAATATTTTCTAAGAAAAAACAAAAGAAAAAGGAAAAAAAAAACCTTGAGAGAACAAGGAACGATGATGAAATTCTTGAAATCAATCTTCTATTTAACTATTGTTTAATAGATCAATAGGTTTGATAGATTTACTATAGTTAAAATCAATTATTTTTATTTTGATTGAAATCATAGTAAATTTTTTGTCCAATAACCAAATTGACATTTAATAGCTACATTACATGGTGAAAAAAATAGTTTCGGTGTAAACGTCAGGGCTCTTCCTTTATTGGGCTAATTTAAACCTGATGGATCACGTGAAAGTAAGTCCTGGCCCAATTTAAGGTAATTACCGGCGGAAACCATGCACCCATCTAATTTGCCAGTCCCTCGACAATTTTCGCGCTTATTTCTTTCCCCCAAAAGTTGAATTCAGCTACAGGAAAATAGGGTTTCGCCTAATGGACCTATATATTTCGAGATCAGAAGAAGAAGGAATTTTCCTTTCCTAACGGTTATTGCATATTTGATGAGGTGCTTATTTTACATACAAAGCTTTGTCTCTTTGCACGATTTTGCTTCATCATGTAATGCAACTTCTACAGGTCCTTTTTTTTCCCTTCCACATTTGCCTTAATTACACATTCGTTGTATCCTAGACCTCAAGTTTAGTTGTTATTCGATTTGTAAAGGTAATTTATTTTAAAGCTTACACAATTTAATCACGTTATTTAGTTTCCTCTTCCTCCCCCTCTTCTTCCTTTTTTCTATTCAGTTTTTCTTAGGAGAAAGTTAAAAATCAGTATTTTCCATTTCTTTTGTCTATTACTACCACAGTATTGACCAATTCAATCAAAAGGTTAAGACTGAGGCGATGGACAACTTACAACATTAATTAACATTACAATGTAAGCATAATAAATACACAAGGTAACATAAATACTGTCAAACACAATGAGTTAACTTGTACATACTAATAGTCAAACATATTTATTTACATCTGGATATGTTCAAACTCCTTTTAATATATTAATTAATTATTTTGAAATAGATGCTTGCTCTAATGTTAAAAGTCTATAAATATGTAAAACTTTGTAATCTGACCTCAGAAACCCACATCAAGTTGTAAACAAACCATTCACTCTCTCACGTATTGATGTCGGAATTATTTGGTTTCCTATCATTCTTTATTGTAGAGATAATGCATGCAGGTTCTGGTATTGTTGTAGTAGTTGCGTTAAGCATTAGTACCCCTGTCAATTAAACACATCATAATGCCAAATTAATAATGGCTATAAGATCTCTGTGCATATTTGTAGTTGATAGTTGAGACAGTTCTTTGTTAGTCATAACTAATTATTTTATGAAGGCCTGTGCATATCTTCATAATTGACTGCTTAATGAAGTAAAAAGTTCTGTCAAATATTCTGAATGCAATATTCAGTTTATTAGACTGATAAAGGAAAAGGTGAATACATATAAGATTTGTGACACTTGGCATGGATTTGTGCACCTGGTTCTAGTTCTTATACTTTAGTGTTAAGTATGTTGTTATTTAGGAATACAAGAATTATAATTAGATTCATGATCTTGTCCATAATTAGACTCATGATCTTCTTCTTAATTACTGGTCACCAAATTTCCCTTTATATCATATGAACATAATCTTTCCAATGCTTTTAATACATGTACCACAGGCTTTTAACATATTCACCTTTGCAACATTTCCAATCGTGTATCATTGAAGAGATATAAATAGAATTATACTGAAATTTTCTTAGTTAACAAGCTATTTTTTTGATAAATAATCCCAGTCATTTTGCAATGATAGGTAATCAGAGAGTTCTTTCACCTTTCCGTGCTACCAAACTTTATGATATCTATGTTGAGAAATTATGTAGAAACATTGCGGTAAACTGTTAATCTTAGAAACCGGAAATTAAAAAGCTCTATAGTGCATATGAATCTCCTTGGGTTTGATTTTGGCCTACTTGATGACTGAAAGCATAGTTAAATGATTATAAGCTAGCTGCATCTTGGTTGTTTATTGATGATTTATGTTAGTATAAGCATCATGAGGGATATTTGCATGATGTTGTTTATGCTTAAATTAGTACGAGAAGTAATGTATTCGCATCAATATCTCTTAAGTTGGTTCTTCTTTTTCTCTTGTGGGTATGTACATATTTCCTTTTGAAATACCAACACTAATTCAACTTTAGCTAGTTTTCTGGTATTAATAATTTATAAAGAGTTTGATATGTTAAAACTTCAAAACGTTTTCTCGTATATATTGATTGATAACATGTGGATGTTACTGACGTCTCAAGATTTGGCTATGAATATTATTGTTCCAATAATAATATGCCATCTGCCTTTCTTCATATATGACTTCAAAAATATCCACTAACATATGACATACTTTTTAGCATGTTTAAGTGCAAAACAACAATAAGAGTTCCTGCCAACAGGAAAATGCATCATGTGTGTAGGATTTAGCATTTTTGGCTAGATGATGTTGTGCATTACACTTGCAAGGGAGGGGGAAAAAGCAAGAAAAAGAAAGAAAAAAAAGAAGAAAAACCATGGGAACGATTATTACTATCAACTGAATGATTAGCTGAATGTCTGTAAAAATTGTTAAGAACATTATGATGACTGCACTTTTTTTTTTCCAATTTGTTGATATTCTGCTTACATACTTATGTGTACGGATTTATTGATGTAACAGCTTTATCAGAAGTTAAATCTTCTTTATCTCACCCGAGATTCCTTTTTACACTTGAGCGGCATGAAACTTCAAACAACATCGGTATCTTTTTCCTACTCATCTCATCCGAGATATTAAGATCTCAACAGAAATGTGAACTGATATGTCGGTCCGAGATCTCGTTTGGAATCTGAGGTTTTAAACCTTCTCGACTTTACCCATTTGAATGTGGGAGAACATGTTTGCATATTTTATGCACACATATATGTGCAGATAATTAAGAACGTTTAAACTCTACAATTTTATTTCACATTTGTCCACCTAGAAGTTCAGTTTTATAAAATGTGCCACAATATATGATTGATGCAGAAATATTTAATTTCACAGAGCTTTTCTTTTTGCAGTCTTTGATTATAATAATGTGAGCCTAAGAGCATCTCCAACGGTTTACGAATTACGATTACGTAGTTTCCAGACTCGATTATGAGTTGTCCCAACAATTTTATAACATATGCGCTTGTTTCGCTTAATTTTTTTTATTATAACATATTTATAAAATATATTTACGTATTTTTTAATTTAAAACATTAAAATTTATATTGTTATTTTTTTAATTTTATAACATATTTACTAGTTTTTATTTATATCATATTTATAGCATAATAGTCCCAATTTCATTTTATGATTTAACAAATTTACTAGTTTTTAAAAATATAGAATTTATAAATTTGTGTTATAGTATAAAATAGCAAAATCAAGGAAATAAAAAAATTCATAACTTGATTTCACATAAAAAGATAGTAATACAAATTCTCTAATTGACTCAAACACCAAATACTTTAAACATAAACCACAAAACATAAAACATAAACCATCTTTCCCCATGATGTTCTAGCAGATTGATCATTTCCGCGTGTTGGACCGTGGAAAAATGAAGTCAAATGTAGCAACTGTCGTAATTTTCTTCTAGTTTCCATGTTCCAGTAGCGTATAATTCAACGACATTTGGATTTTGAGAGCTTTCCTCGTTGAAATTGAAATCATCAAATGTCGCAGTTTATATTAACAGATCAAAATTATCAAAATCAGAATCCATTTTTGAGTGTGGTAGAATGTGATATGGATATAATGAAGAGTTTTGTTTTGTGAAAATAATTTGAATTGAGTGTGTTTATATAGGGGGTGAAAACTAGCCACTAGGATAGCTGTTATAAGCACCTGTTTAACAGGCGCCCGACTTAGACGTCGTATAAGGTGGGCGCTATTTAATAGATGCCTTGCTTTGGTTACATATTTGTAATCAAATTGGCTCGATTACATAATATTGCGCATCGAATCAACCGACTGTTGAAAGCTGGTTTTGGATTTGGATTGTTTATCTTTTATGATTTTGATGTGTATGTTTGTAATGAAGAAAGTTGGTTGAACAACAATGCAATAATACAGTTGAGGTGTAGCTAATAAATATTACATTCATGGTTGCAGTCAAGAATGAAATTGTACCTAATAATTATAAATTTCTGCCATCTTGCATGAATCATGAATGTGATAAAGATTTACTTATCACCTACTGAATAATTTCAAAACACAATTTATTGATACAACTCACAACATAATATCCACGTTATAAGAGAGGATTTATGAAGCAATGAATTCAGTGATTTAATTTTAGAATTAATGAGCTTTTATATCTTATCAATAGATTGCCACTCTATAGCTAAGAGAATGAGCTAGCTCCATAGGCTCCATTCTATTGTCCAAAAAGCCATTATTATGTTCAATGAATCACACAAGGACTTGAGTATTAAAATAGTGAAAATTAGGGAGACACCCTTATTTTCAAACTTGATACACGCCCGTCCCTTCTCAAAAGCACATTTTAAATCACCTGTAGAAGTATCTTCGATAATTATATATTTATTTATTTTTTCCAAAAATTAAATCTACACTTAATGCGGAGTTGATATGAGCAGAATCATTTTTTTCCCTTCAAATATGTTCATTTCTATAGTTAAAAGTGTAAATATCTGCAGTTTAAACCGCAAATAATTGCACTTTTAACTACAAATATTTGCAGTTTTTGGAAACTGCAAATATTAGCAATTTTCCTGGAAATAATTCAAATGTGTTTCGTAAAACCTGTTTTTTTGAAAGGGACAGAACTTTGTATTTTGAAACTTAAGAAAGGTGTTTGACAAAACTTCTTATTCAAGTAACTATTGAAATGATTTTACTTGCAATATAGCTTATTTTCTCTCTTCCATGAAACGATCTTACCATTTCTTCTTCTTTTTTTTTTTAAGAAATAAACCTTACAGTTACTATCTTTTTCAACAAGCACTAAATGTGAATGTCAAAGGCTTAAGTAAATTCGGGAAAGAAGTGTGAATTTACGACTGAAACAAAAATTGCATGGAAGATTAACTGTGCTTTAATATCCCTGTACTTATGGGTATCATTTAGTTCAATAGTTGTAATGCTAATATTGCCTACTTTACAGTTGCATAAAATAGTGATGCTTTTTGATAACAGGGTACATGAGTTGACATTAATGCATCAAAATACAAAAGCGAAGCGCAGATACATTCTTGGTAAACAGTACTAACCAACTTATATGTCTTTTGACAAACAAGTAGTTTCTTCTACAGTGAGTCTGACTAAGGTACAAAGTCCATATATATTTGTTCTACACTGATATCTAATTATTGGCGTTGCGCTAGATTTTGCCCGTCTTTAAACCCAGTGCTTTTCACTGGGAATAGATCTAGAGTCTTGAGAGGTTTGAAGCATGGTTCTGTATCAGATATGGAATGATTCTTCAGCCAATCATGTCCATGGATTGCAATTTTTGATTGCAGTGAGCCACTTGTGTCAAACTTGGAGAATAAATTCATGCCTCGTCTTCCATTCCGAAGATTAACCTATAGTTAAAGTACCAAAATACGTCAAATACTACAGTTCATTATTTCATATTGCATATGTAATATATCCGCTTATTGCTTTCTAATGTGGACAAATGTCACGTTGAAACTTGCTTAGATGGATAACTTGAATTCGAAGGTAAAGAGCAGTAACCTATAAAGTTTCTAAGATGATCAATAGCATGAAAATGATTGATAGCATGACCTGATCACTGAACCGTATTGGTTGAGTTATATAGTGATATAGACAGTGCTGAGAAGCTTCATCGAAATAGTCAAACTGACTATGGTAGTCGTGAAACAACTGCTGCTGCAGCATGCTAAGCCTCCTAAGCTTTTGCCTCTCCCTTGCTTTGTGATTCTGAAACCAGTAGAAGACATTTTTGCCTTCAATCTTTCCGAAGGAAGACAAATATGCAGTTATCTGCTGTATTTGGGATGCATTTGGAGTTCTAACTCCACTTCTATAAAGCTCATCAAGCACCACTAGCTGCTCAGCTTTCGGGCACCACCTAGTTGATGGAACTTGAGGCATTTTTATTCTTTTCTTACTATATTTGATGTTGTCTATAGGAAAAAAGTGTGGAGACAAACAGGTGGCAAAAGAGAGTTTTATAGAATGCAAGGGAGAATGGAAATAAAGAGAGGGGTACTGTACATGCTGATGTTGCACTGAGATTGGCAATGAAGAGGTGTTATTTAAGCTCATTATATGCTTTACATAACTTCTTATCTTTTATTTTCTGTCTTTTTAATATTTTTGTACTGTTAGTTTGGATGTATGAAAAAGATTCATTCACTTTTCTAGACTGTTCATATTTTAGAGTTTAGGTTTTGAGATATTAATGTTAGAGAATGATAACTTGGAAAGTTAAATAGTAAGGATTGAAAACTTGGGTCATTCATATTGCATCTGTTTTATTCTATCCTTTGAATCATGTTGGTATTGGAATGCTAGATTTTTTATTTTTTTTATGCTGTTTGTATTCTGCTTATGCGAACAACTGTCTTGAAACATTCTACTTATATCTCTGGTTATAGTTTCTTTATACTAAACTATATTTGAGCGCTGTCATTCTTTTGTAAGAATTGATTTTATTTATTTATTAGTTGTTTGACGAACTTAAACATTGGCCATGAATGTCATTATTATAATGTGTACAATAAATTATACTTATTGCTGATATAACTCCTTTCACCTTCATTCTACACAGGTGAATTATGGAAATAGTTGGGGCAAGCTGGCTAACATTAACTACAAACTTGCATCTTCAGGTTCATTATATTCTGTTCAGTATCCATTAATTTTAAATAAAATAATATATATATGGTCTTCAATCAGTAAAAAAGATACATAGTATGTATTCCTTGTGCCCATATTTTCTAATTATAATTATATAAAATGGCAGTTAGCTGATATATTTCTTATGTGTAATTCATCTGCCTGGTGCTAGTAATATACTTTTCCCTATTTTCAATGGATGCGCTTCATTTAAATGTTAACTATTTTCAAGTTCACATATATCATTTATCTCTTCCTGGAACAATGCAGGTTTTTCCCATCAATATTAAACTTACCTTTCCCACTTTCTAATGGATGCACTTCATTTACAAGTTAACTATTTCATGTACAGTCAGATATATCATTTGCCCTCTCCCTACAAATATACAACATTTTTATCATCAATATTATTTTACATTCTATGTTTACATCGTTGATTATGATTATTGACTTGTAAATTGTTGAGTGGTGTCATGTGATTAATATCAATTCATTATTTTAATTAGAATTGTTTTGATCAAACGGGGTTAAGTGGATTGATGGTAGATTAATCGTAGAATTGTATATTTGCATGTTAATTTACAAAACTAGATATAAAATTTTCTTGATTGGATAACAAAATTGAGTTAATTCGTGCGTTACACATCGTAATATTGTTGTAGAAAACAATATATAAATTTTAAATATATTTTTAGAATGTCCAATTCTTGATTCAATGAAAGTGATTTCGCTGACACGAATTATTTAAAATTGAACGTATAATTTTTGTCTAAATATTTCATTTTGATTTGTGATTTATAATATTTATATTTGAATAGAAAATAATTGTGTTTTTTCTGTTCATATAAATGAGTTTTACTAACTTTGCTATTTTTCACAATTTGATATTGCGGAAAAAAAAGAGGATTAATATTAGTTAATTACATTACTTTGGTCGACTTAAAATCTAAGATTTTGTCAACTTTGATTAGACACATATCTATTACGATTACTTTTAAATTCGATATGTGATCATATTTTACTTTTAACCTATTATTTCTTATTTCAATAAATTCTCTTTTCAATACAATCTTAAAAAAAAAGTACATCGCAAAATAAGACATGCAAATGTTTTATTTCTGTTTATATTAGTTTGTAACACATAATTTGTCTAAAATAAAAAATGAAAACATGCAAAATATTGACATGATCATATTTCTACGATTCAATGCAAAATGAACTTTCCTTTTTATTATAATCGTTTTAAATTTATAAATTTTATTTAATATTATTGTTTGAAATAGAGGTATTAATGGACGTCCACGTTCATACAAAAGATGTCATACCAATGATATTTCAACTATTATTAAAAATGTAAAGGTTATTAAAATTTTGCAAAATAATGATACAAGAAATATATAGTTTGAAATAACTCCAAACAATGAAGTTCAATATTTTTAATTTATAAAAATAAAAAAAAACACAAAGGAAATATAAACATTTCTATAAATAATTTCAACTTTATATTCTAAAACTGAAATAAAGAATGCATGATGTCAAAAGGTGGAACCCAGTGCACGAGGCTCCCGCACGATAGCGGGCTCTGAGGAGGTTGATAATGTACGCAGCCTTTCCCTCGCATCACGAAGAGGCTGTTTCCGGAACTCGAACCTGGACGCCCAGATCACCATGTGGGTGACCTAACCGTTGTGCCAAGGCTTCACCTCAAAGAATGCATGATATCAAAATTCCAAAAAAAATATTCTGAAAATTAAAAGCTAAAAATATTATTTTGAGTGAAAAGTAGCAGAGTTAGTAAATGTTTATAACTATGAAGATTAAATATATGTTTATAAAGCAAATCCATGAAGAATACACACACACACAAATATAAATCTCTTGTGGTATTAAGATGAAGATAGAGCTAAATAAATAGCTATTAAATATAAAACAAAACTGCAATGAACATATACTTTGAAACAATCCTGTGGTGTTAAGATAATAAAATATTATATTGAAAACATATGAAAAAAGAATAGTTTTTGTCAAAGTTGGGCTCGAGCTTGTGATCTTATAGAAAAGTAAATTGTACTTTATCAAAAGCAGAATTTGAACTCGTGTGCTTATAAAAAATTAAAAGGTACTTTTGTGAACAACAGGATTCAAACTTATGATTTCATATGTGTAAACACGATGTTTTTGGAAGTTCAACTAATAAAATAGATATAGATTATTATTAAGTTCGATAAGATTGCTAACTTGGCAACAAAAATTACCGCTCAATTTCTTCATCTGAAGATATGAATGTCACTTTAATTAATATGTTCTCGTATTTGCTAGCAATTCAGCTGCACGCATGTTCGAATCATATGATGAAAGCAACTACATTGTTAAATAACGTGTCAAATACTAATATGGACTCGTAGAGTAAAACTTAAAAGAACCCAGGCCCGGTCCAGAGGACAACTCACCAAGTCCTCCGGTTAGGACAACCCGTTGTGATGGGCTAAATTTTTTTTGGTTATAAACGACCAATATATGAATTATTCATCAAGTAATGTGTAGTTTAGTGGTAAGTCGGTCTGAATGGAATTTGGCATTCCAGGTTCGAAGTTGGTAGGCGACATTATTTTATTATTTTTATTTTCAATTTCTTTCAAAATTATTTATATGGGCTTCGACAATCGAATTTTTGGGCTAACCCTGAAAGAACCTGCTCATTGAAATGTGCTTCAATTTACTCGTAGAGTAAAACTTAAAAGAACTTACCTATTGGAACATACTTCAATGTCCTTTACATCTGAATACACTACAAGTTAGACCAAGCATCCAAATAATAATATTCATCAAATTGGATGTAGAGGTGAGCGTTTATTGATTCAAACCAAATAAACCAGCCGAACTGTCGATTCGGTTTTGTTAGTTAACTGTTTGAGTTTGGTTTTTATTTTCACAATTATTTAGTTTTTTGGTCGGTTTTCGATATTTTAAAGCCAAACCAACCAATTAAACTGAATATAAAGCTTCAATTGATTATAAGAAACATAATTATCAATGAAAAATTATATTATTATCTTAATAAAAACATTTTTCTTTCAATTTATGCTAATAATTGCTGAAGAAAAGTAGTTTATTTCTTAAAATTATAACATCATCATATCTTTATATAAATATGGACTCAATCAATTATTTCATTCATATATAATATTAGCAACTAGACAATATGACTCATTTAAAGTCAAACCAATCAAACAGAACCCATTTTTCTTGGTTTGGTTTGAAAAATATTTGATTATTTTTGGTTTGGTTTTGTCTATTGAATGGCTACGTTGGTTCCGATATTTTTTTATTGGTTCCAAAACGAACCAGCCTTTTGATCATCACTACATTCGGTGTGTTGATGCCCATGCCCACCCAATAATGCACTATAGTACAAAAAATCATACACTTCGTACTTTATATTTTATTATAAAATGAAATACTAGCATGAACTTCTTATCTTTCTACTCTTAATTGTCATACTGAAACACACTATGTTCATTTGACCAAGCGGCATGTGACTTAGTTTTTCTGAGACCGGTCCACGACCTGCCGAACCATTAAGATCAAACCTCACCCATACCGAGCGATCGAGGCTGAACCCTTCTTGGCCGAGCGGCCTTATCCTCCTTATCTCGGCCGAGCGACGAGTATGCCTTTCAGGCCGAACGACTTGTTTACCTTCCAGGCCGAAGTACTTGTTCTCTGGCCGAACGAGACATGCCGAACTATCATGACCGATCGAGGCATTACGAACAATCCAAACCAAATGACGTAATGTATCCCCTAGCCGAGCGACATTCATTGAGTTCCTAGCAGCACCTTTCTTTGGCTGGACGGCACATGCTATTCTTTCTTGGTCGAACCATACATATTGGACAAATCTCCATATAGGCCGAACCATGAATACATGCCGGACTACGTATATAGGTCGAACGATGGGCCTATGCTGAACTTCTCAATTCAAATCAGTCTTTCATTGGCCCGAGTTTCACTTAGATTCAACCAAAAACTCTATAATTAGTATCTCGTAGCCGGACCAAGCAACCGGGTAACCATTGTTCTTACAGAAAGTTTGATATATGAAAACTTAAATGAAATTCTGTCGTTTTTGTTCCAAAGAAACATAATATACACTCGTTTGCTTAAATTTTATCCATAATTTTGGTTCTCGTTCTATTCAGTATTTCAAACCATGCCATCATCCTTTTATATCTCATTATGTTCGATGTTTAAGGTTTTTACTAGTGTTTTGTTGTAATTTGTTTCTTTTCAATATTGTTTCGTTGTCTTTGAGTCTGAACTATAAAGCAATGTTTTTCCTAAACATGTGACCACCTTATCTTCTTCAAAAAAAATGTCTAACGACCAACAAATTTGTTCTGTGTACTATTTACTTTTGAGTATGATGAATTTTGATAATAATACATAATACAATAGCGCCCAATGCACGATGTGTTAATTAGAAGGCTCTTGGAACATCAAGGTCCTATGCAGCCTTAACCCCACATGCAGAGAGGCAATTTCCAGGACTCAATCCTACGACCTTATCGTTACGCCAATGTCCGACTTATTCTGCTAATTCATACAAAGTTGGTTATCGAGTTAGATATATGTAACAAATTACGTAATTTCTCCTAGGGCGTACCCTTAACTCTATCAGTACCAAAGTTTTAAAATCCGAAAGCGTACATGAGGCGTTTTCATGCCGGCGAGGCGAGGCGTAAGCCTTTCAGAAAAAAAACGCAAGTTCTGAAATCAAATTTTTTTATTCAGTAAACTTTAATTTTTTTATTCAACCCAATGCTATGCCTGCCTGCAGATGAATCAGTTCGATTTTCATTCAGAGGAAGAACAAGGTATGCTTTTTAATTCAAATAAAAAAATTTGATTCAAGCTGGAATCGAAATCGATTCCATGTTCCAGAATCGAAATCGATTCCAAAACATGAAATCGATTTCAGTATCGATTCCAGTAATCGAATCGAAATCGATTCCATGTTTTGGAATCAATTTCGGAATTCAAATACAATTTTTTTTTTAAAAAAATTACCTAGCTTTTTTTTACCCTAAACGTGAAGACTGAGTAGAAAGTTCAGGTTTGAAGTAAATAAACTGTGGGAAAAAAAACGTACACCACAAACATTTTTACGTTTTTTGCGCCTCAATCCTTTGAGGCTTACGTTTTTTTGGGAAAAACACCTCAACCTCTGCGCCTTGATGCTTTTTTGGAAATGCCTCGCCTTGATGCGCGTCTCACTCGTGTTTTTTAAAACATTGATCAGTACTCACATAAGTCCGCTGCGGGCGATTTTGTTGTTATTATCCTCACCAGTGAGGATGATTGGGGTGTTTTTTTTTGACACGGTTGAAAGTAATTTCATCATTAACCTAAAAGAATTTTTCTTATTTACTCAAGCTCAATTTTATTGATACATACAGAAGTTCCCATCAAATGGTAACATGGAACCATAATAAACACAATACAACACCAAAATAACAGCAACATGCACTTGCAACTACAAAAGCACAAAGTAGACACTTAAGCATCAACTACGGTACCATCCTCAACTGAAGCCAAAACCATCTCTTGATGTGCAGCCCCCTGCAGTGCATTAGGCTTTCCCAGTGCCTTCAATGCCAAATGTGCCTCCTTTTGCCCTGATATCATCATTGCTCCAAATGTTGGCCCTGCATTCTATTTTTTATAGGAGTATTACGGCACGTTTGATTGTTTTCCTTATAAATTGTATATGTTCAAAGTAGTCAAAAAAATAATTTTTTATTTTCAAGTGATATTAAGATTTGTATATTTGTAAAGAAGTATTTTGAATTGGTAAAGTAAGTTTAATTTCAGATCCTATTTTTAGAAGCGTTTTTGAATTTGTAAAACATGTTTAATTGTTAGAGCATACTTTTATGGGCGTTTGAATTTGTAAAAGAAGTTTAATAGTAAAACCTAATTTTAAACGATTAAGGTTTGATAATACGTAGAAGGGCGTTTTTGCTAGTTCACGTTGATACCAAAAAAGTGTGACACCAAAACTATTACAACTATTAATAAAGATAGTAAATAAGTATTTTGAATTGGTAAAGTAAGTTTAATTTCATATCCTATTTTTAGAAGCTTTGTTGAATTTGTAAAGCATGTTTAATTGTTAGATCCTGCTTTTAGGGGCGTTTGAATTTGTAAAAGAAGTTTAATATTAAAACATATTTTTAAACGATTAATATTTGATAATATATAGAGGGGCGTTTTTGGTAGTCGTTGATACCAAAAAAGTGTGATTATTACAACTATTAATAAAGATAATCACTAGAAACAGTTAAATTTGTTAATCATAACAAGTAGTCAAATCAATAAGGAAATTAGCAAGAATGCGAATATTATCAGGAAAATTACTTTGTTTTTACCGGATCAAATGTTTTTCCCAAAATTTTGTACCTATATGTGTTTGGTAATTTGGAATAAGACTGTATTCTGTCGTGCTTTTCTGTGCTAGTAGCTCTTTGTCTTGTTAAGTAAGCTGAAGCTGACCCTAGATACAAGCATTTCAGTGTTAAGGAACTAAATTTACCTAGTGCTTTCTGATTAACTAATAATTTAGCTTTGGCTAGTTATCACTTGGTATTTAATAACATTATTAATGAATAAGCGAATTTACAGATAATAAGCCTATAGCAAATGTGTACTCTGGTATTTAATTTAGCACGTGTTAGCATAACCTTTGACAATGTAACGCATGGATGAGAATTCTAATTTTAGTACAGGAATACTTCTTGAATGATAGAAGTGGCGAGGGAAGGGTTTTGTTTAATTCATTAGCATTTGAGTGTGCATGTATAAATGGGTTAAACTTTATAAGATAAGTCATTACTTGAATATCAATGGGTTATATGTTAATTCATTAGCATTGAGTGTGCATGTACGTATAAATGGGTTAAACTTTATTAGAGAGATCATCATTACTTGAATATCAAGGGGTTATGTTAATTCGTTAGCATTGAGTGTTCATGTATAATTGGGTTAAACTTAGAGAGATCATTACTTGAATATCACTGCACGTGTCAAATATAGAGAACATTTCTATGGATATGGACATCACAAGTGTGCATGGTACCAGTAGTCGAACGAACACAAGCGAGGTACTCACTCAAACTTAGATATAATGATCACATCGTGGTTCTCAGACACTGGTGTTTATACTTTATACAGATATTTCTCCTCTTACCGAGTAAAATTTTCATAAGTACGACAGTATGGTTGGAATATAAGATGTATTCAATTTGGTAATTATGGATCTCAGCTAACTTTGAAGATACAACTCATCTAATTGAACCGAGTTAACTCCAACTGACCCATTCAGTAATCAGAAAAAATCATAATTTAATCAAGGCTCAACATACGAGCGTATGTTATGCATCACACAAATATTTGAAAGGAGATTGGATTTTACTTTTCAGTTTTAGCGAAACAGAGTATTTATAGTAGATTGGATTATCCTAAAGTACTGCATTTAATGTTGGTTATTGGCAATGCCATTAATTTTTTTTTTTATATATGCATAGAGATGCAAGTGAAAGTTGAATGCAACCGTACACTATCAAAGAAGATGGAAGATGTAACGTTACTTTACAAACGGAAATCAAGATTAAAGGTTTATATCGGCACGGTTACTTGCCTTGATTTGTACATTAGCAAATGCGCACCGCTTTTGATTACGTCATTGCCATCAAATAGTAATACAGGCCTTACAGGTATATATTTTAAATAAAATCGTGTCATTTATCATTCGAATTCCACTTGAATGTGGAAGCCACATAAATGTTAGTTCTTGAATATGGTGGCATATCATTTAAGTGTATTAATTTCATGCCATTGAATAGATTAGATATCAAAGAGGTACTCGAGTCATAAAGTTATAGTTTTAATTGATATCTGCATGCAAGTTCAAATTGAGTTATAGAGTGGGTTATCATCATTTTAAGGGTATAGAAAATTATTCATGTTTTGGTATTGCCAACTGTAGGCGCTTTTGTCACTGTTGTTATGTTCAGCCTTGACTTTGATACAGGTTCATGTCAAAAAATATAAAGGTATTATGAATTATTTTCAGAATATATAGTCGCTTAAACTCATGAACGTACATGTTACCGTATGCGTCCAATATTATTATGTAATTATAGAAATATCGAATTACTACTAAAATGTACGTTAGTTCAATCTGCTAAGCTATTTAATTTATTTTTTGGGCATCGGTGCAAGAACGACAAATTAGACATTTGGTGCTCATAAAGCGACTACAAAATTTGATGATTTCATGGCAAACATCTACCAAAATTCACATAGGTGTTACTGTACGGACTTAAATGTTCTTTCTATACCTATTTCATTTTTTCACAGGTTCAAAAGTTTCCAACCGAGTTTTGGTAACACCTATGTGAATTTTGGTCCTTTGCCGTATTATACCTATTTCATAGGTGTTACTGTACGGACTTAAATTGTTTTACAATACCGCTTTTTGGACTAGAATTGGTAGACTCCAACAAACAATACGACAAATACATCGTTTTACAAAGTTTATATCTAAAACGTTGTAAAAAACACATTTTACAATGTTTTTTGGAAAAATGTTGTACTTTTTACAGATAACGTTGTAAAAGATGACTTTTTACAACATTTCCTGCAAAAACATTATGATAAACAACTATTTTACAACCTTTTTTAAAAAATTGGTAAAAACACGTTTTTTACAACAATTTTAAAATATTGTAAAAATGTTGTTTTTTACAACTATATATTAATTAATTACAACCTTTTTTAAAAGTAGCTTTAATCGTATATTTACGTTAAATTTTCTGAATTTATTTAGTACTGCTTAAAATATCATAATAACTAATAATTTATAATTAATAAAAAATATTGAATACTTACGTAAATAATTATAAATGGTAGTTTATAATTAATAACTTATAAATGAAAACATTGATAAATAACTATTCATAATTTATAACCAATGATTATTAATAAATAAGGGGTTTTGGACCAAAGGTCTCTATTTTCAATGCTCATGCACAAAAAGTCCCTGCTCATAAACTCATGTAAATTAGGTTCTTATTTTGTTATTTTTTACCAAACTGTCATCTTCTAGAAAATCGACTTACCATTCTTTTCAGGGGCAAAAACGGTATAAATTAGCCAAAATCTAAAAATAGGGACCTAACTGTCATAACATATTCGGAAGGGACTTTTCTTACATCATCTTTCAATTTCAGGGAGTTGACAGCCATTCCTTGAATAAATAATTATAATTACTAATTATTATCTATAATCAATAATTATTTTTTATATTTAGTAATTTTTTATAATTAATCGTTATTAACTAGTAAATTATAGTTAATATTTATTAATTACATTTAAAAATTAATAAATGTAATTAATAATTAATATTAAATCATTACTATTGATTAATTAATAATTAATATTCATTTATAATTAAGAAGTAATAAGTAATAATTAATAATTAATAATATGCACATAATAATTAATAGTTAATAATTAATATTCAATTATAATTAATAAGTAATAAGTAACAATTGATAACAAATAATTAATAAATAAGAAGCAATATTTAATAATTAATAATTACTATTAAATAATTTGTATCAAATAATTAATAATTAATAATTAAGACTAATATTTAATAATTAATAAGTAATTAATATTAATAATTAACATTTCATATTTCAAAATTTTTAAATTTTTCCAAAATAGATTTAAAAATTTTTAAAAGTAGTTTTACTCGTACGTTTACGTTAAATTTTTTGAACATATTTAGTATTTCTTAAAAGATTATAATAATTTATAATTTATAATTAATAACAAACTTTAACTGGCCGATCAGATCGTGAAGGTCCAAGGGGCAGCGCCCCTTCGCAAGATGCGGACATGGCCCCATCTCAAAAATAATATATCTCATTTGTTTTTGAATCTGAATTTAGATGATAAACGATTATAACATACTGCAATAATGTAGGAACCACGTTTGATGCATTGGACATAACATAGACTTTAAATCATCAGTTTGCTCGCGAACGTTATATTATCCAAACATAAAAAGGAAACACATTAATAACGACGACTGGTAAATTTTTATGCGGGCCGACCAAAATATTTCACTGCTCGCTTTTTCTTTTAGTTGAAAATTTTCCTCTTTGCTTTCTGACGCAGCGACGGATAACAGAAATGTATGAAACGATGAAAGCAGCAATCAGTGGATTGAGAATACCAAACGCCCAAATCCGTTAATCTCAAAGATACCGGATTCTAGCTATCTTCGTCACGTTGATCGCGCACGATGCCGTGAAGGAAGATCTACAATTCTTCGAACGTTGATCAAGCGCACTTGATACCGTGAATTGGCTTCAACAATCGTTGATTCGAGCGCACTCGAATGCCGAAGGTGGAGATAGGAGATACACTCAACTACCAATTTAAGAAGAGGCACAAAGCTATCAAACAAAGTTTTATTCAAAATCAACTAACTATTACAAATGACGCAACACCCATATTTATAGGCAGTTTACAACACAACATCCATGACCTAACAGGTGGCCGACCTACGACTTACGACCTAACAAACACGTTACAACACACGCGACCTAAAAACATTACAACACACACGATTTATATCATCTTCACACAATACGACCTAACACTTACAGTTTACACAGTATAAGCGACCTAACATAGGTCGTTAACGACCTAACAGATACAGTGACTTCACGACTTTCATCATCCATTTGGAATGACCTAATCTTCACAGTGGCATAAGGTCGAGCGGCATAGGAAAGCGACCTAAGTAAGATTGCGACACTGGATCATCCCTTCGTACATAGCTCACTGTTAGGTCGCTCGACGACTTATCATAAGTCGCTGGATCTTCTTCACGCGACCTAACTAGGTCGTAGGTCGCTGGCAATGACAGTAATGGTTTGGCTTGCTTGGTTTGCTCGTTAGGTCGTATCATATTAGGTCGCTTGCGAGTTGCTTCTCCCTTCTCTCTTAGCTCGCCATCCCTTAGCTCCAATGCATACTCTGTCTCGCTAGCTCGTAAGTCGTTAGGTCGCTCGAGACCTAAAATCTGCGACCTAGTGTTGTGCCGCGCTGCATCATCCTCCCCCGGTTGACAAGAATTCGTCCTCGAATTTGCACCTTCCTCTTCCACAACAAGCTCATCCCCATGATACGGAATTAAGTATTTGACGTTGAAAACGTCTGCAGTGTGAATATGATCCGGCAATTTCAATTGATACACATTATCATTGATCTTCTTCAAAATTTCTACTGGTCCGATTTTTCGAGCTTTCAACTTGTTGTAAGTTCCAACAGAAAAACGATCTTTCGTCAAAACGGCGTAAACCAAATCACCTTCTCTGAAGTTCACACTCCTTCGCTTTTTATCTGCCAGTTGTTTATACTTCTCATTTGATGCAAGCAATCGTTCATAAACAGTTCTGTGGCATTCCTACAACTCAGTCACAAAATCACAAGCTCGCTTAACAACTCCCTTCTGATATGGCACTGTCGTCAAATCCAATGGTCCCTTCGGAATTGCTGAATATACAACTTGAAATGGGCTGTATCCAGTACTTCGTTTAACAACGTGATTATGGGCAAATTCCACCTGACATAACTTCATATCCCAGCTCTTCAAATTATCTTTCACAAGACATCTCAACAAATTTCCCAACGATCTATTCACCACTTCCGTTTGCCCATCGGTTTGCGGATGATAGGCGCTACTAAAATTCAGCTTCGTTCCAACCATCTTCCACAAACTTAACCAAAAATGGCTTAGAAATCTAGTATCCCGATCAGAAACAATAGATTCAGGTAGCCCATGTAATAGATACACCTCTTTAAAGAACATTTGAGCAACGCAGACGGCATCATCTGTCTTCTTACAAGCTATGAAATGTGCCATTTTCGAAAATCTATCCACCACAACAAATATAGAATCATTTCCCCTTTGAGTTCTAGGCAAACCCAAAACAAAATCCATGCTCACATCAACCCACGGTCTAGTAGGCACAGGTAATGACATATACAATCCCGCATTCATCGTTGTCCCTTTGGAAACTTGACAAATATGACATCTCTCCATAAATCTTTCAACTTCTTTCCTCATGGATGGCCAAAAATATGATTTAGAAATCAACTGCAAAGTACGATCTCTACCCACATGACCTTCCTCATGCAACTCCTTCACAATCTTCATTCGTAAGCTGCACTCTGGTATACACAATCGATTTCCCTTAAAAAGAAAACTATCCACCAACACGTACTCATCCTTCTTCCCCTTCTCGACTTCATCAACCACCTTGGCAAAGTAAGGATCATCAACAAACAAGTCTGGCAATACATAAAACCCCGTCACTTCAACCTTCATTGTAGTCAACAAATGATTTCTTCGACTCAATGCATCTGCCACACGGTTTGTAATTCCGGACTTATGCTTCACCACAAATGTAAATTTTTGCAGGTATGCGATCCACGAAGCATGCCTGACTGCAATTTTGTCCTGTCCCTGCAAATGTTTCAGTGCTTCATGATCAGTATATAGAACAAATTCTTTATGGAACAAATAGTGTCTCCAATGTTTTATAGCTTGAACAATAGCATAGAATTCCACATCATAAGTATTATATCTCATCTTGGCTCCCGATAGCTTCTCACTGAAATATGCAATAGGTCGTTCTTTCTGACTCAACACCCCTCCAATCCCAACTTTAGATGCATCAGTATGTAACTCAAACAACAACTGAAAATCCAGCAATACTAGAATTGGTGCTGTCGTCAAAAGTTCCTTGATTCGCTCAAAAGAAAATTCTGCTTCCTCTGACCAAGAAAATTGCTTCCCCTTCATGCAATCAGTAACTGGTGCCATCACGCTACTGAAGTGTGGAATAAATCTTCGGTAGAATGATGCTAAACCATGAAAACTTCTAACTTCTGTTATCGTACTGGGTTGTGGCCAATTTCTGATTGCTTCAACTTTATTCTGATCCACCTGTATACCTCCTTCTAAAATAACACATCCCAAAAATAAAACACTATGCGTCATGAACACGCATTTCTTTGTTGCAGCATAAAATTGTTCCTGTCGCAGTATCATCAACACTTCTTTCAGATGATGCAAGTGTTCTTCTGTGCTTCTACTATATATCAGTATATCATCAAAATACACCACCACGAACTTCCCAATAAATGGTCTAAAGATCTGATTCATCACCCGCATAAATGTACTAGGTGCATTCGAAAGACCAAACAACATAACCAGCCATTCGTACAACCCCTCCCGTGTCTTGAACGTTGTTTTCCATTCATCCCCTGGTCGAATTTGAATTTGATGATAACCACTCTTCAAATCGATCTTCGAAAAGATAGTAGCCCCACTAAGTTGATCCAACAAGTCATCCAATCTAGGCATAGGAAATCTGTATCTCACTGTAATCTTGTTTAGTGCTCGACTATCAGTACACATCCTCCATGTTCCATCCTTCTTCGGCACTAACAAAGCTGGAACTGCACAAGGACTTAAACTTTCCTGTACACGCCCTTGTTCAAGCAACTCTTCCACTTGCCTTCTCAACTCCTCGTGTTCCTTTGGACTCATTCTGTAATGTGGTCTATGAGGTAGCACAGCTCCTGGAACAAGATCTATTTAGTGTTGTATGTCCCTCAATGGTGGTAACTCTGTTGGCAGCTCTTCAGGAAATACATCTTCAAATTCTTTCAGCACTGGCTTTACTTCTTCAGGAATTTCAACCATTTCATTACTCTCACGTCCAATCAACAAAAATACTTCAGGCTCCTCTTCTACTTCCTTAACAAACTCCTTCAAAGATAGCAAAGTTTTAAGTTCTTCAATCTCCTCCAACTTGCTTTCTTCTTGTTGTCGCTTCTTAGGAACTAAAGTGATTTTAGTACCTTCAAACATGAAACTGTAACTGTTAGTACGACCATCATGTTGCACAGCTCTATCATACTGCCATGGTCTCCCCAACAACAGATGGCATACATCCATATCCACAACATCACACCAAATTTCATCTTTGTATTTCTTCCCAATCGAAAAATTAACACAAGCTCTTCGTCCAACCTTCACCTCCCCACCTTTCCTCAACCAAGCTAACTTGTAAGGTTTCGGATGCTTCTCAGTCTTTAATGCCAACTTCTTCACAGCCTCGGTAGAAATGATGTTATCACAGCTTCCTGCATCGATGACAAACTTGCAAACCCTTCCCAAGATAGTGCACGTTGACTGGAAAATGTTACTCCTCAACCAACTTGAATCATCCTCTTGCTTTGGTGTCAAACACGACCTCCTCATCATTAATGAATACCCTTCATCTCCTGACACTTCTTCTTTCTCCTCAACATGTGGTGAATTAGAACATTCAGCTTCTGCATCCTCATCTTCAACCTCAGCAATCATCGCTCGCTTCTTTGGCTTCGGACATTCATTGCTTTTGTGACCAAACTCCTGACAATTGAAGCACTTGATACCACTATAGACCTTGGTCTTAGCAACGTCACTAACAACCGGTTTTGCAACAGCCTTGGAAACATTCGCATTGCTACTAGCCCCTTTCATTTGATTGTTGGAATTTGTAAACACACCACCTCCTCTTCTGCCTTGCTTCTCCCAAGCTAGAGCTTTCTGATGTGCTTCGGCAACAGATCTGGGATCAAACATATTCACCATATCTTGAATCTGCATTCTCAACCCTCCAACAAATCTAGCGGTCAATTGCTCCTCTGTCTCCATAATATCATTCCTTGCAATCAATTGATAAAATTCATCCGCATAATCATTCACTGACTTTGTTCCCTATCTCAGATTCTGCAATCGTTGATACATAAGAAACTGATAATTATACGGCAAGAATGTAGCCTTCATTAACTTCTTCATCTTATCCCATGACTCAATCTTTGACTTTCTCATCCTCTCCCGTGTAAGTTTAGTTTGTTGCCACCATGCCATAGCTCTTCCTTTCAATTGTGTAGCAACCAACTTCACTCTACGATGCTCAGGAACCTCTTTGAAGTCAAAAATTTCCTCAACATTTGAAACCCAATCCAAAAATTCTTCTGCTACCATTCCACCCTTGAATTCTGGAATTTCCATTTTCATCCCCGATTCCCATCGACGATCATCTTCTACCTCCCGATATGCATTTTTTACTTGGTCTCGATCTCGAGAATGAACACTACATCTACCACCATCTTCATCAAAAACAGATGTACTTCGATAACGATCTCGACCATCCACATCTCTATGATCACGCATATCCCTTCTACTTTGTCTTTCAGCATCACGATATGGCTCATGTTCAAACTCACGTGGAGTTCTTCTCTCTTCATCTCTATACTCATGATGTTCTCTTCTCAATGAAACTGAAGGTTCTCTTCTTTCTCGGTAAGATTGCGGCGACACCCTCCTCGCTTCCGTAACCGATGGCGAAACTCTGTTTCCTCCATGGTTCGAGATTGGCGACCTTCTCCTTTGACTTTGATTCATATCATTCATCAGTTTCTCTAACTTTCCAATGCCTTCATCAAACTTTTCATTGATGCGTTGTTCCATTTGCTCGGCTTCTTCTCTTCTATGCAACGCTTCAACATTCTGATGGCGATTAGCTCTTCTTGGCGGCATTGTCAAAACTTCACAAACTTCAACTCTCGGCCTTGACTTACAAATGAACAAACAATGCACGGCTTGAACTCTTCAATAAGAATTGGTTTCAAGACTCGGCTTAGCTATGATTGGCTAAGTCTAGCTTTGATACCAAATGACGCAGCGACGGATAACAGAAATGTATGATACGTTGAAAGCAGCAATCAGTGGATTGAAAATACCAAACGCCCAAATCCGTTGATCTCAAAGATACCGGATTCTAGCTATCTTCGTCATGTTGATCGCGCACGATGCCGTGAAGGAAGATCTATAATTCTTCGAACGTTGATCAAGCGCACTTGATACCGTGAATTGGCTTCAACAATCGTTGATTCGAGCGCACTCGAATGCCGAAGGTGGAGATAGGAGATACACTCAACTGCCAATTTAAGAAGAGGCACAAAGCTCTCAAACAAAGTTTTATTCAAAATCAACTAACTATTACAAATGACGCAACACCCATATTTGTAGACAGTTTACAACACAACATCCACGACCTAACAGGTGGCCGACCTACGACTTACGACCTAGTGTAGGTCGTTAACGACCTAACAAACACGTTACAACACACGCGACCTAAAAATATTACAACACACACGATTTATATCATCTTCACACAATACGACCTAACACTTACAGTTTACACAGTATAAGCGACCTAACATAGGTCGTTAACGACCTAACAAATACAGTGACTTCACGACCTTCATCATCCATTTGGAACGACCTAATCTTCACAGTGGCATAAGGTCGAGCGGCATAGGAAAGCGACCTAAGTAAGATCGCGACACTGGATCATCCCTTCGTACATAGCTCACTGTTAGGTCGCTCGGCGACTTATCTTAGGTTGCTGGATCTTCTTCACGCGACCTAACTAGGTCGTAGGTCGCTGGCAATGACAGTAATGGTTTGGCTTGCTTGGTTTGCTCGTTAGGTCATATCACATTAGGTCGCTTGCGAGTTGCTTCTCCCTTCTCTCTTAGCTCGCCATCCCTTAGCTCCAATGCATACTCTATCTCGCTAGCTCGTAAGTCGTTAGGTCGCTCGCGTCCTAAAATCTATGACCTAGTGTTGTGCCGCGCTGCATCACTTTCTTCCTATGCTTCAAATCCCAAATCAGTCCTTTCCCAGTTCACTCCAAACCTACTCCATCTTCAAAAAATATATTCTACCACTTAAAATAAATCTCTTCACAATCCACAGTAAAAAGTTCGTCAATGTCTGAAAACTTTGATGTCGCCATCGATGTAAATGAATGTGGATCTGAAATATCCAAAATCCGTCCGCATCCGCATATGCATTCGGAATTTTGAATAATATCCGATATCCGAAAAGCGACTGCGGGTATCCGAAAAGCTGCTGCGGATATCCAAAATATATTTCGGATACGGATACAGATAATAGTCTCCGTATCCAATAAATATATGTTGGGCTTGAAATGAAATACATATTTTATTATTATTTAATATGTTATATTATGTTCATTCATTTGTAATATACAAATACACTAATTATAAAAATAAAAATCCTATAATACTAACCCCATTAATAACAGTACTATTCATGCACAACCAATTTATCTACTCACGAATCACAATTAACTAATCCATTCCCAAATGCTATTCACATTGTCGGCTGTACAAAAAAGGGAAAGTTTGGCTAACATCCTCATTAAAGTTTAAAATGTACAAAACATCCTTCACAAAAAAAAGTTGTAAAAGACATCCCTGTTTTTGAATTTATGTACTTCGTTTCCAAAAATACCCTTACGCTGCTTGAATACAAAACCCAAAACCCTCGAAATTCATACATCGAAATCTGTTGAAGCATACGATTAAATTCCTAACATAAAAATTTCTAAGCGAACGAAAATTAAACAAAGAAGATGAAATCAAAACGACAGGAAAAGAAATGCGAATCGAAGAAAACGTAATCAACTAAAATGGCAAAATCGAAGGTAATCGCCTACTTTTCTTCTTGAAACTCATTTATAATCGATCGATTTGTTTTAAGGATTCGTTGATAGCTCATTTCACGTTATTCGCACATATACATGATATTATTTACGAAGTTAAATATGTAGGCACGAATTTGCAAGATTGCAAAATAATACCCAAAAAAATTAAGAATAATTGCAGAATATTCTGCAATTAAACAAAATAACTGAAAAAGTTTCAACAATTAGCTGAAAATTCATGCATGCAAGCAAGAATATGTAAACTACAATACAGTTCCAAAAAAACAAATATGAAAAATTGTAGATTAATCTACAATTAATCAAAATAATTGAAGAAACTACATCAATTATACACAAAATAGAATGCACATAAGTAATATTTAGAAAATTACACACATATTTCAAAAATTATAAATCATTGCAGTATAATCTGCAATTAATCAAAATAAGTGAAGAAAGAACAGAAATTAGATGGAAATTGAATGCATCCAAGTAATTATATGAAAAATTGCAAACATATTTCCAAAAATTAATAATAATTGCAGAATAGTCTGCAATTAATAAAATAAGTTGAAGAAATGATGCCAACTATATTGAAAATTGAATGCATACAAGCATTTATTTGAAAAGTTGCAACATATTTTCAAAAAAACACAAATAATTGCAAAGTAGTCTGCAATTAATCAAAATAACTGAGGAAATAACAACAATTATGTAAAATATTGAATGCAAACAATTAAATGGTGAAAATTAATTTTATGTTATTCTACAATTATTTTTTATAATTGCATATTTATGAGCATTTATTCACTAAATATTTCTTATTATCATCTGTCATTGCAATTATTCATAGTAATTGCGGTAGTGTTTGTTTGCAATTACTTACTCAACAGTTATTGGGAATAATTGCATCTACCGTTGCAATTATACCGATTAATGCTTATTTATCAGCCACAGTTCAAAAAACTAATGCAATAATTCAAAAAAGTGTAGAAATACATGCAATTATTCACAATATTTGCAGAAAAAATGCACCACTATTAAACATTTGGTACAAAACTTTTGAATATCATTTGTTAATATTGTTTTCAAATATCTAAAGATTTTCTGTACATTATTGCAGAAAATTACTCAAAAAGGAATCGAAAAAGAAGAAAAGGTTATAGAAGAAAAATCAGTTATTCCTATTCAAACTGTTGTGGAGTTTGAAAAAGATAGCAGTAAAAGAACAAAAAAGAGGAATACAACCAAAGCAACAAAATTTCCTGATAAACAAGAAAATTATAGAAATAGTCTGAAGCCATTTCTTGAACTGATGACGAGGATTAGAAAGGAAAATTTGCTTAGGAATTCTCACAGAAAATATCTTGAAAGCTTAACTTTCTACAATTTTATTGAAATGATTTATAATGGAATAATTTCAATTAAAGAAACAACCAAAACCTCGACAGCTATTGATATAATCATCAGAAACTATAAAAAACATTTGAGATATTTCGAGTTTGGGGATCAGAAAATTACATTTTCAAAGCTTGATATTGCACAAATACTTGGAGTTCCTACAGAAGGTCAATTGGTCAAAACATTCGGCCATATTAAAAAGGAAGATAAAAGTGACAATGAGTATATCTCGTTCATCAGCAAACATTTTGAAGGAGATGCAAACGTACACAAGAAAAAGATAGAGCAACAGTTATTTACTGCAATTAAAGGAACTACAGAGCAGGACAGAGAAGACACAGCAAAACTTCTCTAATTATATTTGGTTGCAACATTTCTTATATCAAATTCAAACTCAAATGTATCATGGAACATGGTTCCATACTGTGTATGTAATGCAAAAATGTCCTTGATTTCATAGCCCAAAACAATTCATAAGCATCTTATGGATCAAGTAGAAAAATATGTTGACAAGCCAAGAAAAATAACAGCTTGTGTAACATTATTATTGGTATGATATTTCAACTTAAATAGATAAGATGCCAAAGTATTTATGTATATTTATTTTTGATATTAAATATTTTTGTTTCAGTGGTGGGTTTGCGAAAAGACTCAAGTGCTAAAGTCAGTTAAATCTGAATACAACATCTCATACCTATTAGCTGGAAAATGGGACATTTCAAAGCTTAAACCAATAATGTTGCTGACGATAAAATACAAATCTGTAAGTATACAAATAATAACAATAGAATTTGCAAAATTTGGAAAATATTTGAAGAATGATGTTATTCAGTATACTTGCAGACATATCTGCAAATATAAGATATATTTCAGATATAATTGCAATTTATAGAAATACATGCAGACATATCTGTAATAATCTTTGATACTTGCAGACTTATCTGCGTATATAAGATATATTTCAGCAATTTATAGAAATACTTGCAGACATAACTGCAATAGTCTTTGATACTTGCAGACTTATCTGCATATATAAGATATATTTCAGCAATTTATAGAAATACTTGCAGACATATATGCAAGTATCTTTGATACTTGCAGACATATCTACAAATATAAGATATATTTCAAATATAACTGCAATTTATAGAAATACTTGCAGACATAACTGCAATAATCTTTGATACTTGCAGACTTATCTGCATATATAAGATATATTTCAGCAATTTATAGAAATACTTGTAGATGTATCTGTAATAATCTTTGATACTTGTAGACATATTTGCAAATATAAGACATATTTTAGATATAACTACAATTTATAGAAATATTTGCCGACATATCCGCAATAATCTTTGATACTTGCATACATATCTGCATATATAAGATATATTTCAGATATAACTACAATTAATAGAAATACTTGCAGACATATCTTCGATAATCTATTATACTTGTAGGCATATCTGCAATTAAAAAAACATACTCCATATATAACAACAATTATCAACAATACTTGCAAACATATCTGCAATTATATATAATTCTTGTAGACTAATCTGCAATTATAAAACATACTTGCAGAATAGAATAAACATATTGAAAATAATTTCTTAATTGCTGAGTTATATACTCCACAATAACTGCAGACATATCTGCAATAATTTATAATACTTGCTGTTTCATATGCAATTATTACTAATAAATTTTGAAACTACTTGTTTTAACTCTTTGTTCAGGATACTCAAGGGAAACAAATAGACTTATTAAAAGATGCTTTAGAAAAAGAGAATGAATATGAAAAAATATACAAAGCAAGAGAGGAAAAATACAAAGAAATAATTCGAAGGCTAGAAATGGACAACAAAAGCCTTCAAAATCAGAATGCTCGCCTGAAAATGAGACTAAGTAAATATGAAAAAGAAACTTCTTCCATTGGTTCTGATATAATGACTTTACCCTTACAAGATGTAAGTGGTATTGAAAAATTATTCCTCTGAAAGTGAAGAAGTTGAAGAAAGTGAAAGTGACAATGCTTCTAAACAATTTGAAATACAGGCAAAGAAAAATGTTGATAAGTAAGAAGATGATGAAGAAGAGGAAGAAGATGATGAAGAAGGAGATGAAGAAGATGATGAACAGGAAGTAGAAGATGATGAAATAGATGATGAAAGGATTGAAGAAGAAGAAGATGATGCAGAAGAAGATGTTTCAAATACTGCAAAAGAAGAAATTAAAATGGTTCAAAGTGTTGATCCAGAAGGAAAAAATGAAAATGCAGGCGATATAAATGAGGAAGAAAAGAAGAAAGATGATGAAGAAGAAGAAGAAAAAGATGATGATGAAGAAAAGAAGGAAGATGGAATAAAACAAACTGAAAAAGATAAGAGTGTTGATGAAAGTAATTTTAATGAAGAAGAAAACCGAGATGAAGCAAAGAAAAATGAAGATACAAATGTTGTTAAAGAAAATGATCAAAAACAAACAAAACCTTTATTCGGTAATTTCTGACTTATTCTCCGATATATCTATACTTATTCATAAATATTTCCTGATATATCTACACTTATTCATAACATTTGAGAAAACATGCATTTAAAAAGAATAAATGAAGATAAACCCTGCAATAATTATAAATAACTGCTGCATATTCTGCATTTTTTCCTATTATTTGGGAAATAACTGCATATATTCATTGTAATTTCAAAATCACTAAATATTTAAATTTCAAATATATTTTTCAGTTCAAACCACTAAAGGAAATGAAGAGGAAATTAATCCTGCTGCTAAAAATGAAACAATTCAAGTTGAACACAGTCTTGAGAATGTAGATACAATTACTCAAGATAAAATGAAACAAACTATTATTGGGAAAGAACCTGCCAAGGAAAGTTCTGAAAAATGGAAAGAATTATTGGAATATAACCCAAACTTTAAAATTGTTTCAAGCGAAAGCGGCAGTGAACCACAAGGTATCAAAAGCAGTCAAGAGCTTGAAGATATCTTTAAAAAGGTAGAAGAAGAAATTGAAGAAAACAAAAACCAATTGACAGAAATCAAGGAGGAGACAAAAAGAGCAAAATCAACAAAAGAAATTGAAGTTGAAAATGAAAAGCAGATAAAAAAAGTAAAGAAGCAAAAAGAAATTCAGCCAATATCGATAGAAGACTATCAAGTAGAACCAAGATCGAATGAGTTGCCTTCAAATGCAAAAATAAATGTCAGACAATGTCTGAATGTATAAAGGCTAGGCAACGAAAAAGTCATATTGCTTGAACAATTCATCAAAAACAATGACCTCGGGCAAAAATGAATGTAGATATATCAACAAAGTACAAAATTTAAATAACGGTTTAAATTGCTATGTTGTCTGAAAAATAAGCCCAATAATTGCTCTGTTGTCTGTAAATATACCCAAAAATTGTAGACATATAAGCAACTATTGGAAATGTTTGGTATGTTGTTAAAATTTCCCTAATGGCGGTAGACATATCAACAGAAATTGGAAATAATTTCTATACTGTATGGACATATATCTATTAATTGTAGACATATCACCAAATATTGATAATAATTACTATATTGTCTGAATACTGATAATAATACTAATAGTTTTCAGTAATTTTGTAGCAAGAGTGCATATCTCAATTGGGACAACGATATTATAATATCTGGATCTGCCCTTGGTGAATTAATTATTGGAAGATTCATTGATGGCCAGGTACATATGTTTGAAAATAGTTTTTATATTAATTTACAAAATAGAATTTACAATTATACATAATATTTACTGTAATTTTCATATTAATTGCTGATAATTGCAGACAAATCTGCAAATTTTCATAGTATTTGCATATATGTCAGCAATTATTCATAATTTTTGCAGACAACTCTTCATAAATGCCCTAAAATTCAAAAATATATTATTATTTAACAAAATAAATATTCTTGTAGATCATTGACTGGTATGCACATGAGTTGCAAAAGATGCATTCAATAATTTTGTTCTTCAAAGTCTATGCAACTGTAAGTTTTATAACTGTTTAATGAAATATTTATTTAAAAATTTATAAATTCAGTTTACTAATATATATTACTATAGACATTCCTATCGAGCAATACAAAAAAGTCATTCACGCTCTAATTGATGAGCCGATCAAAAATAGTTTGACAAACTATCATAAAATGTTCTTCCCGATCCATATAAACGGACATTTCACTCTATTGGAATTCATAAAAGAAGATAGACAGTGGATTCATTACGATTTAATGAAACCAAGAAATGAAGGTCCACATGCTAAAGCTGTAAGAAACTGGTATGTAATTAAAAAAAAGAATAAATTATTTAAACTGAAAATAAATTATCTAATAAAACCCTTTATTTTTATAAAGGGTTTATGTATCAGCCTTGTTAAAAAAACTGGAAAAGAAAGATCACAAACCTTCAAGTTTAATTACATTTGCACATAGCCCACAACAACGTAGTGATTCGTAAGTACACCACAACAAATAAAATTGAAATATTTGCACATCATGCTGCAATTATTCTGACTAACTTGCAAATAATCTGCAATTTTTGCAGGGTTGATTGTGGGATTTTTGTAATGAATATAATGAGAGAAAGATGTGAAAACAAGTCCATAAACAACGAAGACAATCAATATGGATATGATGCTATAGAAATACAAAGAGCTGAATTAGCATATCAAATTCTATAATGCAAGCCATACAGTTGGAGCATTAAAGAAAGCCTAACACAGCAATTTTTATTATCAGAAGCTAACAAAATTTAGTGATGTTTTGCAACTGTGGTTTTTAGTGTAAAACTTACGAAATGTACATATACTGGCAAACTTATGTGTTTGAAAGCCAAATTTAATGCTTCAATATGATAATAGTTATCAAAATTACTAAATAAGCATTTTGTGAGGTTGAATTCAATTATATGTATCGTTGAAGGAAAAGTAAGAAAACATATCGAACTGTTGTAGACATTTAAGCAAAATTTTCAAATTATTGCTAATATGTCTGCACTTATCTAGAATAACTGCAGACAGTAATGCAAAATTTCGGAAATATTGCAGATATGTCTGCATATATCCACAATAACTACAAATATTTATGCAAAATTTCAAAATTATTGCAGACATGTCTGCATAAATCCTGAATAACTGCAGACATTCGTGCAATAATTCATAAGATTATTAGGAAGGTTGCAAATTAATAGAATATTTACATAATTATTCAGAACATTTACGCAATTATTCAGAACATTTACGCAGATATAAAGCAAAGTATTACAATGGTTACAAAAAAGTATGCAACAACATTTACAAAGTGCAAAAATATAAACAAATATTTAGAAAATTGCAGATATGACAGCAATATTACTTCTATTGCATAAAATGCTAGAAATATTCCTTCCATTCATTTAAAAATCAGTAAATATCCAATATAATAGTGGCAGGAATACCAAAAAAAACACAAAATAAAGAAAACGTAATGTTTAAGTAGTACATTAAAATATTTCCAAACGAAAAAGCAACAGTACTACATGTGTTTCAAAGGACAATTCATTTTATTGCGACCTAACTTCTTACATAAACTGCATCTAATCGTCTTTGTAATCTCATCAGCAGATTTAATTCTCTTAGAAGTTGATGGACAACCAGACAATCTTCTACATATTAGAGGTGCTATATCAACATCATCAAGTAAGACATCTTCTTGTGTGAAGTTTACAACTGGATTTATTGCATGAGAATAAGCTGAGTGAAAATACAAAACCTTGAAATAATCTTTAATGTAATCATACACATTCAACTTTTCACAACTCAAAATACATATAACAGCATGAACACAAGGAAAGTCGTACATTTGCCACAAATTACAAGAACAAACCCGATTATACAGATCAACAGATTGACGGACTGGAGAATGAACTTCAAATACATGTTCACTTGATCTAATAACAAATCATGTAGCTCCCTCCAAATGTAGATTTTTCAAACGAGTTTCATTGACTGGACATAAAACGCTATTCCAACTACTAGCAAGTTCTCGACGATTAGATATAAGCTACATCAACTTAATTCTAATTTTATCTAAGCAAGCAGTGATCGGTAAATGCCTTTCTTCCTAAATCCATTTGTTAAAACTCTCAAAACAATTATATGACATTTCACCATAACGACATGTAGGAAAAAAAAACTAGCAAACTTCTCAAAAAGAATCCCATTCAAAAAGTTTGCCACGGTAGATCCACCAGCATCCTTAAAATTTCTTAATGCTATATTGAAATCATCCGAGTTAGACGCATATGCAACACGTGCAAACAAATGTATCAACCATTTCTTCTTAGATTTTGGAAATTCAGATTTTAGAGCAACTTTAAAATTATTGTTCAAATGATAAAAACATGAACCATGAGCTGAATTCAAAAACACTTTTGGAACAGCAACAAGAAGACCAGGATGCCGATCAGAAATGAAAACAAAATGTCTAAGATAGTATTTTAGAAAGTCTTTCAGTTGTTCACAATACCAAATCCAATTATTTTCATCTTCACCAGAAACAATTGCAATTGCTATAGGGAAAAAACCTAATAGAATATTAAACATATAAATAACTAAGTAAAAAAAAATATTATAGCAGTTAATCTAAATAATTGCAGAAAAGTAAGCAACTATTGTAAAATAGTGCAGAATAATATGCAATTATTTATAATATGTGCTGAAGACTAGAAAATAATCGTAAATAATTGCAGCCATTTATGCATACAATCTGCATAATTGAATAAAAATGATAATATAATATCATGTACAATATTAACTTTTTGTTTAAAAAACAATTACATAAAATACAAGAGAGTCAATAGAAGAAAATATACAAGTATAGGATATAAACAATTTCAGATTTTCTTCACTTAACATTAAATTTTGCAGAAAAATCAGCTAATTTTAATACTTATTGTAGACATATCAGCAATAAGTTAGAATAAAATAAGGTATTGAAGTAGATATATATATATATAAAAGTAAATAATATACCTTCATTGCGATTTTTACCAATAGCAGCCATTAAACAACCTTGAGCTCCGCCCTTCATAAAAGTAGCATCCAAAAATATTAATGGCAGACAAAATTGAAAACCGTGAGCACAAGCTTCAAAACCGATAAAAATCCTCCCAAATTGACGAGTACTAGAATTATGCTCCAAAGCAAATTTACTGCCAGGATTAGTTTCAATAACAACATCACAGTAAGACTTCCAATGATGATAAGACATCATATCACTTCCATGTAAATCTTCTAAAACCAACATCTTTCCACTATAAGCAAAATAATACTTCAAAATAATACTATACTCAGTTTGAAAAAGATGAATAATGTCCTTGGTTTTCATCAATGGATTAGCTCGAATATGATCATAAACCAACAATTTAATCAATTTACTTAAAACTTGAGGGTCATTAATATCAAGAATTCCAGCACCACAAGAATGCTCAGGCTGAAATCTCTTTATAACAAAATCGCCAGGAAGATTAAACTTAATAGAAGCATGAATCCTGAAGGTACATTTAGATCGAGAACAAACACTAGTGACTCTTTCCCTGTCATTCTTAACCAAATGAAGCTTGTACCCATTCTTAATACTATATATCATCAAATTGAGCCTAAATTCAGTAACACCACCTGGAAACTGTTGACCAACACCAGTGAATACATATCGATTGGAATCATTTCTCAATAACTGCCTCAAATGAATATTAGAATCACCAGTGCTAGCAAATGAAGAATCACTACTACTATTATCCAGCATTTTGGCAAGGCCGTGACACCAAAGAATTGACTGAAAACGGAAGAAAATCAGTCCCGATGGTCGATTACCCACAAAGTTCACTATGGATGCTGGTAAATTTTGTCCGAGTCCGGATCGAGCTACAATTAACATGACACGACAATCAAAGCTATGAAAGCCAACGTTCCAAATTTCAAGTCAATCGGAGTTCGTATGCTCAAGATATGATCGATGCAAATCTAGCAATGCTCTCATTCGTATCCACCATTCCACCTCCCTCGTATCGGTTTCATTCGAATCCATCAGGTATACAGCGGACGTTCGTATCCATCAGGTGTACATCGGTTTGTATCCATTCACATCTCGTTCGTATCCATCCCACAAGCACCATTTCGTATCCATCATGTCTTCCCCACTTCGTGTCCATCGTACTAGTTCCACTTCGTATCCATCACGTCCGCTCTGTTTCATATCCATCATCTGAAGATGTTTCGTATCGCTTCGATACGAAACAACACCTAAAAACATAACTACTCGATGATCGATACGAAGAGAGTCAGGCTATACCAAATATCGATGCGAAATGAAACCAAGAACATCGATACGAAGTAGAGCACGGATCATCGATACGAAAAGCGTTGCCTAGATCGATACGAAGAGAGCACGTTCAAGTGAAAGACTCGGTCGCTCGGCATGAAAAGTGGATCGATCGTAAAAGTTGGCGCGATTGAAAAAATAATAATCGAAGTCACCTATAAACCAGGCGAACGAGGGCGACAATTCGAGAATAGGCGATTCGAGGGTAGACGATTCGAGGGTAGGCTAGGCTAGACGAAGGCGACTCAGACGAGGCGAACGTAGCAAGGTGATTCGAGGATTGGCTACTCAACTCAGGCGAGGCGAACTAGGCAAGGCGAGGTTGAATTCTTCGAGTTTCAACAGAGTCCAGTTTCAACTGATAGATAGTGTGTCAGGCAAAAATATCCAGTAAGTATGATGAATATCATATCCAAAAATATTATTAAGATTAATGCAATTCATTGAAAGTTCATAAGTTGTTTTATTCCAGTTGCTTCCAATTACATTTCTTTTCCTATGGTATAAAAAGAAATATCAACTTGCTTAAAATTTATGATTAATATGAAGGGGACACAGTTAACACTGCTGCATTGCTTTCTAATTAGCTATAATATAGATAGTGGATGTGTTTTAAGAAAATATCTATTCTACATGATGATACGCATGTTATGTGTCTTCTCATTATTTCCAAAGTTATATTTACATCTGACACTGTAATTTGTGATTAATATTCTCTTCAATTATTTCTCAATGACACCATACACATGTCAGCAAACATTTTTGACTGATAATAAAGCACCAGCAAGTTTGCTGTTGCAAAAGCTTGCACCAGCAAGCTTGCAAAATTGCAAGCTGGTGCACTAAATTGCAAGCTGCTGCACTAAATTGCAAGCTGCTGCAAACATTTATTATGAAATTTGGCTAAAATATTATTTCTTTCATCAATTGCAACCACCAGTCTAATATTATTTCTTTCATCAATTTTTTCACAGTGGTTTTCCTGTTTGGCTAAAATATATTCCTGGTATAAATTTCCGAACAGACAATGGACCTTTCAAGGTTAGTTATTTATATTGACACCACCCTATTAATTTTATATGTCTTCAGACTTACCAAATTCCTTGTCATTTCTTGTTAGGTCGAAATGGAGAATTTTGCTTCAAATATAATATCAATGATGAAAGCAGAAAGATTGTTTGAACCACTAGGTGGTCCTATTATTCTACCTCAGTTGAAAAATTAAACCTTGTAATATATGTGAATATATATAATATACTCTACCTTTTCAACCTATCTGTCGACTAATAAAGATGTTCTTCATTTGTGAAAATTGAGAATGAATATGGAATTTATTATTATGAACCTAGTGGAAAATCATATATAACACGGGCAGCAAAAATGGCAGTTGGCCTTGATTCCCAAGTGCCTTGGGTAATGTACAAGCAGGTTCTGGTGTTTGTCCAAAATGTAGAGGTAAAGGATTTAATCTCAAAATGCTATCAGAACAAAGTGCTGATAGGGCAAGATTGGTTGCAAAAAACTTTGGTAAGTGGATACATTACAGGGTATGCATTACTCTTCATATTAATTATTATTCTTAATAGTACTACTTTTAACTAGTTATCATTTAGTATTCTGTTAGGCTTCCAAAGAAATGGAGTTATTGTTCCAAGTGTTCATCATCTAGGTCATTACATGCTTGTGGTGGGCACATGCTTGTGGAGGGGCTGGTCGTGTCAGCAATTAGCACGGTTTGTTTAAGGTCATAGTTAGAATTTCCTCAAGGAACTACGCTTGCTTGCATGTTGGTGTGGTAGCATAATGATATACTATAATGATAGGAGTTGTCATAAACGTATTGGAGACTAAGCTTCGTGTCTATGTAAGGTTTTTTTGTTAGTGGTGGATGTGATGTTTGTGTTGTGGAATCATTGTTTAAAATACTATATGTAAAATGAACATAATATTGTATATGAAGTGTTATGTTTGAATTGATGAATTTTATGCATTTCAATTTTTGAAATTCTAATTCTGTAATAGTATTTAGGATAAAGCCTATATAATATTTTTAAAAGTCATATATATTTCGCAATAATTAGAAAAAGTTGTAAGTGGGGTTCAATGTCCGCTTATCAAATTACAACATTTTCTATTAGGGCAAATTCTATTGCAACACGATGTTTTACTTTGTAGCCCCCTAAAAATTACTAAATCCCGTATACCCATAAAATAGCTTAGTAGCCCCCCCTCTTTCCAAAATTACCCTTCCAGCTTTCACGTGAAAAAACCCCAAACGCGTATCTTCCTCCTCCAGTTCGACGGCATCGTCTTCGCGGCATCATCTTCTTCTTCATCTTCCAGCTTCTTCTTCCGCTCCAGCGATCGAACCTCCAACCTCCACCGATGTAAGTATTTCTGCCTGTTCAATCGATTTACTAATGATTACTAAGTAATGGATCGAGTTGCTACTGAGTTGATTACTGAATCGAGCATTGGTTCGATTGATTTCTAAATCGTTTCAGCCTGTTCAATCGTTTCAGCAAAAGAAGATTTTTTTTTTGGAAAAATTCCAAACCACGTAGGGAAACTACGTGGAAAAAATTGTTTCCACGCAAGATCTCTACGTGGAAAACTAAATTGTAAGTGTTGAGATCAGGTTACCACGCAGCAAAGATGCGTGGAAATATTAGTAACCACGTAATGTCTTTGCGTGGTTATTATTTTTTCCACGTAACAACTTTACGTGGTTATTATTTTTTCCACGCACTATTCCTGCGTGGTTTTTCTATTTTTCACGTAGTATACGTGCGTGGCAGCCTGGAGTTTTTAAAAAAAAATGAGATTTACAAAGATGGGTGACCGTGCGTGGCAGCCTGGAAATATTAGTAACCATATCATTTACATTCGCTTCTTGGCCTTTTACAGATGGGTAATTTTTTTTTGTCGTGCTTATTTACAGATGGGTCGAGTACGGATGACGGCTTCAGAAAGAAAACGAAGAACTGGGAAAGGAGCCGAAGGTACAAGTGCAGACAAGAACGATAATAGGGCTGAGGGTGACACAACCGAGTATGAGATTGATACAAGGCAAGGTGAAGTGCAGCAAGAAGAAGAAGATGTTGGAGATGAGGAACATGGAGATGGTTCGGATTCATCGAGAGAAGATGAAGATGAAGATGACACAGGGGCCGAGACAGAGACAGGTCAAGATGATGAGGAAGAAGCTGAAGATGAAGAAGCTGTAAACGAGATAGGTGGTCCTAAAATCACTGATGTGATTAGAGAGTTTGACACTCATGTTGCTTATTTGATATGGACTGGGCAGGTATGTGGCTATTATTTAAACAATCAATTTATTACTTCTTTTATTAAATGTAAATTTTATTTGTGTAGGAACGACCACTGCTCACTTGTGTCAACCATGCACAAAAGGCATCGGAGTGGAGGATTCCGGATAATGCTACTAGATTCAAAGCCATCATTGACTTGTCTGGCTTATCTTCTATTGTTAGCACTTGCTACAAGAGTGTTAACAGGAATCTGATATCAGCTTTCGTAGAACGATGGTATCCTGAGACTAATACCTTCCATTTACCATTCGGTGAGATGACTATTACTTTTGACGACGTAGCTTCTTTATTACACATACCAGTCGAAGGTAAACCTATACAGAGCAATTCATATGAAATGGAACAAGCGGTTAGTATTGTTTCTAAGTACCTTGGTCTATCTAAAGCACAAGCTAGGTTGGAAATGAATGAGAGGGTTGGATATAAACTAAGTTTGTCTACGTTACATGGTATATTTGAAGATGTGAGCGATGAGTGGACTGATCGGGCAATTAGGCGTGCCGCTCGTGCTTATCTTTTATTTTTGGTTGGCAACACACTGTTTGCTGACAAAAGCAAGTCTCATGTGCACATATCGCTACTGGATCCACTAAAAAATTTGGACATTGTCAACACTTACTCTTGGGGTTCAGCAACACTTGCTTTTCTCTACAGGCAGCTTGGATTAGCGACTCGTATGGGTGTGAAACAGATTGCAGGATTTCTTTGTTTACTTGAGTCATGGATATTTGAGCACTTTCCATGCTTTCATCCTTCCACCAATCTGTACTACGAGAGTTTACCCCGTGCCGCTCGATGGAATCCATCTACAGATTGTGGTGCATCAGTAATCGATCTTCGTATATTCCTTGATACTATTCAAATTGAACAGGTTATTTTCTTCATTCAGTACTTTTATAATAACAATAGGTATGATTAGATGCATGTCATGATCAACAGTTTATTTACTAAAACTAATTTTGATAAATTACATAATTGAATAGGTTATTTTTGATCCTTACGTCTTTGCACGACACTATCATCCATTTCACGCTATATCTTGGTATAGTGGTTGCATTCTCTTCCTAAATGTCGTGGAGCCATATCATCCTGATAGAGTACTTAGACAGTTTGGTAGAGTTCAGAACATTCCCACGGCTCCTATTCCTCCCGTAGCAACAACTGCACGTCGAGGTTCAACTTCGACTACATACACTCGGGTGCGTTATCAATTTTTGGAAAGTATATGGGACAATTGGTATAACCATGTTATTGCGGAAGGACGTAGATCAATACCACTCAATCAGTCTATGCTTAGTTGCACTGATGAGTATACGGAATGGTATAGGGATCATAGTGTCTTACGGGTTCACAATCCTGTATACTTACCTGCTGATGTGAGGGTTGGAGCTTCACATTTTCAACCTACCTATAACCAACTGTACTCGGTATGTTTCAGTTCGCTTCACTATATAATTTCAGTTTATAATATGCTCCATTTAACTTTATTTTTTTCCAGACTCTTCATGATGTGCATGGCCTTTTGAATGAAGCTAATCCTCAACTTGATAGTGTCCGAGCTGCTGTTGTACGTTACATCCGACATCAAGTTTAGTGTCCAAGTTTAGATTGTTTTGTATTTTGGTTGTTGTATGTAATGAAATGAATATGGTATTTTAATTTGTAGTTGAACGGTTATGATATGTACTGATTATTCGAATGCTAATGGTATTTGACTGTTAATGATTATGGTATATTCATGATGCGTATGTGTTGTTTAAATTGTTATAAGCTGATGTATACTGGGTCAAATATTTTTTTTTGGTTTTCTGTTAGCACCACGCACTGACAAGACGTGGTTTGTAAACAAACCACGCACTGACAAGACGTGGTTTGTAAACAAACCACCCACTGACAAGACGTGGTTAGTTAAGAAACCACGCAGATTTGTTTTGAAGAATTTTTTTTGAGTTTCTGTTTTTCAACGCGCACTGACAAGACGTGGTTTCTTCACTAACCACGTTTTGTCAGAGCGTGGTTTGTTTACAAACCACGTCTTGTCAGTGCGTGGTTTGTTTACAAACCACGTCTTGTCAGTGCGTGGTTTGTTTACAAACCACGTCTTGTCAGTGCGTGGTGCTAACAGAAAACCAAAAAAAAATATTCGATAACTTTCGATAACTTTCCAAACAAACTACATTCAATAACATTCCAAACAAACTACATTCACTAACATTCGATAACTTTCCAAACAAACTACATTCAATAACATTCCAAACAAAGTATATTCACTTAATTTTCAAACATCGTTTTGCAAACAAACTACAAACTACATTCACTAACTTTCCAGACAAAGTACATTCACTTCATTTCCAATTTGCAAATGCATTTCTTTCATCCCAAGCTTGTCTTCTATCGTTGTAAATATACTCCCATTTACTGGCATCCGTATCACGAGTTGATGAAATTTCTTTTAATGGTGTGTAAAATTTCTTTTGCTTTTACCATGTTTCTGTGCATCTCAACAACTAATTTGGTCTCTTCTTCATTTAGTCGACCAATATACGAATGGCCTTCCTCATTTTTTAACTCTGAATGATTGTGAACACCATTCACAACATGCAATCTCCAATCATCTAAAGTATGGAGTTTCTCACCTTTAAGTCTAAACGGACAATTGCATTTTTTTGTACCAGTCATTCAAAGGTTCTTCGGGCTTATCTCTTTTCGCTTCTTATACACACCGCTTCGTTCACAAGCAAACATAATTCTTGGTTTTTTGCTTGAAGCACCAGTATCTGATTTCAATATTATGATAACGAAACCAAGTCGTTTTCCAGTATCACGAACCCAATCAATCAACTTTTGTCGAGAAGGAAATATCTGCATTAACAATGTTAAATAAAATGTAGGTAATATAGATTTAATCAAAAGAAATGCAATTTAAACTTACGTCATAAGTCGTAAACTCGTTAGAATAATCAAGCACTATTTCTTCGCTTATTTCTTCATCACTGGAATATGGTATAATCTGCATAAACCAAGTGTCGAACGATGAAAAAGGAAAAACAGGAAAAAAAAAAAAACAATCTACCACGCAATACCACTACGTGGTTATATAACTAACCACGGATAAACACCGCGTGGACGCCAAACAAACCACGTATTTATTATACGTGGTATTGAAATAAACCACGTAATGACTCTCCGTGGTTATATACTGATCCTAGTAAGGTTTCTACGTGAATTTGTTACATTCCACAAAATCGAGGGTTTACGATTTGCTTTCAAAAAAATTGCTACTTTTCACAAATAACCCAATTACCTGCTTTGACTGCGATAACGATTGATTATCTTCTACATTCTCCATTCGCTGGTACTGAAATATGAATAATTTTTTAATATTGATTTGTTAATTAGGGTTTTTGAATTAGCTGTTTTGAACTGAGAAATGTGACTGAGAAAAAAAGGAAAGAACGTACGTAGTTGATGAAGGGTATTTTTGTCTTCTTAATTTTATTAAAATTAAGGGGGGCTACTAATCAATTTAGTGGGTTGCAATAGAATTTGCCTTCTATTAGTTGTAAAGGAGTTTATTATAACTTGTAAATACAGTTATAGTTTAGTATGTTACAACTATTTCCAACAGTTGTAATAAATTATTTCACAACGTAGACTAAGCGTTGTAAGAAGGGTATATTGGTGTATGCAAACACATCACAACAGTTCTAAAACGTTGTAATAAATTTATTACAACATTTTACCACAATGATTTTGACAAGTTGTAATAGAGGTAGACACTATTACAACTGTGGTTAAGACAACATTTGGGAGTTGTAAATAACATTTTTTGTTGTAGTGAAAGGTAAAGCTCATCATGTGTTCAATGTTGTTAAGAATAAAATAGAACTTAGAATGAACATGAATCAAATTAATAGGACTCTATTTGCACCAATCATGGATTAGACAGCTAACTCCTAAGATTATAAGTGAATTTCTGCTTTTGAGCATCAAACAAGCACCTCTCATATCATCTACCCTAACCTAAGGATGCAAACCATACACTGGACAGCGAGCATACTAATAGTTGTATAATAAGGAAGTGATCCTTGATGACCCTCATCTCTATATCCTTTTAGCAATGTAAAAGTTAACAATGTTTATAGCCCAAACAATTGTCTAAATGAATCGTGTACAATGAACCAACATTGAAAGCAGCTGAATGTTAAGCATGGTGAGTTGTTGTGTAACGACCCAGAATTTTAGTCATATGAATTTGGAATATTTAGCTGATTATATATATTAAAAAGTTAATTTTATAAGTTAAATAACCTGGATTTCAAATATAGCGATTTATTACAAATTAAATTTTTGAATTTAATATTTGGAATTTTGTTTAAATTATTTAATCCTGAATTTAATGTGAATAAAAATGAGTTTGATAGTTGATTAAAATTCTTTTTGGATAAGAGTAAAGATAGTGAACTTTTAAAAAGTGAATAAATTGGTTTTAAATAATAATTCGTTTTAATTAACGTGTAAAATAGCCTTCCAAGGCACTGTTTTGGATTTTGATGAAACCATTTTTAATGGATCCGTAATAGTGAATTATAATATGCCGTTGAATTTCGTGACGATCGAACGTATCGTTTGGGTGTGCGAGGCCAAAACACATAGAAATTAATTTTAGAAATTTATAATATAAAGTGGGTTTGAAAAAGCTATCTTCTGTATATGATCGAATTAGACCTTGAGACTAGTTCCATTGCGTTCGAAATAGGGGTATAACATATAAGACGCCAGGCGGCATGCCTTGTTTGGAGTCCGAGATTTTTGAGGTGCTTGGAATGAATATTTTAAAATTTAATATTTTTTTTACCAGCCATGCTTTCCCATACTTCCATCGCATCGTTGCCATACCCCATTTCCTCATTTATATTAGCATGAAATCAGTGATTTTCGCTCGTTCCTTTCAAATTAAACTTCTCCATATCCAAGGGCATACGTTCGTCGGAGCCATTTCGTGTCGTATTGTGCCTCGACGTCAACTAGGAAAATGTAGAGCTCAACCCCAGGAGCAAGTTCAATGGTTGGATTGTCATATGGCGTGGTGTGGAGGCCGGATTTTGGCCGCTTTCGTGGTGGCTTTTGGGTCGGGTTTGGATCGATTCATGGTGATGTCCGATTTGGGGAAGCGGCATTGCTCGTTGAAGGCACAGCAGCCGGCGGCAAGGTCGAGGTGGGTGCGCGATTAAGAGGCAGCAGCGGCAACAAGTGGTTGTGTCGCGTTTCGATGTTGGGTTCGTGTGCGTGCCTGGAAACGTGGATTGAGGGGGTAGGTATTTATTTTAAAAAGTTTATATACTAAAAAGTTAATTATAGTTTAATTATTTCAATCGTTCGTTAATTCATAACTTTTCCATACGAGGTCTAATCGAGGCCTGGATTTTTGGGTTGCGCTCGTGATGACGTATGCTTCGCGATGGAACTGGTTTGGTCATATTTGGATACAGTTGAGATTTGAGCGAAAATCGGATGTTGTTCGATTTTAGTTCCAAATCGGAACACCTCGGCGACAACAGAAATTTCGGTGAGTTAATCTCACATTTTTTGTTAACCCAAAATATTATATAGTCGATAAAAAAATTATGTATTGGATGTGTGGATATTTTATTGTTGATTGTTATTGACTGTTGGACGATTTACTATTTTGTATTGTTGGTTTGGATATATTCGCGCCCCTAGAGCGGATGAGACCCTATTACATTTCCATGTAAGAGCGTATGACCCTTTGTATATGATCCGCCTTGAAGCGGTTGATTTATATTTTATGATTATATACTATATGTGATGCATGGGGACAGGTTGGAGGGATCTAATAGGGTTCCTCACACTGTTGATTTTATTTTCATATAAATTGATATATGATATGTTGGATGCCAAAATTGATGTTATGGATGATTTTCCCTATTTAGTACTTAGGTATTACTAGGCCTTATTTTAGGTATTTTAAATACTATAAAATAATGATTTTGATTTAAAAAGGATTTTAAGTGATTTTGAAAATTTATATGTTTTAATAATTATCCTTGAAATTTATTTAAGAAGGAATTTATTTTAAAATAAATTGTATGATGTTTAAATATTATAAATTAATAGTTTGAGGAAATATTTTAATAGAGATTTTTGAACTATACAGTAAAGGTTTTTAAAATCTTAAAATTAAGTCCGGTTTTTATAATAAAGTAATATGTTTTAAAAAGAAGATAGAAATATTTTGGTATAAATAATTATTAACCGTTTTATATAAAGTAATATATATATATACACATATATACATATATTAAGGTTAATTTATAAACGTGGGAATTTATAAATGTGATAATGTATAAATGTGGCATTATACAAATAAAGTGAAGATTTGCAAAAATCGTATTTTATCAATAAAATGATAGATTTATAAACGGTGTTTATAAATAGAAGGAAACCATTATAATTGGATAGATTAGGGAAATAAATCAAATTAGGGATTTATGATAATATGTGGGATGTTGTTTTAGAAAAATAGTTGATTTTATTTCGGGAATTGAAAGCGAGGACAGATTTGGAAATGTTAAACAATATTTTATAAAATAGAAAGAGATTTATAAATATAGTTTTATAAATATGGAAATGATTATGTTGAAATTTAAGTATGGATTTTTATCAAGGAAATATATTTATGTTTAAAAGTTGTTTATTTATATTAATATTGTTTTAAAGTTGTTTATCAATATTTTAATATTTAGAAAAGTTAATTATTTAAAATATAAATATGGTTTGAAATTAATTATAATTATTTATCAATAAGGTTTCTAAAATTAATTATTATTATTATTTATAATAATGTTGAAGGTAAATTATTACTGTTTATTAAGAATGTTTTGAAACTATTAATTATTATTTTAAGATGTTTTGAAGTTAATTACTATTTATTTATACCGTTTATTATTATATAATAGTGTTTTAAGTAAATGATTAGGATATATTCATAAATGTTTTCGTGATTTATAGATAGGGTTTATAAACAGATATGGGTTCTGTATGAGGAATCTTATAACATGGGTTGGAAAAACCTAAAGGAAGATTGTAAAAGGGTAGAAAGTGTTTTATAAATGGTCTTGGATATTTATAAAAGAATTTTGGAAATGGGTTTATAAATTTATAAAAGGATTTTTATAAATGGTTTCAGAGATTTATAAAATAGTTTTATAAATGGGTTTTTGAGATTTATAAAGGGTTTATAAATGATTTTAAGAGTGTATAAAATGAATTTATAAGGGATTGAAATTGACTAAAGAGATCATAAATGGTTTCAAAGATTTATAAAATGGTTTTATAAATGGTTTTGGAGATTAGTAAGGGATTTTTAAATGATTTTTGAATTGTATAGAAAGGGAATCTTTCTTAGTTTGTGGGTATACTTATAACATTAAGATATGTATATAGATATTTTTCCAAGTATTGAAAATATAGGATTGTGATGTATCTTTGTAAAGATATTTTCATACATGTATTTACAAGTGATTTTAATTAATGGAAGATTAATTAAAGAAGTTAGTGGTTGCTTATGTGTTTAACCAATGTCGGTTTTTCCTATGGAATAAATCCCTGATTTGGATGTGTGTTTGTGGATAGGTAAATAACCGACTACTGAATTTGGACCCAAAACGTAACTTTGGAAATATCTAAGAGAAACACGTGAGTTATACGGCATAGTCATCTCCGATGATGCTGTACTTTGCGTATAAATCTCGTTTCATTCTCCTAGAACAATGGTAAAGAAATCCGTCCACTAATGGTTAAGAGATGATCTCCTCTCTCATCTCTAACTCTTTATTTCTTAAAGAACCGAGGTTAAGTTTACCGGGAGCTATCAAATTTTGTTTCGAAGAGACCGGGATTAGTTATGTTATTTGAAAACCACTTCGATCAAAATCAAGCGTTTCGAAGTGAAGACATCTTGAACATGACAGAATTGAAAACAGAGCTCTCAAGAATTTCGTTCAGTCCCAGATCGAACTTGTATGGATGAATGCTAGCATTGCATTATTGCTTGGAGGGCAATGTTAGCATTCTAAGTGGGAAGCGCTATATAAAAGATAAAATATAGCCTCAAGCCTCATCAACCGGGAATGACTAAAACTGGGGAGATGCAGTAGGGCTAAGTGGGTCGCTCCCAAGTAGGGTATGATCAACCCTATTTAGAGTCGATATTATCTCTCATTTGTATGCTTCGAGGCCCATTAACGGAGGGGTGATCATATTCGATACTACTAATCAAGTGGTAGGCCGGTCCTGTGTTGGCAGGGGATCCAGGCGAGGTCCTTGGTGTTTTTTATCTAGAGATGCACTGTGACGGGCAGTACCCCGGTAGCCCAGTTATTTATGGAATCCATTCTCCAATAAGCGCCATACGAACTTAGTTGTGCCCAACTATGCTGAAACGTGAGATGCAAGCATTTCAGCTATATTCATATTTTACTATAAACCCTAGACATTATTATAATATAAATGGATTTCTATAGAAATTGTTTTGGATATCGTAAGGTAGAAATTCATCCGTGTTTATATGCAGTGTGTTCTTATGAGATACTTTTGATTTTCAAAGGTTTTCTATAACTTTAAAATCCAGTTGGGTGTGTTTTCTCATGTTGGTTTTCCAAACCGACTCGAGCATTATTTTATCATAATGCTCAGGTCAGACCGAGCATATTTTCAGATTGCTTTGGATGCATTGGAGCTCAGGAGATGAATTGGAGGTCTTGAAGTCGTATTCATGTATATGTTTATTATTCTATCGTGTTGGTTATTTTAATTATCAGCAATTGTGAGGACCGGTTGTTATAACTTTCCAGGCTGATGATTGTGATTTATTGTTGTACTCTGATGGATGTATGTATATTATAGTTTCTCTTGTGTAAAGATCATTAATATTATATTATATGTTGTTCCGCTGCAATTGTGAGATTCTGTGTTGTTTCAGTTTTCTTTTCTCTTCTTCTTCTTCTCTTCTTCCTTCTTTTTCCCCATAACTATCCATCTTTTCGTTCAATTTGAGTTGGACATATGTGGTTTATTGTCAGTTTGAATTGTGCGAATTTGGGGGTCGTTACACTTAGTATTAGAGAGCAAGGTTAAGCTAGAACCTTGGCTTTGGTGGGGCAACTCATTAAGAGATAAGGTAATGGAATGCCTTATTATGAGTTTTGAGTGTATTTATATGAGAGCATATTTGTTAGTGATTATGAAAATGTTTTATATTGTGTTAATTTATCTGCTGAGTGGCTTATGAATTCTGGTCGGTACGTGGGATGCCACGATATCGATATGGGTTTCTAAACACTTAAACATGGCAAACCAACACAGTATTGTTTTGAGAATTGGTAAATGAAATAATTTTACCAAAATTATATTGGGGCATTTCACCAGAAGGACAAACTTTGCAGTCCAATTAGTTTCTAGGACACACATTCAAAGAAATTACTTTCAAGACCAAAGTCAGTAGAATAATTACTTTCAAGGACAAAGTCAACATTCCAATTACTTTCAAGGACATAATTTCAAAGGTTTTTAGGCCCTAGAAACTAATTATTTTACGTTTTGTCCTTGAAAGTAATTATTTAAGTTGTGTATCCTAGAAACTAATTCCACTTGCTAAGGAGGCCCTTGTGGCTAATTTCCACAATTATATTTGTATATAGAAGGAATAACTTTTAAGAAATTATTATAGTTATGTATGGTGTGTTTGGTTGTTAGGGAATGATAGTATTTGAATATTATCATTTGTTGTTTGTTGTTCTAATAAAAGTTGTGATTATTATAATCTAAACAAAGATAAACAATTAAGAAATGCTTTTATATGACCAAAGTTTTAACACCCCATATTTTTGATAGCATTATTTAGAATATTTAATTAGTTAAATAAAATAAAATAATGTAGATTGATTATGGAATTGAGATTTGTGAACTTTATAGGGGTAGCCGTGCCATATAAAAGAGTAAACAAAAACTAATAAAGAGTTAAGTTGAAATAAGTGTTAGGAAATAAAGGAGGACATGATAGGAAATAAGCTCTCTTATACCCTAAACCCTTAGGAAATTGAATACACTTCATTTCACTATTTTCACAAACAAAAACATTAGAGGGAGGCCAGCCACCATTAACAATCACAATAAAAGTAAAAGCTAGGAATTTCAAGGAGAAGATTCAAATCAACTTTAAACAAGATCAAATCTCATTCCTAATCATAAAACTAAGGTGAATGATTACCACATCCCATTTTCTTATGGTTTTTTGGTTGTAAGTTAGATCCGAAATGATTTTGCAAGTTTATGCCATGCTTTGGATGATTAAAATTATATATATGCTTGTTGATGAATTATACATGTTCATATTAGTTTCTATGATATGTTTGACATAAAAACCCTATTAAATGACATCCAAATGCCTTGATAATTTAAATATAGATCAGAAAAGATATTTTAGAGATGGGTTTCAATTCTTATAAGTTTCTGAATTAATGTGGATTTTATATTAATTTTCTAGTGAAGAAAATGATTTATTTGGTTATAAATTATTTACGGCTAAGTTAATAATTATTTGGGTTTGAAATTTTTATATGTTGGAAAACATATTAAAATAGTTTTTCGGGAATTTTTCTAGATTTTCCCTAAGTGTTTCGATGAATATATAAAATTATTTAAGGTATGAGACTTAAATGTTCTATATATTTTATTAAGGAGAAGTGGCATTTTATAAAATAAAATCATTGTTTATTTCTGAAATTATTGGCAGCTCTTTTTGAAAAGTATTTAGTAACCAATAAGAATTTGACAAATAAAGGCATGTTAGTTGAAAAGTTTTCTCTTTTAAGTTAAAAACAAGTAAATCATCCTTTTAGCATGTTCAGCCACTTTCGGCATTAAGGGTTCCGACCCAGACCTTTCGACATCATTGCTTTGGAAGCCAATGTGTATGGTATCAAGCTACCTAGTACGTAACGTATTGGACAAGGTCGAAGGGGTACTTGGTCGAAACCTTAGGTTCTAAAGAGGTTGGAGTATGTTTGTTTTTATAAGCCAATAGTATCGCCTGCCTTGCTTTCGAAAAGAAGCTTTCGACTTGGTTGCTTTCGAAAAAATCAAATATTTAAAGGATTAAAGCTTTCAAAGGGGTTGAATCCCCTAGCTGCCGCCTTTCTACCTTTCGAAGTCATTGGCTTTCGACAAGGTCGGAAGGTAAACTTGTCTTTTAAAAAAAAATCAGCCGTTTCTCCCATGCTTTCGAAAGGAAGCTGTCGACTTAGATGTTTTACCCTAAATTGAAGTATAACCCAACGTTTTGAAAGAGGTGATTTAAAGTATTAAAAATGTTGGAGCCTATTGTTTTAAAAGATATATTCTAAGCTTTCGAAGGGGGTCGGAAGCAAAGCTATCGAAGGGGTCGAAAGCTAAGCTTCCGAAGGAGTCGAAAGGTCTTGGTCGAAAGGTTTTAAAAGAGGTTTTCCCACATGTTTAAATTGAACCCAAAGAGTTATCGAAAGAATTATTCTTTAAAGGTTAAATACTTTTGAAAGGTATTGTTTTTCTGAAGCTTTCGAAGGAGTCGAAAGGTATTATTTTTCTCCAGCTTTCGATGAAGTCGAAAGGTGGATTTTCTTTTTCTAATGTTTTTGAAAGGTTTGAAATGAAAGGTTTTCTAAGGAAATGTTTTAAAATGTTTTAAGATAGGATGTCTAATGTTTTAGTGCTTTCGAAAGGAAGGTTTTCAATGCTTTCGAAAGGGTTTGAAGTATGATATTGAAGGGTAAGGTATTAGCCTAGATAATTAAAGGGTTTTTTATGTTTTTGAAAGAGATACTTTCAATGGTTTGAAAGGGTTACTTTCTAATGTAAAATGTTTCCATCATCAAAGAATTGAGTAAAGTATATATATAACATGGCAAAGTGATTTTGTGTAAAGCATAAAGCATATGTATTTTCCTTGAGTAAGTTGATTCAAAGGTTTTAAATCATTTGAAAAAGGTTTTTCAAGGAAAATTATGGGAAGGTATCCCTAAGTGAAAATGACTCAGATATTAGAATACCAGATGGGCTGGCATAGGGTCGCGCCCTGTACATTAGCTATTGGCCCTAGCTAATTGTTGTCCAAAATTCCAGTGTGTAGGGCTTGGTCAAGTAGACTAAAATTATGATTACACAAAGAAAAGAATATATATTTGTATACAGATTCGTTATCGGGGAGCCCGTAAAACCATTAGGATTAGGAAGACCTGGGAGATGATTAAGTTAGGGACAGACTGTCCAGAAGAGAAGCATTTAACAGATAGTTAAGGACAAATCGTCCAAAAGCAGTAATGTCAAACGGATGTTAGATTATTTGGATTTGTTGTCTGGTAGGCTCGAGTCAGCCAAAGGTTAAAAGTCAGCCACACAAAACTTATGTGTTTGAACAGATAGTTCATTTATTACCTGATATTTATGTATGTTTACATAATGATGCTTTACAGTATTTTAACCAGTTTTGTTTGCAGGAAAAAAGTTTTACAAAGATATGTTTTAAAAGGGTGTTAGTGAGGGGAAACCCGATCCGCTAAGCGGCGTGGTCTCACTTAACATATTAAACCGGGATGTATAGTATTATTTACACCAGACTTTATGTCTGGCTCGAAGTTTATGTTTTCTCGTTAAACTCTCGGGTGCTCAAAAATTGATTTGAGTAGGCTGAGGGGTTAAGGCCCTTTTCAGGTTTTAGTAGGATGACGAATACGGCTATCGGAGGCATGCAGGAGGCAAACAAATAGCTATTTAGGAGTTGCAGTTTTTAGGTTTTATTGTATTTCCACTGTGTTTGTATTAAGTTTATTATGACTATATGACTTTGATCATCCAAGGGGGTATCTTCATATACCACTGTTGGCGTATTTGTAATAAGAATATTTTATCTGTAGCTGGGAACGTATTGGGATTATGTACGATTAATATGGAACATCTATTTTTAATGTAATGAAGAAATGTTGTTTTGAAACCTGTGTTTTGTTTCATATTCAAGTGCTTCTGATATTATAGATACCATTAACATAGCCATATTTAGTCGCTGGAAGCTAATACTATAGATGACTGCAACATCAGTAGTGCTTAGTTTTGGGCCTCAAGATAGGGGATGTTACAGCTTGGTATCAGAGCATGGTTTATGAAGTACTTTAACTAAAAATGATTTTTGAAAACATAATCCTTGAAATTAGAGTTAAGATCGGGGTATGGGATAACACTATAGTAACATACAGTTATTTGTTATATATAAGTATACGCTATATCACTAGACTCCTATCTTAGTTAGGCTATTCATCTGTATCTCATGAGGCTTGAATACAGATATGGAAAAAAGAAGAGGAAAATTTAATCTTGGAGGAGAGAGCACCACCACTAATGGAAATGACCGACCAAATGCTAGAAGAGGTCCAAGTCAGGCTCAAGCTGAAAATGTTGGTGCTGGGGTTCCCCAAGTGGATAGGGGAGCCATGTATCAGTTTTTCATGAACATGATGCAAGCTGGAATTGCAGTTGGTGTAGTTGGAGGAAATGCTGCTGGGGTAGGAGTACAGGGAGTTCCAGTTGTCAATGATTATGCTAAGTTAAGTGGAGATTATACCAAGCTTGGAGGGAAGCCGTTCATTGGCACTGAAGATGCTATTGAGGTGGAAAACTGGCTGCTACATTATGAAAGGATTTTTGCTGATTTGGGGCTCAACAATGAGCAAAAAAGGAGACTTGCTTCAAGACAGCTTCAAGGAGCTGCTTTATTCTTGTGGAATTTTGTATCCACCGCACACTCCATAGTTCCTAGGATGACTATGAACCCTTAGGCATAAATTATTTAATTACCATAGTTAACCACTAAAGAAAAATCCCCAAAAAACACTAGAAATCCTTTAAGTCTTATATTTTAACATATTAAAATTTCAAAGCATGTGAATATCAATATAATTCAGAATTTAACTAAAACCGCAATAAAACATGTTAATTAATCCATTAACGTTTAAAAACACCCATGTCTTATCCAAACAAAGGTTTAAATGGTTATATCCTAACCAAAATCACAAACATGAATCGGGTATAACCCATAACCGATCCAAACATAGAAAAATGAGATGATAAACATGACTATTCACCTTGATTAGTTGATTGGAGAATGAGATAATTTCTTAGCTTTAATTCCTTAGCTTTTTCTTCAATTTATGCCCTTCCTGGAGCTTTTAATGGCCGACCGAAGTTGGTGAGGAGTTAAGAATGAGAAAATGGAAGTTTATTAAAGTGGAGGAAGAGATGTGTACTAAGAAATGTAGCCCTATTTCCAAGTTTACCCCTTAGGAAAATTCCTCCTTCTTAATTTAGTAAAGTCTTATTTCAATTCATTCATTAAGACATGGCCATTGGATTTATTAATCTCATCTCCCTAATTATTCACATTATTCTATTTAATTTATCCAATTAAATATCCCGAATAATGTTAATTAAAATTCAAGGGCATTACAATAGTATACTGTTGACAGCATTTAGGACCCGCTATGGATCGTACGAATGGTTATTTATGCCGTTCGGACTAACTATTGCGCTGACATTCTTTGTAGATTTGATGAATCAAATCTTTAGAGAGCACTTGGATAGACTCGTGTTAGTGTTCGTAGATGATATTTTGATATACTCTAAGGATGAGAAGGAGCATGATGTTCATCTCAGAGTGGTACTTGAGACCTTGAGGGAGCATCAGCTGAAGGCGAAGTTTTCGAAGTGCCACTTCTGAAAGAAGAAAGTTAAGTTTCTTGGTCATGTAGTCTCGGAGAGAGGATTGGTAGTAGATCCAACTAAGATCGTGGCCGTGGATAGTTGGTAGAGGCCACAAACTATGACTGAGATAAGAAGCTTTCTTGGACTAGCTGGATATTATAGAAGGTTCATAAAGGATTTTTCGTGGATAGCAACACCGATGACCAAGCTAACATGAAAGGATGTGAAGTTCGTGTAGACTGATAAGTGTGAGGAAGCATTCTAGAGTTTGAAACACTTATTGACCCATGCATTTGTATTGGTAGTTCTGGAGGGGAATCAAGATTTTGTAGTCTATACAGATGCGTGTGGTACCGGATTGAGTGCAGTTTTGATGCAACGAGGTAAGGTGATTGCCGATGCTTATAGACAGCTTAGACCGCATGAAGTTAGGTATCCAACTCATGACTTGGAGTTAGCTGCAGTTATTTTTGCTTTGAAAGTGTGGAGACATTACCTTTTGGGAGAGAGGTTCGAGCTTTTTACGGATCATAAGTCGCTAAAGTACTTGTTCTCTCAGAAGGAGCTGAACATGAGATAACAAAGATGGCTTGAGTTTATTGATGCTTATGATTTTAGAATTGAGTACACACCAGGTAACGACAACAAGGTTGCAGACGCACTTAGCAGGAAGCATCAGAATGCAGTATTAGCTATGGTAGCAGAGTAGAAAGATTTAGAAGCATTATCTGATTGCAGAGTGCAATGGAGATCAGAAGCAGGATCGAGTGCGGAGAATGTTGTGTTATCTTGTTTAGAAGTTCGTCCAATTTTGATAGAGAAGATTGCTTCTAGGCAGGAAGAGGATCCATTGTTGGCTGATAGGATCAGAAGGTTAAGAGAAGGAACCGAGAGTGATGACTTGAAAGATTTTAGTCTTGACCAGAATGGTTGGTTGAGAAAGAAGGGTAGATTATGTGTTCCAAGAGTGGGAGACATAAGGAAAGAAGTCTTAGAAGAGAGCCATCGTTCAAAGTTCACTATCCATCCCGGAGGAACAAAGATGTATCAAGACATGAATAGATGTTTCTTTCGGGAAGGAATGAAGCGAGATGTAGGCTTATGGGTGAAACAGTGTATGAACTGTCAGCAGATGAAAGCCGAGCATAGAAACCAAGTGGGTTGCTTCAGCCTTTGGACGTTCCAGTTTGGAAATGGGATTCTATTTCCATGGAATTCATAGATGGGTTGCCGAGGTCGAACGGAGGAAATGAAAGCATATGGGTCATATTGGATAGATTGACCAAGAGTGCCCATTTCATTCCGATTAAGTCTACCAAGATGGCACCTATGTTAGCGAAATTATTCCTGAAGAATGTGGTTAGACTACACGGAATTCCTAGGAGTATTGTTAGTGACAGAGATTCCTTGTTCACTAGTGAGCTCTGGAAGAGTTTACAAGAATGTTTAGGTACCAAGCTCAAGACGAGTACCGCTTACCATCCACAGACAGATGGGCGAACGAAAAGAGTTAACAAAGTCTTGGAAGATTTGTTAATAGCTTGTGTATTAGATTTTCGAGGATCATGGAAAGACCATCTCCATCTAGTCGAGTTTGCGTATAACAACAGTTATCAGACTAGTTTTGGGATGGCACCGTTTGAGGCTTTATATGGAAGACCTTGTAAATCTCTAGTTTGTTGGTTAGAGACCAGAGATAGATTAGTACTTGGTTCAGATTTAGTCAGAGAAGCCGCAGAGAAGGTTGAGTTGATAACAGCAAGAATGAAGGAAGCTCAGTCTAGAAAGAAAAGTTATGCAGATAGAAGAATGAAAGACTTGGAATTCTCTGTTGGAGACTATGTGTTTATTAAGTTTTCATCAACGAATGGTGTTATTAGATTTGGAAAATGAGAAAAGTTAGCACCTAGGTTCGTTGGACCTTTTCGTATTGCTGAGAGGATCGACAAAATCGTGTACAAAGTTAAGTTACCGAGTAGTTTGGCAGGAGTCCACGATGTGTTTCATGTATCTCATCTGAGAAAGTGCATAAGGGATTCAGACACTACTATAGAGCCTACTGAGTTAGAAAATTTAGTAGTGGAACCAAATTTGACTATTGTTAGGAAGCCTGTCCGGATAATCGAGAGAGATGAGAAGCAGTTGAGGAACAAGACAGTCAGATTAGTGAAAGTCTAGTGGAGTGATGATGACAAAGACTGTACTTGGGAGGCTAAGAGCAGAATTAGAGATGCTTATCCTGATTTGTTTGATGGTATGTTTTACCTTTGATTGTTTGATATTTACCTTACCGTCATTTCGAGGACGAAATTCTTTAAGGTAGGGAGTCTGTAACACCCCATATTTTTGATAACATTATTTAGAAATTTTAATTAGTTAAATAAAATAAAATAATGTAGATTGATTATGGAATTGAGATTTGTGAATTTTATAGGGGTAGCCGTGCCATATAAAAGAGTAAACAAACAGACTAATGAAGTGTTAAGTTGAAATAAGTGTTACGAAATAAAGGAGGGCATAATAGGAAATAGGCTCTCTTATACCCTAAACCCTTAGGAAATTGAATACACACTTCATTTCACTATTTTCACAAACAAAACATTAGAGGGAGGCCAACCACCATTAACAATCACAATAGGAGTAAAAGCTAGGAATTTCAAGGCGAAGATTCAAATCAACTTTAAACAAGATCCAATCTCATTCCTAATCACAAATCTAAGGTGAATGATTACTACATCCAATTTTCTTATGGTTTTTCGATTGTAAGTTTGATCCAAAATGATTTTGCAAGTTTATGCCATGCTTTGGATGATTAAAGTTATATATATGCTTGTTGATGAATTATACATGTTCGTATTAGTTTCTATGATATGTTTGACATAAAAACCCTCTTAAATGACATCCAAATGCCTTGAAAATTTAAATATAGATCATAGAAGATATTTTAGAGATGAGTTTTAATTCTCATAAGTTTCTGAATTAATGTGGATTTTATATTAATTTTCTAGTGAAGAAAATGATTTATTGGGTTATAAATTATTTACGGCTAAATTAATAATTATTTGGGTTTGAAATTTTTATATGTTGGAAAACATATTAAAATAGATTTTCGGGAATTTTTCCAGATTTTTCCTAAGTGTTTCGATGAATATATAAAATTATTTAAGGTATGAGACTTAAATGTTTTATATATTTTATTAAGGAGAAGGGGCATTTTATAAAATAAAATCATTGTTTATTTCTGAAATTATTGGCAGCTCTTTTTGAAAAGTAATTAGTAACCAATAAGAATTTGACAAATAAAGGCAGGTTATTTGAAAAGTTTTCTCTTTTAAGTGAAAAACAAGTAAATCATCCTTTTACCATGTTCAGCCACTTTCGACCTTAAGGGTTCCGACCCAGACCTTTCGACATCATTGATTTCGAAGCCAATGCGTATGGTATCAAGCTACCTGGTACGTAACGTATTGGACAAGGTTGAAGGGTTACTTGGTTGAAACATTAGGTTCTAAAGAGGTTGGAGTATGTTTTTTTTATAAGCCAATAGTATCGCCTGCCTTGCTTTCGAAAAGAAGCTTTTGACTTGTTTGCTTTCGACCAAGTCAAATATTTAAAGGATAAAAGCTTTCGAAGGGGTCGAATGCCCTAGCTGTCGCCTTTCTACCTTTCGAAGTCATTGGCTTTCGACAAGGTCGGAAGATAAACTTGTCTTTTTTAAAAAAGACCAGTCTCTTCTCCCATGCTTTCGAAAGGAAGCTGTCGACTTAGATGTTTTACCCTTAATTGAAGTGTAACCCAAGGTTTCGAAAAAGGTGATTTAAAGTATTAAAATGGTTGGAGCTTATTGTTTTTAAAGATATGTTTTAAGCTTTCGAAGGAGTTCGGAAGAAAAGCTTCCAAAGGGGTCGAAAGCTAAGCTTCCGAAGGGGTCGAAAGCTAAGCTTCCGAAGGAGTCGAAAGGTTAAGGTCAAAAGGTTTTAAAAGAGGTTTTCCGACATGTTTTAAATTGAACCCAAAGAGCTATCAAAATATTTATGTTTTAAAGGTTGAATTCTTTCGAAAGGTATTGTTTTTCTGAAGCTTTCAAAGGAGTCGAAAGGTATAATTTTCCTCTAGCTTTCGACGAAGTCGAAAGGTGGGTTTTCTTTTTCTGATGTTTTCGAAAGGTTTGAAATGGAAGGTTTTTCCAAGGCTTTTGAAGGCAATGTTTTTAGATAGGATGTCTAAGGTTTTAGTGCTTTCGAAAGGAAGGTTTTCAATGCTTTCGAAAGGGTTATAAGTATGAATTCGAAGGGTAAGGTTTTGGCCTTTCGGCCTAGATAACTAAAGGGTTTTACATGTTTTCGAAAGAGATACTTTCAATGGTTTGAAAGGCGTACTTTCTAATGTAAAATGTTTCCATCAACAAAGAATTGGGTAAAGTATATATATAACATGGCAAGGTGATTTTGTGTAAAGCATAAAGCATATGTATTTTCCTTAAGTAAGTTGATTTAAAGGTTTTAAATCATTTTGAAAAAGTTTTTTCATGGAAAATCATGGGAAGGTATCCCTAAGTAAAAATGACTCAGATATTAGAATACCAGATCAGACTAGTATAGGGTCGCACCCTGTACATTAGCTATTGGCCCTAGCTAATTATTGTCCAAAATTCCAATGTGTAGGGCTTAGTCAGGTAGACTAAAATTATGATTACACACAGAAAGGAATATATATATTTGTATACAGATTGGTTATTTGGGAGCCCGCAAAACCATTAGGATCAGGAAGACCTGGGAGATGATTAAGTTAGGGACAGACCGTCTAGAAGAGAAGCATTTAACAGATAGTTAAGGGCAGATCATCCAGAAGCAGTATTGTCTAACAAATGTTAGATTATTTTGATATGTTGTCTGGTAGGCCCGAGTCAGCCAAAGGTTAAAAGTCAGCCAAACAAAACTTATGTGTTTGAACAGATAGTTCATTTATTACCTGATATTTATGTATGTTTACATAATGATGCTTTACAGTATTTTAACCAGTTCTGGTTGAAGAAAAAATAAGTTTTTCAAAAATAAGTTTTAAAAGGGTACTAGTGAGGTGAAACCCGATCCGCTAAGCGGCGTGGTCTCACTTAACATATTAAACCGGGATGTATTGTATTATTCACACCAGGCTTTATATTTGACTCAAAGTTTATGTTTTCCCCTTAAACTCTCAAGTGCTCAAAAATTGATTTGAGTAGCCTAAGGGGTTAAGGTCCTTTCCAGGTTTTAGTAGGACGACGAATAAGGCTACCGAAAGCATGTAGGAGGGAAACAGATAGCTATTTAGGAGTTGCAGTTTTAGGTTTGTTGTATTTCCGCCGTGTTTGTATTAAGTTTAGTATGACTATATGACTCTGATCATCTAATGGAGTATCTTCATATACCGCTCTTGGCGTATTTTGTAATAAGAATATTTTATCTGTAGCTGGAAACGTATTGGGATTATGTATGATGAATATGGAACATCTGTTTTGAATGTAATGAAGAAAATGTTGTTTTGAAACCTGTGTTTTGTTCCATATTCAAGTGCTTCTGATATTATAGATACCATTAACATAGCAGTATTTAGTCACCGAAAGCTAATACTATAGATGACTACAACATCTGTAGCGCTTAGTTTTGGGCCTCCAAATAGGGGATGTTACAAAAGTTAAATTATATATAAGGGAAATTTATAAATATGATTTGTAAACAAAATGGGTTTGAAATAAGAAATTTGAGAATTTAAACACCCGTTGATTTTGAAAATTGTTTTTGAAAAGTTTTGAAGAAATAATAATGATATTATTCATAAATTATTTTGACTAGAAATATTTTTAAAAAAGATTTAAAAGAGATAGAAAGCACTGAACTCACTTCAGCCGCTAGAAAATAATTCTAGTGATGACTGCAGCATCATCGGCGTTAATTTTTGAGTTTCTAAGTGATGGATTGCTACCATTGGAGTTTTGTTTTGGTAAAACTAGTTTTGATAAAACTACTTTTGATGTAAACTTCAACTGTATGATTTGAAATACAAATAAATTAATTATAGTATTGTTTATGAAGAAATTGAAACAAGGACCGAGTGTTTAAACTTTTAAAATTTTCATTTAAATGCTTTGTGAGAATATGAGAAATAAGTTTTATAACTTATAAATTTTGGGAATTAGTAAGCTGAAAAATATTTTAAATTTGTTGAATATGAATGATGAGAAAAGTAAATTTGAAATTGAACTATGGAATGAAATTTAACTTAAGTTGGGTTAAATAAAATGAATTTTGAAAGAAATTTGACTCAAGTAGAATTAAATGAAGAGAATAAATGAAATGAATCAAATGAAATTGATTTTGATTTGTAATGAATTAATGAAATGGATATGAACTTGAATTATAAAATGAACAACTTGAGTTATAAAATGAATTGAACATGTTTAGAGTTTTTGATAGAATTGAATATGAACTTAAGTTTTGAAGTGAGAATAAATATAAGACGTGTTGTATAAAATGTTTGAAATAAACTTAAGAAATTGTTTTATGGGATGGTTCATAAATAATATTAGTATTGAAGAAATATGCTAAGCGATAATGAAATATAACTTAAGAGAAGCTAAAATGTAACGATTTTATGAAATGGTCCATAAACGAATTTTGTATGCAATGAAATGTTGTTAAATATAAACTGTAAATAAATTGAATGTAAATTAAATGAATGTAAATAAATTGAAAATGAATCAATTGAATGTTAATAAGAAATGAAAGTGTATAAATATAGTGTTGACATTTAAAACTGCAAATTGATATGATGATAAATAAATTGGATGGATATTAATTGTTGGATGGTTTCTTTTGTTACATTTGCTACATTTGCATATAGATATTGTATTAGTACATGCTATATAATTGATATTACTCTCTATATACATGTTCTTATTGGTTGTTGAGTGATTACACTACAAGAAAAGTTTATCGCCTTAGCATAAAGGTACAATGTTTTTTATTGGATTGCCATCAGAAACGATAATTTGATGGTAAATTTCTTTTACCCTACGTTGTGTACGCTGTCAAAAACAAAAGGCGCTAAATTTATTTCCTTCCCTCCATTTCTACAAATTCCGATTGAATAAAAACTTCCCTAAAATTTCAAATCTTGGATCCATTTAATTACAAAATATTCCTCCTTCAGAAAAAAGTTTCGTCGCCAGTAGCCCTAGTTCCGACTGTAGGCGATTGGCACCGTAGTAGGCTCGTCCTCGTTTGTAGTCGTCCCTGTCCCCATTGTAGTCGTCTCAATTGTAGGCTCGTCTCTTGTGCCCTCATCCCCATCCCCGTTGCAGGCTCATCACTGGAAGCGAATGTTAGCCCTAGTTCCCACTACTGTCCATTATCTCGTCACTGGAAGCGAATCGGCAACCATCATCACCAACAGTCCTTTGCCCTCAAAATTTCAGAGTAAGTTGCAGCCGTGCTTTTGCCTTTATTTTCTATTTTCAGAGTAAGTGATGAGTGGAGTCTTAACTTCAAGTAATTGTTATTGTTGGAAATCATAATGGGACTCGAAACTTAATCTATGTAGTCAAATTAAAACTAAACCTTAACCAATAATTAGAATTGTGTTTGTTGATATTTAGATAATATTGCCAACTACAAATAAAACGACATAATACAAAAACCTGTAATCCAGAAAATTCCAAAACTCTAGCAGTAAGCTATCCAAGAATATTCAGTTAAGCAATATCTTTACTGTGTATTCGATACTTTTGTGTTATTTATGGCAAAAAAATTCAAGTTGCGAAGTTCTATGAATATATTCTGGCAATGGAAGATGTCCTAGAAGTTTTCAAGTCTTGATGGTTCTCTTTTTGTATCCTTTTGTAGATATTAAACCTGTCCATGTCTTTATGTAATATGGAAAACAGTCTACTATTAGGTGACTGATTAATGACACTGAGAATTAATAATGACTCATGTGTTGTGCAGAGTAAAAATGAGAAAAATTAATCAAATTAATATGCATATTGTTGTGACTCTTTGCTACATATCCTTATAAAGTCAAGGGTGTGTTGAAAAAATCAAAAGCTATATAGGAGTAAATGAAAAACAATACGGTCTTTAAGTTTTTGCAGAAAAGGGTATAAGTTTTTTAGTGTTATACCCAATAAGTAGATATCAATAAGGCTTTTAGCACGAAAGCGTTTAATGCTTTTATGTTGCAATCATATTCATGTTTTGTAAAATAAAACGAACTAAAATCTTTTGCATTTATAAATGATGAATAGTTATCAAGTGTAAACACTTTTAAGGAATGGAAAAGGCACCTTTTAGTAAATCATATCTATCTAGACTAATCTATTTACAATTGTTTCTTCAAAATATAGTACATTACATTGTCATTTATTGACATCAGATAATAGTATTCATATCCTGCTATATAAATCATCTTTGGTAAGTTCAAAAGCAACTATGATGCCAAATCAAACTTTCTGGATTTTCGTAAACATGGAATATTCTAACATGATAGCTCAAAATCTACCACTGTGAATGTCAGTGGTATCCTATTGCGCTATAGGAAATCACACATCTAAATATATGAAGACAATGTATACACTTTCTGGTTCACTTTGCCTCCTCTGGTCAAGAAATTGTTTTAACAATATAATTGTGTTTTGACTACTTTCTTTTCTCGTTCTAAGAAACTAAATATCACAATTCTATTTTAACAATATAATTACATTTAGATTGTTTACTAAAATGTGCAAAAAATCAAAGGGGTTTTCGTTGATGCTTTATTTGTTCAACTTCCTTGGTAACTCAATGAGCAATGTGTAAATTTATGTTTAAATATGTAGTTCTATAAGTTCTATTTTTATTCCGGTAGGCAGCCAAATACACCTTTTGTATATCAAAATTCTACAAAAGATATGCGGTTGTAAATATATTATTTGATGTCGGAGAAGATGCTATGTATGCATTTTGAGAACTAAGTCACTGTTAATGTTTGATTTTATTTAGCTTCATAATATTGTCCCTTTCATATCAGAGTTTCTTTTGGTTCATATTGCCAATGTTAGTTTTTCCTAGAATTTTCAATTAATATTGTTAATCCTTACATGTTAATAATGTTTATGATGCTACGTTGTGTGTATAGTTGTTTGTTTGGTATAATTTTACTCAATGTTAGCATATACGTGGATTAGTTGACCAAGCTTACATTAATATCTGCAGAATTACTTAAAATACGTCTGATTTAACTTTGAAGCTATATGTTTAGTTATTTAGGCACCATTGGATGAAAAGTACACTTAAGTTCTCCAAATATGAGCATGGATCTTAGTCTTACTTTCAACAATCACATTCTCAAGACTCCTCCAAGAGGTGAAAAACAATTCTTCCTTTTTAGGTAGTGATAACATGTGGCAAATTAACTAAATTTGATCAATGTGGTCTAGAAATAATGCTTATTACAATTTTGTTTTCCTATAGTTTAAAAAATTGTAATTCTTTGATTTCTCTACTATATAAGTTTTTGTGTTTGTTTTGTTGCTTTTTTCCAAATGAACATTTTGATTTTTGCAATTTTGTTCAATATCCAATCTTGATGAGTAGTGAGTTCTAAATGCATGTATTTTATTTGAGACCTATTAGGCTTCCATAACAATTGTAATTAATTTCAAGGACATACCTAACTTAGCTTTTATAGTCACATATTGGAAAGACAAATTGCTCTATGCATCTTACATGCATATTCAAACTCCTAGTTATTTAACTTTTCCTATACATTTTCTTCTTTACCTAATGCAATAGTTTTACATTTGTTAAGTAACAAAACTTTATATTTTGACTAATCAGGCTTTATATTTTGAGTAACCAAACTTAGAACATATTGAAATTGCATTTTTTGTAGCCTTGCGAAGATCTTTACTTTAAACATATATTTGTATTACCACAAATTTTGTATGTGTGTGTGTATAGCTTTGCAGTTTTGTTGCTGGATCAAAAGCAAATTTGACTATATGAATAACCCTGTCTGTATTCTTATGCAACCAATATATCTCTTTGCCTGTAGCATCAAAGTATTTGTTACAACTTACACTCCAAGTCACACATCTATATTATATTGGTAACTTATAGGAACCACCTTTTGTGATTAGATGGTTACTTGTTATCTTGTTCTGGTTGGTACATGTATGAAGCTTATGAATTACGTGACTTTGATAAGGGAAAATACTTAGCAAACGATGTATCGAAAGCTGTTAAAAACATAGATGAAAAGGTTTCTGAGGCATTAATAGGCATGGATCCTACACTTCAATCTCAGGTTGACAAAGCAATGATAACTGCTAAACCACTTTATAAAACTAAGAGGTATAAATTTCCGCTTGTTGCATTGTGGTCTAAAGATGTAACCACCCCAACATTTTAGCCTTGTGAGCCTTTCTCAATAATAATCAAATTAGAGAAAACAATTATTTTGTCATTCGGTATAGCATATAACTACACCAGCTACTAGCATTTCAGCAAAAAAACCATATATTTGTAAATTTGCGTATGCTTTAGTTAAGTTTAGTGTTTTTCTACTACTATTGTGTATTACTTCAAACCTGGCTTTGATGTTGAACTCATTAGCCTAGATCAGTTGCCTATTTATGAATTAATCATTTTATTACCAATCCACTCCTAATAGTCCATTTGACAATTGACACTACCCAAGGTTCTAACCCTCTTTATTAGTGCAGTTATGGCGACGTCCAGGGTGGCCATCGATCGTGCAAGCATTGGTGATAGGAGCGCTACCTCTACTTACAATCAAAGACTGCTCCAGCTTGTACGCATTCTTGTTTCAGTATTCTTCTGTAAGTTATATAAATATAACCATGTTATACATGTTTTATATAAAGTACCAATGCTACTAAGTTATAACTTCTCATGATTTGTTTTAATTACCTAAGATGAGAACACATTCTTCATAAGGTGCTATACACATGATTTTGTATACAGTACTAAGGATGATTTCATAAGGTGCTAAGATTAATCTATTATAAAATAAGTAATAGGACTATTAAAATTTGTGACAAAACTAAGACGTGTACAAAACGAGAATAAAATTTGGAATTATATATGTACATGATTCAACTATTAAACCATATTTTGTCTTTTAGAACAACCCATACACATTATATAATTTATCAGAACACTGAAGATTAAAACAACCCATACACATTATGAAATAAGTAATAGGAATATTAAAATTTGTGACAAAACTAAGACGTGTACAAAACGAGAATAAAATTTGGAATTATATATGTACATGATTCAACTATTAAACCATATTTTGTCTTTTAGAACAACCCATACACATTATATAATTTATTAGAACACTGAAGATTAAAACAACCCATACACATTATGAAAGGCGCGCCATGGTGCACGAAGCGTTTGTATTGCTTGCCCTGTTTGCAGATCGGTATGAATCTATTCAATACCACTTTTCTCTTACCCTTTTCAGTTCTTCCATCATATCGAAACAAATTTTCTTATGAACTTGTTCACTGTTAGTTATTGTTGCCTTAACAATCTTATATTAATCTAGGATGTAAAAATATTCTATTAAATTCTCATAGTATATATGGTCTGTAAAGATAATAGATTAAAAGTATCATCTTTTAAAATTATATGTCAGTAGCAATAGATACATAATGGTTTTAAAAGAATGGAATTTGCTAGTGTCCAACGATGTATCTTATCCTATAATCATGTAATTAACATTAGCTACTATTTATGTTTGTTGTTTAGTCATATATTTTGATTGTATGCAAAGAAAATTCAACTGTAGAAAGAAACAATCTAATCATATAAAATAACTTAAAAATCAACTTTAATAGAAAACCTGTTAATTAGCTTAAAATGGATGTGATCAGGTTTAAAATGCATTGAGGATGGCTTTAAAATGAATATACCGACATGGAAGATTATATGGTTAACCATAGAAATATGTATTAATTAGTTTGCCATATAATAGACAATTTACTGTAAAATTAATTAAACATGTATTAATTAGCAAGGGCTGATGCTAGCTTAACAATTCGTTGTAATTTGCTTAAAACGGGATGATAAAATAATTGGAGTTGTGATCTTCACCAATTATCACTCACAATGAAGAAATTATCACTCACAATGTATCTTCACCAATTTGAAAGGGACTACGAAAAGTAGTTGTGATCAATGTAAGTTCACAGCACTACCAACATGCATGCACCAAAATAATTGGACATCTTTAGCAACAAAGCCTTCGTTTTTCTACTTGATATATTAAATAATACAAGTGTCCACTGTTGTACTGTCAGTAGGCTAACTGGCCCAATTAAATGTCCTTTTTTTCTGCTTAGGTAACCTTACATACATTAGAACGCACAATAAATTCAGATTCACATGGCTAAATGATAGTTTATTAACTAATCTTGAATTGATTGCCACTTCCAAAATGTCGAGGAGATCACAGCCACTCAAATACAACCACAACCGATGTATAAATACCTCCTTGGTGTTGAATTTCTTTTGCAGCTTGTATTTCATTTCAAATTGTGTGCTTGACTTTTTTATTTGTACTTGAACCGGTGTATCTTTTTTATCATTTTGTTACTACCAGCACTCAATAACCAGTCTGCAAAACTGGTATGATTATATATTTGTTACACCTCATTGCGTTTGAAAAATTATTTTCTGTGTTTTTGTCATGTCTTTGCATTTTTACTTTCCAAAAAATTAAATGAAACTTTTATAACTCAACCTGCTTCACTATCTAATATAGATTACACATGTTTTGACTTTTATTTATGATGCAATATTTGCCGAATTACTGGCATAATGGATTTTAACATTCATCTACTATGTAGTATTTTACACTCCATGGCGATGAATTGAAATAGCTTTTACATTAACAAGTTATATCTCCACTGGTACTTACTGCATGAAATATCATTTTCTTAACTACTAGTGAGCTATCAGCAATCTAAAATTAGAAAATATAAGCTCACACTCAACAACTAACAAAACAATGGTGTTATCCATCCCTTGTGTGAAGCACGGGCCTCGTACTAGTTCATTGTAGTTTCAAGATTCTATGAAGGATTTGCTATTATAACTTTAAGATTTTGGAAGTTTATTTAATTTTTCCATTGCAAGTTGCACATATATATGATTGCAAATAGCAATGAATTTGCAATGAAGCTACATATGAATAAAATCATTATTTATATTGTCTATATTGATCGTTAATTGGAGCTCATCTGAGTGCTAGAGTGTTTTTAGTCTATTAATTTACACTATAAGCTCAATGATCGCGCCAATATTATATTGTAACTTGTTGGATCATTTTGTAATGAATAATCTCTTTATATAAACATTGTTATAGCATGTATGAACGCTTATGCTGAACCAAAGTGGTCTCTAAATATTTCTCAAGCCTCTTCTACTTTTGTAAGTAGTGATTTTTCCCTCAATTTGTTTTCTTATTATTTGCTGGCTTCATTCATATAAACAGCCTGAGCACCGACAGCTCATAGTTGATGAAGGTGCTTTGACACGTGTTATCAGGCTTCTTAAAAGTCATAAAACTACTACGAATTCTCGAGCATTTATTGCCTTATTAAGGGAATCTGCTGATGCATTGACCAACCTAGCTTATGAAAATCATTTGTATTTTCAGATTATTGAGTGTAATGCCATCCCAACTCTATTTCTCATGCTAAGGTCGAAGGATCCTTCCATTCATTATGGGGCGGTAAGTTGTACCATTTAATATTTATGCTCTTTTATACAGTTCTAATCATAACATTATTGATGGAATGCAAAGTAAAATTAAGTCAGCTTTTATCTTCATTATGTTTTTATGTTGAACATTATAGCTTGAAACATTAACCGTGTTGATGTGAACTTAAGATTGTCCCTAAACTCCAGTGGAAGTTTATGCTAATATAGTACATTATTAGTTCTGGGTAATTTGGTCAATTGTTAAACTTCATAACTTATAATGATATGACTTCTTGCATTGTAGTTTATTCTGCCTGGATCTAATAGAATATGATGCGATCAATAGCATTGATTCCTCATACCTACCTTAACATGTCTAAAATAATGTATGCACACTGGTAAATAATATACGTATCTTTGAAAAAGGAAGTGCAAAGTATTTCTCATACCATTTTTTAGTAATAAAAACATATTTTCATTAGTTATATATACCTTAAAATATATCAAGTATTAAAAAATATAGCATTTAAAGCATTCAGATGCAGATTCCAATATCTTATATATAGTATTATAAAAGCTGCTTTTTATAAATTTTATTTATTTACTAACTAGGAGGAGGACCCCACATCTTCATTCTCCGATCACAGTGCATGCATCCACGAGTGTTTTTAGAACGACTCTTATATATAAACATATAAAAAAAATTGTTTACTAGGTTGGTACTATAGGGAATTTGGTACTCATCCCCAAAAATAAAGGAGGAAGTTCTTGCAGAAGGAGCTTTACAACCTCTTATTGGACTGTCAAGGTATTGCCTTGTATTTTAGCCCTACTAGCTTTATGTGAAGTTCATCCATCATAAATTTATTATGTTGTTTTTTGTTTTTTAGGAGCCTTTGTATTTGGATGATTTCCATCCACCTTACGTATTAACTTATGTTTTACCGACCTTATGCTTACCTATTAGTTTGAATCAACCATATTTTAGCTTATAATCAGGCATTAGTGGCTCACTGAAACTTTACGTCATATTTGAAATTTCTACACCATAATTATATGATGGCAACCTTTTCATGATCTATGTGTGATAGTCCATCCTACATAGAAAGTCGGATGGAGGCAGCTTTATTGATTGGCCAGTTTGTCGATGCTGATTCTGACTGCAAAGTATGCACTTCCATTATCATTACTACTAATTTCATTTTGTGTTATCTCAAAACCTGTTTCTAAAGAACCTATCTTGAAGGTTCAAATTGTACAGAGAGGTGCTTTTAGACCTCTTGTTGAGATGCTAAAGTGTAAGGATATACAACTAAAAGAGATGGCTGCATTTGCTCAATGCTCAGGTTAGTTTTGATTTTGTTGTAAACTTGTTATCTTTTGCTGTTAAATGTGATAAGGCTTTTTTATGTGTCATGTGTTTGCTTAGTGTCATTATATTCATCTCAATTTAGCTTTGCTTAGTTATAATTCTTAGAATCATGTTGTTTGTCAGTTCAAGATATAAAATTTTACGGTTTGAATTATAGTTCTTAACTATTGGTTGGGTAGTAGAGCAGTTGTAAGAAAAAATGATGGGACCTCGCTTTAACTAAGTTTAGAAAATTAATTAAGTTTCAAAAAGTTAACTAAGTTTATGAAAAAACTAAGTTTTATTGAATTATTTTTTTTGCAAAAGAGAAAAGGGCCTTGTCCATAGTAGTAATAAATTAATGAGAGGGTCCGCGACTAATAATTATGTGAACCATTTTCAATTAAAAATCATATCGGATGCAGCGGTTAATTCATTAACTATTAGTTACATCCATATTTCTTGTATGTATTTCCTTATTTCCCCTTATTTTTATTTGCTTTTATATTTATAATTGGGGTTGGATGATATAAAATGGAATTCTTAGTCCTAGTGCATAATACATACGATGAATTTACATTTATTTATGTTCTTAGAACATTAAAACTGATCCAAAATCATCTAATCTCCATATCTACTTTGGTTTATCAAGTGCAATGTATAAGTTCAACCTTTTCTAAAACTTATTACTACACAAATTTAAACAGCAAGATCAAAACCTTATTCTGTAAATAACCAAATATCTAATTTATTTTGTAACTAATTGTTTGCACTTAAATCATTATTTTCTTTTGAAAAAAAATTGTAATGACAAAGTATTTCACGAATTATTTCGATTTCACTTATGTTGTCATAGCTGATAATTCAAAATAATGTTACAACACCTAATTAACAATGGCACAAATAATTGGATTACACAAAAGATTTCAATGATAATTGGATGAAACAAAAACATATTTTGCTCCTCACATTTATATGTGGTCAGTAAGAATAATTAGTCATGAAAATATGTTTCCATGTATACTGTTAGCCTGATGTTTGGTACACGTGGATTTGCCAAAACCATTCACAGGTGCACGTGGATTGAGTCTAGGCCTGACTGTACACGACTTTGACCACGATAGTTAAGCTAAGTTTTGTTCATGTTTCACTAGAAGCAACCATGCTATGTTCCCTATAGTTGTATTTTCTTCCATATCGATGTATCTTTGTATGTGGGTGGGGTGTTTAACTTCACAAATCATTTTTATTTGACAGGCTCTGCGTGATTTGTGATACTTATTCAAGGGCAGAAGGTTGAAGATAATATGGTGGTTGAGAATGGTTGAAGAGATGTTGTCATACTTGATGAGGTACGTTCTACTGTTGTCATTATAATTTTGCATTATACTGTTTTGTTCATACTCCCAGTCCATTGATTATATTAATGGTTTAGTGCGCTAAGTTTCTGAGCCTACAAAGTTAACGTCATGTATACTAAAGTTTTAAATACAGCAACTATTATTTTATGGCTCGTTCTGATCTTTTTACCAGTTGTAAAGAGATTTAAAGCATTCATCCTCCATCTTTGTATTGTTATGTAGTGATGTAGGCTTATGCACATCAATTACACTATCATTTGAGATAATTCCATTACTTTTTCTTTACAGGTAGATAGATGACTGATGACTGTGATGCAAAAAAGGTTGCAACGAGTTATGGATCGAAGTTATTTTTGCTGCTAGAACTACTTTTTGGTTTTAATGTATGTACTACTTGCTTTAGTTTTGCTATTGCTACTTGTTCTATATTTTGTTTATAAACTATTGATGACGATCTATTTATGTTTGGTGTAAGAATATTGTGTATTTTGATTATGAAATTTCATACGTTGGTTATCAAATATGTGTCCAAAATGTGGTATTGATACAATATGTTGATTTTGAAATGTGGTATTGATATAATATGCTAATTTTGAAATGTGGTATATATACACATTGTGACTGATGTTTACTGAAATGGAATTTATAGAAAAGTAGAAAAAGCCTAATTGACTTAGCTTTGTATACAATTTAACGGCATTTTTAAAACGCTGTTAAAACATTCCACGACGTTTTTTAAACGCCGTTAAATGTTTTAACAGCGTTTTAAAAATGCCGTTAAATTGTATTTAAAAACATAAAGCACGATTTATTGCAACAGGTAAACGCTGTAAATAAATACCATAACAATGAAAAACCGCTATAAAATATTATCTAGCTGGAAACAAACCTAAGAAAGATCTCTAACTGCACCAATAAAATGCTAATAAAAGTTCTACCAAATTAGACCAAACGCTGTTAAATGATTTCATGACACCAGGGAAACGCTGTAAAAAAGGCCATTTAACAGCGTTTATTCCTTGTCATTGTATATCTCTGACATATAACTGCATGTTGATATACAACGTATGTAAAACGCTGTTAATAGCTTTTATAGTGTTTTTGGAACACTGTTAAAGGTCATGTTTGTTGTAGTGTTAGTAGGTGCGGATGGCGTATGCTTCGCATTTGGAGCTCGCTTTCGCATTTCATTGGTTGTATATGCTTGCTAATACTAATAAAAGGTACACATCTTGGATTACATATCGTATTTTTATATTTTTTCTTACGGGATGCCTCATCCTTGAAGATGAGATGTATATTTGTGATTATATATACCAGTACGTATGGCACGTCCGTTGGACGTGTGTAAAGAAAAACATGCATTAACCTCTTTTTAGTGCAAAATAGCACAACACAAACATATACAAAACTCAATACATTAATTATGTCAAAATATCCTCAAATCCACCATCTATCTCCTTTTGGTTATTGATATCAATCTCAAGCCTAGCCTAGATAAATAAGGATAGAAAACAACCAATAAAAAAAATGACATATTGCCATGCAAACATTGGATCAAAAGTTGTAAATGAACCAAACCAACATTTCAGTTTTCAAGATGATAATCTAGTTATTTGTTTTGCTCTGCTGACCCCAAGTGATCATTTGTGCAAACCTCAAACAAAAGGTTACAAACATGAAATATTTTACCATACATTTAAGAGTTGCAATTAGAAGATGCTAAGCTATCCAAGTGCAAGAACAAAAGAAAATTGAGATGCACTTGATTAACAAAATTTTTACTATTTTAAAATATAAATTTAATTAAAGGAAAAACAACAAACACATCATATACGGTCGGGATAAAAGAATGACAAAAGAAAAGCAAGTATGGAAGTAGTAAATTTTTGAATCAAATATTAGACACACATTTAGACGCATTGCATGGAAAACATATACTGCAAATGCATATGCATAATTTTATTATTATCAAAATTTTGGAATGAAGTTTATCTCCCATTGCAAATACATATGCAGACTTCATATAGTTACATTTATAAGTATTTCTGCATGCATCATATGACCGCATATATACTGCAAGTATGTCTGCATACATCAGCATGCTTCATATAAATTTATCTAAATATTATATGCATAAATTCACTTGCAAGTACACATGTCATACTGCAAGTATCATTTAGATACACCTATGACATAAACCTAGGTATGTATACAAAGAACTTGAATGTATACTTCATATAAATGCATGTACTGCAAGTACATGTCATACTGCAAGTACCATTAAGGTATGCCTATGAGATTAATTTCCTTCTAAAATTTTGATTACTTACTGCAATGACATAGTACAATGTTAATGCTAAGTTTTCCAAGTTCAAGTACATTTAAATATTTCTTATATACATGCATGTAGATGTATTGCTTAGAAAGACATACAAACAGCTTGTCGAAACTAAGAATACCAATTGTTTGTACGCATATAATCCAATACTATAACCAAGCTTTTGATTTCATCATACATCCATGAGTTCTGCCTAAAAATTTGTATTAAAAAAACATAGAGAGGATGCACCGTTAGACATAGCTACGTACAAACTGAAACACGAATGAAAATGTGAAGGTATTGATAAGCAAAAAACAAAATTAAATGAATAATTACAGTAGCCCTGTTCTATTGGCTATATGGGCATATGGAAAGCATCATGCATTATCATTGCAGTTCAATATACGCCATTCATTCAGTTCAACCTACTCGATTGATCCAAGTAACTAAGTATTCGTTCATAATATCAAAACCTGACAGGTGTGCGTCAAGATTTTCTATTATTTCAAGAAACTGATATGATACTTGAAAATTTATAGCATTAAACGGATGCCCACAAACATAAAATGGAAAAGGATCTCAGACATGCTTTGTTAATGCAAAGACGACGATGATGATTAGAAGTTAAAAGTTGAATTCCATGTATATTTTTTCATATATAGTAAAAAGTTGATCACCAAATACAAAGTTTGTTATGTTTCAAATTGAAAACTCAATAGCAAAAGATCTATGATCCATACTTTTAGTGATCAACAAATCGAAGACCATAACTCTATACAATTGATAGGCACTGGACAAACTAAAGGAGAACCTGATTTGAAGTTATGACTTGATTTCTATAAGTTTTTCAAATATTTACCACACAGCATGTCACTTGCATGCAATATGCATAGGTTATAAAAAGATGTAAAACGTAAACTGGTATATCTAGAAGTTGTAAAATACATGGAACTAATAAGTATAAGAACATGTAAAAGGTAAATTGATATAATTGCTTCATTGATATTCTGGTTTAGTGACTGAATTATTTGGATTACAGATCGTACAAATGCAATGTTTACTAACTGAATGTTAAAACATATCAAAAAGATTCGGTGCAACTAAATGATTAAGTTTGACATCTTTTTATTAACAGAACAATGTAACGGTAAACTAATATATAACTTTCAAAACAAAAAACTGCAAATTTACTCTGAAATTTAACCACAATATATCAACATTTCAAATCTCAATTTAAAAAATAAAAACAACATTCAACAACAAATAACCTGTACCGAAACTCAAACCTCTTCAACTCAAACTACATGATCTCCTATTTCTTCACGCTTATCAGCAAAAACTGCACTTGATGATCTCTTCCCCATTCAATCCAGTACACGAAAACTATTGCCTCTGCAACATTTTACACAAAAATATGCCATTAATTTCAAAACCAAAAACCTCATCCACAATAATTCATTTGAGTCATTGTGGAGCCAGTAGAGAAGGTTCTACCTTCGCTTTTGAAGAAATCAAAGGCATAAAGGAAGCAATGAGAGTTGAAAGTTTAGGTTTTTGGTAGAGGAAAAGACCTATGGGGAAAATAAAAAAAAATCCAATAGATTATAAAAGTGACATAGACGAAGATGTATCTGATTGAGACTTAAGAGCGGCGACCATCGATGGATTGAAGATGTAAAATTTGAGAAGTTATAAAATAACGATTTCTGAAACATAGGAGAACTAAAAGTATAGTGGGTTATTAGCAGCCATAGAACCTGGGAGTAAAAAATATTGTACTCAAAGAATAAAGTTTATAATAGCAAACAAATTAGTCTTTAAGATGATACTCAATGAGTAAAAATTTATATATAATAGAAAATGCTTAGGAAACACGTATCGTCAATTTATTCAAAGATTCTATATCTGGCTATATTCCTTATATCAAAAAAATGCTTATGAAATCACGCATAATAAGTTAATAACAATAATAAACTGCAGATTTCCGTCTATACTATCAGCAACAAAATAGAACAAACTAAAAGAAAACGGTACTTGATGAGTGTAGACATGACATATATAACTGCGCATGGAAATATACTGTCAGCATTACAGTAATGATTCATATCACAATACAAAAGGTTGGGTACATATCCATGACCAAATAAAGGAAAAGCTAATCTTTGTTTTTGGTTGAGAGACAGCAATCATATATGAATTAAACTTTGATGCCAATTTTTTTTACAAATCTATAAACCATATCACAAATTTAAAAATCATTTTTATAAATTCCCAAATTTAGAGAAATGTATGAAATAAAAATGATAGATCTGTACACATCAGATAATTTATTTATTATAAAGCTTGTATAATCAAATTAATAGAGAAATTACTATCCGAAATTAAAAAAAATGAAAATGAACACTTAATCTGAAATTAAACTAAAGAGAAACCCTCACTTATAACATTCGAGCTTCAGTCCATTTAAACCCGAGTTTGTTGGTCGTTCTCTATTGGTGAAACGCATGATACTGCTTATTGAGAGTTGACTTTAGATGTTGGAACAAACTATCTTGTTTCATCGAAATCTCATAAATCCATTGCCTGAATCTATCTGAGATGTTTCATAGCGGTTGAATATGTGAGATGAGATGCTCCTGAATCTATCTGAGATGTTTCATAGCGGTTGAATATGCGAGATGAGATGCTCCTCGACGTGGTTGCTTTGTTTAGAATTTCCAGATTGATTTTTTTGCTGAAAATCAATTTAGGCGAAGGGAGGAAGGGATGGAAGCATCACTATTGCGGTTAAGCAATTGAATAAAAACGTGAGCGCTTGAAATGACTGAAATAACCGTAGAAGCTAACCCAAATGTGAAGGATATTTTAGACATTTCAAAAGCTTCATTTGAGGGTATTCCCATTATATATAGATATTGTAAAAAAACTCGATCGAGCCACGCAAAGGAGACGTCGGAGAAATTTTTCAGAAACTTAAGGCATTAGAAATCTTTTGAGAATTTTTGGAAATTTTTTTGATAACTATAGTTTGATTTGAGTACTTGAAGTGAATGAATGGAAGAAAATTAGTTGGTATAGGTGGGTGAATTTAAAAGACTTAGAAATTTAGAATCTATTTCAACTAATTGGTTTTGAAAAGTTAACGGGTTTGGGGCATTTTTCTTACCTTACAAATTTCGGGGACGAAATTCTTTTAAGGGGAAAAGAATGTAACGACCCAGAATTTCAATGATTTCAATTTGGAATATTTAATTGATTTCAAATATTAAAAGGTTAATTTTATAAGTTAGATAACCTGAGTTTCTAATATAGCGATTTATTGGGTAATTAAACTGTTGAATTTAATATTTGGAATTGTTTAAATAATTTAATCTTGAATTTAATGTGAATAAAAATGAGTTTGAAAGTTGATTAATTTTTTTTTGAATAAGAATAAAGATAGTAAACTTTTAAAAATTGAATAAAAGTGAATTAACTGGTTTACATAATAATTCGTTTTAATTAATGTGTAAAATAGCCTTCCGGGGCACTGTCTCGGATTTTGACAAAATCAGTTTCATTGGATTCATAATAGTGAATTATAATATGCCATCGAATTTCGTGACGATCAGACGTATCGTTTAGGTGTCCGAGGTCGAAACGTGTGGAAATTAATTTCATGAATTTATAATATAAATTGGGTTTGAAAAAGTTATCTTCTGTATATGATTGAATAAGATCTCAAGACTAGTTCCATTGCGTTCGTAATAGGGGTATAACATATAGGACGCCGGACGGCACGTCTCGCTTGGAGTCTGAGATTTTTTATGTCCTTTGAATGAATATTTTAAAATTAAATAGTTTTTTTTATCAGCCATTCTTGCCCATACTTCCATCACGTCGTTGCCGTACCTCTTTCACTTATTTATACGAGTATATATGCACGTCCAGTTGGACCTGCATCTAATTACTTTGATACTTGAACTATGTATATCATGATATTTATACTATTTTTTTAACTAACACGTTGTTTTCTTCCTTTAACATCTAATTGAGTTGAGATGATGCCGTATAGTTTAATAATATGGCCCATGAATAGATGGCATGTAAATTGAAAGACAAATAATTTTAGCTACTATGGAGATGTAAACGGTATTTTAGGAAATTCAAAAAGACGCGGTTGAATCCTATTCATGAAATTCTCATTATTAGAAGTAGAGATAAAGACAGATTTATGTTCAGTGAATAATACAAAATTTTCTTTCTACTTCAAATATATATATATATATATATATATATATATATATATATATATATATATATATATATATATATATATATATTGTTCTGGTCTCACTTAGCAACAATAATAAGGATTTAAACTACTCATATTTTTTTCTGTAAATTAAAACGAGTAAGGAATTTAATTGAACATTTACTGACTTAAAACTTTGTTAAAACATGTTTAAATAATGTTATAAATAATGTCAGGAACATCAGAAAATATGAATTCATCTGTACGTCAAAACTAAAATCAACTTCATAAATAATATTCATAAGGTTAAGGTCAAATCAATGATATTGAGCAGTGCTGGCGTAAAACCAAATCAGTGTCAGTTAACAAATATTTTAACTATTGCTCATATCAATATCATACTCATCAAATCAATATACCGAAAAGTATATCAGGAACACACTTTTAGCCATAAAATTAAACTCGATGGTTACCAACCAAACTGAGAGGGTGACACAAACAATGAATTTCAATTTGTCCTCAGGTTTCAATCTTCATGTGTAGACAATATATATATATATATATATATATATATTGAGTTATCCAAATATGTGCAGAAAAATAATAAGTCATCAGTTGACCACAACTAAACAGTTATATAATAATAATTCACTAAAAAAAATATCGACCTTTAAAAGCTAAAACAACCATACACAAATAATACAAATCTAGACTTCCTTATATTGAGTTTTCTTGTTTTACAATCAAATGATAGTTACATATTTGCTAATTCCATGAAAAAGTAAAACCAAGACTGCAAAAAAAGTATGGTACAGAAAAGTCCATCACTCTTGTCCTTTATCTCTCACTTTGATTCAAGCATAATACATCCCTCTTAGCAACCTATTTAACTGAAAATCCCAATAGTAAAAAATTCAATAATGCAATTTATAACTGAAATGAAAATATCAGAAGCCTCACACATGACATAGCTATCGGCAATAGAGGAGGGGTGAAAAGATAAACACAAAACTTCAAAAACAAAGCCAAAAAGAGTATCTTTAGCAGTCATTTTCAAGGATGCAATATAAAATTCCAAAGATAAGGTGGTAGAATCCACTTAAGTGTAAGCCACCTTCCGTTTAAGAGTTAAACAGTTTGCCCATCAAACCATGAGCGTTAGTCACATGCCCTTTTTTGTCTTGATCCATTTATGAGCCTAAGTCGCTATCATCATGTGCGTTTTTATGACAACAATCCTATAATTTGTTTTTCATTTCATCAAAGCGTATATCAACTTCCATCCAATAAAACATATAAGTAGTTCCATCGCAATCTTTTAATGAATCTTAGTGACCAAATTCTTGTAATTTCACTGATGCCCTTGTAGCACAAAAATGTCATATAGACCAATTTATGCACACTCCAATTTTCAAATTGTAGACCATATAAGCAGTAATGCTAATGTGCCTTTTCTTTCGAGACTCGTAGTTTGACTGCATGTTAATGAAGTGAGCAAGCAAATAAAATCATGTATTAACTGTCTATCTCTCTCTTTCACTCTTTTTTTATACCCACACAATTCATGTTTTTTGTGTATTATTTACTTGCTTTACGAAAATGTTTAATTGCTTTAGAGCTCTACTAATGGTTGTCTATATTAACTAATTAGAGAAGCTAGCTGGTTGATGTTGGTTATATGTGAATATCACTTCAAATGTACAGCTAATGGTTGATATTTGTCTAATGCTGAAGCAGCAGTGTTGTACTGTGTTAAGAAGACTATGCGAATTTTTGTATAGAAATCTAGTTATATTGGCTTTGATTTTTAGATATGTTATGTGTTCCTATTTGCAGAAGCCTGTACAGTTTCTATCACATGCAATACATGCATTTTCTTATTCTCTCTTTTTTTGTATGCAATAGTATGGTTTATGTTTGTTACTTGTATTCTTTTCTTTTCTTTTCATTTTTGTCTCTCAGTAAATTTTTTGACACGTATTGTACATGTTTCTGTAAGTGTAGAAAGTAACAATAATCAACATCTACTTACCATAAACAATTAAATCTGCAATAAAAGAAATTTGTGACCACATAAGGATACTAAAATTTAGTGTAAGTGATACTAAAATCAATGATAAAATTGGTAAAAGAGACAATACATATATTATGCACAAATTTAGTGCCAGCAATACTAAAGCCAAATCAGTATGAATACCTCGATGCGGTTCGGGTTGGAGTATTGTCAGTGAACACGGTAAAAACTAACAGTGAATGTAATCTGACAGATATTATGCAAAATTAGCGCAGGTGAATGAAAATTAATGAAAAATTACCTTTGATGGACATCTAATGGATAACTGTACAGTGATGGTTGAGCGTGGTCGTCATTAGTTGCTAGTCATCGTTGCTACCGCGAAGAGTAACAGAGGAATGAAATGCACAAAATCATAATTAAGCAGTACACCAACCCAAGTTTTAGCGTTATGCTTTATTTACCTACAAATTCTAATTGTAAAATATTTGTACATACCTCAAATGATTGACAATTTTAGTTAGATTTGTCACCTCCTCTGGAGAGACGATTTAGTATTCGAAACTGAAGTTCGGCAACTTATAATATGTACGCTTCAGCAAACAGAAAAATGAAATCTACTGTCAATATACAAACCATAGTGACTATGATTAAAATTGGTATATAACTTTCAAACTTATATATATATATATATATATATATATATATATATATATATAGCAAAATGAAAGTTCGGTGTGGTAATAACATGTTGAGTGGAATATACAATAAGCAACAATAATGTATACCTGGTTATTAGGGACAAACCCAGCATTCTTGTTGTTGGAAACTTGAATTTTGTTTCCACTGTCTCTTTGGGCATTACGTCATTGGGTTGATACATTAGCATGTATATAATGAACAATTTTCCTTGTGATACATACTGAGTTGCCCTCTGTTTTCACAAAAAATTTCATGACAAAATTACCCCTTTAATTTTTTTTCCTTAATTTATGTTTTACTTTTTTTTTTCAAATTTTCTGTTCACCACGCAGTGGCACTGTGTGGTGCCCTAAAGGAACCAAGTGGTGCCATCGCGTGGAAGAGTAATTTTGGGTTTTTTTCCGACAGGGGGCAACTCAGCAATTGAGGGGTTTTGCACTATTTTAAAATTCTACGAGGCAACTCAACAATTGGTTCCCATTATTAAAGTTAAAACAGCAATGGCTTAAAATATATTATATCTATTTAAATATTCTGAAAACACATGTTTAGAGGATCCAATATAAGAAGCAATTAATGATAAAATTCAATAAAGTCCCCATAAGAGTATCTGAAAAAATGAAGATAAAACATTTTACTATAATCATGAATGAACCTTTTACTGTAACAAAAAAGGAAAGTTGATCACATGCCCACAACTTCTCCATTGCATATACTATAGATTCAAAAGGCACAAAAAATCCTAAAAGTCGTGGAAATATTTAAACGAAACTTCTCCATTCCATATACTATAGATTCACCTATAGGTAACGTAGAAGAAAAGGTAAATACAACGAGGATGTACCTTGGAAAGTTGATGATGTATGTAGATGAAGATCAAATTAAGTACCTTTATTCCTAGCTAGTCAGTAAAACATCTTTGTAGACGACATTTCTAGTGAAAGTTCCGATTCGTCCAACAACAAGTCCCTTTTCTACCAACACCTTGGTATTAGCACTTGAAACTCCTCGTGAAAGTGCCACATATAGTTTTCCATGACCAAATACATGCTCAGGAAGAAAAATACTAGTATTTTTTAGCGTTTGCCCTTGTACCTTATTTATAGTAAAGGCAAAACACAAACGAATTGGAAATTGTTTCCGTAGTAACACAAATGGTAAATTCAAATTTTCAGGTGGCTTTAGTGGGATTCTTGGAATGAAAAATCTAGTACTAACATAATGTCCAATAATGATTTCAGCATCAATGCAATTCTTATTTAGTTGTTTACATATAAGCCTCGTTCCATTGCATAATCCAATTTTCGGATTTAAATTTCTTAACAACATTATTGGTTCTCCAAGCTTCAATTTTAGACAATGTGGAGGTAACCCGCCGGGAGTGATTGAGTTTAGAAATTCTTGTTGGTATAAATTGTGTGCATCATCTTCTACTGCATCATATGAATAGTAAATGATTTCATTTCCAAGAAATATATTGAGTACATGTTCATTGAGCTTGTCGACATATTCATTTAGTGGTGTAATTAATGCTCTATTAACTATGTACTCTTTGTCGAATGCATTTTTTGATAAGTTGGGAAAAATTGTATCTATCAACTTTGACAGTGGATTAACATCATTTTTTGACGTTATGACCATATTTGTTGGTACTTGAATCATTTCTTCATTGGTTGAAGGTTCGGTACCATCTCCAATTTGAATTAGCAATTTTGAATATGCGATATCATTTGCCGCTCGCATGTTTTTCTTTAAATGCAAAATTTTAAAATTTTCCCATAAAAGTGATTTAATGATGCATGCATTAATCTCTTCATTTCTTGTAACTTTAGGCACAAGAAACAATAATTGTCGAAAATCTCCTCCCATAATAAGGATTTTACCACCAAATGGTTCATCTACATTCATTATTTCTCTCATAGTTCTATCAAATGCATCAAAAGCATAATGATGTACCATTGTAGCATCATCCCACATAAGAACAGTTGATTGTTTTAAAAGTTCTACTAATTTTGATTGTTTTCTTATTGAGCATGTTGATGTCACTTTTGGTTGTAATAGGAGTTTAATTCTTGAATGTGCAATTCTTCCACCAGGTAGTATAGTTGCAGCGATACCAGATGTAGCTATTGCAATTGCAATACCACCATCTTTTATAACCATTAACAAAATAGCACGGTATAAATATGTTTTTCCCGTCCCTCCAGGACCATCTAGAAAAAACAAACCTTTTTCTTTTTTTACAATTGCATTCATAATTGTATTGTAGGCCATCAATTGATCCTCATTCAATTTTTCAACAGCTAGTAAATCATCCTTAGAAATAGGAATCGCTAACTCTTCTTCAATTAGCTCTGAAAATATTATCACATTCATCACAATCATATGCTCTTGAGATATTTGGAAAATCATAATCAGTTGTGCTTTTGTTGAGCTGGAGAAGTAACATGTTTAAATCTTTCAAAAGGCGATTTGTTAGAAGCATTTGGTTAGTAGTACTTGAATTTTGGTAATCTTCTACCATATGATCGAAAAACTCATCCCATAACCTTCGCACACCTGATGGATTGGAGAAAAAAAGATAGTAACAAATAATGCTCTCAAAGAAATTGGCATCTTTGTACTTGAGGCTTCGGTCAAACATTCTTTAATACTATCATTGTTTTATAAAAGCCCTCTTTTCTCAGCGGCTTCTTTAAATGTTCGACTTCTAACTTCGTCAACTCTAAGTAAATCATTAAAAGAAGTCGGTCCTCTAATATGATTCAAAAGTATTCTCAAGAAAAAACGTTCTCCTTCTATGGATAGGACTGTGTATATTCTACCAATCACCCTTATATTAGATACTCTTCTTTTCCATTTTTAATCCAACGATAGCGCTCTGGAAATTCACGATATAAAAGTTGTCTTGCATGTTTATCAATTGAATTTGTATAGAAGAACTCTATCAGCATTGTGTGTAGGTTGCTTTCATTGGCCAAAACTTCATTGATGGTTTGATCATTTGAAAACATAACACTTTGTTTATGTGGAAGATGTATTTGAAGACGTTCAACTGATGGATATATCTTGCTAAGAGAGAACCTAAAAATCTTCCACAATGCTTCTGGCACAGAAATCCACCTTGCATCTATAAATTGTTGTATCTCATCATAGTTAGGTCGAGGTCGAACTTGTATTGAAATGCAGTCTGGACCTTTGTAGACATATTTGTAAAGATATTTAATGCTTTTTATACTACTACACATCTCTACATTGATGTGACAGTTATATTTACGTAGTAACTAAGGATTGTAAGGTACAACCCATCTGTTATCTACCATCAACTTTTCATTTCTATCAATAGGAATAGATTTTCTAGTGTCGCGTCTTTTGTAAATTGGGTATAAATTTGTGCCTTGAATAGTCACATTTGAAAATTGTTTTGGATACTCTCTTTTGCAACTAACATTTTTCATGCAAGGACAGTTTTGATTTTGAGTACCACATGGTCCATGAATCATCCACTTCATTGCTGCCATATGTAACTCCGATTCTTCGTTAGAATCCGGTATTTCTGCTCTAACAATTTCATCATATTCGTTTGGGTTAGTTAATTTGTCTTCGTCTTTGAAGATAATTAGCATATGAACATGTGGTAAACCTATTTTTTGAAATTCAATCACATAGACGTGAGCAGCTACTTTTCCAAGTGCTCCTTCAGTAAAAATATCTTTTTTTAATTCCTCGTATTTTGCACGAAATATCCTTATCGTCAAATCCGGTCTGTCTTGAGGGTCTTGACCAGGTAGTAATCCGCTAACAATTTCATTCCATAGTGGATTGCATGCCATTGTAATGAATAAATCGGGTTTTCCATACTTATTGACTAAAGCCATTGCATCTTGATATCCTTGATACATATCACGTGGACAACTAATATAAGAAGAAGGTAGTATTGTCCGTGTTCCAACATTACCTAAATAAGAGAATTTGTTGAAAACTTTGTAAACATGAAATTTAATTACGTAAAGGTATAAAAATGTACATAATATAAGAGCGAGTTTTCCAATTCACAAACTAGGCACTTGCATCATTTTCCCCAGCGTCTAAAGCATCTTGTAATCCTTGGTACATTTCAGCTCTCATGGTTTCTGATTACTCCTATACCATCTTAGCCTGCTGGTATCTATCTTAACATAGTTATCAGCCACGTATTGTTGAAATAATCGTCCGCCTCGAAGAAAAAGCGATTTGTCATAATCTCGAATCTATAAAAGAACATTAGATATTGATGAATATTAAGAAGTAAAAAAATATAAATAATAAATTGTGTTATATATTAAATAGCATATACCTATAGAATATTAGCATAATATTCACGACATGAAAATTTATTGCCATTTTTATCTTGACTATTTATATCCCATCAGTAATTTCCATATGGTAATAAAAATGGATATTGCAATGGATCATAATAACGAGCTGTTTCAGGAACAGTTACGAGTTGTCCATAGTTTGTCTCAACTACAATATCTCTTTCATGTATTTCTTCATTTTCAGCTCCTACCAAAATTCCAACAACTTGTGAAGAAGTTGGGAGAGTATACTATTTTTGATTTGAAGATTGTTCTTTTATGACCAATTTACAATGTTGGATATTTGGTTTTTGTCCAAGTTGTCGAAATACAACTGCAAATCTATTATGTGTACTAAGAGTTTTTTGTAATTTCTCCATGATGTCTCGACTCAAAGTATTATTTTCAGCCCATCGGTTATCAATTTCGTTCCCCATATCATAAATATAAAGTTGTAGAAATCTTGGAAGATTATCAGATGTAGGTATCAAACTGCCTATTTTATGATAGATACTTCCTTGAGCACGAAATGTGTATACTCCATCTTTACCACTAGCCAAGTTCTCGTCAACATGAACTCCCATCGATGTAAATGCAAACATGTGGTTATAAGCTCGTATGTTTTTTCTGAATTCTTTTCCTTCATTTGATTGGTCATTGTACAAATTGAAGATCTCATCAGGTGAAGAAATTGATTGTAAAATGATTTTTCCATTTAGACAACAGAGGTTACTTGATTCTCGGTGAAAGAGTTTTGCTTGACAATATCTGCATATTCTTGATTGTGGCAAATAGAATCTTTGAAAACCAGAATGATCTATAAAGCTTCTTGCACAATTATGTCTTGCTGTAGCACTTCGACATGGTTGAGTAACTCTATGTATTGTGATTCTATTGATGTTGTCTCTTTGTTCAAAATATAGTGTATTAGTGTTCAGTTCATCTTCATTGTTCATTGACCCATTGAAATGTTGATCTACTCAAATTATTGATAAATAAAATTTATAAGTATTTATTAACATGAAATTCAAATAATTTTTTATTGTATTTAATATATATATATAATAAAGAATTATAGTAAATGGTTTTCTTAGTAATACCTTGTATATTTCGAGTGCAAGATAAAGAAATGGAACTATCTGTGCTTGTTTGTGATTCGTAATCATTGATATTTTCTTCACATCTTCTGGATTTTCTAATATGACAATTAGAGCAAACTTGCTTTCTTTTTTGCTTCTCTTTCAGCTTCTGTCATTGAATTTCTTTTCATTCTATCATAAATTTTACAACACTCTAATTGTTGAGCCCATTGTTCTGGATTTAATTCAGATCGACGTTGTCTTTTTCTTCCTGCCTTGATTTGAGCATCTATTAATGCTTGTTTTTTTAGCTTTCTCAATGATTCTAGGGCTTCTACAAAGTATCAAAGATGGTGATTGGTTAGATGTTCTTGCTTGACGTTGGTTTCTTTCAAGGATTCTTGGACTTCTATGGGGTTGTAACTGAGAACTGTAGTTTGATTCCATTGGGTTACGTTGAATTCTATTGGTATTTATTGCCCTTTGTAAGTGAACAACTTCATTGGCTTCCATTGCTTGAAGTTGAGCTTTTTCGATTATTCTAGGACTTCTACGTGGTTTTGATTCAGAAAGTTGATTAACTTCCATAGTTTGGTAGTGAAATGCACGGATTCAAGATTGGAATTGTTTGACCCTAAAAATAGAACATTTACTTTGTTTAATTTATCAAAAAGTAAAGATTATAAACCATTATTGTGTAAGAACTAAGGTAGTACAGAGATGATAAAAAAATACTTAATTGTTAAGTAAACTATGGTATTCACTTAATTTAAGATAATAACATAACCATTCCTCGTAAGAAAATATTTATATAATGTTTATAAATCCTCCTTCAAAGTATTTTCAATGGTTCAGCATACAATAGAATTAAAATCGGTGTAGAAGAATATCCTTAATAATATCTCAAATTCCAAGATACTCTACAAATAATATCACTTATGTTCAGTTCAAAAGTTGTTATTCCTATTAAGGATTGATTAACAAATTTAATCAGCAATGGATATAGATTAGTGCATTATTAAACAGAATGTTTTGTTTTTTTATACAAAGTATTGTTTCCAAAGTATCGTTGTGATTTTATATTTATCTGAAAAATGTTTTTAAGGTAAAAATCCATGCGTATGTTTGTATTTTTTTTGTTTTCAGTTACAAATAAATATCCTTTTAACGCATGCATTAGTAGATGTATCAACTGTAAGTACTATCCCAGAGTTTTGAATCCCAACTCATGTATTATATAGTCGAGTGTAAAAAAGGATGCATGTTAAAATAAGTATAGCTGTTTTCGATGAATGAAAGATATTTGGTTGCCTTGTTTGTTGATGTCCAAACACTTTTGGTAAAATGGGTACAACACCACACTTCTGTCTAAAACAAATTAAAGCCTTTCGGGACTAAATGCTTTAATTTCGACAGCACTTCATTTCTTTCTCTTGTACGCATAACTTTGCATCCAAGGGGTGTGTTGTCATTGTATTTTCTAAAATAAATTAATGCCTTTTAGGACTAAAAGCTTTAATTTGTCGTTGTATTTTTTAAAATAGTATTTAAAGTTTATTTTCATATAAACATTATATTCATTTCTTAATTTTAAAATTCGATTTAATCGGCGTGTTTAACGAATTCTATAATGGAAAATTGCAATTAGGAAGATTTAATTTTGCAAATGTTATTTTATTGCACAAAAAAGTAGGTGCTAATAATTTAAAAGATTTTAGACCTATTTCTTTAATTAACTATTCGGTTAAAATTATTTCTAAAGTTTTAGCTGATAGACTTAGTATAAGAATGAACGATCTAATAGACCGTTCACAAACTGCTTTCATTAAGGGGAAAATATCACCGATGGTGTGGCTGTTGTTTAAGAATACATTAATCACTGTTGTAAGAATAACATACTTGTGCGATTTTAAAAATAGACTTTGCAAAAGCCTTTGATTCGGTTGATTGGGAGTTTCTAGTTGATATTTTTCATGCTAGAGGTTTCAGTCATAGATGGATTAATTAGATTATGAATTTACTTAGAACTGGTAACTCTAGTATTATGGTTAATGGTATTTTAGGTAATAAAATTCAATCTAAGCGAGGTTTAAGGCAAGGTGACCCTTTATCACCTTTCATGTTTAACTTATCCATAGATGTTTTCGCTAAGATAATTAAAAAAGCGGTTGATAATGGATCCTTGGGGAATGTGGGTAATGATATCTCGTGTAACGGTACATCTGTCCTTCAATTTGCTGATGATACCTTGCTTTTTTCCTTCCACTTGCCTAGACACATTATCACTCTTAAATTTATTTTATATAGTTTTGAACTTTTATCAGGTTTAAAAATAAAATTTGATAAAATTTCAGTTTTAGTTTTAAATGATTTTGAAAAGGTTGAAAATTTAGTTGCTAATACGCTTAATTGTAAAACTATGAATTTTCCTTTTGACTATTTTTGTTTTTTGATTAGACCTACTAAACTTAAACATGATGACTGGTTTATTATCATAGATAAAATGAAAAATAGGATTTCTAATTGGAATGGTAGATTTTTATCGAGAGCGGTAGATTAGTTCTAATAAACTCTGTTTTATCAGCTCTCCCGATCTATTAGATGTCTACGCATCTTTTTCCAGATTGGGTGATTGACAAAATTGACAAAATTAGAAGGGACTTCTTATGGAGTGGGGAAAACTCTAACAGCAGTATTAAATGTTTAGTAATTTGGAAAGCTATTTGTAAGTCCAAAAAGGATGGTGGTTTAGGAGTCATTAATCTGCGTAATATGAATTTATCGTTGTTTGGTAAATGGTTATGGAAGTTTAAGGATATTAATGATAATCCTATTTGGAAATAAATCATTTCTAAATATTACTATAATGGCAGTAATAATTTGTATCAAATTACTCATACGGTTATATGTAAATTGTATTTGTTTTGGAAATCTATTTTAAAATGTCATGAGATTTTTAACTTAGGCACTAATATAATAGTTCATTCAGGTAATAGTACTTTTCTTTGGCATGATCGTTGGATTTCCATTATCCCTCTTAGGATAGAATTTAAAGAGTTGTATGAAATCTGTAATTTTATGGATGCTTTAATTATAGAAGTTTTTTCTCTCGAAAATGACCCTCCTTGGAATTTTAGTTTTAACAGAATTTTAGTAGGTTCAACTCTTAGGCAGCTTGCTTTGCTTTATGCTAGATTAAACCTATATAATATTGATAATGATAAAGATAATATTAGTTGGGAATGGGATAAAAGTAAGAAATATACTTCTAATTCTTTTTATAAATTTATTAACTTTTCGGGTGTAACCAATAACTCTTTTAAATTTATTTGGAAATCAAATGCTCCTTCTAAATCAAAAATTCACATGTGGTTAATTATGCATGGAAAACTAAATACTATAGAATTTTTAAAAAGAAAAAATATGCAAATTAATAATAAATGTTATTTTTGTAATCTGCATTTTGAAGATATTAAACATGTATACTATGATTGCATGTATACTTATTTCATTCTGAATAATACCCTTAAAATCTTTAAATTTAATCTAACAACTAAAATTTACGATTGTGAATATTATTGAAATAGTTTTAGATTTAAGTTCAAAAAAGAAAATAGATTTTTACTTGACACTTTATTCATTATTATATGTTGGTATATTTGGTTTGAAAGAAATTAGAGAATTTTTTAAAATAATTATAATCATTTTAATAAATTGATTTTTATAATTTCTACATTTTGTTTTAATTGGATATCTAATCCTAAATATAAATTAGCTAAAAATAACCTATTTAAAGAATATCTTAATAAGGTTAATAATAATATTAAACTATTTAAACATAAAAATAATATTTTGACATTAATAATTGTAATATTAATATTTTTTCAAACTTAAATGATGATTCACTATGTATCATAATTTACTTTTGATCAAATGACCATAAGGATATTTTTGATTTGTTATAGTTATTGTTTTTGTTTGTTTTAGTTTATAGATCTTTAAGTTCATTTGATCATGGATTCCATTTAGTCATTTTTCTAATCTTTATTTTACTCTATTCTATTAGCTTGACTTTTGTATCTTTACTTCTATTTTTTTATACATATATGTGTATCATTCTAACTATTTTCTTTAGTTCCTTTTCAAATACAGGTTTGGGCTAGATATGGTGTTAGTTTCTTATTGCAGGTACACAGGATTGTGGATTGCAGGATTGCCGTTTGCAGTGAGGGGTTCTTCTCAGTACATCTTCATCTTCATTATGGTGTTCTGTTTTCAGGAGGATTCACTTTTCAGCTATGCACTCCTTCTAGTTTTACTGAGTCTTCAGAGGGGCATTTCCATTCCAAATCATTCGCAGTTCCATTTCAGATTATTCGCATTTCCATTCCTTCCGAGTCAGCAGCATGGAGTTGCCTTAATAGATAGTGCTGGCTTCCAATTTCATTGGCTATGTGATATTCTATAGTTTTTTAGGTACTTCTAACACCTTAATATTGGACGGTGGCTATGCCGGAGCTCGGTATTGGGGGTGTAATGGGCGGTGGTTGTTAGCAACAAAATTGGTCACTAACACCCAAGAATAGATATGTGTAGAGAGATTAATGAAGATAGTAAATTTAAACAGAGGAATATATGCAATAGTAACTGCAGAAACAAGAACACCAGAATTATAGTGGTTCGGCATAACTGCCTACGTCCACTGTTAATATAATCTTTATTGTTTTTCTGAACGACTTGGATACAGGGTTAATCCGTAAACAAAGCAACTTGTGTACAAGTTTGAACTAAAAGAAATGAGTACGAAAAATGGCAGAGTGTCCCCGGAGTTCTCGAAAAAAGGTCCCTTTTCACTGCACCCCTGCCCCTCTATTTATAGACGAAGATAGACGGGACTCCCTGCGTAAGCCCAAGAACACAGTAGCTCGACCCATAGTTGCGATCTCGAGTTGACTGATCCAGATACTCCGAACGTCCTTAGGCCGACCGTGGAATGCCGAGCCATGATGTCTGATCGGTGGTTGATTATCAAATGATTCGAAGTAAGCCCTCAAAGGACTCGGAGCGACCCGTAATGGATCTCGAAGCGAAGTCCCCCATGACTCGAAGCAGCTAGTAATGTAGCCTGGAGAAAAGAAAGACTGGTCAAGTTGCCCTATAGGCGATCTGCCCTGGTCGAACGATGAATGGTCGAACCACCTTAGTCTTTTCATGGCCGAGCGAAGAGCGTTCGGTCCACTCTGACTTCCTTTCATGGCCGAGCCATCTTGTTTTCCCATTCCTGACCGAGCGACGACTGCGGAAACATCCAGACCAAAACGAGACAAAGTCTCCCCTAGCCGAGCGACGAATGGCTTTGCGCTTTTAAGGCCGGACCTAATCCACACCGGTCGACAATTGACCGACCGGTCTCGGCTATCCTCTCTTGACCGAGCGATGCACTTCTCCTCTAGGCCGAGCGATGAGCAACCGATCCACTGCATCCGAACTACTCTGTCATGCTCATGCTGGCCGATCCACTCAAAGCCGAGCCATGCAGAAATGTCGAAACGTATTGAATGCACCAAAACCTTTTGTACCTCCTACCCTTCCTTGGTCAGAATCTCTAACTATCACCCTTGCAACCATCGTCTTGTAGTCAGGCCAAGGTTTCGGGTAACATTTGCCCCCCAAAGTGTGTCGTGTGAAACAACACGACACGCTTTGAATCGGTGATCAGTCCCTGCTTTCAAAAGTCGAACGTATACAATCTTACAAAGGCCGAAGCATGACGGACCTTCCTAGCATGTCGTACATTTTCGATTTTATTTATTATATATTTTCATTTATTTATTTTTAAAACGAGTGGACCGGCCGGAGCGAGACCGAACCACCTACCTTGTATGCCCAATACTAAGCGGCTCGGCTTGCCATCACCGACCCATTCTGCCTACCTGACCTATGACTAACTCCCTTAGATACATCCGAGGTGCATGGACCGGTTCTAAAGGCACCAGCCTATTCGCCTTCCCTTCGCTGCATATATAAAAGCTCCCACTTCTCCCCTTCACTTTTATTTTATCTCTTCAAGGCCTTCTAATTTACTTCCCCTCGAACCTCGGCTACCACTTCAGCTTTTCCTTCTCATCCCAAACCTAGTACGTTTGCTCTACAACTCTCTCCGTTAACAAACCCAAACGAACTTCGGCCCTAAATCTTACTGCTCCCTAAGCTTTAATCCATTCCTATAGGTACGAGTCTCTCTTTCGATCCATTTTCCCAAATTAGGGGTTTTGCATGAAGCTCGAGTTCGCAAGTTTCTTCAGATTACGGACAGTAGGAGTCTCTGTAGATGAGGAAGATGAATTGAAGATGGGAACACGCCTTAGGTTTAGAACTCGATATGGTTTTAACTAATTTCGTGGCCGGTGAGGTGAAGTGGAGAAAGGAGAAGGATATCGGAGACCTCTAGGATGTAGATTCTTATTAGGCCACCGAGCGAGGAGGTGTAGTTGTTGAGTTATTGAAGTAGGGTTGAATTGGTGATTTGGTACGAAGTCGTTCGGCGATTAGGAACGAGGAAGAAGGGAGTGTAAGTGGGTCGATAGGAGTTTGTAAGTTTAGAAGGCATATGCCGAGCGACAACACCAGGTCAGTATTTTGGGTGGAAGTCTTGTGTTTAGGAGTGTGGCTACTCGGATTTTGGGGAGTGAGTGGGTCAATGCTGTCGGTCTAAAATGTCGTTCGGTTGCTTATAAGTGAGAGGTCCGGTATGCATGCTTAGAAGGTCGTTCGGCTTCGGGCCTTCGGGTCGGCATTGGTAACCAAAATCACCTTAACTTGAACATGACATATGCCAAATCCACCCATCCCCATATTGGATCATAGAACAATGAACAATGCCGAGAAATTAAGCACATGAGCATATGGAACTGGTTCGGACCAATAACTCCACATTTTTAAGAACTATAAACGCAAGTTCAACTTAATAAAAGCAACTAACAACCTTCAGCATATAATGCCAATGTTCGATTTCAAGACCCCAACCACCGAACATATAACAAGCTTTTGGAGACGGTCAGTAATGACAGTCTTCGAATATGATAGTTTAATACTCAATCACACTTCATCGGTCTCTAAACTTTTAGTTCTTTTATACTCATGTTTGAATGACTGCACTAGTCCACACACCACACAGGGGTAATATTTTGTCGTTATATCTAATATCGATTGTCTTTCAAGCATAGTTCAAACATGTATCTATCCATACCCGATCCTCGTTGAAGATGTCCAGAAGATCGAGCTCTGCCATAGTTTCAGACAAACCTGGGGAAAGTTCTCAGCGGGAAGTAATAGGAACTTCAAGTCCACCGACAATTCCTATGCAAGGTATTTCGGATCCATCAGCTGCAGCTATTGGCCCAGCTCCTGACGTTGTAGACGGGGCAGTCATTTTGGATAATCCGATAGATTCAAAAGCTTCAAAAATTGGCGAAACCGCTCTTCGTCGGTTGTGTACAATTCACAGGATCCCTTTCGATGATGTCCTAGTTCCGTCGGGGCAAGATCGGCCTCACCTGCCCCCAGCTGGATATATAGCGTGCAATAAATTCATGTGCTGGGTTGGTAGCGTGCCACCTTTCAACTCCTTTCTTCGTGAAGTGTTACAGTATATCAGGATTGCCCGGCATAGCTACATCCCAATAGTCATGCATTCATCCATGGCACTTGTATTCTTTTCATGAGCATTTTGTTCAGGCTTCCCACTCTTGGCGATATCCGCTACATCTATCATTTCAAAAGACGGTCTGATAGTCCATCCTTCATATTTCTTGAGCCACACTCCAAGTGTCAGATCCTGACGGCGGCATGGAGTAAATTCTCGCAATATAAGCAGGAATGGTTTTATGTATGCTGTCTCCCTGGTTTTGCGAGAAAATGGCTGGAAGGGAGTAAGTTCCATTCCCTGAACAATACTCGTCTAAGGCACGAAGTGTATTCTTTCTGAACTTCTTTCAACTTTTACAAGTATCAGCCCACGCCCCGAAGGTACTGGGTATTCTGAGGCCGTCGAGGCCATCCGTGCCATTCCTGTGGAAGACCGGGAGATCAAGTCCGTTATTTCCAATGAATCGCTTTCAAAGTTTGGATTGTTAGTGGAAGGTCATTGAACTATTCTCCCAACTGGCATCGCTACAACCGGACCCGCCACAGATAAGGGCAAAGGGCAAGCTGGGCCTTCGATGCCCTCTACAGGAGGAACTCCCAATATATCCGAGGAAGGTGAAATAAAGGAGGCCGAGGCGCCAAAAACGACCGATGAGAACTTAGGTTCCGACACAACACCAATAACAGACACGTCCGACATCGCCAAATCGCTTCCCCTTTCGAAGAGGCAAAAAACTTAGCCTATAAAATGAAAAAGAAAATAGTAGGGGAACTTCTAAAGTTACAATCACTCCGGTTGAGAAAGAGTCATCTCCTCAACATCTAGAGGGTTCATTGAAAGGTCTTTCAGACCTAACCATCCCTGATGACCTACTGAATTACGGTTTCAATGACCCAAGGGATATGGGACTTAATTCGCCCACAAGAGGCGATGGAGGCAATCAAATTCATCATTAGGGAGATAAAACTCCAATAAGTAAAGCAAAAGAAACTGGTCCGTCGGGGGGAATCACTAGGACACGCACGAACACTCACACTTCACCCTACACTTAAGTTTTAGCCATCATGCAATCCCTGCTAACTTGCCTTCGCTTGGTTTCTGTGTAGGTGATATGGGACACTCACATGGCTTTGATCGCCTTCGCGGGTCTTCTATCTTCCACCATTCCAGTCGAGATTCAGATTCTAGTAGGCGTCGAGGCAGAGATGACAGCGGCGATAGAGACTATCGTTCTAAAGATTCGTCGTCTTCTCAAAGGAAAACTTATAGCCACTCTTCATGTCCCAACGATCCTCCCCCTCACTCAGAGCATAGCAAGGATAAATCCGCTCAGAAAGGATCTCAATCTGAAGCTCCCCACGACCAACATTCCGGCTTGTCCAGCACAAAGCAATCTCGGGAGCCTCATAAAAAGTCGGTGGCTCCAGCCAGGCATTCTCCTCCAACTTCTGCACATGACCCTTCGATCGCCGAAAGATTAGCCGAGCTTAAATCCACATTTCCGAAGATATGCTTCGACGGACTGAAATTTATTCCAGCGATTCACCCAATTCTAGGGCATGTCAAACAAAGCACCATCGCCTGCAAGAATGATGTCTATGTTCAACACAATGCGTTTGTTCATTTGGTAGAAAAAGTTTTAGAAGTTTCTATGGAACGTCAGCATTAAATCGATCGCCTGAAACTTGAACCCATTCATGATAAAGAGATTATCAGAGTCTAGGACGAAGAGCTCTCCTCGTACAAATCCCAACTCGAGGCCGCTCAACAAAGTGCCAAAGATACATCCGAGGCAGTCAGCCGTCTGGAAGTCACTCATAAAAAGTAAATTGATGAGGCAGTTCAATGTAGCGGTGCTCTAGACTTAGAAAAAGACTCCATCCAGAAAGAAAAGGATGCTCTCGCTCGGCGAGTCAAAGAACTGGAGGAGCTGCTGCTTAAAGAAAAAGAAGAGAACCACTGCACAAGAAGAGTCGCAACGGTATTGCGAGGAAATCGTCACAACACGGCTCTTAAAAACGAAGCTTGACGAGGAACTTTCTAAAGCCAAAGTGTTAAAGGATGCGGCCCGTGAAGAGGGCAAAAGAATGGCATTGACAAAGATTGATTCTCGCCTTGAGGCAGCTGCTGAACCCAGGAGGGAAGAAATCAAATGCTCATTCGATCTGCTTATTGCTGAATACAACGCTCGAGTTCTCATACATCGAGATTTATCATTTCTGGGTGAAGGCTACCTCGAATCGTTAGCTAAAGCATGGGATACTCTAGTAAAAATTAAGCGGGTGGAGCTGGGCACCAAAGAAATTGATGAGGAGTCTCTTGTGAAGGAAGTGCTTCGAGGAAATGAGCCTTCCGACTTATCCGCAACCAAAGCCCTCTACGGAAGAGATTCCTCCTTATCAAAAGGGAAGGACGACATTGCTGGATCATCTGGAACCAAGTCTCCAGTTCCCCCTTCCGCCCCGCCAGCTGGTTGCTCATCACTCGATCCTTTTGAGCAGCATGTTGGATATGACCCAGAGAAAGCCGGGCTTGATGTTCATGTTCTTTCTCTTATTCCCGAGGGTGAGACTCCTAAAACACCTGAGAGTCATCTAGAAGCTGGTATGCAATTTTTCTCTCTAGAGTTGAAAGGACCGTCGCTTTTGATGAACATTAGATGTATTCTAACAGTTATCCTTTATGGCTCCATGTAGGTCATTCTGATCCTGAACCAACTCCAAGGAGCGATGTCGCCACAGAGATGGAAGAAAAAATAGCGGAAGAGCTTCACACTGGGGATGCTCCTGGACCCGATGCTCAAGTAATCGGAGCACTCGATGAGGACAAGGCTGAGGATTCCTCGCCCGTGGACGAACATGACGAGGTTGAAATCACTGGCGCCTCCGGACCTACTTTAAAACTTAGCATGGGGGAGCAAGTCACGGAAGAGGAGAAAGAGAAGGCCAAAGTTAAGGTCAAACCTCAAGTGATGGAACTTGACGATCCTTTAAATAGGCCCTTGAAGATAATTCTCCCCGGGGGGAACACGCCACTGGAAGTTCCTCCTCCTTCCCCGGGCACCATCTCGCTAGGAAGCAAGGCATCCAAGAGAAAACGCTTGGGTGAGGAGCCTTCGGAGAAGCCGAAGAAAGAGAAAAAATTAAAAAAGTAGCTATCCGGTCGTGCCACATCCAATCCGAATGCAGTTATTTCTATTTATTTTCATAGTCATTGTAAATAGACTTTTTGCTCCAAACTCGAGTAAATTTGTAATGGAACTTTATTTTGGATTAGTAAATAAAATTTTGTTTCTTTGTCTTCGATAATTTTCGCTGTTTAGCTTACTGTCTAACTTGTAGTCGAAATTTGAAGTCTTGTGGGTTAAACAAGCTCCGGTCCGCTTCCACATGACTTGGGAATTTCTTGAATCGTAAATCTTCTAGTCCGTGCTCTGGGGACTTAGAGATTTTTGAGTCGTTTATACTCTAGTCCGCACTCCGGGGACTCAGAGTACTCTAGTCCGCACTCCAGGGACTTAGAGATTTTTAAGTAGTTTATACTGTAGTCCACACTCCATGGACTTAGAGTACTCTAGTCCGCACTCCGGGGACTTAGAGAATTTTGAATCGTTTATACTCTAGTCCGCACTCCGGGGACTCAGAGTACTCTAGTCCACGCTCCGGGGACTTAGAGAATTTTGAATCGTTTATACTCTAGTCCGCACTCCGGGGACTCAGAGTACTCTAGTCCGCACCCCGGGGACTTAGAAATTTTTAAACTGTTTATACTCTAGTCCGCACTCAGGGGACTCAGAATACTCTAGTCCGCACTCCGGGGACTTAGAGATTTTCAAATCGCTTATACTCTAGTCCGCACTCCGAGGACTCAAAGTACTCTAGTCCGCACTCCGGGGACTTAGAGATTTTCAAATCGCTTATACTCTAGTCCGCACTCTGGGGACTCAGAGTACTCTAGTCCGCACTCCAAGGACTTAGAGATTTTCAAATCGCTTATACTCTAGTCCGCACTCCGAGGACTCAGAGTACTCTAGTCCGCGCTTCGGGGACTTAGAGATTTTCAAATCGCTTATACTCTAGTCCGCACTCCGAGGACTCAGAGTACTCTAGTCCGCGCTCCGGGACTTAGAGATTTTTAAGTTGTTTATACTATAGTCCGCACTCTGGGGACTCGGAGTACTCTAGTCCGCACTTCGGGGACTTAGAGATTTTTATTTTATCGATTGACTTTTAATTTTGTGTGTGCGTTCATACGCCGGACATAATGATGTAATTTAATCTTTTGCCATAGAATTATAACACGGAACATCAACAGCTCATAGAAAAGTGGCTTTAGGTCTTTATTGATCATAACAAACAGGAACAAACCGAATTGCCTTATTACATGCCGAAGACAAAGAACAACAAAAGAAAAACACATTGGAAACAATTACTACTAAAATGCGAAAGAAATGGGCTAAGTGTAATAACGGCGCAAATGCTCGCTATTCCATGCTCGGGGAAGCGTCACGCCATCGACGGTCGCTAGTTTGAAAGTTCCTTCTCCAAGCTTTCGTTCAATAACGTAGGGACCTTCCCACGTGGGATTCATATGTGATGGGGTCGGAAAAACTCGCTTCAAAACGAGATCGCCCACATCAAAGATTCTCGGTCGAACTTTTTCATTGTAATATCGAGCGACTCGGTGCCTATATGCGGCCGCTCTCAAATCAGCTTCATCATGTTTTTCATCCACAAAGTCCAGCGATTCTAGTAAAAGATTCTGATTCGTCTTAGGATCATAGCGAGTCGCCCGATGAGAAGGAACTTCAAGTTCCACGGGTATAACAGCTTCAGTACCATATGCCAATGTGAATGGAGTGTGCCCAGTTGCGGACTTGTGGGTGGTTCTATAAGCCCAAAGTGCTGTCAGAAGTTCATCCACCCACTTTCCTTTAACCTTCTCCAAACGTTTTTTCAATATGGATTTGATTATTTTGTTTACGGCTTCAACTTGTCCATTGGCTTTTGGGTGAGCGACTGCCGCAAATCTTTTCTCAATGCAATATTTTTGGCAGAATTCTTTGAACTCCCTACTCTCAAACTGAGTTCCGTTGTCCGTAATGATAGTTCGTGGGAGGCCAAAATGGCATATGATGTTTCGTACAATGAAATTAATGACCTTTTTGGTGGTGATCGTAGCTAAGGATTCTGCTTCTGCCCACTTGGTAAAGTAATAGACCGCAACAATTGCGTATTTCGCTCCACCTTTGGAGATTGGCAAGGAGCCGATTATATCGATCCCCTATATTGCAAATGGCCAGGGACTAACCATCTGTGTGAGTTCCGTCGGCGGAGCTCTCAGAACCTTCGCATGCTTTTGACATTTTTCGCATCTTCTCACATAGTCTACGGCGTCTCGATTAACAGTTGGCCAATAGTATCCATAGCGAAGGATCTTTTTGGCTAGCGTCTGCCCCCCAGTATGGTTGCTACATTCTTCTTCATGAACTTCTCTCAAAACCCGCTTTATCTCATCGTGGGCGATGCACCGAAGTAAAGGAACCAAGAACGCTTTCCGATACATTACCCCATCCTGCATTATATATCGTGAGGCTTTGCGAACGACTTGTCATCTTTCGTTCTTTCTTTCGGGCAAAGTCCCGTGTAGCAAGTATTGCTTGAACGGGGTTATCCATGACTCCCTCTCAATTTTGGTTTCTAACACATAGTCTATTTCCATCTCGTGTATACTCGAGGAATGTAAGGTTTCAATGGGAATCAAACCCATCTGTTGTGCGTCACCAGTACTTGCGAATTTTGCCAATGAATCGGCTTCCCCAGTTCATGCAGGATATGCGAGATATCGTAATATTCAAGGTCTGCTAACAGTTCTTGAACCCGAGCAAGGTAGGGGGCAAGTCTTTGCCCCTTTGCTTGGTATTCTCCTCGTAATTGATACACCACCAATTGTGAGTCACAAAAGATTTCAACCGACTTCACTCCGAGTTCCCTGGTAAGTTTTAAGCCAGTAATCAGTGCTTCATATTCGGCTTTGTTATTTGTAGCGGGGAAATTAAGCTTCAAAGCATAAAAAATGGATCGGTTTTCAGGAGTTATTGGATGCCCCATCGGTGTATAGTTTCCATCGAATGGGGGGAATCACATCATCATTACTCGACTCATATGATATGGTGAATTCTGCAATGAATTCTGCTAGCGCCTGCCCTTGGATAGCCCTCCATGGCAGGTAGGTGATATCGAATTGACTCAACTCGATATTCCATTTCAATAACCTTCCGGAGGTCTCTGGTCGTTCGAGTACCTGTCGCAAAGGTTGATTGGTATAAACAATGATTGGATGAGCATGAAAATATGGATGAAGCTTGCATGATGCAATCACCAAGCTATAGGCTAGCTTCTCAATTTTAGGATAATTTCTTTCCGCCCCTGTTAGACATTTGCTGACATAGTACACTGGCTTTTGAATTCGGTCCTCCTCACAAACCAGGGCCGTACTGATGGCATACTGAGACACGGCCAAGTATACATACAAAACTTCATGGTCTATAGGCTTTGACAGAACCGGGGGACTTTCTAAGTGTCTCACCAGAGCTCGGAACGCATCTCCACAGTCCGACGTCCATTCAAAATTCCTCTTTCCTCTTTTTATCACATCAAAGAAAGGAATTCATTTGTCGGTTGCTCTGGATATGAATCGACTTAGCGCGGCGACTTTTCCATTCAGGCTTTGCACTTGCTTTATAGTTCTGGGTGGTTGTATATCTCGGATAGCTTGAATCTTTTGTGAGTTAGCCTCAATTCCCCGTGCATTGACAATAAAGCCTAGAAATTTTCCTGATGCAACGCCAAAAGAACACTTCAGTGGATTGATTATTATTCCGTAGTATCTAAGTATATCAAACATCTATGCTAAGTCTCGAATGTGGTTGTTTGACTACCGTGACTTCACGAGCATGTCATCCACATAGACTTCCATTGTTATACCAATTTGATCTTTAAACATTCGATTTACCAAGCGCTGATAAGTTTCTCCGGCGTTCTTTAACCCAAAAGGCATCGCCACATAACAATACAATCCGACGTCTGTGACAAAACTATTGTGCTCCTGATCTGGGATGTGCATCGGGATTTGATTGTATCCCAAGTACGCATCCATGAATGACAATAATTCGTGCCCTGCTGTTGAGTCAACCAGTTAGTCAATTCTAGGTAAAGGGAAACTATCCTTAGGACATGCCTTGTTCAGGTCTGAGTAATCAACACAAGTTCTCTATTTTCCATTAGCTTTTCTCACTAGCATGGGGTTAGAAACCCATTCAGGGTAGAGGGCGTCGCGGACGAACCCATTGGCTTTGAGTTTGTCCACCTCCTCTCTGAGAGCAGCAGACCTCTCTGGGTCCATACCTCTCCTTTTCTGTTTTACTGGTACGTATCTTAGGTCAATGTTCAATATATGACTTGCGATGGCAGGAGAAATCCCGCAGATATCAGAGTGGGCCCAAGCGAACACATCCAGGTTCGCTCGGAGGAAGTCAGTTAGATCCTCAGTCATCGAGGGAGTGAGTTGTGATCCAATCTTAAGCACCCGTGACGGGTCATCACGGCTGGCTGAAATGTCAATCGTCAGTTCAGCCAGTGCAGCCTTAGCCTCCTTAGGCTCTTCATCATCATCTCTCGGATCTATGTCTCTGTAGATCTGTCCCTGCTGCCCGAGCCAAGGCTCGAGCATTACTTGTCAATTTTGCATTGCCTAGATGCAGACAGATTTGACCACAACCTTCCCCTTCTCTCTCCGCTGGGCCTCTCTCAGCTCATCCACATAACATGCACGACCAGTCGCTTGATCGCCATGTACTACACCAACTCCTCTATCGGTCGGAAATTTCAAGGTCAAACACCACGGGGCCAATGCTGCCATAAACTCCACCAGGGCTGGCCAACCCAGAAAAACATTATACGGGGAATCAACATCCAGAACAATGAACAGTAGGATCCGTACCCTCCTACGTTCGCCTTCTCTTAACTCAACCGGTAATTCAACAAAACCTATTGCATCAATTGCTGCACCATTGAAACCATGAATGCGGGCTTTAGATTGCTTCAAATCCTTTGCCTCCATCTTCATTTGGTCGAATGCCTTTTTGAAAATAATGTTCACAGAACTCCCGCAATCAATCAACATCCTTCTCAAAAATGTTGGCCCAATCATTGCCGAGATGACCATCAGGTCTATGGTAGGTGCCTCCACCTTATCGGCATCTCTACTCCTGAACACTATATCATCCATCATCATTCGTTGCTGTTTTGCTGGGGTCCCATCTTCTGTGTTTGAACAACATTCAAAATCTGCATGCTTTAGGGAACTAGCATAACGCTCCATTTCTTGCCAATTCTTGTCTTCCGGGTGGGGCCCACCAACTATCGTATTTATGATTAGTCCGCCTACGGTCTGAGCGGGTTCCTCAGGTCGATGCGAAGCCTGCCCACGATTGGGGTCGGATGCCCCCTGTCCGCCATCCTGCGGGTTCTTAACAAATTGCTGTAACTTTTTCTATCGAATCAGTTTTTCTATAGCATCATGGAGGTGTCTACAGTCCTCAGTGTTGTGCCAGTTGGTCTCGTGGAACCGGCAATATCTCCCGGTCTGCTTTTACTCCTCAGTGGATTCCTTTGGGTGCGGCTTTCGATATTGAAATGTGTTACAAGTTGATAAGTAAATCTTTTCGAGAGATGCGTTCAGAGGAGTGTATTCAATATATGTCGGGATTCTAAGTTTCCACTTTCCTGCCTCCCTCTTCTTACCGGAACTTCCTCCTCCGGATCCTTTAGACTGCTTGGGCTTGTTTTGAACATTAACCTGGACCTTTCCAGAATTGTCGCCAGATTATTTCACTGAAATATTGCTTTGCATCATACCTTTCCAGGCCCTAGTGCATTGCCTCGCCTCATCCACCTGGCTTCCTCCCTTCTCATGAATTGGTGCGCCTTTGAATAAAACCGCTCCAAGGTAGCCGGAGGTTTTCCTGCCAGCCAATCACCAAATTCCGAGTCTGGATCTACTCCTCGCATCACGGTCATGAGAATAGCATGGTCATCTGGGTTGCTAACTTCGGTAGCAGCTACATGAAATCTCTATAAATACTCTTTAACGACTCCCCTGGAGCCTGGATCACACTGGATAAAGGCATCACGTCCTTTGGGCGAGTGGTATGAATTCTGAACTGTTCCACAAATTTCGCCGCTAACTCATCGAACCTGGAGATCGATCGTGGAGGAAGTCTGGTTGTAACGACCCTGAATTTTTGACATTTGAAATGTGAATATTTAATTAAATTTAAATATTTGAATGTTGATTTAACCTGAATTTCAAATGTATCTGTTCATTTGGCAATTTAAATAATTGAATTTAATTATTGAAACTGGGTAAAAAATTTGAATCTTCAGTTTTGAGCTGATTAAAAATAATATGAAGTCTTGGAAAATTCATATTGATTATTCTGTAGATAATGAAAGCTTCAGAATTGAATTTGACACTGATTTGTTCAGTTTTGAAATTTTTTCGTTTAAATTGAATTTGAAAATAGCGTTCCAGGGCAAGGTCTCGGAATTCGACAAAACTAGTTCCATTGGATCCGTAATATTGTATTATTATCGGATTTCAATTTTCGTAATGTTCAGAGTGATCATTTGGCCGTACGATAAGCAAACGCGCTGAAATTAAATCGAAAATTTAATATTATAACTGGTCCAAAAAGCTATCTTCTCCACACGATCGAATTTGGACACGAAACCTTTTCCATTGTGTTCAAAATAGGCATATAACATTACAAACGCCTAGCGGCACGCCTCGATAGGAGGTCAAGATTTTGAGTTGCATTTTCAAGACGGTTTGAATTTGAATTTAAATTAAATCTTTATATTAGTCAACCATCGGTTGATATTATTTCACATTGATACTTTTTTCCTTTCCATTTAAAATACTGTAGCCTGTTAACTTCAGCACGTAAACGTCTACTCTTGTCCCCTTCGTTTCATTTATCACGCAAGCAGACCATTTCAAAAGAAAACCATCTCGTTCAAAATAAATAATGGCGACTGCCTTAACTTCAAATTTCCCCAAATCAAATCGCGAATTACCATTTCGAACCGAAGCCACCTCATTCTTTTTATCGTTCCCTTTCCCTCTTATCTGCAAATTGAAAAATCGAATCCTTCATGAAATCAAAAATTAGGAAAATGGCGACTACTTCTGTTCGAAATCGAAACCACAACTCGCGTTTGTCGAGTCGAGCAGGGCAGGGTGCTCGCGACGTCGTGATCGAGTTTTAGGGTTCGTGATGGATTGCCGCGACAAGGCAACGACGCATTTTTTCACGCGTTTGATCGAGCAGACAAATAGAAGTAGGGAAGCTTGGTTCGTTCGTTCGACTGGTGGTGGGTTTTCGTGTGCTCAGATGCGATGGTGGTCGCGAGTGCTTCGCCACGAGGATCGAATGGCGGCTAGCAGTCAGGGGAGTCGCGATCTCGCGAAGAGGTGCGAGTGGAAATCGAGGCCGAAGTCGAGCAGAAGGTTGGAGTGCGTTCGACTGTGATGGTGGATGAAGTTCGTGCTCGATAGTGAAGGTATTTTCCATTTTGTTTAAATTTAATTTTTTTTGAAATATATATATAAATAAAAGAAAAAATATTACAGTAAGGTGTTAAGCATTCTGCAGTATTTTTCCAATTTAAAAATTTATTTAATAAATACATGTATATGTAGTCTATATATATATATAAAGTTAAAACAAAAAACCTTTTAAGGGAAATTATAAATATATATATATATATATATAGTCAAACTTAGATTTTTGGGATGTGCATAAATAAATATTTATCTAAGCATATAATTAAACAGAGAAAGGAATGTAAAAAAAAATCAGATTTTTAAATTTTACAAATATATATGTGTATAGCCGAGAAGATTTTACAGTAAAGAAAAGATTTGTTAGTTTAAAATTAAATTATTTGATTTAGTAAAATTATCAAAGGAAATTTAGTTTTAATTTAAAATTTTGTAGTATGGAGATAACTTATTGGTTTAAAATAAAAACACTGGTGGATTGAAAATTATCAAATGAAAAATTAATTTGTTCGATTATTTCGAATATTAATAAATTGTATAAAATTGTTTATAAAAGGTCTAAAATGGAGAAACAAGTCGGAAATGGAAAATTGATTGCAAATTAAAGGTGAGATCTTCTCACTCAAACTGAAAGTTGGATTTGCAGTTATTGATTGATTGCTGTTTGGATGTGATACTATATGTATAGTAGTATATAGCAATATATATATATTGGAATATGTATATATTGGAGTTGATTGATTTCCCGCATTATATAGCGGATGAGACCCTATTGCGCCGCATAATAGCGGATGATATTTAATAAATCCCATATACCACGATATTCCACCTCGAAGTGGAATTGGTATTGTGCTAACATCTATGGATGCAGGGAAACGGGTTGGAGGGATCCAACTGGATTCCTCAAATTTTTTGAATATTATTTCATATGTGAATGATGTGATTTATTGATAATCTGTGGATGATTTATTGATAATTCAATTTGTTGAAGGCTAAAAATTTAACCGAATGTATTTTTGGTATCGTTGGATACCAGAAATGAATATAAATTGGATTTTGAAATAAAGTGGAAAACTTTAAGTGAATTTATTTTTAAGAATTGAATTTATTTGAAAGAAGGAATTTTTAAAGTATTAAAATTGATTTTCGAAACTCTTACCGAATAAATTTCAAAATACAGGAAAAGATATTAATAAATGAGTTTTGAATAAAAAGTTGAAGAATTCATTTAAAAAACGGAATTTTAAATAGTTTTGGAAAGAATAAAGGAATTTATAAAAAAAGGGATAAATCTCTAGAAATTAGTTTGATAAATGATTGGGTATTTGAGAAATAAATCTTTGGGTAATCGATATGAGAACTTATTTGGTGTTGAATTAAAATGGACTTTTGTGTTGAAATAAATTCGGGAACCGATTTGTAATTGATTTAGTGTTGAAGTAAATTTCAAAATCAATTTGGAATTTGATTTTGGGGTAAAAAGTAAATATTTGGAAATGTAAATTCAAGTGGAATTTATAAAGGAAAGGGAAATTTGTTTTAAAAATAAACACTGATTTATTTTTAAAGTGTAAAAGTAAATTTACGGATTTGGAACGTAAATTTAAAATAAATTGATAAGGATTTATTAAATTGGTTTAAATGGACCATTTTGAAGTGAAAGTGTATTTTCACTATAAAGCCGAGTTGGTTTCTAAAGTACCTTTTAAAAATATAAATTTAAGGTTCTTAAGTTGGGTTTTAAAAGAAATATTTGGAAATGTATTCCGTGCAAGGAAATTGATTTGAAATTGATTTTCAAAAGTTGAAAAGTGAAAATTGATTTGAAATTTGTTTTCAAAGTGTTGAAGTGTGGAAAAATATATATCTTGTGAAGATATTTTGAAATAAATAATTTGGGAAAATTATTTAAATCTGATGATTGTTGTGAATATTGTTGATAGTTAAATCACCGACTATCAATATTTGCCTTTGAAATGGCACTTGAATTTGTGTTTAAAACAAACGCTTATTGTTCGGTTTAGCCGGGAAAGGACCTTTGTGTCATATAACCCATTCCAAATTAGTAATACGACGATATGGATCGTATTGAAGACCGGTGTAAAGATCGGGTATTTTCAAAAATGAAAGGACAACCTGTCGAATGTCTTTGCACCGAGTTGCTCCGGTATAGAGATTTATATCACTCTTTTTGTGATGGGAAGTCCGATCGGGATTGTGAATACCCAGATTGCAAGGGCTTCTTGGGAAGTGCCTTCGGTTCTGTTCGAACCCGGAACAGACTTGTATGGTTACGTGTCTGACATTACATTTTGAGATATAAAGCTGGTTTCTTTCAAATACATTTCTGTTGGTGGCGGAGAATTTATTCTCTTAGCTTAACACCCTTCTCTGAGACGTATGAGCTCAGAGGTTATGTAGTTGAAATTTATCAGCGATATATTCCCAATTTGGTAATGTGGCATGCTGAGTGCTGCTGTGTGTTGATCATTTGTGATCAAAGCACGGCTTTGTGAAAAAGCGTAGCTTTGTGGACGAGACTTCGTCAGACCTTACACCCCGGAAATGGTCGAAACAGGAATATGCGGCAAGGTTATGAGGGTCGCGCCCTTTAGGGTATGTCATTTACTTCTGGAAAAGGGTGGTTTCAGGTATGGAGCCCTGGTATTTAACCTATGTGGATACTCCGATCTCATTTATTGTGTGATTGTGTGTTTATCGAGGCGCCTCGGATGAAGGTCTTAAAGGACCGGGTGGTGGCATATTCGTGAGTTACCTGTTATAGGGGTAACCCGGCCTTGTGTTGGCAGAGAGCAGTTGTCTCTCGGGACGTCCAGCCAGAAGCGATCCCATGTGGCAGGAGGAAGTTCCTTAGCCTGACCATTTGTTGGAAATCCAATTCCCAATATGAAATTGTACGGTTTTAGTTGTAGAACCTGCCATTTACTTATGTTGGCGCCCCACTGTTTAGATGGTAGCTATAGTAGGCATAGTTCGGAATGTCTATGCTGGCTAAGATTAATATTATACTTTCGAAATGTTTTCCATACTAGACATTAATAATAATAATCCAATGATTTGCGTAGTAAGCATCTTTGACTATCATAAGAAGAAATCTCCTCCAATTCTGCGTTTGCATTGTGTGTGGCGGGAGGTCTTATGGTAGTTTCATTTTCCAAAAGCATTGCGAATTAATTTTCTTTTCTTTGTGAAGATAACTGTTTTACGATCTCACACCAGTCACCATGACTGACTCGGAGTTTATTGTTTCCTTTCTAAACTCAGGGTGCCCATAATTTTCCACACGGGCAGCCTAGAGTTATGTTATCAGGATATTCTGGATATTCTGGAGCTTTGGAGACAAGCTGGATGGCGAAGCATACTCCCGTACTAGTTTATTTATTGCACTGCGTATTCTGTATAAGGACAAGTTTATATAACTGTCCATTGTTTGTATTGAGTTGTATATTGACTCTGATGATGTAATATATAAACCGATATAGTTCTTTGTTTAAAAGACTAGTGATTATCTATTATATTTTGTTCCGCTGCGAATGTGAGATTCTGATATTGTTTCTGTTTCTGTGTTTTTCTGTTCTCCTTTTCTTCTGTCTTCTTCTACCTCTTCTTTTAACCCTAATGGTTCGGTTTTCCGGCATTCGATTGCGCAGCATTTGATACAGTGGACGTATTGATGTCGACTTTCGAGCATCGAAAAGTCGTATCGTTACATGTGGTATCAGAGCAGCCGGTTAAGCGATAACCCTGGCTCTGTTGGGTGTTACTCATTAGAGATAGAATGAGTTTGAGTGTAATAATAGATATGAGTGCGTATTTGTTAGTGAATACAAAATTTGTTTTGTATTGTGTTGACTTATCGGTTGATTGTTTATAGATTCTGGTCGGTGCAGTCTGGCCAACTGTAATCGATAGGGGTTTCTAAACTCTTAATTAGATAAACTGACACAGTATTGTTTTAAATAGGGTAAATGAAATAATTTTGCCAAAAACTATTTTTTTGTATAGAAAAGAAATCATTTTCCTATGAATTATTGTAGTATATGGATGTTTGGTTGTTAGGAAGTGATAATATTGAATTATTATCATTATTATATGGAACTGAATAAAAATAATAATGGTATAACTAAAGATTTGAAGATAAATTCCTTTGACAAATGAAATTTATAAATATGAATTAAGAATATAAGGAAATGAATTCATATACAAATGAGATTTGTAAATATAAATTGTAAATGAGATTTATAATTGGAAATAGAATTCCAGGAAAAGTATTTGAGAATAAATTCATTAATCTAATGAAATGGTAATGTGAATTTATAAATGAGTTCTCTAAATTAAAATAAAGTGCCAGAGTAATTGTTTAAAAGACTCTGGGATTTCTTTAAATTGTTTTGGAATGTAAATAAGTTAATAACTTATACAATTTGAATTTTGATAGAATAAATTTAACTTAAAGGATGGAGTTAAATTAAAGTAAGTATAAGTGAATCAATTAAATAAAGTGAAAGTTGATTTGGAATAAGAATCAGATTGAAAAGAAATGAATTTGTGAATGAACAAATGAGTTTACATTTGTAAATAAATGAACTGGAAATTGAAAAATGGAATGAGATTTGATTTGAATCAAGATGAATAAAAGTCCAAACTTGAAAAAAATAAAATAAAATGGATTGACTTCAAGTAAACTAACTTGATAAATTATTAATTCATGAAATGATGAATTGGAAGTTGAACTAGTTAAATTAAAATTGAATTGTGAGCTTAATAAAATGGTTTGGATTTGTATATAAATTCAAGTAGTATAAATAAATTGAAAATTTCCTTGTTATAAATTAAGTAAATTCGAGATGAATTGAATATGGAAATTTGAAATTTAAAATGAATAAGTGAATGTACTAATTGAATTGAATTAGTAAATGGAATAGATTTGATAAATGAAAACCAATCAAAGAAAATAAATTGGAAATTGTTTATGAGGAAAAAAATAAATGTTAAACTTGAGTTTTGAATTGAAATAGCTTAAGTAAATATTGGACAATAACTCAATTTAAGTGAAACTTTGAAATGGTTTGAATGAAAACTTAGTTGATTAATGAGTTGAAAATGTGAAATTGAATAGTGATAAATATATAACTTCAGTAATGAAGTGAAAATAAATACAAGAAGTGTATATAAATATTTGCATTGTTGTTGTCGAGTTTTGTACAATGGTATTAAACAAATCGAATGGTTTTGTGAATATGAAATGTAAATTTAATTAAATGGAAATGGTCGTAAGCAATTTGATTTGTATAGAAACCATTGAATTGTATATAAATTAGATGAACGCAATTTAATTTGTATTGAAACTTTATAAATTGCTAATGGAAATTGTTTTGGATGTATTGCTTATGAAATTTATGTATTTGCTATTGAAATAAGTGAAATGTAAATGAATTTCCTATATTTGTCACTGACGTGTTGAAACTGAGTAAGTACAGGTTTTTGGAAGCCATTTGGCTGCATTTTGATTTCGCGAAATGCTAATAAATAAACTGCTTTGCTTAAAATGCTAAAAAGGTACGCCTACGCAATAAAAATAGGAAATATGAACTGTTTTTCTGCTTTTCCGACCGAGTGGGTCGATGTATATATATTTATATCTTTTGTCAAATTGCAAAAGCTCCTCCGTACAAATGAGACTCCGCCAAAATTTTCCGAAAATTTTGGGAGTTAGAAAAATTTGGAAAATTTTTGTTAACTGAAATTTGATTTTCAAATTGTAATGGAAATGTAAGAATTGAACTAGAAAAGTGAATTTTTAGTTTTTAAAGGTAAAATGAATTCAAATAGAATTGAAATTGTAATTGAATTCAAATGAGATTGAAAATACAAAGTTGAATGGAAATGAAATTATAACTTTGTTGGTGAAGTGAAAATAAATATAAGAAATACTTATATTGAACTTAAGAAAGGAATGAAGAGAATTCTTAAGTAAAATTTAGAATTGAAAAATAGTCTAAGTTAATAAGTGAATGAAATTTTAACTTGAATGTTGTAATTGGACATAATTGTTAAGTAAAATATACAGGGTATTTGGAATTGGATTTTTTTATTTTGAAGAAAATTTGAATTTGTTCGACAAGAGGTATGTATTTAAATTTCAGTATGAAATTTGATCTTTTCTTGTCTAGCCGCTTGGCTTTCCTTTCTCTTTTTGAAATCTGAGGGTCTATAAGGACATTTTGTAGTTGTACCGAGCTAGCCGCGCAAAGGAGACGCTGGCGAAATTTTTCGGAAATTTAGAGAGTTAGAGAATTTTTGAGAATTTTTGGATAATTTACAATTTGAATTTAAATTTAAATTTGATATGTGAAGTAAATAAAGTTGTTTGAAACTATGAAAATGTTTGGAAAGTTAGTTGAAGTGATAACGAATCTTTAATAAAAAGATTTGTTTTGAAAATTTGATAAAACTGTTTGGTTTTGGTAAAAATGATAAACGGGTATTGAATCTTTCTTCTTAACTTGTAATTTCGGGACGAAATTCTTTTAAGGGGGGAAGATTGTAACGACCCTGAATTTTTGACATTTGAAATGTGAATATTTAATTAAATTTAAATATTTGAATGTTGATTTAACCTGAATTTCAAATGTATCTGTTCATTTGGCAATTTAAATAATTGAATTTAATTATTGAAACTGGGTAAAAAATTTGAATCTTCAGTTTTGAGCTGATTAAAAATAATATGAAGTCTTGGAAAATTCATATTGATTATTCTGAAGATAATGAAAGCTTCAGAATTGAATTTGAAACTGATTTGTTCAGTTTTGAAATTTTGTCGTTTAAATTGAATTTGAAAATAGCGTTCCGGGGCACGGTCTCGGAATTCGACGAAACCAGTTCCATTGGATCCGTAATATTGTATTATTATCGGATTTCAATTTTCGTAATGTTCGGAGTGATCGTTTGGCCGTACGATAAGCAAACGCGCTGAAACTAAATCGAAAATTTAATATTATAACTGGTCCATAAAGCTATCTATTCCACACGATCGAATTTGGACTCGAAACCTTTTCCATTGTGTTCGAAATAGGCGTATAACATTATGAATGCCTAGCGTCACGCCTCGATAGGAGGTCAAGATTTTGAGTTGCATTTTCAAGACGGTTTGAATTTGAATTTAAATTAAATCTTTATATTAGTCAACCATCGGCTGATATTATTTCACATCGATACTTTTTTCCTTTCCATTCAAAATACTGTAGCCTGTTAACTTCAGCACGTAAACGTCTACTCTTGTCCCCTTCGTTTCTTTTATCACGCAAGCAGACCATTTCAAAAGAAAACCATCTCGTTCAAAATAAATAATGGCGACTGCCTTAACTTCAAATTTCCCCAAATCAAATCGCGAATTACCATTTCGAACCGAAGCCACCTCATTCTTTTTATCATTCCCTTTCCCTCTTATCTGCAAATCGAAAAATCGAATCCTTCACGAAATCAAAAATTAGGAAAATGGCGACTGCTTCTGTTCGAAATTGAAACCACAACTCGCGTTTGTCGAGTCGAGCAAGGCAGGGTGCTCGCGACGTCGTGATCGAGTTTTAGGGTTCGCGATGGATTGCCGCGACAAGGCAACGACGCATTTGTTCACGCGTTCGATCGAGCAGAAAAATAGAAGTAGGGCAGCTTGGTTCGTTCGTTCGACAGGTGGTGGGTTTTCGTGTGCTCAGATGCGATGGTGGTCGCTAGTGCTTCGCCACGAGGATCGAATGGCGGCTAGCAGTCAGGGGAGTCGCGATCTCGCGAAGAGGTGCGAGTGGAAATCGAGGCCGAAGTCGAGCAGAAGGTTGGAGTGCGTTCGACTGTGATGGTGGATGAAGTTCGTGCTCGATAGTGAAGGTATTTTCCATTTTGTTTAAATTTAATTTTTTTTGAAATATATATAAATAAAAGAAAAAAATATTACAGTAAGGCGTTAAGCATTCTGCAGTATTTTTCCAATTTAACATTTTATTTAATAAATACATGTATATGTAGTCTATATATATATAAAGTTAAAACAGAAAACCTTTTAAGGGAAATTATAAATATATAAATATATATAGTCAAACTTAGATTTTTGGGATGTGCATAAATAAATATTTATCTATGCATATAATTAAACAGAGAAAGGAATGTAAAAAAAAATCAGATTTTTAAATTTTACAAATATATATGTGTATAGCTGAGAAGATTTTACAGTAAAGAAAAGATTTGTTAGTTTAAAATTAAATTATTTGATTTTGTAAAATTATCAAAGGAAATTTAGTTTTAATTTAAAATTTTGTAGTATGGAGATAAATTATTGGTTTAAAATAAAAACACAGGTGGATTGAAAATTATCAAATGAAAAATTAATTTGTTCGATTATTTCGAATATTAATAAATTGTATAAAATTGTTTATACAAGGTCTAAAATGGAGAAACAAGTCGGAAATGGAAAATTGATTGCAAATTAAAGGTGAGATCTTCTCACTTAAACTGAAAGTTGGATTTGCAGTTATTGATTGATTGCTGTTTGGATGTGATACTATATGTATAGTAGTATATAGCAATATATATATATATTGGAATATGTATATATTGGAGTTGATTGATTTCCCGCATTATATAGCGGATGAGACCCTATTACGCCGCATAATAGCGGATGATATTTTATAAATCCCATATACCACGATATTCCACCTCGAAGTGGAATTGGTATTGTGCTAACATCTGTGGATGCAGGGAAACAGGTTGGAGGGATCCAACTGGATTCCTCAAATTGTTTGAATATTATTTCATATGTGAATGATGTGATTTATTGATAATCTGTGGATGATTTATTGATAATTGAAATTGTTGAAGGCTAAAAATTTAGCCGAATGTATTTTTGGTATCGTTGGATACCAAAAATGAATATAAATTGGATTTTGAAATTAAAGTGGAAAACTTTAAGTGAATTTATTTTTAAGAATTGAATTTATTTGAAAGAAGGAATTTTTAAAGTATTAAAATTGATTTTCGAAAATCTTACCGAATAAATTTCAAAATATGGGAAAAGATATTAATAAATGAGTTTTGAATAAAAAGTTGAAGAATTCATTTAAAAAATGGAATTTTAAATAGTTTTGGAAAGAATAAAGGAATTTATAAAAAAGGGGATAAATCTCTAGAAATTAATTTGATAAATGATTGGGTATTTGAGAAATAAATCTTTGGGAAATCGATATGAGAACTTATTTGGTGTTGAATTAAAATGGACTTTTGTGTTGAAATAAATTCGGGAACCGATTTGTAATTGATTTAGTGTTGAAGTAAAATTTGAAATCAATTTGGAATTTAATTTTGGGGTTAAAAGTAAATATTTGGAAATGTAAATTCAAGTGGAATTTATAAAGGAAAGGGAAATTTGTTTTAAAAATAAACACTGATTTATTTTTAAAGTGTAAAAGTAAATTTACGGATTTGGAACGTAAATTTAAAATAAATTGATAAGGATTTATTAAATTGGTTTAAATGGACCATTTTGAAGTGAAAGTGTATTTTCACTATAAAGCCGAGTAGGTTTCTAAAGTACCTTTTAAAAATATAAATTTAAGGTTCTTAAGTTGGGTTTTAAAAGAAATATTTGGAAATGTATTCCGCGCAAGGAAATTGATTTGAAATTTATTTTCAAAAGTTGAAAAGTGAAAATTGATTTGAAATTTGTTTTCAAAGTGTTGAAGTGTGGAAAAATATATATCTTGTGAAGATATTTTGAAATAAATATTTTGGGAAAATTATTTAAATCTGATGATTGTTGTGAATATTGTTGATAGTTAAATCACCGACTATCAATATTTGTCTTTGAAATGGCACTTGAATTTGTGTTTAAAACAAACGCTTATTATTCGGTTTAGCCGGGAAAGGACCTTTGTGTCATATAACCCATTCCGAATTAGTAATACGACGATATGGATCGTATTGAAGACCGGTGTGAAGACCGGGTATTTTCAAAAATGAAAGGACAACCTGTCGAATGTCTCTGCACCGAGTTGCTCCGGTATAGAGATTTATATCACTCTTTTTGTGATGGGAAGTCCGATCGGGATTGTGAATACCCAGATTGCAAGGGCTTCTTTGGAAGTGCCTTCGGTTCTGTTCGAACCCAGAACAGACTTGTATGGTTACGTGTCTGACATTACATTTTGAGATATAAAGCTAATTTCTTTCAAATACATTTCTGTTGGTGGCGGAGAATTTATTCTCTTAGCTTAACACCCTTCTCTGAGACGTATGAGCTCAGAGGTTATGTAGTTGAAATTTATCGGCGATATATTCCCAATTTGGTAATATGGCATGCTGAGTGCTGCTGTGTGTTGATCATTTGTGATCAAAGCACGGCTTTGTGAAAAAGCGTAGCTTTGTGGACGAGACTTCGTCAGACCTTACACCCCGAAAATGGTCGAAATAGGAATATGCGACAAGGTTATGAGGGTCGCGCCCTTTAGGGTATGTCATTTCCTTCTGGAAAAGGGTGGTTTCAGGTATGGAGCCCTGGTATTTAACCTATGTGGATACTCCGATCTCATTTATTGTGCGATTGTGTGTTTATCGAGGCGGCTCGGATAAAGGTCCCAAAGGACCGGGTGGTGGCATATTCGTGAGTTACCTGTTACAGGGGTAACCCGGCCTTGTGTTAGCAGAGAGCAGTTGTCTCTCGGGACGTCCAGCCAGAGGCGATCCCATGTGGCAGGAGGAAGTTCCTTAGCCTGACCATTTGTTGGAAATCCAATTCCCAATATGAAATTGTACGGTTTTAGTTGTAGAACCTGCCGTTTACTTATGGTGGCACCCCACTGTTTAGATGGTAGCTATAGTAGGCATAGTTCGGAATGTCTATGCTGGCTAAGATTAATATTATACTTTCGAAATGTTTTTCATACTAGACATTAATAATAATAATCCAATGATTTGCGTAGTAAGCATCTTTGACTATCATAAGAAGAAATCTCCTCCAATTCTGCGTTTGCATTGTGTGTGGCGAGAGGTCTTATGGTAGTTTCATTTTCCAAAAGCATTGCGAATTAATTTTATTTTCTTTGTGAAGATAACTGTTTTACGATCTCACACCAGTCACCATGACTGACTCGGAGTTTATTGTTTTCTTTCTAAACTTAGGGTGCCCATAATTTTCCACACGGGCAGCCTAGAGTTATGTTATCAGGATATTCTGGATATTCTGGAGCTTTGGAGACAAGCTGGATGGCGAAGCATACTCCCGTACTAGTTTATTTATTGCACTGTGTATTCTGTATAAGGACAAGTTTATATAACTGTCCATTGTTTGTATTGAGTTGTATATTGACTCTGATGATGTAATATATAAACCGATATAGTTCTTTGTTTAAAAGACTAGTGATTATCTATTATATTTTGTTCTGCTGCGAATGTGAGATTCTGATATTATTTCTGTTTCTGTGTTTTTCTGTTCTCTTTTTCTTCTGTCTTCTTCTACCTCTTCTTTTTAACCCTAATGGTTCGGTTTTCCGGCATTCGATTGCGCGGCATTTGATACAGTGGACGTATTGATGTCGACTTTCGAGCATCGAAAAGTCGTATCGTTACATGTGGTATCAGAGCAGCCGGTTAAGAGATAACCCTGGCTCTGCTGGGTGTTACTCATTAGAGATAGAATGAGTTTGAGTGTAATAATAGATATGAGTGCGTATTTGTTAGTGAATAATAAATTTGTTTTGTATTGTGTTGACTTATCGGTTGATTGTTTATAGATTCTGGTCGGTGCAGTCTGGCCAACTGTAATCGGTAGGGGTTTCTAAACTCTTAATTAGATAAACTGACACAGTATTGTTTTAAATAGGGTAAATGAAATAATTTTTCCCAAAACTATTTTTTTGTATAGAAAAGAAATCATTTTCCTATGAATTATTGTAGTATATGGATGTTTGGTTGTTAGGAAGTGATAATATTGAATTATTATCATTATTATATGGAATTGAATAAAAATAATAATGGTATAACTAAAGATTTGAAGATAAATTCATTTAACAAATGAAATTTATAAATATGAATTAAGAATATAAGGAAATGAATTCATATACAAATGAGATTTGTAAATATAAATTGTAAATGAGATTTATAATTGGAAATAGAATTCCAGGAAAAGTATTTGAGAATAAATTCATTAATCTAATGAAATGGTAATGTGAATTTATAAATGAGTTCTCTAAATTAAAATAAAGTGCCAGAGTAATTGTTTAAAAGACTCTGGGATTTCTTTAAATTGTTTTGGAATGTAAATAAGTTAATAACTTATACAATTTGAATTTTGATAGAATAAATTTAACTTAAAGGATGGAGTTAAATTAAAGTAAGTATAAGTGAATCAATTAAATAAAGTGAAAGTTGATTTGGAATAAGAATCAGATTGAAAAGAAATGAATTTGTGAATGAACAAATGAGTTTACATTTGTAAATAAATGAACTGGAAATTGAAAAATGGAATGAGATTTGATTTGAATCAAGATGAATAAAAGTCCAAACTTGAAAAAAATAAAATAAAATGGATTGAATTCAAGTAAACTAACTTGATAAATTATTAATTCATGAAATGATGAATTGGAAGTTGAACTTGTTAAATTAAAATTGAATTGTGAGCTGAATAAAATGGTTTGGATTTGTATATAAATTCAAGTAGTATAAATAAATTGAAAATTTCCTTGTTATAAATTAAGTAAATTCGAGATGAATTGAATATGGAAATTTGAAATTTAAAATGAATAAGTGAATGTACTAATTGAATTGAATTAGTAAATGGAATAGATTTGATAAATGAAAACCAATCAAAGAAAATAAATTGGAAATTGTTTATGAGGAAAAAAATAAATGTTAAACTTGAGTTTTGAATTGAAATAGCTTAAGTAAATATTGGACAATAACTCAATTTAAGTGAAACTTTGAAATGGTTTGAATGAAAACTTAGTTGATTAATGAGTTGAAAATGTGAAATTGAATAGTGATAAATATATAACTTCAGTAATGAAGTGAAAATAAATACAAGAAGTGTATATAAATATTTGCATTGTTGTTGTCGAGTTTTGTACAATGGTATTAAACAAATCGAATGGTTTTGTGAATATGAAATGTAAATTTAATTAAATGGAAATGGTCGTAAGCAATTTGATTTGTATAGAAACCATTGAATTGTATATAAATTAGATGAACGCAATTTAATTTATTGAAACTTTATAAATTGCTAATGGAAATTGTTTTGGATGTATTGCTTATGAAATTTATGTATTTGCTATTGAAATAAGTGAAATGTAAATGAATTTCCTATATTTGTCACTGACGTGTTGAAACTGAGTAAGTACAAGTTTTTGGAAGCCGTTTGGCTGCATTTTGATTTCGCGAAATGCTAATAAATAAACTGCTTTGCTTAAAATGCTAAAAAGGTACGCCTACGCAATAAAAATAGGAAATATGAACTGTTTTTCTGCTTTTTCGACCGAGTGGGTCAATGTATTTATATTTATATCTTTTGTCAAATTGCAAAAGCTCCTCCGTACAAATGAGACTCCGCCAAAATTTTCCGAAAATTTTGGGAGTTAGAAAAATTTTGAAAATTTGGAAAATTTTTGTTAACTGAAATTTGATTTTAAATTGTAATGGAAATGTAAGAATTGAACTAGAAAAGTGAATTTTTAGTTTTTAAAGGTAAAATGAATTCAAATAGAATTGAAATTGTAATTGAATTCAAATGAGATTGAAAATACAAAGTTGAATGGAAATGAAATTATAACTTTATTAGTGAAGTGAAAATAAATATAAGAAATACTTATATTGAACTTAAGAAAGGAATGAAGAGAATTCTTAAGTAAAATTTAGAGTTGAGAAATAGTCTAAGTTAATAAGTGAATGAAATTTTAACTTGAATGTTGTAATTGGACATAATTGTTAAGTAAAATATACAGGGTATTTGGAATTGGATTTTTTGATTTTGAAGAAAATTTGAATTTGTTCGACAAGAGGTATGTATTTAAATTTCAGTATGAAATTTGATCTTTTCTTGTCTAGCCGCTTGGCTTTCCTTTCTCTTTTTGAAATCTGAGGGTCTGTAAGGACATTTTGTAGTTGTACCGAGCTAGCCGCGCAAAGGAGACGCTGACGAAATTTTTCGGAAATTTAGAGAGTTAGAGAATTTTTGAGAAATTTTGGATAATTTACAATTTGAATTTAAATATGAATTGTGAAGTAAATAAAGTTGTTTGAAACTATGAAAATGTTTGGAAAGTTAGTTGAAGTGATAACGAATCTTTAATAAAAAGATTTGTTTTGAAAATTTGATAAAACTGTTTGGTTTTGGTAAAAATGATAAACGGGTATTGAATCTTTCTTCTTAACTTGTAATTTCGGGACGAAATTCTTTTAAGGGAGGAAGATTGTAACGACCCTGAATTTTTGACATTTGAAATGTGAATATTTAATTAAATTTAAATATTTGAATGTTGATTTAACCTGAATTTCAAATGTATCTGTTCATTTGGCAATTTAAATAATTGAATTTAATTATTGAAACTGGGTAAAAAAATTGAATCTTCAGTTTTGAGCTGATTAAAAATAATATGAAGTCTTGGAAAATTCATATTGATTATTCTGAAGATAATGAAAGCTTCAGAATTGAATTTGAAACTGATTTGTTCAGTTTTGAAATTTTGTCGTTTAAATTGAATTTGAAAATAGCGTTCCGGGGCACGGTCTCGGAATTCGACGAAACCAGTTCCATTGGATCGGAAATATTGTATTATTATCGGATTTCAATTTTCATAATGTTCGGAGTGATCGTTTGGCCGTACGATAAGCAAACGCGCTGAAACTAAATCGAAAATTTAATATTATAACTGGTCCAAAAAGCTATCTATTCCACACGATCGAATTTGGACTCGAAACCTTTTCCATTGTGTTCGGAATAGGCGTATAACATTAGGAATGCCTAGCGGCACGCCTCGATAGGAGGTCAAGATTTTGAGTTGCATTTTCAAGACGGTTTGAATTTGAATTTAAATTAAATCTTTATATTAGTCAACCATCGGCTGATATTATTTCACATCGATACTTTTTTCCTTTCCATTCAAAATACTGTAGCCTGTTAACTTCAGCACGTAAACGTCTACTCTTGTCCCCTTCGTTTCTTTTATCACGCAAGCAGACCATTTCAAAAGAAAACCATCTCGTTCAAAATAAATAATGGCGACTGCCTTAACTTCAAATTTCCCCAAATCAAATCACGAATTACCATTTCGAACCGAAGCCACCTCATTCTTTTTATCGTTCCCTTTCCCTCTTATCTGCAAATCGAAAAATCGAATCCTTCAAGAAATCAAAAATTAGGAAAATGGCGACTGCTTCTGTTCGAAATCGAAACCACAACTCGCGTTTGTCGAGTCGAGCAGGGCAGGGTGCTCGCGACATCGCGATCGAGTTTTAGGGTTCGCGATGGATTGCCGCGACAAGGCAACGACGTATTTGTTCGCGCGTTCGATCGAGCAAACAAATAGAAGTAGGGCAGCTTGGTTCGTTCGACTGGTGGTGGGTTTTCGTGTGCTCAGATGCGATGGTGGTCGCGAGTGCTTCACCACGAGGATCGAATGGCAGCTAGCAGTCAGGGGAGTCGCGATCTCGCGAAGAGGTGCGAGTGGAAATCGAGGCCGAAGTCGAGCAGAAGGTTGGAGTGCGTTCGACTGTGATGGTGGATGAAGTTCGTGCTCGATAGTGAAGGTATTTTCCATTTTGTTTAAATTTAATTTTTTTTGAAATATATATATAAATAAAAGAAAAATATATTATAGTAAGGTGTTAAGCATTCTGCAGTATTTTTCCAATTTAAAATTTTATTTAATAAATTCATGTATATGTAGTCTATATATATAAAGTTAAAACAGAAAACCTTTTAAGGGAAATTATAAATATATATATATATAGTCAAACTTAGATTTTTGGGATGTGCATAAATAAATATTTATATATGCATATAATTAAACAGAGAAAGGAATGTAAAAAAATCAGATTTTTAAATTTTACAAATATATATGTGTATAGCTGAGAAGATTTTACAGTAAAGAAAAGATTTGTTAGTTTAAAATTAAATTATTTGATTTAGTAAAATTATCAACGGAAATTTAGTTTTAATTTAAAATTTTGTAGTATGGAGATAAATTATTAGTTTAAAATAAAAACACTAGTGGATTGAAAATTATCAAATGAAAAATTAATTTGTTCGATTATTTCGAATATTAATAAATTGTATAAAATTGTTTATATAAGGTCTAAAATGGAGAAACAAGTCGGAAATGGAAAATGGATTGCAAATTAAAGGTGAGATCTTCTCACTCAAATTGAAAGTTGGATTTGCAGTTATTGATTGATTGCTGTTTGGATGTGATACTATATGTATAGTAGTATATAGCAATATATATATATTGGAATATGTATATATTGGAGTTGATTGATTTCCCGCATTATATAGCGGATGAGACCCTATTGCGCCGCATAATAGCGGATGATATTTTATAAATCCCATATACCGCGATATTCCACCTCGAAGTGGAACTGGTATTGTGCTAGCATCTGTGGATGCAGGGAAACAGGTTGGAGGGATCCAACTGGATTCCTCAAATTGTTTGAATATTATTTCATATGTGAATGATGTGATTTATTGATAATCTGTGGATGATTTATTGAAAATTGAAATTGTTGAAGGCTAAAAATTTAGCCAAATGTATTTTTGGTATCGTTGGATACCGGAAATGAATATAAATTGGATTTTGAAATTAAAGTGGAAAACTTTAAGTGAATTTATTTTTAAGAATTGAATTTATTTGAAAGAAGGAATTTTTAAAGTATTAAAATTGATTTTCGAAAATCTTACCGAATAAATTTCAAAATATGGGAAAAGATATTAATAAATGAGTTTTGAATAAAAAGTTGAAGAATTCATTTAAAAAATGGAATTTTAAATAGTTTTGGAAAGAATAAAGGAATTTATAAAAATGGGGATAAATCTCTAGAAATTAATTTGATAAATGATTGGGTATTTGAGAAATAAATCTTTGGGAAATCGATATGAGAACTTATTTGGTGTTGAATTAAAATGGACTTTTGTGTTGAAATAAATTTGGGAACCGATTTGTAATTGATTTAGTGTTGAAGTAAATTTTGAAATCAATTTGGAATTTGATTTTGGGGTTAAAAGTAAATATTTGGAAATGTAAATTCAAGTGGACTTTATAAAGGAAAGGGAAATTTGTTTTAAAAATAAACACTGATTTATTTTTAAAGTGTAAAAGTAAATTTACGGATTTGGAACGTAAATTTAAAATAAATTGATAAGGATTTATTAAATTGGTTTAAATGGACCATTTTGAAGTGAAAGTGTATTTTCACTATAAAGCCGAGTAGGTTTCTAAAGTACCTTTTAAAAATATAAATTTAAGGTTCTTAAGTTGGGTTTTAAAAGAAATATTTGGAAATGTATTCCGTGTAAGGAAATTGATTTGAAATTGATTTTCAAAAGTTGAAAAGTGAAAATTATTTGGGAAAATTATTTAAATCTGATGATTGTTGTGAATATTGTTGATAGTTAAATCACCGACTATCATTATTTGCCTTTGAAATGGCACTTGAATTTGTGTTTAAAACAAACGCTTATTATTCGGTTTAGCCGGGAAAGGACCTTTGTGTCATATAACCCATTCCGAATTAGTAATACGACGATATGGATCGTATTGAAGACCGGTGTGAAGATCGGGTATTTTCAAAAATGAAAGGACAACCTGTCGAATGTCTCTGCACCGAGTTGCTCCGGTATAGAGATTTATATCACTCTTTTTGTGATGGGAAGTCCGATCGGGATTGTGAATACCCAGATTGCAAGGGCTTCTTTGAAAGTGCCTTCGGTTCTGTTCGAACTCGGAACAGACTTGTATGGTTACGTGTCTGACATTACATTTTGAGATATAAAGCCGATTTCTTTCAAATACATTTCTGTTGGTGGTGGAGAATTTATTCTCTTAGCTAAACACCCTTCTCTGAGACGTATGAGCTCAGAGGTTATGTAGTTGAAATTTATCAGCGATATATTCCCAATTTGGTAATGTGGCATGCTGAGTGCTGTTGTGTGTTGATCATTATCTATTGATCATTTGTGATCAAAGCACGGCTTTGTGAAAAAGCGTAGCTTTGTGGCGGGAGGAAGTTCCTTAGCCTGACCATTTGTTGGAAATCCAATTCCCAATACGAAATTGTACGGTTTTAGTTGTAGAACCTGCCATTTACTTATGGTGGTGCCCCACTGTTTAGATGGTAGCTATAATAGGCATAGTTCGGAATGTCTATGCTGGCTAAGATTAATATTATACTTTCGAAATGTTTTCCATACTAGACATTAATAATAATAATCCAATGATTTGCGTAGTAAGCATCTTTGACTATCATAAGAAGAAATCTCCTCCAATTCTGCGTTTGCATTGTGTGTGTGGCGGGAGGTCTTATGGTAGTTTCATTTTCCAAAAGCATTGCGAATTAATTTTATTTTCTTTGTGAAGATAACTGTTTTACGATCTCACACCAGTCACCATGACTGACTCGGAGTTTATTGTTTCCTTTCTAAACTCTGGGTGCCCATAATTTTCCACACGGGCAGCCTAGAGTTATGTTATCAGGATATTTTGGAGCTTTGGAGACAAGCTGGATGGCGAAGCATACTCCCGTACTTGTTTATTTATTCTGCTGTGTATTCTGTATAAGGACAAGTTTATATAACTGTCCATTGTTTGTATTGAGTTGTATATTGACTCTGATGATGTAATATATAAACTGATATAGTTCTTTGTTTAAAAGACTAGTGATTATCTATTATATTTTGTTCCACTGCGAATGTGAGATTCTGATATTGTTTCTGTTTCTGTGTTTTTCTGTTCTCTTTTTCTTCTGTCTTCTTCTACCTCTTCTTTTTAACCCTAATGGTTCGGTTTTCCGGCATTCGATTGCGCGGCATTTGATACAGTGGACGTATTGATGTCGACTTTCGAGCATCGAAAAGTCGTATCGTTACACTGGTGAACCACATGGTGGCGATTCCAGATAAGGTTATTGGGAAACACCTGCATTTAGTCGCATCGTTTGTCCTAGTCGAGTCCATCATCCACTCGTATCTCATTACATGCTGTCGGGGATCAGTTTTCCCCTCATAGGCTGGAATAGTTGGCACGCTGAACTTCCAGGGGTACTTAGCTTGTAGGATAGCATCTGTGAACGAAGTATGACTCCTAGCTGTACCCCAATCGTCATTGGATAGGCCTTGATTTTCTCTCATCAGCTGTCTGACCATAGCTGATAAATCCGAGGTTTGGATGGGAGGTGGCAAGTTGGACTCCATCCTTCACGACCGTTTTGGCCGGTGCCTCCTTGGTAAGTGATCTCCCAAATGCACGTCCTGGGGACCTGCTTCGTTACGACCCTGGTGAGCCGGTCGATCGGCCTCCACTCTTGCTCCAGGTCCTAAGTTTTCCATTCCAACTTGAGTGCGATTTCCCAGGTGCAAGTGAGGGGCCATGGTTCTAGGTAAAGTACTTGGACCATTTCTATTGGATTGTTCTGCTGCGGCTGTTTGTGACGCTTCAATCCTACGGCGTATGCGCCTGTGATGCTCATCTAACGAAGCAGAGCTGTCAGATAAGGAGTAGGAAGCGGGGCTCCCACCAGCATTCTGATGCTGTTGTCGAGCAATCTGGGTCATGAGATTGGCGTTAGCTTGAATCTGGTCGCTAAGCTGTCTCCTGCTTTCCACGAGTTCTCTCATCAGCTCATTGAACTCTGTTCTGGTGACAACTTCTGCTTGGTGTAGGACAGCGGCAGTCCCTGCACTTGGTTTAGCTTATTGATTGCTAGGTCCCACTTGTTGGACGCTGGCGGTCTCGTTGACATCTGCGTTGTGGGAGGCTTATGTAGTACGTGGTCTTCCCATTGTAGAGTTATCGGTCGGAACTCTGAGTAGAATCTATGAACTTCTTATGAATGAACTTGGATCTTCTTCGGTGGATTTCCTCAATCCAGTAGCAACAAAGTAGATCCTAACGGCATGAGAATGCCGCTCTCAGTGAAAGCACCAAAATGTTAGAACCAAAATTGGTCACTAACACCCAAGAATAGATTTGTGTAGAGAGACTAATGAAGATAGTAAATTTAAACAGAGGAATATATGCAATAGTAACTGCAGAAACAAGAACACCAGAATTATAGTGGTTCGGCGTAACTGCCTACGTCCATTGTTAATATAATCTTTATTGCTTTTCTGAACGACTTGGATAGAGGTTCAATCCGTAAACAAAGCAACTTGTGTACAAGTTTGAACTAAAAGAAATGAGTACGAAAATGGCAGAGTGTCCCCAGAGTTCTCGAAAAAAGGTCCCTTTTAACTACACCCCTGCCCCTCTATTTATAGACGAAGATAGGCGGGACTCCTACGTAACCCCAAGAACACAGTAGCTCGGCCCATAGTTGTGATCTCGAGTTGACCGATCCAGATACTCCGAACGTCCTTAGGCCGACCGTGGAATGCCGAGCCATGATGTCTGATCGGTGGTCGATTATCAAATGATTTGAAGTAAGCCCTCAAAGGACTCGGAGTGACCCGTAATGGATCTCGAAGCGAACTCCCCCATGACACGAAGCAGCTAGTAATGTAGCCTGGAGAAAAGAAAGAATGGTCACGTTGCCCTATAGGTGATCTGCCTTAGTTCGAACGATGAATGGCCGAACCACCTTAGTCTTCCTTTCATGGCCGAGCGATGAGCGTTCTGTCCACTCCGACTTGCTTTCATGGCCGAGCCATCTTGTTTTCCCATTCTTGACCGAGCGACGACTGCGGAAACATCCGGACCGAACAAGACAAAGTCTCCCCTAGCCGAGCGATGAATGGCTTTGCGCTTTTAAGGCCGGACCTAATCCACACCGGTCGGCAATTGACCGACCTGTCTTGGCTATCCTCTCTTGACCGAGCGACGCACTTCTCCTCTAGGCCGAGCGATGAGCAACGGATCCACTGGGTCCGAACTACTCTGTCATGCTCATGCCGGCCGATCCACTCAAAGCCAAGCCATGCAGAAATGTCGAAACATATTGAATGCACCAAAACCTTTTGTACCTCCAACCCTTCCTTGGTCAGAATCTCTAACTATCACCCTTGCAACCATCGTCTTGTAGCCAGGCCAAGGTGCCGGGTAACAGTGGTCATGCAGGAGCTCATTTTAGGGGTACCTGAGTTTTTCCTTTGATTCTTGTACTTAGATTAGCTACCGGCCAAGCATGTTGGCAGCACATTGTCTTGTGATATATATATTTACATGTGTGCTCTCCTTTATTTTAGAGGATCACACATTTTTCTCAAAAAAATAAATTTTATGTGTACTTTGCAATTTCTTATAATATCATTGATTAAAGAGTGTCATCTTTTATATATATATTTCACTTTTATGGATTGTAATTATTTATTATTATTATATAGTCGAGTGTAAAAAAGGATGCACGTTAAATAAGTATAACAGTTTTCGATGAACAAAAGATATTTGGTTGCCTTGTTTGCTGATGTCCAAACACCTTTGGTAAAATGGGTACAACACCTCACTTCCGTCTAAAACAAATTAAAGCCTTTTGGGACTAAATGCTTTAATTTCGGCAGCACTTCACTTCTTTCTCTTGTATGCATAACTTTGCGTCCAAGGGATGTGTTGTCGTTGTATTTTCTAAAATAAATTAAAGCCTTTTGGGACTAAAGGCTTTAATTTTTTGTTGTATTTTTTAAAATAGCATTTAAAGTTTATTTTCATATAAATATTATATTCATTTCTTAATTTAACCAAATGCAATTTTGTGTGTACTTTGCAATTTCTTATAATAGCATTGATTAAGGAGTGTCATCTTATATATATATATATATTTCACTTTTATGGATTGTAATTATCTATTATTATATAGTCGAGTGTAAAAAAGGATGCACGTTAAAATAAGGATAGCGGATTTCGATGAATGGTATTAAAGCAGTACCCAGTAGTAATAATCATCAATTAAAACCATGGGATATCGTCTTCCGGATCAAGTAAAAAAATACACACACATTAACTCAGTATTTTAAACTGTTTACAAAATTTCAATAAGACACACACATTAACTCAATATTTTAAACTGTTTACGAAATTTCAATAAGACAGGTGTGCTGAATTATTACTTGTACATTAAGACATTGTTACCAAAAATAAATTGTGATTTGTTTCCCATAAAGGATAATTAACATGCATAATCCCCAAATGGAATAGCATTCCACATGATGGAAAGTTTGGTAGGGCGTTGTCTTATTCAAAAAATGCGTAGATAAAGATCTAAACAAATGTTATACTTTTAATCAATTCTCCTTCTGTTTGGATCATATAAACCATAAAGCACACATTGACAATATATCTTTTGCGTTTAATTGACATGATGTATGCAACATATACATTATAGTTTTGTAAGTTGAAATATAGTATGGTATCATAGCAGACAAACAGATGATTAATAATAGTCCCTATAAATTATAGTTTTATGAAGTTTTTGAATACTAATAATGTATCATTTAAGTATTATTTAGTATAATTTTTTCCATCTTCCACACTGAACTGAATCAAAATTTTTGAAAATGAAACATACATATTACATACACATTTTTCTTAAATTTTTTGATTTAAATTGGCATCAAATATAGGTTAATTTTGATTTCTTATAAAAGAAAGCCTTTTACTATCATGTATATTTTATACAATCCTATATCGAATAATGGAAATTATGCTTTTTAATGTAAACGATATGTTAACACTAAAAATTGAACGCTAACACCCCGGTGTGTGTGTGTGAATTATGTGAAAGCACCACCCGTTGGTACGGGAACTAGAAATATGCAAAAAATAGCAGAAAAGTAAAGAGACAGCAGTTTTATAGTGGTTCGGCCAGAAATTAAGCCTACGTTCACTTTATCTTCTTTATTGATGATTCGGTTACAACACTTTACAATACACTTTGATTACAACACACTTTAGACAAATAGCTAGAACTTGTATGGAGAAGAAGCTTTCGAATTCGTGTTGAATGTGTTTGATCCTCTCTTGAAGTTCGTTGTAGTGTCTTCGGTGTTTGGAGTGCTTGAAGTGTTGGGTGAGTCGAGAAAGCAGCAGAGTATCGGCATTTCTGAAATGAGCCAAAAGTCCCCTTCCCGTTGGAGTAGCTATAGTATTTATAGGGAGGAATCTGGGCAGAATCCAATCGCACAAGTCTTAGGTCGTGAACGACCTAAGTTAGGTCGTAGGTTGGCGGCGACCTAGGGGATATAATCTGGCTCATCTCGATTGATCTTGGTTTCTTCTGAGCGAGCTAATAGGTCGCGCGCGACCTAATATAGGTCATAGGTCGACGGCGACCTAGGAGATCCGTAGCGACCTAATTTAGGTCGCTGAGACCACTTCGTTCTTAGGTCGTTAGTTAGTAGGATTCCTTAAGTCGCTAGCTTCTTAGGTTGGTAGGTCGTGGCATTGCTTAGGTCGTATATGCTTTAGGTCACTTGATCTTTTAAGTCGTTGACTTCTTAAGTCGCTAGGTCGCTTGGGTTGTTGAGGGTCTTTAGGTTGCTAACCCGTTAAGTGCTTAAGTCGTTAGGTCGCTATCTGCTGGGTCGTTTAGCAATGTACATCTTTAGGTCGCTAGGACCATTCCATGGTTAGGTCGCTTCACCCCATAGGTCGTTAGGTCGCTGCTCTCCTTCCGAAGTTAGGTCGCTTGCTTGCTTATCTTGTTAGGTCGCTAGGTCGTATGATCCTTTAGGTCACTAGGTCGTATATCAAAAGAGGGTTAACACTTGCCCCTCGAAGTATACGCTTAAGAGTTAGGTCGTATGCTTTGATATTTCTTAACTCGCATTACTCTGAATTGCTAGGTCGTGAACGACCTATGAGAAAGTAAGGTCGTGTGTGCCGATTCGAGTTCCACTGCCCCGGTACATAAATAGCTTAGGTCATTCCTTCTTTTCTTCATCTGCCCTAACATTCCATCCTGCCATTAACAAGTTTCCGAGCTCTCGAAGGCGATTCCAGATTACTCGGCCATTAATCATCTTCATCATCATATTACGTAAGTGAATTCAACCAATGTTCAACCATGTCCATTATCGAATCGTGAATCCCTCATTTGCCGTCCCTAATCCAAGTTTGTATACCATGCTTCATCATGAATCGTGTCGCAATCGATCCTCGACTACCTTTAGTTGCGATGTCATTGTAATTCTTGAAAACACTACAGCATACTGGTTTCATGATGGATTTGAGGTGATTTGAGTCGATTCTGGGTGATTTGGTCGTGTGGTGAGACGATTGATTCCATGGTAGAGATGATAATGAATTATCGGGTTTAGATTTGCTGAGTGGGAAGGAGCGAACAGGTTAAAGAAAGTTAAGAAAAGACCAATTTAGGAGCTTCAGACGACCTTAGGCCTATCAGTTTGGATGTGATTTGCACGACCTAATTTACTTGCGACCTATCTAGCTTGCGACTTAACTTGCTGGAATAATATTTAAGTTTAAAATAGGACGACCTAACAAACTGCCGACCTAACTTGCTTGCGACCCAACTTTCCTGCGACTTAACTACTTGCGGCATAGGCTTTAGGTCACGGCCGAGCTAGGACTTTGAGAAATTCACGCATATCCTTTAGGTCGTGGATGAGCTAACACTTGAATTCTCAACTTGAATTGCTGGACTGAACTGCCCAAACCTTGAACTGTTTTGAACTTTGAACTATTTGAACTTTAAACTGTTTGAACTTTGCTGCACTTCTTCACAGATCACATTAACTTGTAAGCTAATAACCTGCTGAATACAACATTTACAGAAAACCAGGACGAATATACTGCCATTGATTGCCCACATCAAATGACAGATTAATTGATAAAGAATAATTAATTTAAATAGGTTGTGTGAACGAAGTGCCGTAAACCAACAAATTCAAGCGAAGTATTAAAGCAAAACTAAAATAGCCAACTGAAGCTGATTTGTTTGCACTAACACTGCACTTTAGTTTTAAATTAACAAGTCCTGAAATCTTGTAATCGACCAATTGTCAACTAGTTTAATTCCAGTTATGTTTGCTTTCTATTTTTATTAGTTCTGCACCACACTTCACACCTTTTAGGAAACATGCACCTTCACATTTGAATATCCAGTTGATTGTGTAGAATGACTTCTCAACAAGAAGAGGTAATAGTTCAAGCTGGACAGGCCATTCCTATTCCTGCCCCGTTAACTAATCCTCCAGAAAGAATCTCAACCACACTAACATATAAAGTTTTCCGCCAACTGTGCACTCAGTTCGGCATTGCTGAAGCAGATGTCATACTTCCTGAGAAAAGCGACACTACTGACATACCACCTTCTGGTTTCGTCGCAGTTAATCGTCAAATGTGCATGAGTGGAGCTATCCCTCCTTTCAACGACTTTCTTCAGCAACTTCTTCTCCGACTGGCTATCTCCCCCTTCCAGCTACACCCCAATGGCTATGCCATTCTGATGGGGTTATGTGTGCTATTTAGGAGGACGTTGGATCGTCTTCTGAGTTTTGATGAAGTTTGTTACTTGTGCACATTTGCCAAGAATAAAGACCATCCCTCCATCACGCTCGTGAGAAGTGCTAGGAACCGCAAACTGATCATTGGTCTTCCCGAGAGTGCTCACGGGTTTCTGAGTCAGTTTTTCTTCGTTCGCTGTCCTCCGGGATTCTACGCTATCTGGAGAGTAGGAAGTAAGATCATTTATTTTTGTTCCTTATGTTTTCTGAACTTTTCAAAGCCCGAGTTGTCAAGTGTTAACTTCGCCCTTTACTTTTCAGCGCTTCCTCCTCCTTCTAGGGATCCGGGTCACAAACCAACTTTTGAGAGGCTCATGGCCATGCCGGTTGAGGAGAGGAGCGTTCAATTTTTGTTGAAAGATGAGTTTTTACATCAGTTCAGACTTTTCCACTCCTCCCGATCTACTCAGATTCATGAAGTTTCTGATTCTCAAGCAGAGATATCGGATGCCCCAGTTTCTGCAGAAGAGATTGCTCCGAAGGAACCTACTATAGAGGCTACACTGGTGAGGTGTTCCACCTCTGCTGATGTTGCGGGTTCATCTAGCAAGTTTACACTCTCTCCGGTTATCGAAGAGGAGGAACTTCCTCAATGCCCCGAGAAAGCAGCCGATGAAGAAGCTAAAAAAGAGAGTTCCGCCCGGCACGATGGCGAAGACATTTTTGGTGAGCTAAGTGACCTAATGGTGACTTCACGCGAGCTTTTCAAAGATGATACAACGAAAGTCACATCTCCAGCAGCCGAAGTGACATCTGCCTTGCAGCAAATTTTGTCAGCTCAAAAGTTGACTTCTACTCCACAATCTGCTATCACTCCTCAACCAAAGAGTGGTTTGTAGTTTGACGTGCGTAGCTTGCACATCACACACACTTAGGATTTTTTGCGATTAAATGCACTCGGCTTCTTTTCTTTGAAGATTTTTAAGACTTGTCTTTTTTATTTTCAGATTCTCCGATGGGGCGAAGTGGCTCATATTATGAAAATTTCCAGCGCCATGGAAGCCGTAACACTTATGATTACAAGCGCTATCTCCCTGTCCATAAGGAAACCGATGAAGAAAGAGCCACTAGAAAAGCTCGTGAAAGGCGTGACTATGAGGAGTGGCAAAGAAGAAGGGATGACGATTCCCATAAAAGAAAATATTATGATGTCAAAGGAAAAGGTCACGTTGCCGAAGATCCGAGCAAACGGACCAAGCTTAGCGACGCGTTTGTAATTTCTGAAAAGACTGCTGCTTCTATCCTTCTTGACATGCCCTCCGGTTCTCCTGCTCTTAAGAAATCTGACATTCAGACAATTATCAACAGGCCTCAGTATCAAGTCGGGGATGGTCCTCCTACACTCCAAAGCCGATTTCCAAATTGGTGTCTAAAAGGAGTGCGCTTTGACTTAGATTTGGTTCCTATTGATAAGCAGGCCATGCTAAGGAATCTCGATGCTGTTAAGCTTGACATTGAGAGAATGTCCGGATGGCAGAAGTTGGTTGACGAGCTTCAAAGGGTTAATCATATGAATCTCGAAGCCATGTTAACTATGGAAAACGATCATTCTGAATGGAAGAAAGTTCTTAAGCAGCACGATACAGAAATGACAAGCATTGCCGAGGACAATGAGAGACTTGAGGCTGAAGTTAGAAAACTCAAAAATGAGCTTGTTACTTCTACTACTTCCTACACTCAAAAGGAAGAAGTACTTCACAAACAAGTTCGTGATGCTCATGCTGCTCAACGGAATGCTGAGGCTCAACTTGAAGCTGAAAAGAAGATGACAGAAATCTATTGCACCGACATTGCCCAGCTATGGGAGGAGGCAAGTTCCCATGATTTGGAAATTATGCGATTGCGAGCTCAACTGTCAAAAGCTGAAAAAGAGCGCGATGAGGCCGTTGCCGGAAAAGAAGCAGCCATCGCCGGAAAAAAAGCGGCTGAGCAATCGCACGAGGCGACGAAGGCCAAAATTAGCTCTACATTATTTGATTTTTACATCCATAGCATCTTGGGGCGCGGGAGCCTCTCGTTTTTGGGAACGACATACGAAATTACTTTGGCCGAAGTATGGGAAGCGGTAATTGACATGTTCGGAGGTGCTGGCTATGCAGAAGCGGATCTTGAGGCGACCTATCTGGATGATGAGGCACGTACCGCCCTTGCCAGGGGAAAAGAGCAGCTTGCTAGGAAGCAAGCCGAAGCAGTAGGAGGAGAGTGTTTAGAGAAAGCGCCTTTAGCTGACCCCGCTCATCCTCCGGCTTCGGTCAACCCTGATACCATCGGCTCTAGTTCTTATTCTCCACCTCCTGCAAAAGCCGAAGTGAAAACCGCAATTACCGAGCCTCCCACTGTTCAAGCCGAGGAGAAGTCCCAGGATGACACTGAAGCCGAAAACTTTGAAATCGAAGTGATTAAACCGACTTCTCCAGGTAACTTCAACTCCGAACCAAATCATGCGGATTACTTGCTTGCTTCACCTGAGTTTGATGAATTTCTCGCTTATTACTTAAGTCCCGATGAGCCAATATCTTCTCTTTTTTCGGAGAATACTGATTTTAACTTCTTTTCTTCTGTCGCGGAAATACTGAAGACTGCTGAAACTTCTCCCCTTCCAGCTGTTCCTCCTCCATCCCTTCAGATCACTCCTGCTTCTCAACTGGGATCGCAGGAAGAACAAATAGGAGCCCTTCAAGGCTTGGACGATCCACTTGCTTCGCAAGAGCAGAAGACTGGGGAACTTGAAGAAGGCGAGAAGACCCCAGAGCAAACTTATGATGACGACACAAAGCTTTCTGAGTTTTTTACTCCGGGCAGTGAGTCTTCTTCGAAAAAGAAGGGGAAGCGCGCAATTGCGAAGAAGAGAAGGAAAAGCACTTCTGCTACTGGAGAGGAAGCGGAAGTTGACCCAGCCATACCTCCTTCTCCTTCTTCTCCGACCCGTCAACGCCGGCTTCAAAAATTAATCATCAAGCCGGGCAAGAGCTCCAAAGGTAGCGGGAAGAAGGAGTGATGAACTGACTTCATGCTTATGGTTTTGCTTTTTTTCTTTTTGCATGTACTGACCGGAGATTGTGCGGGTACCGGTCCCCGCTTGAAACCTGCATATGTACAAAAACTTTATAGTATGGAATAAAATGGTTCTTTCTACTTGTACAATTTCTTGTTAGTATGTGTGTGAATGCATTTATTCCTTGTTTTTGCACAAGTTTCTTTATTTACTTTATATGATACTGCAGTGAGCTCGTGGTATGATGTTTGAGCGCTGCTTTTGTTAATTTAGCTATATTGCCCTTATACCACGGCTCGTTGCAATATTCTGAAAAGACTTGTACTCTTATTTTAGAGAATAATTCTTACGTTTTAGGGAAATATTATTCTGCTTTTAATAGAGTATGCCTTATATTGGAGAAGTTTTTTCTTTCTTTTCTTTTCTTTTTAGAAAGAGTTAACACACTTCAACTTTCGGGGATGATCACTTTTATTTGTTGAAAAGTGGATTCCCCTACGCAGCGAAGCGAGCTTCTGGAGAATGTTTTGATCTATTGGACGTGCCTCGTTAGAGGGCTTTGTTTAACACTTCATTGGTGAGAGTAAAAGTGTGCTTCTGAAGAGGGCTTGTTTGATATGCCTTTGGGAAGGGCTTTTCTGTTGTGCCTCGGGAGAGGGCTCCTCCGAAGAGTTGTGCCTTCGAAGAGGGCTTGTGCCTCGTTAGAGGGCTTTGGTTTGGCACTTCGACTTAGTGAAGTGCGCCTCCGAAGAGGGCTTGTGCCTCCGAAGCATCTTTTGCCTACGAAGAGGTCATTGTTTGTGTGCCTCCGAAGAGGGCTTTTTGGCATTTCAGCTCTGGTGAAGTGGGCCTCCGAAGAGATATTTTTACACTTCAACTCCGGTGAAATGTGCCTCCGAAGAGGTCTTTTTGGCATTTCAGCTCTGGTGAAGTGGGCCTCCGAAGAGAGATTTTTACACTTCAACTCCGGTGAAATGTGCCTCCGAAGAGGTCTTTTTGGCATTTCAGCTCTGGTGAAGTGGGCCTCCGAAGAGAGATTTTTACACTTCAACTCCGGTAAAATGTGCCTCCGAAGAGATCTTTTTGGCATTTCAGCTCTGGTGAAGTGGGCCTCCGAAGAGAGATTTTTATACTTCAACTCCGGTGAAATGTGCCTCCGAAGAGGTCTTTTTGGCATTTCAGCTCTGGTGAAGTGGGCCTCCGAAGAGAGATTTTTACACTTCAACTCCGATGAAATGTGCCTCCGAAGAGGTCTTTTTGAACTCTGAAGAGTAGCATTTGGACTTCGAAGAGTAGCAATTGTTGCTTGTGTCCTTCCACCATCTGCTTCCTAGCGATTCCTCGTTATCACTTCAAGTACATGTCCCATTCTTTTGCAAGTTGTTTGCTTTTTGCCAAAAAAGTGTACTTTGTTGTTGAGTGTATCCACGGGGCAGACGCAAGCTACTTTACCGGATGTTCATTTGTATAAACGATTTCGATTAGTTAACAAAGGTCTGGTACCTTCTTGTCGGGAAGGTGCCCGCTTTGGTGGAATCATCAACTGTTCGTGAATAGCACTCTTTTTTTTAAAGAGTTGAATTTTGGAACTTTTGTGACTTGACATTTGTTTGTTGAGTGATTTGTCGGAATCGCTGAGCCTTGTGATGTGTTGAATAGGTAAGCTTTGCTTTGATAGCCTGCAATATTAAATCGACATTTTAGCAATATTTTAAAGATACTTGCATATCGAAATGAGACAGGCATTTTATAGTATTAGAGAACACTAGATTTATAGTTCTTTATTATTGATTCACACTGATTCCTCAGTGGTTTACAATACAAGAGTTATACATCCATCATCATTTTACAAATTTAAGCAATGCTGTTAAGTAAAAATTGGATGCAAGTAATTGTTGTTCTAGAATCTCGGGATTGAATCTTCATTTCCGCTGGAATCATTGTTTCTGGTCTATATGCCAATCAGAATGGAGTGTAGTCAGACGCTGTGTGAGGACCCCCTGTGACAACATTAATGACAAGCCTCTCTGATTCCTGCTCTGTAGTTTTGTTGCCTGAGCCGTATTGATGAGGAGGAACTAGTTGGCCCTGAGTGGATGAGGATGGGTCATTCCTGTTTTTCTTGACATATTGTTGAAGTTTATTCTCTTTCAACAGCTCCTTAATCAGATCCTTCAAGTGGCGGCACTCATTAGTGTCATGACCAGGCTGATTGTGGAATTTACAGAATTTTCCACTCTACGTGGCATTTTTCCCAAGTCTCAACTTATGTGGTTTAGGATATTCAACAGCATCCTTAGTTGCAAAGAAATATTCTCTGGAGTATCAGTCAAGGGAGTGAAATTCGAAGGTCCAAAGGGCGAGTTTTCTTCGCATTTCCCTGCTTTTTCTCATCATCATTTTCCCTCTTCTGTCCTCCATATTCTCTTTTGTTGGAAGGAACATCATTATTCTGAATCTCGGCCACTTCCGCTCTCATTGGTATCGGAAGGTTTTCCAAGCGCATAAACTCGTCGGCCTTCTTATAGAATTTCTCAAGTGAGTTTGGCTCCTTCATTTTTAGCCATTTTCCAAATTCACTCGATTTGTTGATAGCCCGCATCAAGTAAGTCAAAATCATCCGCGGCTCTGCGTTGTCAACTTCGGCTAAGGCTACGTTGAAGCGGTTCAAAAAGGATCTAATAGACTCTCCATGATTTTGTTTGAGGCTGGACAGTGACATTATATCCTTAGACTTCGTAGCATACAACCTGAACTGGTCTTTGAATTTTCGAGTTAAGTCAGAGAATTGATCTACGGACCGAACTGGTAGCTTTGTGAACCAAAGTAGAGCCACTCCTTCCAAGTACACTGGAAAGTATCGGCATTTAATCCCATCTGATGCCCTTGCACCGGTCATATGCCAATCGTACTTGTATAGAAACTGGTTTGGGTCACTTGTCCCCCTACAGGCCGGGATAGTAGGAGGTACAAATTTCCTTGGAAATTCTGCTTTCAGGACCCTTTCCGTAAACGTAGTCTTGCTTGGAGCAAATCCCCAGTCGTTCTCATTTTCTTCTCTCTGCATGCTCTCTTTCATGATTCGGCGAACCATCCCTGATAGGTATTCCTCATTGTTCAGGGGCATCGCCGGGCAGACGTCAGCTCCCCTTTCGGAAGTTTGCTTGGGCAAATGTTCGCGAAAAGTTGGCTGTGTCCATGAACCTTCAGCTTGGAAAGGTCGCACTTCAGCGGTGCCAGTTGCTCTTTGAGGAATACCTCTCTCTTGGGGATTATGAGCATCTTCGGCAAAGGTTGTTTCATTATTTCCTAGTTGTCGATTTGCCCCGAGCAGAGCGTTTAATCTGTCCATCATCAAAGCATTTTGAGTTTCAATTTGTTGGTATAATCCCGACACTACGTCGTCTAATTCAGCCCTTGTTACTCCAATGGTGGGAGTTGCCTGGTTTACTGTTGGGGAAGCGGAGGTCCCCTCATGAGCATTTTAGGATCTGGTAGATCTACTCTTTCTTCCAGGAGCCATGATTTCAGACAGACTTCTGGTCTTTAGAGAGATTCTTTCAACAAACTTTTGCGGAGCAATGGTGAGAATATTCCTGAGTTGGGTTCTCAGTGAAAGCACCAAAATGTTAACGCTAAAAATTGAACGCTAACACCCCGGTGTGTGTGTGAATTATGTGAAAGCACCACCCGTTGGTACGGGAACTAGAAATATGCAAAAAATAGCAGAAAAGTAAAGAGACATCAGTTTTATAGTGGTTCGGCCTGAAATTAAGCCTACGTCCACTTTATCTTCTTTATTGATGATTCAGTTACAACACTTTACAATACACTTTGATTACAACACACTTTAGACAAATAACTAGAACTTTAATGGAGAAGAAGCTTTCGAATTCGTGTTGAATGTGTTTGATCCTCTCTTGAAGTTCGTTGTAGTGTCTTCGGTGTTTGGAGTGCTTGAAGTGTTGGGTGAGTCAAGAAAGCAGCAGAGTATCGGCATTTCTGAAATGAGCCAAAAGTCCCCTTCCCGTTGGAGTAGCTCTAGTATTTATAGGGAGGAATCTGGGTAGAATCCAATCGCACAAGTCTTAGGTCGTGAACGACCTAAGTTAGGTCGTAGGTCGGCGGCGACCTAGGGGATATAATCTGGCACATCTCGATTGATCTTGGTTTCTTTTGAGCGAGCTAATAGGTCGCGCGCGACCTAATATAGGTCATAGGTCGATGGCGACCTAGGAGATCCGTAGCGACCTAATTTAGGTCGCTGAGACCACTTCGTTCTTAGGTCGTTAGGTAGTAGGATTCCTTAAGTCGCTAGCTTCTTAGGTTGGTAGGTCGTGGCATTGCTTAGGTCGTATATGCTTTAGGTCGCTTGATCTTTTAAGTCGTTGACTTCTTAAGTCGCTAGGTCGCTGGGGTTGTTGAGGGTCTTTAGGTTGCTAACCAGTTAAGTGCTTAAGTCGTTAGGTCGCTATCTGCTAGGTCGTTTAGCAATGTACATCTTTAGGTCGCTAGGACTGTTCCATGGTTAGGTCGCTTCACCCCATAGGTCGTTAGGTCGCTGCTCTCCTTCCGAAGTTAGGTCGCTTGCTTGCTTATCTTGTTAGGTCGCTTGGTCGTGTGATCCTTTAGGTCGCTAGGTCGTATATCAAAAGAGGGTTAACACGATACTTATATGCATCATTGTTTAAATGATGTCCTTATTTTACCCTATAATTAACTCTATCAAATCTGTTAATTAACTATGTTATTAGTATAATTATCCATTTCATCTAAATATTACATGTAAGCTTTCTTTATCAAAATATCAGAATATTATAAGTGGGGACTCAATAACCTTGGTTCAAATTGCAATCTTTGTAGCTCCAACATTTTAGTTTCACAATAACTCTGACTAATTGATTAAGAAAAAGCTATATGTTATGAAATAGTACTGATTAATTGATTACACATATGGAAATCCAAACTTTACACCAACATGATACCAAAGCTAACTTCAATTTAATTGATATAAATGATAAGAAAAATAAAAAAGCTACATATTAAATTTTCATTTCAACTGAAATGTACGTAGTTTATTGACCTGTGGTGGAAATAAAATGTCTACTTATTATTACGGCCTTCTATAATGATCCTACAGACCAAAATTATGTTCATCATCAATTAGTAATTCATCTATTTATTTTGGTACCTATGTTTAATACATCACTCATAAATGATGTATAACTTGTTAATATGTTGCATAGTTGAAAAACTAATGTTGCAAATGTAATCAAAGTATGATGAAACATAAAATAGACTGCACATTATAATGGCAGACAATATAAGTTCAATAACACCTCATGATACAAATTATAATGCATATATCATTCCCATTTGAACAACATGAGTCCAGAAAACTTATAACATATAAGTAGTAATGAAGTTACTGCATTAGAGTATAAGAAAACAGACAACACATGAAAGGATTATTATCAGTTAAGAATAACATGCATTCAGGTGGATTAATATTAATGGTCATGGATTATAATTTCCAGCCTAACCTACCCTCATACAGCAGATTAAGTTTTTATACATATTATGTAATAAATTAGAGAAATTTGAAAATGGGAGAAAGTAGAATCCTGAAATTAAATTCAATTAAAGCTAGGGATATGCAATAGCCCAACCCAAGTATTACTAATTTCAACGGTTGGCTAAATGTCAAAAAAAAAATCAATGAACATAATTTCTCAATGATGTACTGCTGATTTTTAAAAGGTTGAAATTCATATGTCCATACCAAATAGATTGATCTATTATCAGAAAACTACAGTACTTTGAAAAAAAGAAAATTTTGCAAATCTAAAGTAACCACCAAAAAATTGGGATAGAGGAGTATATTTATATAAACAACTAAGCCGCATTATCGCATATCATCAGCATAATTGACTAACAGACCAACATACTTCAAGGTATGGTTTGAAAATAACTGTTAAGATCTACACAACATACATGCATGTTATAACAATATTGTAATGATAATTGTCCAAAGTTTTTGTCACCATATAGTTATGTAAATATTGATTTATTTTATGCTTTAAGTGTAATTAAGTAGGGTAGTTTTGAGATAAAAATGTGTAAGCTGCCCGATGTTACATCATATATTGTACAAATACCTCAAGAAGTATATTTTGTTATTCCTAGTATTTCTAAGAAACATGATATAACCGTGGCCGCATTTGGGTGTGGAATATTTTTGTTTTCTATTATACTATATGGCAATTGTCTTAATTTCTTAAAGCAACCTCTCTTACTTGATGTAGATTGAGATAGGAACATAGAACAATTAATAAATGTGGTTTTTTTCTATTTGTTACAATGATAGATTATAGTAAAGCATTGTATCTTCAGCCAACTACAGCAAGCCTACTGATTATAGTATTTCTTAGTAACTAACACAAAATCAGTACCGAGTCTAATTGCACAATTATTGACTTAAAGGTTTTTCAAAACATATGGGACGTGAGAAGTTGCCATACTGTGGTATTTACAGAGGAATAAAGTTATACAGTTTTGAAAAATTGGCATAAGATGATAGATAAGTTTTATTTTCATGTCTTTGTATTAAGAATTTGTCCGTAGAATTACATGTGTTTCTTCTTTGCTTTAGATACTAGAAGGATAACAACATTTTCACTTAGGGCTCAGATGACTGATCATGTACTTTGTTTATTATCTGTATAATCTGCTTAATAACATATATTTGAAATTCACTGTGTTTAAGACTATGCTTAATAACATATTTGAAATTCATTGTGTTTAAGACTAAGTTAAAGAATTCAAATTCTAAGCAATGTCAGAAAATGTCCCTGATATTAGTGTAATCCAACCATCCATGGTTACCATCCAAACTAATATTTACATAATATCTTCATTTTTATGGAAGGCTATAACTAAGGTAGTTACTAAGCAAGCCAAATCATCAAAAGAGAAAGTAGTGCGTTTATACAGCAAACATCATGACACACAAATTCATCTAGACCTTTGCACAGACAAACATCTGATGAAAATTAATCAAATCAAAATAGTCACAAATTAGACAAATATTGTTGAGATGCAAAAAACATAAGCAAAATTTGGGAAGACGTGAAGACTACAAGAAATAAATGAACAGTCCACTAAAAATATTTGTATAATCCGTGCATAGCTTTGAAATTATGTTATTAAAAATAGTCAATATGTTTGTTGTAACAAATTTTATTCCATGATTCAGAAAGCCAGTGAAAATTCATCTTCTAAGTTGTAGATTTACAAATTAGATCAGACAGAAGCAATAATAATGAGTAACGATGTCAAATGCGAAAGTAATGACTCGGGATGAATCATATCAAATAAGAGAAAATATAATCGATATAGTAACAAATATCAAATTAAAATAGTCACAAATAGGCCAAACATCATTGAGATATCAAAAATGCAAGAAAATTTGTGAAAGAAGTGAATACTATAGTGGGAATAAATGAGAAGTACACTAAAAATATTTGTATAATCGATATACAAATGTAAAATTATGTTATTAAAAACTAATAACAGTCACGATTCTGATAATCAGAAAAAAGAGTAGTAAGCAAACGTCAAAAAGTGACAGTAATCAAAACATGTAATCATTTGAATCTGAACATAGAATCCTACCAGAGCTCCCTTTTGCAGTTCGGCTAGTCACCTATCGTGGACCCAAAAAAGCAAAGGGGACCACGGCCGAGCTACCTTTTGTAGTTCCACACGTCGCCTATCATGGATTCTATGCTTTGGTGATGGTGATGCGGCTATTGTTGAATTGGAGGTAATTGAAGCCGAGCTTGGGGAAGGTTGTTCAATTTTTAGGATTGTCGGGTAAGTGAAATTGAGTTTGTGGAAGATTGTTTATAGTTCATGAATTGGGGCTTCGTCTGGATCTGGGAATGGGGAATTTTGGAAGGAACAAACTTCCCTTTTATGACGCGAGAATGCAGATGTGAGGAACGCACGTCGAAATAATATGGGTATTTCGAGTATTTCAAAAAGACACGGTTGAAACCAATTTATGGAATTCTCATTATTAGTAGTAAAGATTAGCATGCAATTAGAGATTTCCGCTCGTTCCTTTCAAATTAAACTTCTCCATATCCAAGGGCCGAAGTTCGTCAGAGCCATTTCGTGTCGTATCATGCCTCGACGTTAACTAGGAAAATGTAGAGCTCAACCCCATGAGCAAGTTCAACGGTTAGATTGTCATATGGCATGGCGTGGAGGCCGGATTTTAGCTACATTCGCGGTGGCTTTTGGGTCGATTCGTTGTAATGGTGGCGATTTAGGGAAGCGGCATTGCTCACTGAAGGCACGGTGGTCGGCGGCAAGGTCGAGGGAGGTGCGCGATCAGGAGGCAGCGGCGACAGCGAGTGGTTGAGTCGCGTTTCGATGTCGGGTTCGTGTGCGTGCCTGGAAACGTGGATTGAGAGGGAGGGTATTTACTTTAAAAAGTTTATTATAGTTTAATTATCTCAATCGTTCAATAATTCATAACTTTTCCATACGAGGTCCAATCGAGGCGCGGATTTTTCGTTGTGCTTGTGATGACATAAGCTTCGCGATGGAACATGTTTGGTCAAATTTGGAGACTATTGAGATTTTGGCTAAAATCGGATTGTCGTTCGATTTTAGTTCCAAACTGGAACGCCTCGGTGACAATAGAAACTTCGGTGAGTTAATCTCACATTTTTGGTTAACCCAAAATATTATATAGTTGGTAAAAAAAATTATTTATTGGATGTGTGGATATTTTATTGGTTATTGTTATTGACTGTTGGATGATTTACTATTTTATATTGTTGGTTTGGATGTATTCCCACCCTTGGAGTGGATGAGATCATATTACGTTCCCGTGTAAGAACGGATGACCTTTTGTATATGATCCTACCTCGAAGCAGTTGATTTATATTTTATGATTATATACTGTAGGTGATGCAGGGGGACATGTTGGAGGGATCCAACAAGTTCCTCACGCTGTTGATTTTATTTTTCATATAAATTGATATATGATATATTGGATGCCAAAATTGACGTCATGGATTATTTTTCCTATTTAGTACATAGGTAGCACTGGGCCTTATATTTAGTATTTTAAAATAATATAAAATAATGATTTTGATTTAAAAAGATTTTAAGCGATTTTGAAAATTTATATGTTTTAATAATTATCCTTGAAATTTATTTGAGAAGGAATTTATTTTAAAATAAAAGGTATGATTTTTAAATATTGTAAATTTATAGTTTTAGGAAATATTTTAATAAAGATTTTTGAACTATAAAGTAAAGGATTTTAAAATCTTAAAATTAAGTATGTCTTTTATAATACAGTAATATGGTTTTAAAAAGAGGATAGAAATATTTTGGTATAAATAATTATTAACCGTTTTATATAAAGTAATAGATATGTATATACATATATTTAGGTTCATCTATAAATGTGGGAATTTATAAATATGATAATGTATAAATGCGGCATTTTACAAATAAAGTGAAGATTTGCAAAAATCATATTTTATTAATTAAATGATAGATTTATAAACGGTGTTTATAAATAAAAGGAAACCATTATCATTGGATAGATTGGGGAAATAAATCAAATCAGGGATTTATGATAATATGTGGGATGTTGTTTTAGAAAAATAGTTGATTCAATTTTGGGAATTGAAAGTGAGGATGGATTTGGAGATGTTAAACGGTATGTTATAAAATAGTAAGAGATTTATAAATATAGTTTTATAAATATGGAAATGATTATGTTGAAATTTAAGTATGGATTTTTATCAAGGAAATATATTTATGTGTAAAAGTTGTTTATTTATATTAATATTGTTTTAAAGTTGTTTATCAATATTTTAATATTTTGAAAAGGTAATTATTTAAAATATAAAGATGGTTTGAAATTAATTATAATTATTTATCAATAAGGTTTCAAAATTAGTTATTATTATTTATAATAACGTTGAAGATTAATTATTAGTGTTTTAGTAAGAATTTCTTGAAACTATTAATTATTATTTTTAACATGTTTTGAAGTTAATTACTATTTATTTATAGTATTTATTATTATATAATTGTGTTTTAAGTAAATGATTAGGATACATTCATAAATGTTTTCGAGACCTATAAATAGGGTTTATAAACAGAGATGGGTTTTACAAGAGGAATCTTATAACATGGGTTGGAAAAACCTAAAGGAAGATTGTAAAAGGGTAGAAAGAGTTTTATAAATGGTCTTGGATATTTATAAAAGAATTTAGAAATGGGTTTATAGATTTATAAAAGGAGTTTTATAAATGGTTTTTGGGGTATAACGGTTTCAGAGATTTATGAAACAGTTTTTTAAATGGGTTTTTGATATTTATAAATGGTTTATAAATGATTTTAAGAGTGTATAATAAGAATTTATAAGTGATTGAAATTGATTAAAGAGATCATAAATGGTTTCAGAGATTTATAAAATGGTTTTATAAATGGTTTTTGAGATTTGTAAGGGATTTTTTAATGATTTTTAATTGTATAGAAAGGGAATCTTTCTCAGTTTGTGGTTATACTTATAACATTAAGATAAGTATGTAGATATTTTTCTATGTATTGACATTACAGAATTGTGGATGTATCTTTGTAAAGATATTTTTATACAATTATTTACAAGTGATTTTAATTAATGAAAGATTAATTTAAGAGGTTAGTGGTTGCTTATGTGTTTGACCAATGTTGGTTTTTCCTATGGAATAAATCCTTGATTTGGATGTGTTTTTGTAGATAGTTAAATAACCGGGTGTCGAATTTGGACCCAAAACGTAACTTTGGAAATATCTAGAAGAAACACGTGAGTTATACGGCACAGTCATCTCCGATGATGTTGTACTGGGTGTATAAATCTCGTTTTGTTCTCCTAGGACAATAGCAAGAAAACCCATCCACTAACGATTAGTGTAACGACTCAGAATTTCAATCATTCGAATTTGAAATATTTAATCGATTTTAAACATTGAAAAGTTTGTTTTACATGTTAAATAACTTGAATTTCAAATATAAGCGTTATTTGAATATTTGGAATTGTTTAAATAATTAAATCGTGAATTTAATATGAATGAAAATGATTTCGAAAGTTGATTTAAATTCTATTTAAATAAGAATTAAGATAGTAAACTTTTAAATTTGAATTAAAAGTAATTTGAATTGTTTTATAATAATTCTTTTTAATTAACATGTGAAAATAGCTTTCGGGGACACTATCTCGGATTTCGACGAAACCAGTTTCATTGGATCCGTAATAGTGAATTATTATATGTCGTCGGATTTTGTGGCGATCGAACGTATCGTTTGGTCGTGCGAATTCGAAACGCGTAGAAATTAATTAAACGAATTTAAATTAATATAATTCGATTTGAAAAGTTAACTTTTGTGTATGATGGAATTGGGTCTCGATACTAGTTACATTGTGTTCGGAATAGGGGTATTACATATAGAACACCAGGTGGCACACTCCATTTTGAGTTCGAAAATTTAAACCGTGAATAATGTTTGGAAATTTTATATATAAGGCCATCATAATTCACTAATTTGCAAAAACCCTTGCTCTCTAAACAATAGTTGCCATCAGGCTTCCAAATCCAACGGCCACTATCCATTGCGGCCACTACGTCCACTTTTAGGGTTCGACCTCAACATGAAACTTGTATAGTTCGACGAGATGTAGAAGATCAATGGTGGTGATGCGCTTTGGCGTGGCGAGGCAGTGACAAATCGCCTTCATTCGTGACAACCTTGGGTTTGTTTTCTGGTGATTGGCGAGGCGAGAGGGGCTCACATGGGTAGCGCAAGCATGGGCGAGGGCAGGGTGGTGCTCGGTGGCGACGCGGTGGACGACGGTGCGACGATGGCGGCGCGGTGATCGAGAAAGGCATAGTCGAGTTTTCTGTTACCTAGAAATGAATGAGGGGGAGAGAGGGAAAGGTGAATTAAAGTTTAAAATTTTATTAATATAAAGTTAATTATGGCGCAGTGGTAGAAACACTTGCAACCTGTTAACGAGGTCACGAGTTCGATACCCATCTGCCCTACTCCCTCAAGTCAGGAAGTTGTGTTTCCTGTTAAATCCAACAAAAATGGTTTGGAAACAAATGCTTCCCATTGGGCAGGCTAATCTCCCATTCCTGGCTTTGGTTGAACTAGCTGGGTTAGGCTCTACTCTTCGGAGTAGAGTTTATAGAATTATAATTTAATTATTTCAAATGTTCATTAATTCATAACTTTTTCATATGAGATAGAAATTGAATGTGACAAGTTGCGTTGCGTTCGTTATAGCGAATACTACGTTATGGAGTTAGATTGGTTGGATTCGGAGCTAGTAGGAATTTAGGTTAAAATTGAACGCCTGTTCAATTTTAATTCAAACTGAAGCGCTTTGGCAATTACTAGAATTTCTGTGAGTTAACTCACCACTCTGGCCACTTATATTTTTATATAAGTGTGGATAATTTTATTGTTAATTGTTTGTTGACTATTTAGATGATTTACTATTTTATTGGTTGGTTTGGATATATTCACCCCTGAAGCGAATGAGACCATATTACGTTCCCGTGTAAGAGCGGATGATCCTTTGTACGATCCCGCCTCGAAGCGGTTGATTTATATTTATGATTATATACTGTATGTGATGCATGCGGACAAGTTGGAGGGATCCTACAGGATTCCTCACCACTTTTGATTTTACTTTTCATATATATGGTGATATATGATGTGTTGGATGCCATAATTTTGGATAGTGGTATGATTTGACTTATTTAGTGCTTTAGTAGCACTGGACCTTATTTTTGGTATTTTAAAATACCATAAATAATGATTTTGATTTAAAAGGGATTTTAAAGTGATTTTGAAATTATATATGTTTAATAATTTTTGAATTATTAAAGAAAGGAATTTATTTTAAATAAAATAAAAGTATTATTTTTGGTATTCTAAATTAACCATTTTGTGAAGTATGCTAAATAGAGATTTTTGAAGGGTTTATATAGAGGATTTATAAAAGTGATATTTTATAAATAAAGAAATAAATTTATAAACGTAGTTTATAAATATCTATAAAACGAGTTTGTAATCAATATTCTGTAAATGAATTTATAAATTGTTTTTAAAGATAAATTAGATTTATAAAGAAAAGGATTTATAAATGGATTGTTTATAATAAATGAGATTTAGAAATGAATATATTTATAAATGGAATTTTATAAATAAAAAGATTTTATAAAAATAAAAGTTTTATAAAATAGAAATGAGATTTATAAACATAGTTTTATAAATATGGAAATGATTTATGTTGAGATTTGAATACGGATTTTTATAAAGGAAATACATTCATGTTTTAAAAGTGGAAAAATCTTTTAAAGGAATGTTTGAAAATAATAATTTCAAATGGAGTTTAAATGGTTCTTAAAAGTAATGTAAAACGTGATAAGTGACGAAAACATAGATTTCAACATTTATTGTTGTAATAGACATTTTCAGGGAAGTAAGGAAGGCATAGACTATAACACTGTTGTTATAGTAAATGATTTTCGAAAGGAAATGTTTTATATAGTATATGAGATATATATATATATATATATATTATATTTGATGTTAATATTCGAGGTATGTAACTTCTATCTAAATAGAAGTTAAGAATGTTGTTCAATCAAGGTCTGGGAGGTAACGATACCCCAACTTGAATGGCTTCATCGTTAACTAATAAATTGTTGAAGTTCGACATCGAAGATTAATGTTAAGCATTAAGTAATCGAATCCCTATACTATTGTTTTTGGTTTATCATAACGATGTTTTATGCAACAATCGTTTTGACCTAATAAAGCGTGTTTTGGAAAAGATGAAGCTTTGCTCAAATGGTTTGTAAATATACTTATTACGAATTTAACTATATAGAGATATTTCCTAAGTGTTGAAAATGAAATGGTTTGTGAATATTCATATACCATTGAAATAAGTCTATGGAAATGTTTTCCAAATATCGAAACATTAAAATGGTTTTGAGAATATATTCTTTTAAAGATAATTGGAAGTAAATATTTGGAAAGTGATTTAATTAATAAGAGATTAATTAAATAGGCCTAGTGACAGCTTATGCGCTAGATTTTACATGTTGATGTGATAGTTAAATAACCGACTAACAAATTTGGCCTTTTTATCGTTGCTGGTACGAAGAGACCAGGATCGGATTTATTCGAAAACAACTTCAGACAAATGTATGCATTCGAAAGTGCAGGTTTATGATGATGATTTTTGAAAATGGAGATCTTTATGATGTAGGGCTACTTGCCACTAGGCACTCAAGGAAATTACCATTATGGTGGCAGTAGTGCTCTGTTATGAAAGTCTTCGATATGTAAGGACTTCTCGCTACTAATCCTAGGGGAAACTCCCGACAGGATGTAGTAGGAGAGTTCCTTCTGTTTGTCCAGTTCCTAGACAACTTGTATGAATGAATGTTTGATGTTGTATTCTAAATCACATTGATTGATCTCTATAAACGTATCATCTATGGTGGCAGAGAAGGCAACTTCTCTTAGCTTAATATCCTTTCCTGAGACTTATGAGCTCAGGAGTTATACGTTTGTAGAAATCAATTGTGCGATTATGGAATGGCAATGTGGCATTCAAAGTGGAAAGTTGATGTTCTATGTGAAAGGTAATCGTTACCTCAGGCCTTACACCCAAAATGACCAAAACATGATAGATGTAGCAAGGCTATGTGCTTCGTAATCATTAGGGTACGATTATCCCCTTCCTGATATATTTATTCCAATTATGATGTCGGGTATTAAATTAATGTGGTGTATGTGAACAGAGCTCTCGGATAGGTCGGTAACGAACGAGGGATGATGTATTCAGTCCTATCTAGTTAGAGGTAGACCGGTCTTGTGTTGGTAGAGGATCCATGTGTGGTTCTCGGTACATTCCTCTAGAGATGTACTGCCGAAAGGTAGTCCCTTACATGGCGATTTATTGGAAATCCATTCTCCACTACGTGCCTGCCATTTTGATTGTAGAGCCTAGTATGCTGAAATTTAATAATGGTAACAATTTCAGCTATGATTAATATTATATTTATACTAGACACCAGTATAATATAACATAATTTAATATGAAATGTTTTCATTATCGTAAGGTAAAAAAACCATCCGTATTTATGTGCGGCGTAGTCTTACGAGATACCTTTTGTTTTGAAAGGTTTTTATAACTTAAAAATTCAGTTAAGATGTATTTTCTCACGTCGGTTTACCAGACTGATCCAAGCGCTCTTCATTTTCAACGGTCGGGTAATACCAAGCATATTTACAGATTTAGTCTGGATGCTTTGGAGCTTCAGCAAGCGAGCTAGAGATCTTCAGGTCGTATTCACGTATATGATTATTTTTCCACTGCATTGTTGTTGAAATTATCAGCATTTGTGAGGACAGGTTGTTATAACTGTCTAGGCCGATACTAGCTATTTGTTTTTGTACTCTGAGGGATGTATGTATATTATAGTTTCTCTTATGTAAAGAACATTGATACTAAATTATATGTTGTTCCGCTGCGATTGTGATTCTGCGATTGTGATTCTGCGTTGTTTTAGTTTCTTCCCTTCTCTTCTTCTTTCTTCTTTCTTTCCCATAACTATTCGTCTTTCCGTTCAATTTGGTCTGGACATGTGTGGTTTATTGTCAGCTTAAATTATGTGGATTTGTGGGCTGTTACAGTTAGAAGGTGATCTCCACTCTTATCTTTGACTGTTTATTTCCTGAAGAACCGGGGTTGAGTTTACCAGGAGCTATCGGATGTTGTTTCGAAGAGACCGGGATCGGATATGTTATTTGAAAACCACTTCGATCCAACTCAAGCATTTCAAAGTGAAGACATTTTTAAGATGGCAGAATTGAAGATGGATCTCTCAAGCGTTTCATTCTGTTAACGTAAAAATCGAACGCTAACACCCCGGTGTGAGTATTAGTAAAGTGAAAGCACCACACGTTGGTACGGGAACTAAAAATAAGTAGAGAATAGTAGAAAAGTAAAGAGATAGCAGATTTATAGTGGTTCGGCTCTAAATCAAGCCTACGTCCACTTTATCTTCTTTATCACAAGTTCGATTACAAGTTTTACAAGAATTCCTTCGATTATTCAACAATCGATACAAGTAATCAACACTTCAATGCAAAAGAGACTCTCGAATCCATCTTGAATGTAGCTGATCTTCTCTTTAGGTAGTTTGAGATGTTTTTGGTAGTAGAGGTGTTGTAGAAGTTGCGAATGCAGCAGAGTTTCGGCGCTTCAAAGTCTCAAAAAATTCCCCCTTGAATATGGAGTAGGCGGGGTATTTATAGGGAAATTCTGGAGGTAGGTCATAGGTCGTAGGTTTCGAGCGACCTAAGGGTCATCCCAAGTTACCTTAAGTCGTTGGCGACTTAATGGAGCCATTCTGGGTGAGATACTGGGTATGAGCGACCTAATATTGTAATTACAGAAGTTATCTCGGTCGGATTAGGTCGTGAGCGACCTAATAGAAGAGGCAGGTCGCGTGGCTTTACTCCGGAGCATGTTAGGTCGTAGGTCGCTAGGTCGCTAACTCGCTAGGTCGCTAACTCGTTAGGTCGCTAGGTCGCTTTCTGGCGTTAGGTCGCAGGAGATCTTCTGGTGCTAGGTCGCAGCCTTCTTATCTCGTTAGGTCGCTAGCTTGTAGATCGTTGAGCCGGTGGGTGTCTTAGCTCACTAAGTCGTTAGGTCGCTGAAGACTTGAGTTGCTTAGGTCGCTTGAGTCCTTTAGATCGGTAAGTCGTAGGTCGTTGAAAAAGAGGTGTTAACACTTGCCCCTCGAAGTATACGCCTAGGGACTAGGTCGTGTGCTTCGACACTTTTTAACTCGTGCCATCTGAGTTGCTAACTCGTTAGGTCGCTTTCTGGAGTTAGGTCGTTTTAGGCCGATTCAAATTCCACCTTTCCCGCCTATAAGTTGCTCAGCTTCTCCTTCCTTCTCCTCACTTGCTCTATTATTCGAAATTACCATTGACGTTCTCTTCAAGCTCTCGAAGACAAATTCAACCTTCTCGTCGTCGATCATCCCTCTGTCCAACTACGTAAGTGAATCTGGTCGTCGTTCAACTACATCCATCATTAAATTGCTAACTCCCCATTTTTTGTCTCCAATTCAACTTTTGGTGCCGCGTTTCATCACGAATAATGTTTCGATCAATCTGTGATTGCCATTGATCATATTGTCATTGTAATTCGTAATAAAACGATAGTGCATCGGATTTGTGGCGAATCTAAGGCGATTCAAATTGGTTTTCTGGGCGATTCGGCGGTTTGGATAGATGAGGGTTTTTGTTGTGGAGATGTTAACGGGTTATTGGGTTAGGCGAACTGGTGCATTGGGGAGGAGTGAGCATGTTAAGGAGTTAGACGAATGGCCGGCTTAGGAGCCTTTGAGCGACCTAGGGTTTTAGCAGTTTGGCCATGAATCGCATGGCTTAACTTGGCAAACGACTTAAGGAATCAATACGACTTAAGCAAGCACACAGCTTAAAGAATATGCGCGACTTAACTAAGCACACGACTTAAAGAATCTACGCGACTTAACTAAGCACACGACTTAAAGAATCTGTGCGACTTAACTTAACCCGCGGCATAATTTTATCTCGTATGACTGATGAACTTTATAATTTGAGCAGAGCGACCTAATAGAAGATTGACTTATGTTAGGTCGTTGGACATGATTTGGATGACCTAAGTAATCCCGAGCTAATCTTAAGTTGTTCCTGCGACTTAAGGACTTGAACACTTGCAGAATTTTCACAAAACTCGACTGAACTGCCAATTTGAACTGCTTGAACTTGTTGTACTTTTTCACAGATTGTATTGACTTGATTGCTAATAACCTGTTAAATCCAACATTTGCCGAAAACTGGGACGAATATACTCATCATTGACTTCCCACATCGAATGATGGATTAAATCAAGATACAATATTCTACTTAAGTAAAATAAACTGAATTCAATCGGGTGTGAAATTCTGTGAATTAACTAACTTGAATGAAGTGTCAACGCAAAATTCTCACAATTAGAACTGCTTACTATCGAACGTTATCTGCATTGACACTACTCTTAGTTTTAATTTAATAACAAGTCTTGAATTTTCCTGAATTGACGTATGCCAACTTGTATTGTTATTTTTATTTACTTGTTATTTTATTAGCTTCGCACAACACTTCACACGCTTTTAGGAAACGTGCACCTTCATATTTGAATGTCCAGTTCCTTGTGTAGAATGACTTCTCAACAAGAAGAGATAGTAGGGCAAGGTGGAGAAGTCTTCCCAATAGCTAATCCCTTGGATGATCCCCCGGAAAGAACTTCAACCACTCTGAATCAACGGGTGTTCAGTCAATTATGTGTTCAGTTCGGTATTGCTGAAGCGGACGCTTTGCTTCCGGGGGTAAACGATACTGCTGACAGGCCGCCTCTTGGTTTTATCGCAGTTAATCGTCAGATGTGCTCAAGTGGAGCTATTTCTCCCTTTAACAATTTTCTTCGACAGCTCTTTCTCCGATTAACTATCTCTCCTTTCCAGTTGCATCCCAATGGCTACGCCATCTTGATGGGACTGTGTGTACTGTTTAGGAGGACACTTGACCGTCTTCCGAGATTTGAAGAGATTTGCTATTTGTGCACATTTGTGAAGAATAAAGATCATCCTTCTATTGTACTTGTGAGGAGCGCCAGGAACCGTAAACTAATTGCTGATCTTCCTGAAAGCGCCCACGGGTTTTTGAATCAATTTTTCTTTGTCCGCTGTCCCCCGGGATTTTACGCCATTTGGAGAGTAGGAAGTAAGCTTATTTATCTCTGTTCTTTCCGTTCCTGAACTTTTCAAAATCCGAGTTGTTAAGTGCTAACTTCATTCTTTACTTTTACAGCACTTCCTCTTCTTTCTAAGGACTCTAGCCACAAGCCAACTTTTGAAAGGCTAAGCGCTGTTGCCGCCGAAGAGAGGAGTATCAAATATCTTTTGAAAGATGAATTTTTACATCAATTTGGCCTTTTACATTCTTCCCGATCCCTTCAGCTTCGCGATGCCTCCGCTTCTCAATCGGAAACATCTGATGCCCCAGCCCCCGCAAAAGAACTTGCGTCGAAAGAACTTGTTGTAGAGGCTTCATTGATAAAATGCTCCGGTTTTGCTGAGGGTGCAGGGTTTTCCGGCAAGTCTAAGCTTCTTCCGGTTATCGAAGAAGAGGAACTTCAACAATGTTCCAGGAAGACCGCCATGGAAGCGGATGAGGGGACGGAGAAGGAAAGTTCTGCCATAAAAAGTGTCGAGCATGCTGAAGAAGGAACTGCTGATGTGACTCACTCGGCTGGGCATGATGGTGACGACATCTTCGGAGAGTTAAGCGATTTTATGGTGACTTCTCAAGAGCTTTTCAAAGATGATATCATCCCTCCTAAGCTTGTCTCTCCATCGGTTGAAGCAACATCTGTTTTACGACCACTTCCGTCGACCTAAGAGTTGACCCCTAATGTAAAAGCCGACTTCACTCCTAAGCTGAAGAGTGGTTTGTAGCTTGACGCGCGTAGTTTGCACGCCACACACACTTAGGATTTTTATCAGTTACTCGCGCTTAACTTCCTTTTTCTGGAGATTTCTAAATTCTATCTCTTTTTCATTTTCAGATTCTTCAATGGGACGAAGCGGCTCATATTATGATGATTTTATGCGTCATGGAAAGCGTGACTACTACTATGATCCCAGGCGCCATCTCTCTGCTCCCAGGGAAACTGGCGAGGAACGAGCGGCTAGAAAAGCTCGAGAGAGGCAGTCTTACGAGGAACGATATGGAAGAAAAGATGACCGCCATGACACCTCTCAAAGAGATGACGATTCTCATAAAAGAAAATCTCACGATGACAAATGGAAGAGTCATGTTGTTGAAGATTCAAGCAAGCGGGCCAAGCTTAGCGAAAGGCCTGCGTTTGCAATTTCTGAAAAGCCCGCTACTCCCTTCTCTTTAGAAACCCCTTCCAGCTCTCCTGCCCTCAAAAGAACTGATATTCAAACGATCCTCAACAGGCCATCATATCAAGTTGAAAAGGCTCCGACTGCTCTTCAAAGTCGATTTCCACACTGGTGCTTAAAAGGAGTGCGTTTTGATCTTGATTTGGTTCCCATCGACAAACAAGCTATGTTGAGAAATCTTGACGCCGTTAAACTCGATATTGAGAGAATGTCTGGATGGCAAAAACTTGTCGATGAGCTTCAAAGAATCAACCGCCTAAATCTTGAGGCTATGCTAACGATGGAAAACGACAAGTCGGAGTGGAAGAAAGTTCTTGATCAGCACGATGCGGAAATGAAAAGCATCACTACTTTCAACGAGGAGCTTGAGGCCAAAGTTAAGAAACTTAAGGAGGACCTTGCTACCTCTTCGGCTTCCCATTCTTAAAAGGAAGAGGTGTTTCAAAAGCAAGTGAGAGATGCACATGTTGCCCAGAGAGATGCCGAGACGAAACTTGAGGCAGAGCGGCATGTTATTGAAAAATACCGCAAGGATACTGTTCAGCTGCGGGAAAAGGTTAACTCCAAAGACCTGGAGATTGCAACGTTAAAAGCTCAACTTTCAAAAGTAGAAAAGGAGCGTGATGATGCCATGACTGGAAAAGTGGCTGCTGAGGAATCGCATGAAACCACCAAGGCCACCATCAGCTCCACTCTTTTTGAGTTTTATGTTCTCAGTGTCTTGGGACGTGGAAGTCTTTCGTTCTTGGGCCCAAAATATGAAATTACTCTAGCCGAAGTGTGGGAAGCAATAATTGAAATGTATAAAGATGCTGGCTATGTGGAGGAGGACCTGGAGGCTTGTTATTTGGACGACGAGGGTCGTGCTGCCCTTGCTAGAGGGAAGGAACAGCTTGCCAGGGAGCGAGCCGAAGCAGCAGGAGGAGAGCATCTGGAGAAGGCACCTTTCGCCGACCCCACTCGTCCTTCGGCTTCGGTCGACCCTGATACCATTGGCTCTAGCTCTCATTCTCCACCTCCTGCAAAAGCCGAAATCCAAACTAAAACTGCTCACACTGAAGAAGAGGCTCAAGAAAGTACTGAAGCCCAGGATTATGAAATCGAAGTGATCAAACCGAGCTCTCCAGGTAACTTCAATTCCGATCTGGCTCAAGTGGACTGCTCGTTTGCTTCACTTGAGCTTGATGAACTTTTTGCCTATTACTTAAGCCTTGATGTGCCACCATCTCCTCTCTTTGCGGGAAATACTGATGTTTTTAACTTTTCTTCTTCTGTAGCAAAAACAACAAGTGCTGTACCAGCTTTGACTCCCCCAGCTGCTGCTCCTCTACCTCTTCAAGTTACTCCTTCTGCTTCTCAACCGGGGTCGCAAGAAGAAAAAATAGAAGCTCTCCAAGACTTGGATGATCCGACCGCTTCGCAAGAGCAGAAGGCAGAAGAACTTGAGGAGGGTGAGAGGTCCCCGGAGAAATCTTATGCTGACGACACAAAGCTATCTGAACTTATTACTCCGGGCAGCGAATCTTCTTCGAAAAAGAGGGGAAAATGCAGCATTTCAAAGAAAAGGAAAGACACTCCTACTGATGATGAGAAAGCAGAAGAAGACCCAGTTGCACCTCTTTCTCCTTCTTCCACGATTCGTCCAAGCCGGCCTGCGAAGTTAGTCATTAAACTAGGTGAAGTCTCCAAAGGCAGCGGGAGGAAGAAGAAATGAGTTTGGTTCTATCTTTCATGTTTTGCTATTTTGTCTTTTGTCTAGAGATTTGTATCGACCGGGGATTGTGCGGGTACCAGCCCCCGCTTTTTTGAAACCCGTGCATGTATAAAAAATTTGATAGTATGGAATAAAAATGACTCTTTTTACTTGTACAATCTCTTGTCAGTATTTGTGAATGCATTTATTCCTTGTTTTTGCACAAATTTCTTTATTTTCTTTGTACGATACTGCAGTGAGCTCGTGGTATGCTTGTTTGAACGTTGTTTTTATTAATATAGCTATATGCCCCCATGCCATGGCTCATTGCAATATTCTGAAAAGACTTGTACTCTTATTCTAGAGAATAATTCTTCTGTTTTGAGGAAATATTATTCTGCTTTAATAGAGCGTGCTTTGTATCGGAGAAGTTTTCTTCTTTTTCTTTTCTTTTTAGAAAGAGTTAACACACTTCAACTTTTGGAGATGGCCACTTTTATTTTCTGAGAAGTGGATTACTTTTTGTAGTGAATCGGACTTTCGAAGAAAACTTTTATTTTCGGACGTGCCTCGTTAGAGGGCTTTATTTGGCACTTTACCGTTGCGGGTAGGGATGTGCCTTTGAAGAGGGCTTGTGCCTCCGAAGATGGCTTTTTTGTTATGCCTTGGGAGAGGGCTTTTCTGTTGTGCCTTGGGAGAGGGCTTGTGCCTCCGAAGAGGGCTCCTCCAAAGAGTTGTACCTCCGAAGAGGGCTTGTGCCTCCGAAGAGGGCTTTTGCCTCGTTAGAGGTCTTTTGCCTCCGAAGAGGACTCCTCCGAAGAGTTGTGCCTCCGAAGAGGGCTTGTGCCTCGTCAGAGGGCTTTTGCCTCGTTAGAGGTCTTTTGCCTCCGAAGAGGACTCCTCCGAAGAGTTGTGCCTCCGAAGAGGGCTTGTGTCTCCGAAGAGGGCTTTTGCCTTATTAGAGGTCTTTTGCCTCCGAAGAGGACTCCTCCGAAGAGTTGTGCCTCCGAAGAGGGCTTTTGCCTCGTTAGAAGTCTTTTGCCTCCGAAGAGGACTCCTCCGAAGAGTTGTGCCTCCAAAGAGGGCTTGTGCCTCGTTAGAGGGCTTTTGCCTCCGAAGAGGACTCCTCCGAAGAGTTGTGCCTCCGAAGAGGGCTTGTGCCTCCGAAGAGGGCTTTTGCCTCGTTAGTGGTCTTTTGCCTCCGAAGAGGACTCCTCCGAAGAGTTGTGCCTCCGAAGAGGGCTTTTGCCTCGTTAGAGGTCTTTTGCCTCCGAAGAGGACTCCTCCGAAGAGTTGTGCCTCCGAAGAGGGCTTTTGCCTCGTTAGAGGTCTTTTGCCTCCGAAGAGGACTCCTTCGAAGAGTTGTGCCTCCGAAGAGGGCTTGTGCCTCGTTAGAGGGCTTTTGCCTCATTAGAGGTCTTTTGCCTCCGAAGAGGACTCCTCCGAAGAGTTGTGCCTCCGAAGAGGGCTTGTGCCTCGTTAGAGGGCTTTTGCCTCGTTAGAGGTCTTTTGCCTCCGAAGAGGACTCCTCCGAAGAGTTGTGCCTCCGAAGAGGGCTTGTGCCTCGTTAGAGGGCTTTTGCCTCGTTAGAGGTCTTTTGCCTCCGAAGAGGACTCCTCCGTATAGTTGTGCCTCCGAAGAGGGCTTGTGCCTCGTTAGAGGGCTTTTGGTTTTGCCTGAAAGTTATTTCTCACAGTTAAATGGATCTATGGGGCGGACGCAAGCCGTTTAATTGGATGTTTGTTTGCACAGACACTCATAATTAAGCAGCAAGGGCCCGGTGCCTTCACTTTGGGAAGGTGCCCCTCCGGTGGTTCCATTAACCTTATTAGTTGAGAAAAAAATTTCATTTTACAGCGTGCCTCGTTGGAGGGCTTTAAATTGCACTTCAACTTTTTTGGGGAAGATCGTTCCCATGAGAGTAGAAGAGTGCCTCTGAAGAGGGCTTTATTTGTTTGCCTGAAAGTTATTTCTCACAGTCAAATGGATCCACGGGGCGGACGCATGCTACTTGATTGGATGTTCGTGCACAAAAGATCGCAATTAACTAGCAAGGGCCTGGTGCCTTCCTTTGGGAAGGTGCCCCTCCGGTGGTTCCATCAACCTTATTGGTTGAGAAAAATATTTCATTTTACAGCGTGCCTCGTTGGAGGGCTTTATTTTATGCCTCCGGAGAGGGCTTTGGTTGTTTGCCTAGAAAGTTGCGTCTCACAGTTAAGTGGTTCCACGGGGCGGACGCAAGCCACCCAACTGGATGTTTGTTTGCACAGACGATCACAACTAAGCAACAAGGGCCCGGTGCCTTCACTTTGGGAAGGTGCCCCTTCGGTGGTTCCACCAACCTTTTTGGTTGAGAGACAAGATTCTGTTTTGGCTATTTTTTTTCTTCTTGCCAATATCTTTTCATCATCTGTTCCTCAGCGATCCCTTGTTATCACTTTTGAATACATGTTCCTTCCGTTTGCAGGTTGTTTGATTCTTCCAAAGAAGCGCACTTCTGGGTTAAGTGAATCCACGGGGCAGACACAAACTACTTAATCGGATGTTTGTTTGCACAAACGATCTTGATCAGTTAGCAAGGACCTGGAACCTTCACTTTTGGAAGGTACCCTTTCGGTGGACTCACCAACTATTTGTGAGTAATACTTCTTATGTAGGAATTGAATCTGGAATTTTTGTGGCTTGAGATTTGTTTGTTGAGTGATTTATGGAATCACTTGGGTTTGTGATGTATTGAATAGGTAAGATTTGCTTTGATTGCCTGCAATATTAAATCGATATTTTAGCAACATACTTAAAATATTTGCACATCGAAATGAGACAGGCATTATATAGTAATAAAAGACATAAGATTTATAGTGGTTCGGCCAAGAATTGGGCATACGTCCACTTTATAGTTCTTATTGCCGAGTCGCACTGATTTTACAATGGCTTACAATACAAGAATGATACATCCAGAATTATTTTACAAATTTAAGCATAGCTTTTAAGTAAAATATGGACGCAAGTGGTTGCTGTTCCAGGCTCTCGGGATTGGATCTCCTTCGACAGTTGTGAGTTTGAAAGTGCCATCAAGAAGTTTTTTTTGCCTATGACATATGGCCCTTCCCAGTTTGGCCCAAACACTCCTGTTGCTGTCACGGTCCTTTTCAAGACTAGATCCCCAATTTCAAAGCTGCGTTGATGAACTTTAGAATTGAAGTGACTGGCTATCCTTGCTGTTGAGTTGCAACTCTGAGTTCAACTTCTTTCCTTCTTTCATCAAGCAAGTCAAGTGCTTCAAGTTGCAGCTTTTCATTTTCAGCTTGGTTGAAATGAATTCATCTGTGTGAGGGGACCTCTATTTCCACTGGAATCATAGCTTCTGATCCATATGCCATAGAGAATGGAGTGTGCCCAGTCGCAGTTTTGTGGGTAGTCCTATATGCCCATAGTGCTAGTGGCAGCTTATCAATCCAACCACCTTTTGCTTTTTCCAGTTGTTTTTTGATGGTTGATTTGATGATTTTGTTCACTGCTTCCACTTGCCCATTTGCCTACGGATGAGCCACTACTGAGAAGCTTTTTCCGATCTTGAATCACCTGCAAAATTCCTGGAATTCTTCGCTTTCGAATTGGGTACCATTGTCTGTTATTATCTTCTGAGGCACTCCATACCTGCAAATGATATTTTTAGTCACAAAATTTATCATCTTTTTAGAGGTAATAGTAGCTAATGGTTCAGCTTCAGCCCATTTAGTGAAATAATCAACAGCAACAATGGCATATTTTATTCTGGATCTGGCAATCGGCATAGGCCCAATGAGATCTATTCCGTAAATGGCGAATGGCCATGGACTGACCATCTGTGTTAGCACGGTGGAAGGTGCTCTTGGGATTTTTGCAAATCTCTGGCATCTGTCACACTTTCGGAAATAGCTAGCAGCATCTCGGTTAATATCCGGCCAAAAATACCCATAACGGAGAATTTTCTTTGCAAGAGTTTGGCCACCTGAATGATCCCCACATTCTCCTCCGTGCACTTCAGCTAAAATTGTCTTAGCCTCTTCTTTGGTTACACATCGGAGTAATTGCATCGAGAATCCTCGTCTGTACAAATGGTCGCCTTGAATTACATATCTCGGGGCTTTTCTTAACAGCTTCTGGCGTTCTTTTGAGTTTTCTGGCAAGGAGCCATTGAGTAGATATTCCTTGATAGGGGTCATCCACGACTCCTGTTCTTGAGATACAGCCATGATCCAGTCAATATCCATCTCATCAATACTCGGAGCTGTCAAGACTTCTACAGGGACCAATCCCAATAATTGAGCTTCGCCAGAGCTTGAGTATTTCGCGAGAGAATCTGCCTTCATGTTCTCTTCCCGGGGGATATGGTTTATTGTATAATGATCAAAATCATCGAGAAGCTCACAGGCTTTTGATAAGTATGCAGGCAGATTTCCTCCTTTAGTTTGAAATTCTTTCTTGACTTGGCATACAATTAGTTGGGAATCACTGAAGATCTGCAATACTTTGATGCTCAGTTCTTTAGCAATCATTAGACCGGCAATAAGAGCTTCGTATTCGGCTTCATTATTTGTCGAAGGAAATTCTAATCTCAATGCATAACACAATGACCGCCCTTCGGGGGTTTCAAGCACAACCCCAGCTCCGGAACAGTAGTCATTTTTTGCACCATCAACATATAATTTCCATCGGATCGGAATGTCTTCAGTTACCTCTTCCTCACTGCCACCTTTATCTGTGCACTCTGCAATGAAATCTGCTAAAGCTTGTCCATTGATTGCTCTTCGGGGATGATATGTGATATCGTATTGACTGAGTTCAATATTCCACTTCAGAAGACGACCCGAAGTTTCAGGGCGGAATAGGACTTGCTTTAGAGGTTGATCAGTGAGGACTTTAATAGGATGAGCCTAGAAGTATGGCCTCAACTTTCTGGACGCGATCAATAGACAATAGGCAAGCTTTTCTAACTTTGAATAATTCATCTCTGCCCCAGTGAATCTTTTGCTGATGTAATAAACTGGACGCTGAACTTTTGCGTCTTCTCGTACCAACGCTGCACTAAGAGCATGAGATGAAACTGGCAAGTATATGAATAGATCTTCACCATTGTTGGGCTTAGAAAGTACTGGAGGCGTTTCCATACGATGAATCAGCTCATCAAAAGCTTTTTGACACTCAGGAGTCCATTCGAATTTTTTTTCCTTTCTTCAGAGCATCAAAGAAGGGAATGCATTTATCTGTGGCTTTGGAAATAAATCGACTCAAAGCAGCGACTTTCCCATTGAGGCTTTGCAATTCCTTATTTGTTCTAGGGGGCTTGACTTCTCTTAAGGCAGTGATCTGAGCAGGATTAGCTTCAATGCCCCTAGCACTCACAATGAAACCTAATAAATTTTTGGACTCAACCCCGAATGAACATTTTAGAGGATTCAACTTCATCCCGTACTTTTGGAGGATCGCGAACATTTTTGCCAGATGGCCATGTGGTCTACTGCCTTCTTTGATTTCACTAACATATCATCAACGTACACTTCCATAGTCTTGCCAATTTGAGGCTTGAACATGGCATTAACGAGTCTCTGATAAGTTGCCCCTGCGTTCTTTAGTCCGAAGGGCATGACTTTATAGCAGTAAAGACCAACATCGGTGATGAAGCTCGTGTCCTCCTGATCCGGCTCATGCATCATGATTTGATTGTATCCTGAGTAAGCATCCATAAAAGACAATAATTCATGCCCGGCTGTTCCATCCACCAACTGATCGATTCTGGGCAACGGGAAACAGTCTTTGGGACATGCTTTATTCAAGTCTGAAAAGTCGATACATACTCTCCACTTCCCATTTGCTTTTTTAACCAACACCGGATTAGAAACCCAATTTGGATAAGTGGATTCTCTGATGAAGCCATTTTCCATGAGCCGATCAACTTTTTCTTTCAATGCTGTTGACCTTTCAGGACCCTGGGTTCTTCTTTTCTGCTTTATGGGTGTGAACTTCGGATCAATATTTAAAGCATGCACTGCAATTTCTGGAGATATTCCACACATGTCGGCATGACTCCAAGCGAAAACATCCAGGTTTGCTTTCAAGAATGCTATTAGTATATTCTGAACCGTCATACCAAGTTGTGAACCCACATTCAACACCTTGTTTGGGTCACTCGGGTCAACAGGTATTGGCACCGTAACTTCTACTGGCACCACTCTATTCTCCCCTGCACTGGTCTTTCTGGGATCAATTTCTTTTCGCGCACCACTATGCTCACCAGTGCAGGGTCCACCCCGTACTTGCTACAAGGTGGGTTCTTTGATGCGGAGCGGAGCTGCCGCACCCTTTCCCATCTCTTTATTCTTTGCCTCATGCAACTCTATAAGATAACATTCCCGCCCAGCATTCTGGTCCCCTTTCAAAATACCAACGCCGTTATCAGTAGGGAATTTCATAGTTAGGCACCACGGGGCGAGAATAGCTTTGAATGCAGCAAGAGTTGGTCGTCCCAAGAAGGCGTTATAAGTAGAAAATTCATCAACAATAACAAAAGTTTGCTTACGGACCACTTTTCTTTCCCCTTCACCAAGTTCTACAAATAAGTCGATAGTTCCGATGGGCTGTTTTGGTTCCCCAGTGAACCCAACAATTTTTTGCGAAGAAGCTTGAACATCAGCCATCAGAATTTTCATTTGATCAAAGGTCTTTTTAAAGAGGATATTATAAGAAGCACCACAATCAACAAGCACTCTTCTCACAATAGCTGGCTCGATTCCGGCGGTTATTACCAAAGGATCCATGGTGGGAGCCTCAATTCCCATAGAATCTCTAACTCTGAATACGTTGTCATCGTGAAAAGTTCTTTGCTATTTTGAAGGCACAACATCTCCCAAGGCAAAAACAGTTTCTTCTTTCGGGGCATGTCTTAGAGCATGAGCATACCTCTCCATTTCTCCCCAATTTCTGCCTGCTGGGTGAGGACCCCCTATGATTACATTAATAACAGGCATTTCAGATTCCTGCACCACAGCCTTTTCTCCTAATCCAGATTGACGAGCAGGAAGTTGCTGCCCCTGAGTGGATGAGGCCGGATCACCTCTGTTTCTCTTGACATATTGTTGCAGTTTATTCTCTCTCAACAGTTCTTCAATCAAGTTCTTTAGATGGCGACATTCGTTGGTGTCATGGCCAGGTTGGTTATGGAATCGACAGAACCTTCCATTAGGCACAAAATTTTTCCCGAGCTTAATCTTAGGTGGCTCAGGGAACTCGATGGCATCCTTGGTTGCGAAGAAGATGTTTTCTGGAGTATCAGTTAGAGGAGTAAAGTCTGAAGGCTTAAAGTAACGAGGTTTCTTCACATCTTTCTGTCCTTTCCTACTGTTATTTTCCCTCTTCTGACCACCAGATTCTTTCTTATTAGAAGCTTCAGCCACATTGTTGTTTTGAATTTCAGCCACAACCACCTTTGCTGGTGCAGGAAGATTCTCCAAACGCATAAATTCGTCAGCCTTCTTATAAAACTTCTCAAGTGAATTTGGTTCCTTCATCTTCAACCATTTTCCGAATTCACTAGATTTATCGATGGCTCGCATCAAGTAAGTTAGAATCATTCGAGGCTCAGCATTATCCACTTCAGCAAAGGCTATGTTGAAGCGGTTCAAGAAAGATTTGATAGATTCCCCAAGAGCTTGTTCAAGGCTGGACAATGACATTATGTCCGTAGCTTTTGAAGCATACAATCTGAACTAGTCCTTGAATTTACGAGTTAAGTCAGAGAATTGATCCACAGATCGGACTGGTAGCTTTGTAAACCAAAGTAGAGCCACCCCCTCCAAATAGACAGGAAAATATCTGCATTTAATCTCATCTATTGCCCTGGCACCTGTCATATGCCAGTCGTATTTATACAAGAACTGATTTGGGTTGCTTGTCCCTTGATAAGCTGGGATAGTAGGAGGAACAAACTTCTTTGGAAATTCAGCTTTTAGAATTATTTCGGTAAATGGAGTCTTGCTTGGAGCAAATCCCCAGTCATTTTCATCTTCATCCCTTTGCATACTTTCTTTCATGATTTGGCGAACCATTCCTGATAAGTATTCCTCATCGTTCAGAGGCGTGGCCGGGCAGACGTCAGCCACTTTTTCGGAAGTTTGCCTGAACAATCGTTCGCGAAGAGGTGGCTGCGGCCTTGAACCTCCAGCTTGGGGAGGTGCCCCTTCGACGGTGCCAACTGCCCTTGGAGGAATACTCTTCTCTTGGGAGTCATGAGCATCTCCAGCAAAGGTTGGTTCATTATTTTCTGGTTGTCGGTTTGCCCCAAGCAGTGCGTTTAACCTGTCCATCATCAAAGCATTTTGAGTTTCCATTTGTTGGTATAACCCAGACACAACATCATCAAGTTCGGCACTTGTGACTCCAACAGTAGGAGTTGCCTGATTTGGCGCTGGAGAAGAGGCAGCCCTATCATAAGCATCTCCGGATCTAGTGGATCTACTCTTTCTTCCAGGAGCCATGATCTCAGATAGACTTCTGGTTTTTAAGGAGAGTCTTTCAACAAATCTTTGTGAAGCAATGGTGAGAACACACCTGAGTTTGATCTTCTCAGTGAAAGCACCAAAAATGTTAACGTAAAAATCGAACGCTAACACCCCGGTGTGAGTATTAGTAAAGTGAAAGCACCACCCGTTGGTACGGGAACTACAAATAAGCAGAGAATAGTAGAAAAGTAAAGAGACAGCAGATTTATAGTGGTTCGACTCTAAATCAAGCCTATGTCCACTTTATCTTCTTTATCACAAGTTCGATTACAAGTTTTACAAGAATTCCTTCGATTATTCAACAATCGATACAAGTAATCAACACTTCAATGCAAAAGAGACTCTCGAATCCATCTTGAATGTAGCTGATCTTCTCTTTAGGTACTTTGAGATATTTTTGGTAGTAGAGGTGTTGTAGAAGTCGCGAATGCAGCAGAGTTTCGGCGCTTCAAAGTCTCAAAAAAGTCCCCCTTGAATATGGAGTAGGCGGGATATATATAGGGAAATTCTGGAGGTAGGTCGTAGGTCGCGAGTGACCTAAGGGTCATCCCAAGTTAGCTTAAGTCGTTGGAGACTTAGTGGAGCCATTCTGGGTGAGATACTGGGTATGAGCGACCTAATATTGTAAATACAGAAGTTATCTCGGTCGGATTAGGTCGTGAGCGACCTAATAGAAGAGGCAGGTCGCGTGGCTTTACTTCGGAGCATGTTAGGTCGTAGGTCGCTAGGTCGCTAACTCGGTAGGTCGCTAGGTCGTTAACTCGTTAGGTCGCTAGGTCGCTTTCTGGAGTTAGGTCGCAGGAGATCTTCTGGTGCTAGGTCGCAGCCTTCTTATCTCGTTAGGTTGCTAGCTTGTAGATCGTTGAGCCGGTGGGTGTCTTAGCTCGCTAAGTCGTTAGTTCGCTGAAGCCTTGAGTTGCTTAGGTCGCTTGAGTCCTTTAGATCGGTAAGTCGTAGGTCGTTGAAAAAGAGGTGTTAACACATTCAGTCCCAGAACGAACTTGTATGGATGAATGTTGGCATTGCATTGTTGCTTGGAGGGCAGTGTTAGATGTAACAACCCGCTTTTCCATACCCTTTGAGCCGACAATAAACCTCACATGTCCAACTCAAATTGCACGAACAAGCGGATCATTAAGGGTAGGAAAAGAAAAATAGACAGAATAGAATCTCACACGAATGGAATAACATATAATATTGAACAATAATCTTTACAGTGGAAAATTTTAAAATACATATATTAGAGTCTAACCTAAATTCAGCTTGGACAGTTATAAACATCTGTCCTTACAAATGCTGACAAACATCAACAACTGCAACAGATAATAGAATACATCCATACGTAGATGAATATCTCCAGCTCTCCTCTGGAAACTCCAACCGTCTTTTTTGTATTTAAATATACACTTTTTCTTAAGCATGAAAAGAGAGATTGCATATGCATTAAATGGATTTGTAAGTGTGCATTAATGGTAAGCATACGTGTCACTAATTCCTTTAGTTTGCTATCTTTTCACTTTCCATTTGCTTGAATTCTATGTGTATAAGTTCCATTTTGCATAAGAGAAAAGAAAGATATGTAATGTTGTTGTTTTCTTAGCTTACTTATACACTCTTTTGTCAAATGATGCATTAACACCATTTTTATCATTTTCTTTTATTCATTTTATAAAAAGAAGATATTTTGATTTATAAGATTTAGACACAAGTGTTATATAGTTTTTAAAATGGTATTATATAAGTTACAAAGTGCACATGATCATTTAACGTTGCGACGACTTGTTATAGTTGAAAACAACGTTGTTATTGACAAATTTTACAGTCAAAATTTGACATTTTTGCTAAACTATATATTAAAGTAAACCAAACTTAAAAATTGATTTCCTATTATATTAAATGAATTAAAACAAGTTTATCTAGGTTAAAATCTCATATCGTTAGGGTTAATATCAAAATATTGAATTTTGAAGTTGCATTGACAAAATGTGGAAAATTTTGAATATTTGTGTAAAACGATTATAAACATATTTTTAAACCCTTTAATATACTTTTATTTTCTTTATTAAGTGATTTTGATAAGATTTAACTTTTTAGATAAATATTTAAACCTATTTATTTAAGCATTTATTTATTTTTAACAAAACTTAACTTTTGCTGATTTGTTCTAAAATCCAAATTTTATACTTTTTAATTATGAACAATAAGAATAATTAATTTCTCCATTAATATTTATTATATATAACAGGGGAGATGACTAAAACAGGGGAGATGTAGCAGGGCTAAGTGGGTCACCCCTAAGTAGGGTATGATCATCCCTATCTAGAGTCGATATTATCTCTCATGTGTATGCTTCGGGGCCCATTAACGTGGGGTTGACCATATTCTGTACTACTAGTCAAGTGGTAGGCTGGTCCTATGGTTGTAGTGGATCTAGGCGAGGTCCTCGGTGTATTTTATCTAGAGACGCACCGTGATGGGAGGTACCCTAGTAGCCCAGTCATTATATGTAATCTACTCTTCAATAAGCATCGTACGGACTTAGTTGTGCCGAACTATGATGAAACGTGAGATGCAAGCATTTCAGCTATCTTCATATTTTACTTTGATCTCTGGACATTATTATAATAGAAATGGATTTCTAAAGAAATTGTTTTGGTTATCGTAAGGTAAAAACCCGTCCGTGTTTATGTGCGACGTGGTCTTACGAGATACTGTTGATTTTCAAAGGTTTTCTATAACTTTAAAATCTAATTGGATGTGTTTTCTTACGTTGGTTTTCCAGACTGACTCGGGTGTTATTTTATCATAATGCTTGGGTTAGACCGAGCATATTTTCTGATTGCTTTGGGTGCATTGGAGCTCAGGAGACGAATTAAAGGTCTTCAAGTCGTATTTACGTATATGTTTATTTTTTTCGATGTGTTGGTTATTTTAATTATAAGCAATTGTGAGGACAGGTTGTTATAACTGTCTAGTCTGATGATTGTGATTTGTTGTTGTACTCTGATAGATGTATGTATATTATAGTTTTTCTTTTGTAAAGATCATTGATATTATATTATATGTTGTTTTGCTGTGATTGTGAGATTCTATGTTGTTTTAGTTTTCTTTTCTTCCACTCTTTTTCCTTCTTCTTTTTCCCCATAACTATATGTCTTTCCATTCAATTTGGGTTTGATATGTGGTTTATTGTCAGCTTGAATTGTGAGGATTTATGGGTCGTTACATACCGAATTATTTTATTATGGCATAGATTACTATGCATCTTATTGAGAAAAGAGGTTCATCCATTGAAGCTTACAATACCTAATCTATAATGGGTCAATAACTTTGATTTGATAGGTCCTAATTAATAGAGTTAGGGGTATATCCTAGGGCAATTGTTGCATATATCTAACTCGATAACCAATCTTGTTTGAAATTAAAGGTGTTTTCTTTCTATTATATACTTGATATAATGTATTATATATTAATTAATTAATTTAGTTAAAAGCACATTTAATAGAAAATCCATAAGTGGTATGTTTTGTGATAGTAGCTACAATGCATTGTAACCATGAGTGGTTTATCATAATAAAATAAACGTATCGTTTTAAATATTCCTAGTCAAGATGTATCGAGACAGATTTCAATGCATCCATTGAGATTAGAGTACGTAATGCTGTTCAAATGTTGGACATTGTATTACTCATAGATATTAGGTGCACCAAGGGGTTACATACTGATAATTATTGGATAACTATGGAATGACTCACTCGATAGTTTTCTGTTGGTTAATATAACTAAGGTCAAACAGAAAACACCGATGTGAAAAAATTACACAGTTCTTTCGACTTGAGAATACTATTGATCTTCAATGTGGAAGCTCTACTTTAATTATAGTTAAATCGTAGCATGACGTCCATTGAACGACTATAGTTGGATCAAGTGGAAGTATTGGAAGTGAAACACTATTCAAGAGAGTATTCATCTTCTCAGTTGTATGAGGTTAGTATCACAGTCAATAGAAATCAACTCAAAATCAAAGTCTCTAGCCAGAGTAGTTTGGTTAATAATAATTGTTATTATTGAACCAAAGACACTGTGTTTGGACTATAGAGCTGAATATGGACAATATTGGAATTTCGACCATTACCAAATTCCATAAGTCCAAAGTGATATAGTTTTGACAAAAAGACTGGTTTAAATAATTGTCACAATGGGTAACATTTAATAAAGTAAAATTGAATTTTATTGAAACAAAATAAGTGATAAATTTGGTCATAATGTCACACCAACTGCTAAGTGACGTGTGAATTTTAATATTTGAATTGTTCAGTATTAATCGCTGACCAAATTTACATCCAAGAGTCACACAACTGAAACGATGAATACTAATTTTATCACATGATTTAATTAATTTGTAATTATTATAAATCAATCAAATTAATTAATATTTATGAATTGTTAATTACAAATTTTTTTATTTGATGTGTTGAACAATATTAAACAGTGTATTTATAATAGTTACAAATATATTAATCGATATACAATATCGGTATGCATTTTAGATTTAAATGCAACAGGCACATTGTTCAAGCTATAATTGATTTTAATACCCATATGGAGTGTGAAGATTTCGACCAAAATATCTTGGATAGGCCGACCAAATGTTGGCAAAAGAGAGAGGCTTTTGAATGGTTTAAAAGAGTGGAATTGGTAAGAGAGAGATAAGGATGTGATCCACTTTTCTTTCCATTTAACTTCCTATTTATATGCCACCTTCTACACCATTTATTTGGAGTCCTTTTGCTCTCCTCGCTACTACAAATTTCAACTAGCAAACCTCCATTTAAACCCAAAAGAAATCCAAGCTCAAATCACATCAAAATTCTTCGATTTGATCGTCGGTGGTAAAGTAGTTCGGGAGCCGGCAACTCTAGAATATGAAATTTGATTCAAGGTGCCATTTCATATTTCAAAGTGAGATCTCTAAGCCTTGGTAAAAAGTATTCAACATGTTTACTGATTCACTTAATATTATTATCTATTATTGTATTATACTGTATGTTATATTACGAATGTAGTGTATCGATGTTCTATCACATATTGGATGGTTGAATATATTGGTGCACCTATATATTAATTTTTTTGTATGTTTGCGGTATTAAACTCACGACCTAAAAAAAAAATTAAAAACCGTTTTTTAAATTAAATAATACTATATAAGATTTTATCAATTAATAAATTATATCACTAAGATTAAAATCATATAATAATTATTTTAAATCTTTAAAATTTTGGTTTTGCACAATAATAATTCGGCAGCAAATTTTACTTTATTATAATACATATTTATATTTATTATATATATAAATATTAATATAACTATTTATTTAACTAGAAATTGGTTATATCCATATATTAACATAATTTCTAATTAATTATAAAATTCTATGTAATAACATTACATAATTTTTAGATTTTTAGAATAACTAATTTCGTTCAGTTTTTAAATTATTTATGATTATTTATTTAAAATTGTTTTATAAACCCAAAAAAAATTGTTCCGTGATCTCCAAGTTAACTAGCTTCAATTTTATGTACATATATATATATATATGTATATGTATATGTATATGTATATGTATATGTATATACGTATGTATGTATAGGCACATGTTGTTACCCCGCCTTTTGGACAAGGCCGGGATATCAACAAGTTGGCTAAGAAGGATGGATACCAGGATTGGAGATCGATTGGGAAACAAGGCTATGATCGATACCGTCAAAAATGGACCAAGCTCCAATCAAGGTGGGATCGATTGGGAATGGTGAGCAAGGCTTAGAGAAGCTACATTTCAAATTTCAGGTCAATCAGAGTTCGTATGCTCGATTTATGGATGGATCAATATTGGCAAGAATTGGTTTTGGATCGATCTCTTCGTGTTGATCATGGTGATCATTGGTTTGGATCGATCAAAATGGATGTGTACTTCGGATCGATGCATTCATATTGGTGCTTTATCGATGTATAGATGGATATGAGTATGGGTGACAGACTCCTTTTGTACATTCGCTTTGGATCGTTCGTATCGATAACATTAGGTTGATACGAGGGAAAGAAACGGGTTCATGGATACGGAGCTCGTATCGATGCGCACATCGATTGGATGGCAGATTATGTCAAAGTACTTCGTATCAATAAAGAATGGGATCAGTACGAAGAATAAAGCAACGTTTTAGGAACTTGGATGGGCATTTCGTATCGATCATTTATTGATACGAAGTGATGGACATGAAGCAATGGAGTATGATGGATATGAACAACATGGGATACGGAGGCGAGGGATATGAAGGGCAGATGGATACGAATTGATGGAGGCAAACTGATGATACGAATTGATAGAGGCGAACTGATGGATCTGGAGCTTTCAGCCCACTTACAAACTAGAACTTAGATTGATCATATCTCTCAAACCATAAATCCAAATGCTATGAAATTTTCAGAGAAGCTTGCTTATGCACTCAAGAATGTTCATGATCGATCTCGGCTTCATTGGACTACTTTTGGACCGATACGAATTTACTTAGATCGATCCAGATTCACTTTGGATCGATCTGGCAGGCCCACCTGCATAAGAGAAAAGGTATTCCAAGTTTTAAGGTGGATATTTTCAGATCTACACCTATAAATAGCGGTCCTATGGCAACTAAAAAGGGGATCTTCTTCTGCTCTTTACGCCGAAGCTCTGCCATTTTTGTTGGTTGATGTTCAAAGGCTTGTAATTGTAATCTCAATACAAAAGGAATAAAAGGATTGATTCAAAGTGAACGTTGGCCGGAGATAGCCGAACCACTATAAATCTTGTATTCTTTCTTGTTTTCTTACATTTTAATTTCGCTATTTCTTCATTTTTATTCTCTACTTTATCTGGATCTGAGATTTGTGTTTGGATATTGTGGATCTGTGTGTAAACACTGGCGCTTTCACTACTTCTAGGGTTTGTGACCAATTTTGGCGCAAACACTTTGGTGCTTTTATTGAGAGCGACTATCACCCACTATATCAGATTTGGAGTTCAAATTTGGAAATCTAAAGGATCAGATCTAAAAGGAACCATGACAAAGCAATAAAAAAGGAGACAAAGAGTGGAAAGGAGTCAGCACGAAGGGAGTCAGGAGGCTTCCTCAGGAGCGAATCAGGCTTCAGTTTTCATCACTAGAGATGAGATGGAGATGAAGATGGGAGCTATACAGGAAGAATTGTTGAAAAGGCAGAAGGAAATGATGTAGAACCTTCTCAGACAGTTTGGACAGGCAAGAGCAGTAGGAGCTGCTGGAGTTCAGATCCATGGAGCTGGAACAGAAGGACTCTACAGGCAATCAGATGGAGTAGCTCAACACGGCGCATCCCCCAATCAGCACACAGTTACCAATTTGGATAGATCCAGACTCAGAGGCACACCACCATGCCATGATAGACCAATTTATGGAGGGATCCCAGGTGACACCACACAACAGGATGCCCGTAGCAGCGTAGGAGTGGGTGATGAAGAGTATGTACCAGAATTCCCTCGGGGACTCGCGGGGCAACCCTTGGTGGACAACACTAGATTAGCAGAGATTATCAGGAGAACTATGCGCGGAGGTTTAGCAAACAAAGACCTGAAAGGAGTAAACATGAGTCTGTTTACTCATGACATCAGAATAGCTAAAAATCTACCAGAGTTCAAGCTACCTACTCCAGAGGTATACAACAACAGGGCTGATCCTACCGATCATTTGATGAGATACACGAGACACATGGAAGTGTTGGGTGCATCGGAGGAAGTTATGGCCCAATGTTTCCCTCTGTACTTGACGAATATAGCTGCTATGTGGTTCGGGCAGTTGAAAGATGGATCTATTTGGACATGGACATAATTGGTGGACAGGTTTTTGAAGCAGTTTCGGGTTCATATCAAATGGCCGAAGAATGTGATGACGCTAAAGTCAGTGAAGTAGAGGATAGGAGAATCGCTCGAGGCTTTCTTAACTCGGTTCAATGCAGCGGTTGCTTCAGTGGATCAGTCGGATCCATCGGTGGTTTTAATGGCGATAGTGTCAGGAGTCAGGGATAACACAGATTTTAAGGTATCATTGATACGAGACCCATCAATGGATCTTGGGGAGTTCTTTCACGAGGCCAAAAGATTACTTCGATAGGAGGATGCATGTTCAGATATGAAGTAAAAGGAAGTAAAAGTGGTTAAGGATGGAGAACCATCTGGTGAAAGCTCAGGTAAGGATAAGGATAAAGGGAAGAGGAAATTAGACGACAACTCTGGTAGGGCAAGGAAATGCTGGGGAGAACCAAAAATTTTCACTTACATAGGATTGAATGAAACATTGGAGAGGATATTCATGGAGACTTGGGATCGCCTTCCTTATCGAAGGTCGACAAGGAGGGAACCCTCAGAACGCGAGAAGGCATTCGGAAGGCATTGTCTCTTTCATGACCTGGACGGGCATGATACCAATAGCTGCAGGCATCTAAAGGATATAATCGAGGAGTATGTAAGGAGTGGTCAGTTGCGGCAATATGTTGGAACTCGAAATGCGACGGTGGAACAGGAGCAGCCACCCTCTACCCCAAATGACGATGGCGCGAGGCCCAGGAATGATGGTCGATTGGTTATCAACTAACAGGGATGGTATGGAATAAGTAGAAAACTCTGGGCAAACGTCCAAGTCATTTACTCTTGTACGGGGACGGAGATAGCCCCTAGGCATGCTCTGAGATGATGATAAACCACAAAGCTCTAGTTTGTGAAATCTGCTTTTTCTTTTTGGTTTAGACATTTGCTCTTTTCTGGTTTAGTTTTGATGTTTGGTTTGAAATCTTGGTTTCGTTTGTTTTCTAGTATGGACTTTGATTTGGATGCTTGTTTTTCATTTTGGATATTGATTTGGATTTCTGATTTAATATAGATTTCAAATTGGATTTTGATTGGCTTTTTATCTGGTTTTTGGTAAATGGTCATCAGGTATGGAGTATGCCTGGCAAGGGGTAAGTCACTTCGTCTGAACGTGGCAGGTCGGCTTATTCAGGTCGTCTAGTATGGACTATACTCGGAAATGGTACGAAGATACCAAGATTCGGCCTAGGACTTAGGCCCTATATTATCTATCATATGTTAACACAGGTCGTCGAGTATGGACTATGCCCAGCAAGGGTCTGGAGTGACCAGGGTTTGGCTTAGGACTTAAGCCACAACATTACTTAGCGTTCAGGGACACTGAACCAGGACCACCATTGAGCAAGGCATTGCTTGACAAAGGTCATCAAGTGTGGATTGCACTCGGCAAGAACCCAGAGAGGTTATGGATTTGGACATTGGCTATGAACAGCTAAGGATTTGGACAAGGGCCCTGAGTGGTCCCGGATTCAGATGTCGATTCGGAGAGGTCATGAAATTGGTTATCGGTTATTGGATATGGATGGATTAAAACTCGATTGACGGGTTAGGATGGCTATGGGATTGGCTAAGGATTTGGTTACTGGATTTGGAATCGGACATCGACTCGGAGCAGTCGTGGATTTGGATATAGCTATGGCACTTGGATAGGATGGCTTGGTAATGGATTGGATTATGGATCAGATGGTATGGCTATGGATGGAATATGGATTTCGAATGATGGATTTAAAGCTATTCCTTCCTATTGCAAGGCATGTTTTGAGGGGAAAATGTTACTCTGCCTTTCGGACAAGGCCGGGATATCAACTAATTGGCTAAGAAGGATGGATACCAGGATTGGAGATCGATTGGGAAATAAGGCTATGATTGATACCGTCAAAAATGGACCAAGTTCTAATCAAGGTGGGATCGATTGGGAATGGTGAACAAGGCTCGGAGAGGCTACATTTCGAATTTCGGGTCAATCAGAGTTCGTATGCTCGAGTTATGGATGGATCAATATTGGCAAGAATTGGTTTTGGATCGATCTCTTCGTGTCGATCATGGTGATCGTTGGTTTGGATCGATCAAAATGGATGTGTACATCGTATCGATGCATTCATATTGGTGCTTTTGTATCGATACATAGATGGATACGAATATGGGTGACAGACACTTTCTTGTACATTCGCTTTGGATCGTTCGTATCGATAGCATTAGGTCGATATGAGGGAAAGAAACGGGTTCATGGATACAGAGCTTGTATCGATGTGCACACATTGATTGGATAGCGGAGTATGTCAAAGCACTTCGTATCGATCAAGAATGGGATCGATATGAAGAATAAAACAATGGTTTTAGGGACTTGGATGGGAATTTCGTATCGATCACTTATTGATCGGTACGAAGGACGCAATCAGGGATGGATACGAAGAAGGCAATCGGGGATCGATACGAACATGGGATGGATTTATGGATACAAAGTGATGGACATGAGGCAATGGAGTATGATGGATACGAACAACATGGGATACGAATTGATGGAGGCGAACTGATGGATCCTGAGCTTTCAGCCCACTTACAAACAGAACTTGGATCGATCATATCTCTCAAACCATAAATCCAAATGCTATGAAATTTTTAGAGAAACTTGTTTATGCACTCAAGAATGTTCACGATCGATCTCGGCTTCATTGGACTACTTTTGGATCGATACAAATTGTACTTGGATCGATCCAGAATCACTCTGGATCGATCTGGCGGGCCCACCTGCGCAAGAGAAAAGGTATTCCAAGTTTTAAGGTGGATATTTTCGGATCTACACCTATAAATATCGGTCCTATGGAAACTAAAAAGGTGATCTTCTTCTGCTCTTTACACCGAAGCTCTGCCATTTTTGTTGGTTGATGTTCAAAGGCTTGTAATTGTAATCTCAATACAAAAGGAATAAAAGGATTGATTCAAAGTGAACGTAGACCAGAGATAGCCGAACCACTATAAATCTTGTGTTCTTTCTTGCTTTCTTACATTTTAATTTCACTATTTCTTTATTTTTAGTCACTACTTTATCTGGATCTAAGATTTGTGTTTGGACATTGTGGATCTGTGTGTAAACTCTGGCGCTTTCACTACTTCTGGGGTTTGTGACCAATTTTGGCGCAAACACTTTGGTGCTTTTATTGAGAGCGACTAGAACCCTCTATATCGGATTTGGAGTTCAGATTTGGAAAGCTAAAGGATCAGATCTAAAAGGAACCATGAAAAAGCAATCACTAAGGAGACAAAGAGTGGATATGAGTCAGCACGAAGGGAGTCAGGAGGCTTCCTCAGGAGCAAATCAGGCCTCAGTTTTCATCACCAGAGATGATATGGAGATGATGATGGGAGCTATACAGGAAGAATTGTTGAAAAGGCAGGAGGAAATGATGCAGAACCTTCTCAGACAGTTTGGACAGGCAAGAGTAGCAGAAGCTGCTAGAGTTCAGATCCATGGAACTGGAATAGAAGGACTCAACAGGCAATCAGATGGAGCAGCTCAACACGATGCAGCCCCTAATCAGCACACAGTTACCAATTTGGATGAATCCAGACTCAGGGGCACACCACCATGCTATGATAGACCAATTCATGGAGGGATCCCAGGTGACACCACACAACTGGATGCCGGCAGGAGCGCATGAGTGCGTGTTGAAGAGTATGTACCTTCCCTCGGGGACTCGGGGGGGGGGGGGGGCAACCCTTGGTGGACAACACTGTATTAGCTGAGATTATCAGGAGAACTATGCGCGGAGGTTTAGCAAACAGAGATCTAAAAGGAGTAAACATGAGTCTGTTTACCCGTGAAATCAGAATGGCTAGGAATCTACCAGAGTTCAAGCTACCTACTCCGGAGGTATACAACGACAGGGCTGATCCTACCGATCATTTGATGAGGTACACGAGACACATAGAAGTGCTGGGGGCATCAGAGGAAGTTATGGCCCGGTGTTTCCCCCTGTACTTGACGGATATAGCTGCTATGTGGTTTAGGTAGTTGGAAGGTGGATCTATTAGGACATGGACAGAATTGGTGGACAGGTTTTTGAAGCAGTTTCGGGTTTATATCAAAAGGCCGAAGAATGTGATGATGCTAACGTCGGTGAAGTAGAGGACAGGAGAATCACTCAGGGCTTTCTTAACTCGGTTCAATGCAGCGGTTGCTTCGGTGGATCAGTCGGATCCATCAATGGTTTTAATGGCAGCAGTGTCATGAGTCAGGGATAACACAGATTTTAAGGTATCATTGATACGAGACCCACCAATGGATCTTGGGGAGTTTTTTCATGAGGCCAAAAGATTTCTTCGACAGGAGGATGCATGTTCGGAAATGAAGTTAAAGGAAGTAAACGTGGTTAAGGATGGAGAACCATCCGGTGAAAGCTCAGGTAAGGATAAGGATAAAGGGAAGAGGAAATTAGACGACAACTCTGGCAGGGCAAGGAAACGGTGGGGAGAACCAAAATTTCCACTTACACGGGATTGAACGAAACATTAGAGTGGATATTCATGGAGACTCGGGATCGCCTTCCTTATCGAAGGCCGGCAAGGAGGGAACCCTCGAAACGCGAGAGGGCATTCGGAAGGCACTGTCTCTTTCATGACCTCGACGGGCATGATACCAATAGTTGCAGGCATCTAAATGATATAATCGAGGAGCATGTAAGGAGTGGTCAGTTGCGGCAATATGTCGGAACTCGGAATGCTGCGGTGGAACAGGAGCAGCTACTGTCTACCCCAAATGAGGATGGCGCGAGGCCCAGGAATGATGGTCGATTGGTTATCAACTAACAGGGATGGTATGGATAAGTAGCAAACTCTGGGCAAATGGCCAAGTCACTTACTCATGTACAGAGATGGAGATAGCCCCTAGGCATGCTCTGAGTTGATGATAAACCACGAAGCTCTAGTTTGTGAAATCTGCTTTTTCATTTTGGTTTAGACATTTTCTCTTTTCTGGTTTAGTTTTGAAGTTTGGTTTGAAATCCTAGTTTCGTTTGTTTTCTGGTATGGACTTTGGTTTGGATGCTTGTTTTGCGGTTTGGATATTGGTTTGGATTTCTGATATGGATTTTTGGTTTTCTGATTTAATATGGATTTCGGATTGGATTTTGATTGGATTTTTATTTGGTTTTTGGTAAATGGTCATTGGGTATGGATTATGCCTGGCATGGGGTAAGTCGCTTCGTCCGAACGTGGCGGGTCGGCTTATTCAGGTCTTCGAGTATGGACTATACTCGGCAAGGGTCCAGAGAAACCAAGATTCGGCCTAGAACTTAGGCCCCATATTACTATCATATGTTAATACAGGTCGTCGAGTATGGACTGTGCCCGGCAAGGGTTCGGAGTGACCAGGGTTCGGCTTAGGACTTAAGTCACAACATTACTTAGCGTTCAAGGACACTGAACCAGGACCACCGTTAAGCAAGGCATTGCTTGACATAAGTCATCGAGTGTGGATTGCACTCGGCAAGAACCCAGAGAGGTTATGGATTCAGACATTGGCTATGAACAACTAAGGATTTGGACAAGGGCCCGGAGTGGTCTCGGATTCGGATGTCTACCCGGAGAGGTCATGGATTTGGTTATCGGTTATTGGATATAGATGGATTAAAACTCGGTTGACAGGTTCAGATGGCTATGGGATTGGTTAAGGATTTGGTTACTAGATTTGGAATCGAACATCGACTCGGAGCAGTCGCAAATTTGGATAAGGATATATAGCTATGGCACTTGGATAGGATGGCTTGGTAATGGATTGGATTATGGATCGGATGGTATGGCTATGGATGGAATATTGATTTCGGATGACGGATTTAAAGCTATTCAAAAAACGCCTTCCTATCGCAAGGCATGTTTTGGGGGGCAAATGTTACTCCGCCTCTTGGACAAGGCCGGGATATCAACAAAATGGCTAAGAAGGATGGATACCAGATTGGAGATCGATTGGAAAATAAGGCTATGATCGATACCGTCAAAAATGGGCCAAGCTCCAATCATGGTGGGATCGATTAGGAATGGTGAACAAGGCTTGGAGACGTTAGATTTCAAATTTCAGGTCAATCGGAGTTCGTATGCTCGAGTTATGGATGGATCAATATTGGCAAGAATTGGTTTTGGATCGATCTCTTCGTGTCGATCATGGTGATCGTTGGTTTGGATCGATCAAAATGGATGTGTACTTCCTATCGATACATTCATATTAGTGCTTTCATATCGATATATAGATGGATATGAATATGGGTGACGGACTCTTTCTTGTACATTCACTTTGGATCGTTCGTATCGATAGCATTAGGCCGATACGAGGGAAAGAAACGGGTTCATGGATACGGAGCTCGTATTGATGCGCACACATCGATTGGATGGCGGAGTATGTCAAAGCACTTCGTATCGATCAAGAATAGGATCGATATGAAGAATAAAACAACGGTTTTTGGGACTTGGATGGGCATTTCGTATCGATCACTTATTGATCGGTACGAAGGACGCAATCACGGATGGATACGAAGAAGGCAATCGGGGATCGATACGAACATGGGATGGATTTATGGATACGAAGTGATGGACATGAGGCAATGGAGTACGTTCGATACGAACAACATGGGATACGGAGGCGAGGGATACGAAGGGCAGATGGATACGAATTGATGAAGGCGAACTGATCGATCCGGAGCTTTCAGCCCACTTACAAACTACAACTTGGATCGATCATATCTCTCAAACCATAAATCCAAATGCTATGAAATTTTCAAAGAATCTTGCTTATGCACTTAAGAATGTCCATGATCGATCTTGGCTTCATTGGACTACTTTTGGATTGATACGAATTGTACTTGGATCGATCCAGAATCACTCTAGATCGATCTGGCGGGCCCACATGCGCAAGAGAAAAGGTATTCCTGGTTTGAAAGCTGATATTTTTGAATCTACACCTATAAATAGCGATCCTATGGCAACTAAAAAGGGGATCTTCTTCTTCTCTTTACGTCGAAGCTCTGCCATTTTTGTTGGTTGATGTTCAAAGGCTTGCAATTGTAATCTCAATAGAAAAGGAATAAAGGGATTGATTTAAAGTGGATGTAGGTCGGAGATAGCCGAACCACTATAAATCTTGTGTTCTTTCTTCCTTTCTTACATTTTATTTCGCGCTTTCTTCATTTTTATTCTCTACTTTATCTGGATCTGAGATCTATGTTTGGATATTATGGATCTGTGTGTAAACACTAGCACTTTCACTACTTTTGGGGTTTGTGACCAATTTTGGTGCAAACACATGTGTTCATACATTTATAATTATTTATTAATTAAAATAAAAAAATTAACTTTGTTCTTGGGTTTGCAGCAGAAATTAAATTTTTATAAATTATTTTATACTAATTAATAAATGATTTTGTTACTTAATATAAATGAACATTTGTACAAATACATCTTAAATATTTTATATAAATTATTACAATTAATATTTCCATATATTTATATGTAAATATATAATTCTATTTTATAATTGTATAGTTTGATGTATGTGCGTGTGTATCATTTGATGAGCGAATGCACACACGTGTGTGTGTGTGTATATACATATATTCATTTTGACATGACATAGAATACTAGAGGGGTTAACATGTCTGTTGTGTTGTAAATCCAGCACTATACACGGTCATGTCAAACCATGCACACTTTATTATGTTGCATGTGCACATACACACATACGTGTATATGAGGCACATATTCAAACATAATATTAAATAAGATAAAGTAAAACTTTATTTATAAAATTAAATAAAATAACAATTTTATTTAAAAGAAATTTAGAAAAATTTCTAAATGAATTAGACTTCATTGACCCAATAAGATCCAAAATGGTAATTTTTTTTTGAAATTCATCCACTTCTTCCATGATTGGCTGGCAAAGCTCCAACAATGATATCAGAGCCCAATAGCTTATGCGGTCTAAATTAGCAGAATTATGACTAGTTTATTAAAATCTACCCATATAGTAGGGTGTCTAGAGAAGTAGTTTCTAAGATTGGGTTTAGGCAATCAAGTACTCGGACCTACCTACCTACTGCCCTAGCCCAAAATGTTGATGTAACGACCCGTAAATTTCAACTGTTTTAATAACGTAATTAGTTGAAATTTTGTGAAATTGTAAACGATAAAATTTTGAAATAAAAATTTAATATTTGGAATACGTCTAGTTAAACATAGCGACTGGTAAATTTTCGTCCGAAAATATGGAAGTTTATTTCGCGCGTAAATTCACTTCAATTTAATCAGTTAAAAAGCGTTGAAAATAAAATGTTTTCAAAACCAAAATATTTTTACATAGAAAAATTCTAAACCATCTTCTGAGCAAGATGTCAGTTTGTCGTTTTTCCAAATTCGGACATCTTTGGCTCCGTCGATCTTATTTTTCAGCGTTTTTCTTGCATTCTCCGCTATTAGAAAATTCGAACTTTTAAAATTAAATCATACTACCGGTATCTGTATACCGTTTTGATCGTCTCGTCGTGCAGATCTCTGCGGTGTATTCAATTCTGCATTTTAAAGTCCGGTACGCAACGGAATCCGTGAAAACGGTAACTGTATTGGTTCCACAACTTGCCTTTTTGTTGTCAGTTACCATTCATTATCCATCGGTTAAACTATAGAGCTATTTACAACTCTTTTTTTCTGAATTCAACCCTGACCTTTGATTTTCGGTATTAAAATTTATTAAGTATTGGTTCATTCATTTGCTTTGAAGAAAAAGAGAAATCAATTCATTTGTTTCGTTCACATTCATTCTCTCTCCGGTCTGTTCATTCTTTGAGAAAAATTATAGACGCATGCTATATCCTGATTCGTGTATCTTCTGTAAACTACTCCTCTCCTCTTCTTTTTAAAAAGAAAAAAAATTATATATAAAGAAATCTTTCTAGCTTGCATTCATATTTGGAATGTTGCTCGCATGCCCCAGTTTCGTAAGCCATCACCGGACCCAAACCCTCTGACCCTCTCATGCAACCCTAGCCTTCCACCATCGTACCTGCGTGACTACCCGCTCTCCTCCTCTCCGCCTAGGCCCTGGCCGCAGCCTGCCATTTGCCTTTTCTCCGACCAAATCTCCACCACTGCAAACACCAGCGTCGCCGACTGCTCTCCACACCACGACCGCCCGATCCTCGCCTCGGCACGTAGCCGATCCACCCTCTCCGATGACCAACCCACTTCTCCCATATCCGTAAACACCCGAGAACCGAAACCCTCTTCCTTCTTCACTCCTCCACTGCCATAACAGCACCCCCGCCTCTAACTTTTCCGACCGCCGCAGCCTTCGCCTGAACTTTGATCCCACTGCCCCAGACCTGAGCCACCAAGCCTCCTCCACATATCGGCCTCCATCTCCTTGGCAGCCGTATGTTTCCATCTTCTTGGCAGCACCTTGAGGTTCTTCTCCTTGCTCTTGCGTGAAGTATATATATAGATTATATAAGTATATGTGAACGGTGCATGTTAATTTATGTTATTTTGACTCTGTTCGTTGAATATACAAAGACCTATATATCTAATATATGTAAGTTTGTATCTGATATATATATGTTAAAGAAAAAAAATTGTCACTTACGTATATGTAAATATGTCAGTTTATACTGACTTTTAAATGTAATAAGTATGTGAGATATGTTGAATGTTAGTATATATGATCAGTTACTAAGTTATATAAAATGTCAGTTATATATAGTAAGATTCTAGACAAATGTGAGTGCAGCTTATGTATGTTTAAAGTATGTAAAATTTTATACTAGTTTCTTCTATATAAGATATGTTGTTTTATTATATGTTATAATTGTTCATCACTTGTTATCTCAGTTTATATATTATATGTCTAATGGTTGTTAAAGTTATGCACGTATCCTGTTAGAATTTTATACACTAGCTGTTCTGATTTAAAAGATATTATAAATATTTTGTTCCATTCTTATATGTGTTTAAAATTTATTTGGTTTTAATATATATGGGTGCGCAATATATCCAAAATGTTTATATAATGTCAACATCAATCTGTGTTTCTAAAAGTACTTGTGTGAAGAATGTATGTGTATATAAGTTTTATAATGACTTCAATACAGTTTGGGTATTTCAGATTTGAGGTATAATATGAATTTATAAGTTTACATTCAGTTTATAAAGAAGAGAAAAATATGTTGCAATTTTGTTAGTTATATATGTAGGTATATATATATATATTAGTTTATATATACACGAGTCTGTTTTTTTTATATGTATATGGTTTGGAAAAGAAATGCATAAGTGGTTTCATTTAAAAAGTTTATGTAGTACGTTTTATTTGGATATGGATATAAACCATCTGTTTACATATTTATATAAGTTATATATATTTAAATAAGTTGTGGTATTGATTTTTATAATAAATATTGATATTGGGATCTTCTCATTTGAAATATATATATTATTTTAGGTATGAGTTTAAAAGTTTATATTAATTATTAGAGAAGGATTTACGGATATAATATTTATTTTGTGTCAATTTACGTTAAACTAAATTTTGATTTATTCTTATCAATTTCTCATTATCAGCTTTGTTCGTCCAATTCGTGTCAATCTAGCTTTGCTTTGGAATTCGTGCTTGGATTCGTAACTCATCTCGTTTCATCGCTCATCTCTAGCCTCGAAAGGTGAGCAATCACTCACGATTAACGTTCTTTTATTTATTAAATTTGATTTCAATTGAAATGACAATTGAAATATGCTGCTGTTAGTTAATTACCCTGTTATATATGTTATTGCCTGTATCAGTTCACCTGTGACATCTAACACCATTATTTGTTAATTATTTATGCGATGATAATACAGTTTGGCTGATAATTGATTGATTGTTGATGTTTATATTAGACGTTAAATCGTTAATGTTAAAAATGATAAATAGTATGAAATTGAACTTGATATAGGATAGTTAAATGTTAAATTTGATTAACTGACATTTGTATGTTGTTAAATTGATGATGTATGAAATTGTAAATAGATGACAAGTGAAAAACCGTAATGTAATAATCTTTAATCTGCATGAAATGATAGTGTAGATTCTAGAAATAATTATATTAATTCGTACAAATAACAATGCGAATTAATACGGTTATTTCGGGATTATTTGAATTGATTATTGGATTGATATTGGTTGTTGTTATTGCTTGTTTATTTACTTTGACACCATCCCAGTTATCACACTGCAAGTTCCCTTTGCTATGTTTTGATTTTGAATTAAATTGGAATCGGGTTGAAATGATAAATACCCAAATTGAACTTGACTTAGGATAGAGAATTTAATAAAACCCGATTGGTCAATAATTTGATTTAAAAATTTAATAAAGATTTTATTTGAATAAATAATATGGTTTTGAAATGAAGTTGAAATTTGAATTTTAATGAAATTTAAATGTGAATACTTAATAATCTGAAACAAAATATTAACAATGTAATTGATGGAAGAATGTTGTTTAATTTGAGAAATGATTGAATTAAGTTTGAAATTATTAAACTTTGAAATTATTTAATAATTAAGTTTTGAATTATTTAATAATTAAATAAGATTGAATTATTTAATGATTAAATTAAATTGGATTCTTTAATAAGTGAAATTGAACTTTTGGATAAGTGAATTTTACTTCGTAAATAATTGTAAGTGAGTTTCTTTATTAATTAAGTTTTGGAAATTATTTAAAGTAAGTAAATAAATAATTGAAATTGAATTTTCTTTAACAAGAAATGAAAATGTGATATTTTTGGAATTAATGTAAGACTTGTAATTGAAAGAATTGATTTGACGAATTGAATTTAATTCAAAATTGTAAGTTTTGATTTAATGAAGTTGAACTTAAGAAATTGATTTAATGATTTGGAAATTTAATAGAAATTGTTTTGAATGATAAAGTATTTTAATGATATTGAATGAAATCGATAAATGAATGTAAATTGATTTGAATGTTAAACTAAATTGATTTAAATGATTTCAAAATTAAACTTTTGTACGAACTTGAATCAATATTTGAATTTTGTAAATGAAAATTTAAATTGAATTATAAGATCTTGAAATGGTAATTTGGAAGTTTTGAAACGTAAATTTTGGAAATCGATTTCGAAAGGTAAAGGAAATGTTGGTTTACAAATTCTAATTGAAATTGATTTGGTTTTGAAATAAATAAACGACCAATCGGTGAAATAATTACGAAAGTTATTAAAGAGACCGGAATTCGGTTATGGATATACTCTCTATCTAAACCGAAAACCACTTTAATAACTATACGCGGAGTGATGATCCAGAATGAAGTGGTTGGAATGATGTACGTGATGACTGAAGAAAGTGAACGATAATGGATAGCCTTGACACTTGTGTCAAATTGGAAATGACTAAAGCAGGAGCTGTGCCGGGCCAATGGAGGATTAGCTACCTCAAGTGGACACACTTCTTCGAACTACTTATAACTTGTTGTCGATTGGTGCACCCTTGATTTTGGGAGTGTTGTTTCACGGTGTTGCGGGCGCTGCGGCGTTGCGTTCTCACCAGTCCGGATCAGGCGAACGGTAGTATCACTACCTTGGGTATTGCCTCATGTGCCTTGTCATACTTGTATTCCATTTATGCGCGACCACTACGATTTTGATTTGTACCTTTAGTATATGGATTGCCCTCTGGTGACTTCCGATTTTGGGGAAACTACGGTCTTGTATATGCTTTTGGGAATAAAAATGTGTTAAGGGTGGAATGGGCCATGACTTAACGCTATTTTGATATCTTCTTATATTACTGATAGACATTATCTACTTAGCGTATATTACTACCTAGTAGATAGTTTAACGGATCCTTAAAGGATGGTTATTCCAAACATCCTTTGAGTTACTTGTATTTCAGTTGCTATTTCACTTGAGTTGGATTTATTAATATAAGAATGTTAATCCTGACTCGAGTGTTTTGTATTTTGCTTTACGCTCGGGTCAGACTGAGTGTACCAGTATTCGAGACTCACCTTTGGAGTTGGAGCTTTGCTTGAAGATCCAGCCATCTGTTCTGCTTTCAGTATTCGATGATTCCAGTGATGTATTCTGATTTGTATCTGATGTATCGTATTATTCTTCTGTTGTAAACTCTGATGTATTTTATATATTCATATAGTAGCTTCATGAACTACTATCTCTTTTAATTCCGTTGCACTTATTACTCTGTGTCTGTGATCTGTGATTATTTTATTTACTGTATATGTTCAGTTTTGCCAAATTTAAATTAACAACGCGGTATTTTGAGCAATTCAACTCCGGCATGAGTGTCTATCTATACACATATAATGGATGCGAATGGTCCAAAATGGCGGGTCGTTACAGTTGAGGTAAGCCCAAAAAGTTATCCATAATAGAAAATGTCCAATTTGTATTGGGCCTTGGGCTAATTTCAAAATTGTTTTGAAATTAGAATAAAAGTTCTAAATTTAGAAGTTAAATTTAAAATAAGGAATTATTATAAATGCTATAATATAGATTTTCAAATTGTTTTGAAAATTAAAATAAAAGTTATAGATTTAAAATAAAACACATATTATAAAGGTTATAATATGTGTTTTCAAAATGTTTGAAGAAGTTATAAGAATAATTTCGAAAATCTTATTTATTAATAAGATTAGTAAAATAAATGAATTAATTAAATAAGTTAGTTAATTAAATATATATACATGCATAATATATAAAATGATATATAGTATGTTGTGTTGAATTGTTTAAGACGATATAAGTAAACATGTGCATATAATTTTCTTTTGAAATTAATGAAATTTAATTAAAAAATTTTAATTAAATAAATTAATTAAAAAAATTTAATTAAATAAATAAATTAAAATTTAATTATTAAATTAAAATACATTCATATATATAAGATATATATGTATTGCTATAAAGGTTATAGTGTTGTGTGTGTATTCAATATAATTGAATAACATAGTAATTAATTAAGTGTTAATTGATTAAATTAATTAAATATGACTAAATTAATATAATGTGATACATAATATTATTATATAAGTGAATTAAAATATAAAATTTATATAATAATGAAACTCATATAATATGAATGTATAAACTAAAAGTGGAACATTAAAGAAACCCAACAAGACTTAAAGAATAAATACATACGTATTAGTATGATTTCCGATGTGTCTGACACTTGAATCACAAGGGTATTTCGTAAGACATACATTATTCAATAAGTCGATATCACTCGATATAATATATTGAAGATTATGAATCTTTATTATAAATTTATGCTCTACCATTTATACAATAATACTTGCATACTCTCTAGTTGTTGAGCTTTCCTCAAACTAGAGATATTATGTGTATAATTATCAACGTATAGACTAGATACAACTAGATACTTATACATATTTGTTGAGCTTTCCTTAAGGTATCTATCGTATACCTAGGCCGTCATGAAATGGTGGGTATGAGTGAATAAACTCTTTTTACTTTTTGAGCTTTCCTCAAGGTAAAAATGAGGTTAGGTCAAGGAACCATGTGTTAGGAGTTGTATATGATGTAACCGATAAGGAGTTATCCATCGTATATGAGAGTATGATTTTTGAGCTTTCTGTAAGGTCAGAATCCCAAGATATACTATTCCTAACACCCACTAGTGAAGTCAAAAGACTGCTATGTTTCGTCTTAAGGTTTGGAGAAACATAAAAGACTAGTGGGAGCCTTATTAGAAAAGTGAAATGGTAACATTCAACTTTTCTACTGTTTAAGAACATATGTTATATAAAATTATAATTATCTACATTGACAATTTGTGCATTTAACATAATTGATAAAATGTTTATCAATTAAAATATATAAATAAACTGAATTAATATTAACAAATAAAAATATAAAATATACTTACCAATAATATTTTTGCATGTTATTGTTTCAATACCCATGCAAAAGCCAAATTTTACAACAACTAAATACATTGGAAATTGGTCGTTTACATGTTTATTTGCCCAAGACTGTGTATTGTCTTTAATGAGTTCATAACTCTTGAAACAATAATTAAATATGATTGTCTAATATGTTTTCAATTGCATATAAATATTATACGGTGACCGGTCATAATTCATAATGTACAAAAACCTCGATGAAATTAGTTCAATCGAAATAAGCAAATAGACCATAGTGTTAGTTTATATATTTAATATAATCGATTACAATCATGATCTTATTGTATTAAATGTAACACTAGACCAAAGACTATAAGGTAGATTTAAGAATTCGATCGCTGAAATAATATTTTGATCAATTTACGTAAAGTGCAACATATTTGATATCCTTAAATGTTAAGGATGATCAAATGCACTTTTGTAAAGAGTTCGTTATGATATTATAATAACGATTTCCTTTGAATGGTTCGACTGCTTATAAAGGAAATCGACTATATAACTGTGGGTGTAACCTAACACACAGTTGGGATGAAGAGAGTGAATGATCACTTCTTCATAAAATAACATCAAAAAGGATAATTGTAAAATAATAGTGAATACTTAACATTATAATGAGAAATATGATTTCTATTCCAAAGAGTATTTTCATATGGAAAATTGTTTTCTATGAGATTTATTTCTTTGAGTTTAAGATATTTGATCTGAAAGTTCTCAATTGTAAACCAGTTACAGTAAATGAAATAAATAGCTTATATTAAGTGGTTGAATAGAGCTTCGTACTTCGTAAGTAATGGCAAAAATAGTGGGAGCATGCCATAAGGCACTTGCTGATCGCATCAAATTATGAAAATTGGTTTCTTAAAATATACCAAAAATTATTTATGAAATAATGACCGTTTTGAAGTGTTAACTGAAAAATAGACATAGTTTTGTTTCAATATGAGTATTTGAATATAAAATAAAACTATAACGGTGGTATTTTAGATGCACTGGAAAATATAGAAGTATCTAAATCTATTTGTAATTATTTTGGAACTATAGACTAAGCCATGATTTAGAGACATAATTCTTGGATTATATGATTATGAATCATATGAAGCAAGTTAATTATATCTCAAACAATTAAGGGCGAAGCACCCATTCAGTGGGAGCATGATAAGGGTTAATGAACTCTTCAGATTGACATATATAGATGTATGTAATCACAAGTCTATTAATACCAAAACAGTTCCATGTACTTCATTATATTCATCGATTAGTTATCACCGACATGGCATGTGTATTTGATACACATGTAGTATGTCTATGATAAGCTCGTTGAGTATAAAATAGAAATAATAAAATAATGTGCAGTAGAAAATAGAATTGATTCAATTTGATCGAATATGTGAGTATATTGCAAAAGAGTTCCCAACGTACCTAAAAATGAATAAAGATTCAGTCTTAAAGTCAATCCCCCATGATACTTAATGATGCATCGATAATAAGTAATCAAACTTTGTTGAACAAAGTACGATTAATTGTGAGTGAAGTTTAGTTAACTTCTTTCTATAAGGTCATGTACTTAAGAGTAGTACACAAGGTTAAAATTAGTTTCATCTAAAGAATGGTTTACAAAATCATATAAGATATGAGTTTATAAGAAACCCCAACATATCCTAGGCCAAAGAGTTGGCGGGTTGTGTGAGTCGAAAGACTGCACGTAATAATTTTTCATCAGGGATCTTGTATGAAACGCCACAAAAGAAGTTTGGGAATGATTGTCATTAAATGACCAATTTATGTTTTGAACATAAGTATTGTAAACTAAAACAGAATCAGTTTTATATGTGTGACGACTGCCCTACACCCCAAGCACTCAATAATACATGCATAGTGCGTTGTAGCGGTGCCCGGCCGATGTAGGATGATCATCAAAGTTGTAAAGTAAGTAAAACATTCACAGAACTTCTCGTATATCTTACAGCGCATCGAATAAAATATAATAGTAAACATCTCAAATGTAAAACCAGTGAGAAAGTAAACAAATGAATGAATCATAGAATCAGAGTGCACAGATCCATATAGTATACAACATAAGAAATAGAGTTATGCATCAAAAAATAACTCATAGATAACTATCTAGGTAATTAAGGCATCGGCAAGCTCCATAGTGATGTGCAGCGGAATAGCAAATAAGTAAGTGTAGTAATACGAGAGTATAGCCCACAAAGAGTAATTGATCAGATTCGCGGGCATTCTTATAAGGAAACGCTTATGATATTGGAACTTATGCCTTATCGAGCATCTTATCCCATTTTAAAATTGGTTTATTCCGCAGCAGCAAACTCTAGTCATAATATGGGTTTAAACGAAACCGATTTATTTATTAGTAAAGCCGAAGTCAATGGAGGTTCTTTTATGAAAAAACTGCTCGCCACCTGTCCTACTCTACGTGCTCAACATAACTGGTATCCCTAATCTGCTCATTTAAGAGTACCCAGAGTAATAGGAAGTAAAGTATAAACCCAGGGTCAAACAACAGTCTGGTGTGAGCGGTATAAAATCTATAAATACTAATATACCCTTATAATTGGAAAATGTTATGAAGGATCATACCTGACATGTCCCTACATCCACAAAGTTAGTACATACAGAAAATATATGCTACTCTTCATCATAGTCATCATGGGTGTATAATACATCAAAGTATGAAGGGGTGCCTAGATATCTACATCAATAATATCAGCCTCATGTGACATTCCTAGGGTGATAAGCAATCAAAGCAAACATTACATCCATCATCTATCCTCACATCCACTCACTTAGTGCATTGGATACATGATAACTCGAACGACCCGTCATGGTCAAAGAATACCCAATGTCTTTGTTCCTCCGTACTCAAATCCATGCTACTCAGTAGGCTAGGAACTAGATCACCCATCATGGCTGATCCAGGGTAAATATTGCCCGTCATGGAGATCAGGACCCTCAGGGTCCGAATAGGTGCCAGATATTGCCCTTGCTTTATGAGTACTTTTCGAACCATTGAGTATCGATGACCCCTTTGCACATGTCATCAACAGTAGAGCTTATCTTGAAATTGATCTTACGAATTTCGTCAGGAAGTCACCGTAGTAGGGACGATCCTCTACAGTCATCATTAGTCATAGAATACCATCATACGTCTGGTAGCCATCATCCAATAGCTCCCTCAATCTGACTCATAGTCCTCAACTCTGCATCTCAAAGTACAACTATCCATCATTCATTCATTGTCTTTAACTACTTGGCCGGAGCACCGCTATCCACAACGAAACAAGTCTCCTGAACAAAATGCTCCAAAGAAGTACCATACATCTTCATCAAATTCCAGCTTTTCTCGACCGAATGAGGTCCACCAGTAACCGTGTTTATTAAATTCTCTTTTTGAGCTATCTAGGTCCATCACCACTAGGTGTTCCATTGGGCCATCTTCCCCTTTGGTTTATTATCTGTCTGCCACCAACCTAAGGGTCTTTCACAAACTACTGTAGTTTCTTTTTATGATCAGGTTCTCGATTATATCCCTCAGATGATGACAGTCATTGGTATTATACCAATGTATTTGTAGAAGGGAAAATACTTCCATGAGCACTGTTCTTGTTCAGTTGTCTCCCCCCGAGGCGGCTTCTTATAATTTTCAGTTTCTTCTGTAGCAAGGTAAATACTTTCAACAATCTCATTTAATAGGGTATAATCTTCGGGTTTCATATATCTCGGACGCTTCTTGAAGTTTGTTATCCTTCCACTAGTGCCCTAGTTCCTTCTTTTCTGGTTGTTGTTATTACCGCGTCAGAAAATATTTTAGAGTCTCTATGGACCTTTGATAGATGTTTGACAAGGATATTACATCCTTTGATCGAGCCTTGTGGAGCATGGACTGCTTCATAAATTTTCTTGCTAATCGGTCAAAGGAAGATATGGACCTCGACGTGAGCTGAGTAAACTACATTGTTGCCACCCCTTCAATAAATATAGGGAAGCACCTACATCTTACTGCATTCATTGCTCTGGCACCATCCATGTATCATTCATATTTCAAAAGATGTTGTCTCTGATCTGTCATTCCGTTGTAAGACGACATCGTTGGCATAACAAACCTTTTGGGATCGCTTTTCCACAACACATCATCGGTGAATAGAGTCCTATTAGGCAATGAACCCCAATTATCATTATTTATCTATTGATTCTCATTCATTAACCTTCTTACCATATCAGCTATGTATTCTGAGTTAGTCAGATCAACTAGATGGCGATCGTCAGGGAATGCCTTAAGTGTTTGGTCCCGCAAACGTCCAGCATGATGCTCTAGGTGAAAATCACGGTCAAATCAGCAATAGTTGACAACTCGGTAGCGAGTTGTGCTCGTGACATGGTACCGAGTTATGAGTGCTTCTGTTTCTTTGTGCTTTGCTCTATTTTTTGATCTTTCAAACACGTGCTTCACTAACTCAACGTTGAGTTATACAAGTCGGCACCAAGTTATGACTCTAATTTGAGATTCCACCTTCTCCTTATTTCCACTTGACTTGTTTGGAAAATCACTAAGTACTCCTCTATGTCAAGCAATGATCAACTGATTCTTGGAACTTCATCTGAATTCTAGAATCCGACTAGCATTCTAGACTTCTTGTTCATTTCATGACCGGCTTTGATTTGTTAAGATATTACTTGGTTTAAAAGTGGGATAACAATAGGTAAGTACTTGTTTTTTTCTTTCTTCTTCTCCTATCTATTTTATTCCTTGTTTTATTCCTTCTATCTCTAAAAACGATTCCAATTTGAAATCAATTTCGAAGATGATTCCTAATTAAACCCAATTTCTATATTATATTTTTAACAACCTGCTTCGAGCTTTCTTTTTGTGTTTTTGAAGTTTTGAACAAAATGCCTCAACTACTTGAGGTATGCGAAACATACAAAAAGTGAATCTTGTGCCTAAGAGGTAAAATATCTTTTGCACTTCAATGAATGTTTTTCTCCTTCATCATATTTGAGGCAAGCTTTAGATGTTCTTTTTGTAATGACCAAATTTCAGTCATTCGAATTTGGAATATTTAATTGATTTTAAATATTGAAAAGTTAATTTTATATGTCAAATAACTTGAATTTCAAATATAAGGGTTATTTGAATAATTAGAATTGTTTAAATAATTAAATCTTGAACTCAATATGAATAAAAATGATTTTGAAAGCTGATTTAAATTCTATTTGAATAAGAATGAAGATAGTAAACTCTAATTTATAATTAAAGTGATTAGAAAGATTTTTAATAATTATTAATTTTAATTAATGTGTGCAAATTAGCCTTCCAAAACACTGTCTCGGGATTTGACGAAACCGGTGCCATTAGATCCGTATTAGAGAATTTTTGTATGTTAACGAATTTCGTGGCGATCTGTAACGACCCCGGATTTCTTATGAATTTAAATTGATAATTAAATTAATTTTTGGATAAAAATTTGTAAAATTAATTATAAATGGAGCGAGTTTCCCCGATACAAATAGAAAATATATTAAATCATTTAAATTTAAATAATGTGTGTGTATATATATATACTTTGGATACCAAATAAATAAAAGAGTTTAAAATTTAGAAATGATGATAATTTTGAATTTAAATAACATTAAAGAAAATAAGATAATTTTTATTAGAGTTAAATTATAAAAAATGGAATAAATGAAACAAAAATAATGATAGCAGTAAAATAAAATTCAAATAGAAGTTACTTGTATTTCAAAAATATAAAACTAGTACCATATTTATTCATAAAGCATGAATAGGTAAGTAGAAACAAACAATAACTAGTTAACTATAAGGACTTGTCTATATTACAAAGATAACACTAAAACAAGGTAAGTTAAATCAAATGAAACACTTTGACAGTTCTGGAAATAGTTGTAGATGTAAGGCTGTAAGTAATCATGCTAGGCAAGAAAATAAACTAGATATACATGTTGCAGGCATAACAAAGCAAAGTAATGATATGAAATATCTTTGTATACGAATGGTTCAGAGAAACATAAGTATAAAAAGGAAAGTATATCCAAACATAAGTACATACGAAATAAATTAGGGGATATGTATGTGTAGACATAAGGACATAGGCATTTAATGTTAAGTCATCTTTAGTACACCAGCATATTTCATTTCAGCCTCCAAGAGATAAAAATCTCTGACCCAATTTAATAAATTTTGTACCAGTGAAGTAATAAGCCTATAAACATTTTCCTATATCAATTTATCTCCTCTCGTGTACAAGGAGACTTAACCTTTCCAGTAAACACATTTAAAACTGGAGCATCCTTCATTTAAATAAAAACAAGAAAATTTAAAGAAGATCAAGCCTGCATCTTTTCTAACAAGGGCATCAAGCAACTCAACAAGCCAGAGAAGTTCAGTTAGCAAATTCAAAAAAAAAAGTTCCAAATAGCAGTCTGTTCAACATAAGATTATGCTCTGTTCTTTTACAAAATCCTGGTGAGTAACTTTTCTATTTAAAATTTCAAAACTTGATTTTGTTGCAAGTGTTGTGGTAAATAGGTTTGTATATGTGTATGTTCTCTGTGTATACATGAGTGATGGATGGATATATGTGCACAACTATCTCCTATATCATCCCTGTTCTTAGTTTAAAGCTCAAGATTTGATAAAAAAATTATATTCTCTTAAACTAATGGCTGTAAGAATATAGGTTATAGATGAAAGTTGTTTATTGGATCATAGGTTAATGCTTTAAAATTTTAATTAAGTTAAAATTTAACTTGAATGTCTCTGGAAACTCAAATAACAGGGTAAGCTTAAGGTAACTGAAAATTCGAACATGTTGATTCACTGATTCAATCATATAATCTGATAACTTATCTAAAAACTTGATTTTTAACACCAAAATTACTATTTTAAATCAAGCGTTGAGGTAGCAGTTTGGGTTCGTTCGATTGTTGCCTTTCGAGTCGCTGGGGTCGGCCTAGTTGATCAGAGGGGTCAGGGCTTAGGCTGGAGGTGGAGGAGCGAATAGGGAGTATGGAAAAATGGTGGATGGGGGTGCAGTGCCTTGTGGAAGCGGCGGCGAGTAGATTTTCTCCGGTGACCTAGTTTTGGAGGGACGAGTACTTTTGATTCGTTCACCCTATTGGATGCATCGAGTTCGATGCGGTTTGGAGGGATGGTGGATGGATCGTAGGGGAAGCTGCGGCCGGAGTTTGGTGGCGAACGGTGGTAGGAGCGTCGAGCAGTTGGTGATGACAGGTTGGGTCGTGGTGAGTTCACTTTGTTGCCAGGTTTGGGGTCGAGCTTCTCGAATTTGATTTCGAGACATTTGGGTTCTTTCAGATATTCAGGTTGAGTAGATTATCTGGAGCTAGCTATGGATTGGAGCACTCTATTGGAGATATTCTATCCGCTGCTGGTGTTATCTATTTTCTTTCCGCTGCTATTTCTTGTATCATATCTCTGATGTATATTGATATCTGTTGTATCACTCTGCTGTATCAGATAATATATATCAATGTATTATTCTTTTCTTCCGCTGTGTTATTTACTTAATTGTGTTATAGCTCCGGCGAATCGGATTTGAACGGTCGAATCTGCGGCATTCTAGTACAATGTGAAGTACGGATGTTGATTTTCGACCGGGCAAAACCCGAGTCGTTACATGTGGTATCAGAGCTAAGGTTGAACTTTAGCTCAGGAGTATAACACGTTAAGTAGCTCATTAGAGATAGGGTGAAGTATACCCTAGAATGAGTAATTCTCAGATATCCGTCTGAATGTCTCAGTAAATTCTCTTGCTATCCACTGATAGTGAGAATGAGTGAAAGAAGAGGATGAGATAGGGGACAGAGGGAATACGACTATAAATGGTCGATACTCTGTAACAACGAGGAAGCCATCTTTTCTCTATTAATCTTTTTTGTTCAAATATCTTTTCTCAATTCTTCGATAGTTTCTGGTAGATCCAGGAAGAAGATTCGATATATAAAAATGGGACATAAACTCCAACTGAGCCAAAAATTGTTTGCCTTGGTTGTTTTGTTTGCTATGGCTAATAGGTATACTTTAGTTCTAAACTGAAAATTTCGAAATCGTATCCATGTATCTATCTATTCTTTGGGTTCCGATATGTTCTACGAATGGTTAGTTATCCTTTCGAACTGACCGATGCCACTGCATATTTCGTAGATCTGGATAACCCGAGTATTTTGTTGATTGTTAAACAGATTCGTTCTCGTATCTGATTTTGATATTCTGATTTGATAAGCCAAATGCAGAATCAATGTTCAGTTTGATTAAATGAAACATTCTTCATCTGTCTTTGTTTTCGTGCCTGTGAATTTCGAGGACGAAATTCTTTTAAGGGGGGAAGTTTGTAACGACCCCGGATTTCTTATGAATTTAAATTGATAATTAAATTAATTTTTGGATAAAAATTTGTAAAATTAATTATAAATGGAGCGAGTTTCCCCGATACAAATAGAAAATATATTAAATCATTTAAATTTAAATAATGTGTGTGTATATATATATATACTTTGGATACCAGATAAATAAAAGAGTTTAAAATTTAGAAATGATGATAATTTGAATTTAAATAACATTAAAGAAAATAAGATAATTTTTATTAGAGTTAAATTATAACAAATGGAATAAATGAAACAAAAATAATGATAACAGTAAAATAAAATTCAAATAGAAGTTACTTGTATTTCAAAAATATAAAACTAGTACCATATTTATTCATAAAGCATGAATAGGTAAGTAGAAACAAACAATAACTAGTTAACTATAAGGACTTGTCTATATTACAAAGATAACACTAAAACAAGGTAAGTTAAATCAAATGAAACACTTTGACAGTTCTGGAAATAGTTGTAGATGTAAGGCTGTAAGTAATCATGCTAGGCAAGAAAATAAACTAGATATACATGTTGCAGGCATAACAAAGCAAAGTAATGATATGAAATATCTTTGTATACGAATGGTTCAGAGAAACATAAGTATAAAAAGGAAAGTATATCCAAACATAAGTACATACGAAATAAATTAGGGGATATGTATGTGTAGACATAAGGACATAGGCATTTAATGTTAAGTCATCTTTAGTACACCAGCATATTTCATTTCAGCCTCCAAGAGATAAAAATCTCTGACACAATTTAATAAATTTTGTACCAGTGAAGTAATAAGCCTATAAACATTTTCCTATATCAATTTATCTCCTCTCGTGTACAAGGAGACTTAACCTTTCCAATAAACACATTTAAAACTGGAGCATCCTTCATTTAAATAAAAACAAGAAAATTTAAAGAAGAGCAAGCCTGCATCTTTTCTAACAAGGGCATCAAGCAACTCAACAAGCCAGAGAAGTTCAGTTAGCAAATTCAAAAAAAAAAGTTCCAAATAGCAGTCTGTTCAACATAAGATTATGCTCTGTTCTTTTACAAAATCCTGGTGAGTAACTTTTCTATTTAAAATTTCAAAACTTGATTTTGTTGCAAGTGTTGTGGTAAATAGGTTTGTATATGTGTATGTTCTCTGTGTATACATGAGTGATGGATGGATATATGTGCACAACTATCTCCTATATCATCCCTGTTCTTAGTTTAAAGCTCAAGATTTGATAAAAAAAAATTATATTCTCTTAAACTAATGGCTGTAAGAATATAGGTTATAGATGAAAGTTGTTTATTGGATCATAGGTTAATGCTTTAAAATTTTAATTAAGTTAAAATTTAACTTGAATGTCTCTGGAAACTCAAATAACAGGGTAAGCTTAAGGTAACTGAAAATTCGAACATGTTGATTCACTGATTCAATCATATAATCTGAGAACTTATCTAAAAACTTGATTTTTAACACCAAAATTACTATTTTAAATCAAGCGTTGAGGTAGCAGTTTGGGTTCGTTCGATTGTTGCCTTTCGAGTCGCTGGGGTCGGCCTAGTTGATCAGAGGGGTCAGGGCTTAGGCTGGAGGTGGAGGAGCGAATAGGGAGTATGGAAAAAATGGTGGATGGGGGTGCAGTGCCTTGTGGAAGCGGCGGCGAGTAGATTTTCTCCGGTGACCTAGTTTTGGAGGGACGAGTACTTTTGATTCGTTCACCCTATTGGATGCATCGAGTTCGATGCGGTTTGGAGGGATGGTGGATGGATCGTAGGGGAAGCTGCGGCCGGAGTTTGGTGGCGAACGGTGGTAGGAGCGTCGAGCAGTTGGTGATGACAGGTTGGGTCGTGGTGAGTTCACTTTGTTGCCAGGTTTGGGGTCGAGCTTCTCGAATTTGATTTCGAGACATTTGGGTTCTTTCAGATATTCAGGTTGAGTAGATTATCTGGAGCTAGCTATGGATTGGAGCACTCTATTGGAGATATTCTATCCGCTGCTGGTGTTATCTATTTTCTTTCCGCTGCTATTTCTTGTATCATATCTCTGATGTATATTGATATCTGTTGTATCACTCTGCTGTATCAGATAATATATATCAATGTATTATTCTTTTCTTCCGCTTGTTATTTACTTAATTGTGTTATAGCTCCGGCGAATCGGATTTGAACGGTCGAATCTGCGGCATTCTAGTACAATGTGAAGTACGGATGTTGATTTTCGAGCGGGCAAAACCCGAGTCGTTACACGATCGGACGTATCGTTTGATCGTGCAAGGTTGAAATCGAATGCGATAAATTGCGTTGTGATCGTATCAGCGAATACTACGTTATGTGTTTAGATTGGATGGATTTGGAGCTAGTAGGAATTTGGGTTAAAATTGAACACATGTTCAATTTTAATTCAAACCAGAACGTTTTGACGAAAAATGGAATCAATGTGAGTTAACTCACCACTCTGGCCAACTTATATTTTTATATAAGTGGGAATATTTTTATTGTTGCTATTTGTTGACTGTTTGGATGATTTACTATTTTATTAATTGGTATGGATATATTCCCACCCTTGGAGCGGATGAGACCCTACTACGTTCTCGTGTATGAGCGGATGACACTTTGTATACGATCCCGTCTCGAAGCGGTTAATTTATATTATTTGATTATATATTGTACGTGATGCAGGAGGAAAGGTTGGAGGGATCCAACAAGATTCCTCAAACTGTTGATTTTTCTTTTCATATACTATGATATATGATGTGTTAGATGCTATATTTGATGACAATGATGTGATTTCCCGTATTTAGTGCTATAGTAGCACCGAGCCGTATTTTTGGTATTTTAGTATACTATGAAATAATGGTTTTGATTTAAAAGGGATTTCATAGTGATTTTGGAAATAAATATGTTTTAATAATTTTTATATTATAAAAAGGAATGAATTTATTCTAAATAAATAAAAATGTATGATTTTTGATGTTATAAATTGACAGTTTTGAGAAATACTTTAAATAGAGATTTTTGAATGGTTTATATAAAAGATATATACAAGTATATTTTACAAAAAAAATGTAATATATTTTTTATAAGGTTCTTTGAAAATATTAAATGGATTTAAAATCAATATTTTGTAAATGGTTTATAAATGGATTTTTGATAATAAATGAGATATATCAAAGAATGGACTTATAAATGAAATTTTATAAATAAAGAGATTTTATAAAAAGAAGTTTTATAAAATAGAAATGAGATTTATAAACATAGTTATATAAATATGGAAATGATTTATGTTGAGATTTGAATATGGATTTTTATAAAGGAAATACATTCACGTATTAAAAGTTAAAATAATCTTTTAAAGGAATGTTTTGGAAGTGATATTTTTAGATGGAGTTTAATGGTTTTAAAAGTGATTTAAAATGTGTTAAGTGACGAAAACATAGATTTCAACATTTATTGTTGTAATAGACGTTTTCAGGGAAAGAAAGGAAGGCATGGACTATAACGTTGTTGTTATATTAAATGATTTACGAAAGGAAGTGTTTTATATAGTATATGGTCTTTATATATTTATGTGTGTGTGTGTGTATATAAATATATCCAATATTTGAAGTTAATATTTGAAGTGTGTAACTTCTACCTAATTATAAGTTAAGAATGTTGTTCAATTAAGGTCTGAGTGATAATGATACCCCAACCTGAATGGCTTCATGGTTAACTAATAAATAGTTGAAGTTCGACATCGAAGATTAATGTTAAGCACAAGTAATCGGATCCCTATACTATTGTTTTGTGTTATCGTAACGATGTTTTACGCCACATTCATTTTGACCCAATAAAGCGTGTTTTGGAAAATATGAAGCTTTCCTCAAATGATATATAAATATACTTATTACGAATTTAAGATATAGAGATATTTTTTAAGTATTGAAAATGAGATGGTTTGTGAATATACTTATACCATTGAAATAAGTATATGGAAATGTTTTCCAAATATCAAAATATTAAAAGTGTTTTGAGAATATTTTTTTAAGATAATTTAAAGTAAATATTTGAAAAGTGATTTAATTAATAAGAGATTAATTAAATGAGCCCAATGACTGCTTTTGTGCTAGATTTTATTTGTTCTTTAATAGTTAAATAACGAACTATCAAATTTGGCCAATTTTAGTTCCTTGACTTGATGTGGGAACTGATTAGTTGTGCACTTAGCATGATGCCGATTGTGTAGGATTGATTATCGTTGGGTTAAGAATGGTGATTCGAGTAGTGCTGAGTGACTTCGGTACTCTAATCTACCAGGCATTCTTCTTGGTCAAAGGATAGGAAGTTAAGAGTTGAAACGTGATAAGTCTACGAGATTTGGTTTCCGTATGAGGTGAGGGCCTTTTATCGTTGTTGGTCAAGAGGGACCTGGTTCAGATTTATTCGAAAAACCACTTTGGACCAACGTACGCGTTCGAAAGTACAGGTTAAAGACAATGATTTTTGAAGATGGAGATCTTCAATATGCATGGCTACTTGCCAGTAGACCACCGATGCATATTATATATATGGTGGAAGTAGTGCTTCGTTATGAAAATCTTTGATGCATGGACTGCTCGATACTAATCCTAAGGTTGATTCTCGACAAGATGTAGTAGGAGAGTGCCTTCGGTTCGTCCTGTTCTTGGACAACTTGTATGGACGAATGTTTGACGTTGCATTCTAAATCACATTTATTGGTCTTTATAAAACGTATCATTTGTTTGGTGGTGGAGAAGGCGACTTCTCTTAGCTTAGCACCCTTTCCTGAAACGTACGAGCTCGGGAGTTATGCGTTTGTAGAAATCCGTTGTGTGATTATGGAATGGCAAGGTGGCATTCAAAGTGAAATGTGCTACATGAAAGGTAATCGTTACCTCAGGCCTCACACCTGGAAATGGCTAAAACAGGGTAGATGCAGCAAGGCTATATGGTTCGCAACCATTATGGTATGATCATCCCCTTCTAGATATATTTATTCCCGCTATGATGTGGGGTTTTAAATTATTGTGGTGTATGCTAAGAGACGTCTCGGATAGGTCGGTAGCGACCGGGGTGATGACATATGCGGTACTATCTAGTTAGAGGTAGGCCGGCCTGGTTTTGGTAGAGGACCATCAGTTAGGCCTTGACACATTCCTTTAGAGATGTACTGTCGGAAGGTAGTCCCTTACCTAGTCATTTGTTGGAAATCCATTCTCCAATATGAGCTTGCGACTTTAGTTTTAAAGCCTAGTATGCTGGAATTTAAAAATGGTAACAATTTCGTCTATGATTAATATTATTTGTATACTAGACTATAGTATAATATAACATAATTTGATATGAATTGTTTTGGTTATCGTAAGGTAAAAACCTGTTTGTGTTTATATGCGACGTGGTCTTACGAGATACCTTTATTTTTTAAAAAGAAAAGTTTTTGTTAACTTTAACAAAATTCAGATTGAGATGTGTTTTCTCATGTTGGTTTACCAGACTGATCCGGCCGCTATTCCCTTCAATGCTCGGGTCAGACCGAGTATATTTATAGATTCAATTTGGATGCTTTAAAGCTTCAGAAGACGACCTGGAGGTCTTCAAGTAGTATTCACGTATATGTTTATTTTCCGCTACATTGGTTGTTTGAAATTATCAACAATTGTGAGGACGAGTTTTTATAACTGTCCAGGTTGATGATTAGTGGTTTGTTGTTGTACTCTGATTGATGTATGTATATTACAATTTCTTTTCTGTAAAGATCATTGATATTATATTATATGTTGTTCCGCTACGATTGTGAGGTTCTGTGTTGTTTTAGTTTCATTTACTCTTCTTCTCTTCTCTTCTTTTTTCTTCTTTATTTCCCATAACTATTCACATCTTCGTTCGGTTTGAGTTGGACATGTGTGGTTTATTGTCAGCTAGAATTGTGCAGATTTGTGGATCGTTACAATTGGTATCAGAGCTTAGGTTGTGCGAACACCCAGGCTTTGGTTGGGTACTCATTATGGATAGGGTTTGTAATACCCTAGAATGATTTGAGTGTATTATAGTTACGAACGCGTATTTGTTAACGATATAAAAATGTTTTATATTATGTTGATTGATTGGTTGATTGGCTTATGGATTCCGGTCAATACGAGTAATTAACATTATTGATAGGGGTCTCTAAACACTTGAACACGGAGATTGGACATAGTATTGTTTTGAAATTAGGTAAATGAAATAATTTTACCTTGATTATATTTTATATATAAAGGAATAATTATTCAGAAATTATTGTAGTATGTATGGTGTGTTTGGTTGTTTGTTAATGATAATATTTGATTATTATCATTTGTTGTTTGTTGTTTGTATTCTAATGAAAGTTGTTATTGTTATAATGTAAACAAAGATAAACAATTAAGAAATGGTTAATCAAAGTGAAATTATATATAAGGGAAATTTATAAATATGATTTGTAAATAAAATGGATTTAAACTAAGATTTTGAGGATTTAAAGCCCTTTGATTTTGAAAATTATTTTTCAAAGTTTTGAAGAAATAATAATGATATTCTTTAGAAAGTATTTCAACTAGAAATATTTTTAAAAGGAATTTAAAAGAGATAAGAAAGCACTGAACTCACTTCAGTCACTGGGAAATAATTCTGGTGATGACTGTAGCATCATCGACGTTCATTTTCGAGTTTCTTAGTGATGGATTGCTACCATTGGAGTTTTGTTATGGTAAAACTAGTTTTGATTTAGAAATCCAAAGTATAATTTGACAAATATTAGAAAATAAGTTTTATGACTTATAAATTTTGAAAATTAGCAAGTTAAAACAATTTTTTTAATTAGTTCAATATAGATGTTAAGAAAAGTAAATTTGGAATTAAACTATAAAATGAAATTTAACTTAAGTTAAGTTAAACAAAATGAATTTTGAAAAGAATTTGACTCAAGTAAAGGTAAATGAAGTGAATTAATGAAATGAGTTAAATGAAATTGAATTTGATTTGAAATGGATGAGAACTGTAATGACCCAGTTTTTCAGTTGCTTGAATTTAGAATATTTAATTGATTAAATATTTAAAAGTGAATTTTATAAGTTGAATTGGTAAAGTAATTGAATATTGAATCTAATATGAGTAAAAATGATTTCTAATGTTAATTTAAATCCTATTTGAATTAGAATAGAGATAGTAAACTTTTAAAGTTGAATTAAAAGGTTAATTTATAGAAATTGGAAATTTTAATATTTAATTAACGTATAAAAATAGTCATTTTTGAGACTGTCTTAGAATTTGATGAAACCCATTTCATTGGATCCATAATAGCGAGTTATTACAAGATTTCAAATTTCATGTTAATCGGACTCACGGATTGGTCGAGCGAAGCTAAAACGCATAGAAATTTGTTTAAGTAAATTTAGTTAAAATAACTCGATTCAAAAACCTACTTTCCAAATATGATGGAATTGGCTCTCGATATATATTCCATTGTGTTCAGAATAGGGGTAAAACATTATGAATGCCAGGCGGCACGGTTCGTTTGGAGTTCGAAAATTTCACGGATGAATAGTGCACGAAATTTTATATAAAAGTACCTCACTTTCTCCAATTTGCAACAACCCTAGAGTTTGATGCCCTAGCCGCCATTAAAATTCGAACGGCCAGAAACATTTGATTCTTCTTCCCCTCCAATCTCCTCATCCATCCACATTTAGGCCAAGGCTTCAACTACAAAGTTGAAGAGCTAGGTGAGATCTTCACATCCATACGGTCGTGGTCGTCAAATTCATCGCGTAGGGGTCCAGATCTGGCCGTGTTCGTCGCACGTTTCATGGGGTTGCGTGGATGATTGGTGGGGCTGAGCTCGGCATGGGTGAGGGTGTGGGTGCACGTTGGGATGGGCTTCGACGTGGTGGCCTCTAATCGTCGTCAGGTGGCTTGATGGTGGAGCGGCGTTCGAAGATTGAAGGGCATGATGGGTTCGATGTCGGCCTGGGTAGAAGGAGGGAGGGAGAAGGATGAAGGTTTAAAAATTATATTTAAATTTAATTAAGTTAATTAATTTACTAATTATCGAACGATTAATAACTCGTAACTTTTTCATACGAGGTCCGTTTCGCATGAAACAAATTGCGTTGGATTCATATTATCGAGCACTTTATAGAGTTGGTTTGGATGGATTTGGAGCTAGTGAAAATTTTGGTTAAAATTAAACGCTCGTTTAATTTTAATCGAAATAAAACGCTGCAATGACGACGACAAGCAAAGTGAGTAAAACTCACACTCTCTGGCTCGCTTATATTTTTATATAAGTGGGAATATTTTTATTATGTTGTTTTGATGATTGTTGGATGTTATATATATATTGGATGTTATGCTATAATAGTTAGTAATTGGATATATTCCTTCCGATTGGAGCAGATGAGACCCTATACATTCCCGTGTATGAGCGGATAACCCTTTGTACGCACGTCTGACTCGAAGCAGACATTGTACATATTTTCTCATATGTATATTTGTTGCAGGTGACGGGTTGGAGGGATCCAACAGGATTCCTCACTATAGTTGGTGTTTATTTACACATATTGTTATATATGTTGTATTATGTGATGTTTGATGTGATGGATGCCATGATTGCTATTATTGATGTGAATCCCCTTATTTAGTACTTTTGTAGCATTGGGCCATATTTTGGAATTTCAAAATAATAAAATGATATTTTGATTAAAAATGGATTTCAAAGTGATTTTGGAAATATATACGTTTTAATAATTTGGATGGATTTAAAAGGAAGGATTTTAGTGAAATATATAAAAGTGTGATTTTTGAAGTTATTAAATTTATAGTTTGTGAAATATTTGAAATAGAGATTTCGAATGGTTTTATAAAAGTATATTTTCAAAAGAATAATAGACTTTAAACGATGTTTTATAAATATATCTATATAAATGGATTTGAAATTGAAATATGATGAATAGTTTATAATTGGATTTGAAACCAATATTTTATATTGGATTTGAAGTCAATGTTTTATAAATGGATTTTTATACATAAATTAGACTTTCGTGAAAAGAGTTTATAAAGGGATTTTCATAAAAAATGAAATTTAGAAGTGAATTTATAATGGACTTAATAAATAATGAGATTACAAAAGAATGAATTTGTAAATAAGAGATATATAAGTAAATAAACCTATAATGGAATTTTGACATATAAATGAGATAAACAAGAAATTGGTTACAATGGAATTTTATAAATGGAAGTTTTTATAAAATAGAAATGTGAATTATAAACACTTTTCTATAAATGTGAAATCAATTTAATTTGATAAGCTAAATATGGATTTTTATAAAAGGAAATATATTCACGTTTTTAAAGAGAATACTTCTTTAAATGAATGTCACTACAAGAAAAACAGTCTTTTGTAACGCTAATTTATAACGCATTGTTTCATTGTGTTATTGTTTATTCTTATTTTTTTTGTTTGGAGCGCGTGTTTGGTTTCATAACGCTTTCTACCATCCATTATTTCATTTGGCCGCGTCCTCGTCTAATTATTTTGCTCTTCCCTCTTCCTCAAATTATTTCCCTCTTTTTTTCATCCCTCTTCCCTCTTTCTCAGATTATTCTCTCTCCATAATCACAAAATCGGCGGATCCCAAACCAAACTGTTATCCTTCTTCGATTTAAATAATATTTGTTTTGCTCACTATTTGCTTCCTCTCTCACCAGCCCAAATCAAAAACTCGTTACCCCTAATTTAATTTTGTCCTGAAAATTTGAACGCACATGATTGATGAAAAAAAAGGATGCATGATCTAGGCCAAGACAACTGATGCATGCGAAGATGGGTGTAGCACTTTTAGTGGCAACGCGATCGTGAGGCCACGATCAACCTGGGAGCGAACGAACTGGGTGGCGATGCGAGCAGATTCTTGAGCTGCGTGCGTGTGAGGAGGCAGTTGCTAGCGTTCGATTTGGGGGTGACGAGGCTGAAGACGAACTGGGTTGTGTCAAGGATGGTAATAAAGATGAATGACATTTAGGCAAAGTGTGGTTGCGATTTTATGAAGCGGTAGTGGAATGGAGTACTGGTGGCTGAAGTTAGGTGAAGGAAAGTACGACTTCACTCAGTATTTTGGTGAGTTTTACACTCAAAATATTATCTTAATCTTATTTGCTATGCAATATTAACATTTGTATCCTATATTGCATGAATTGTTTGGTTGAACGAATCATTGGTATATTGTTATTGGGATTATTGGATTTGTTTGGGATTATTGTTGGAATTGTTTGTATGTTGAGAAATGCAAACAAGATGCTATCCGATTGCATTTTGATTACTTAATTTTTTATATTATGTGTATGATGTATGGATGATCGAAACTCAATGGATTCGACTAGGTCACATTATAAATTTACACTGAAAATTTGACCGTAGAGTTTGGAAAATTTTGCTCCATAATTCATATTTTTGCACGTTTAATTGATTTTTTGTTTTAAAATATTTTTAAAAGCTTGGATAAATTATTTTGGTTTTTAAAAATTTAAATTGAAGTACATTTATAAATAAATAAAATTTACATGTTTACATAAATTAGATAGTTGGTTCATGTTTCTATTTTATTTTATTTTATTTTATTTTCTGCTAAGATTTTCCCTTCTATGCATATCTTTCATACTCACTTTTCTAAAACTCATGGAGTTGGACTAACTCTAGATGAAACTCGATGAGTGTAGTGATAGATTAATTTCCTACCTAAATCATAACTTAGCTATATTTCAATTGGATAATGTATATCATTATACATAACATTGAGCAAAACATGTCATTTAGTGTACATAATATTAGAGCAAAACATGTACATTATATTGGAGAATAGTATGTTATTTGGTTCCGCTATAACCAAACCCATGTCACCAATTAATACACAAGGGAAATCACCTTGCAATTCCCTATTTAGGAAAAACTATCAAAATTTGACCTGTTCTATTGGAAGTGTAGGATCGAGGGCTAGTCTAGCTCACAAAGTTTCCAACAAAACAACTCCAAAAGATGTAACAACCCGGAGTTTTACAACAATCAATTATCGTCAAACGACGATCAAATTGGTTGTTAATTTCTGTTGGGATTTTACCGGTTGAAATTCTTGGAAGAAAGTGGTTAGCGGTTAAACGGGCTTTAAAATTCGCTTGGCCCATGTTTTTCTTTTGCTTGGTGCCGAGATAATGATACTCGACCGTTCCCCATTTCGTTCAATTCTCATTCGAAAAACCCTAAAGTAAACGAACTAAACAAAAGAATATTCGACCGTTCCCCATGTTTTACGAATGCTTGAGATTTTTCCTGACTTTGTCTTGCTCGTATTTTCGTAGTATATATTCCTTCAAATACTCTCGTGCTTGGTTTTGAGATGTTAGATTTGCTTGATCATCACGGTATTGTTTTTCTGGTGAACCACGTTGATTTCTCTGGTCAACTGTTTACTGCTTTGTATTCTTTGCCACTTTGACTTGGTCACTGCTGCTTAGTTCTCTGCTATGAATTGCTTTGCTTGATTTTATTCACTGTTTCATTGTAAGTTGTTGATTAATCACTGTTTATACATTGTACATCAGTGTACATATATATTACTTGATTTTGTACATTCTACTATGATTTTAAAACTGCTTTGAGTGGCATCTACATAAATGTTGTTCACTTGATTGCATTCCTTTGCATTGGGTTTGTGTAGTCTAGTCTTGTGGCACTGTGTGAAACTCTGTTTGCATTGTGTTCCCTCTAGTGCACTTTGTACCTGGTCATTGTGAGCTAGTTCATTTTTGTGTTCATCACTTGTTTGCCTGTTCATGGTGATGTTTACACTCCTGCATTGTGTATGTATATTTGTTTCTTGCCCCACTCGAGTCTGAGTTGAATGTGCAGTTTCAAACTGCTGTGTTGTCACTTCATGTATGTATACATGTGTATATACATATGTATGTATATATGTTTGTGCACTGACTTGAGTTCGACTTTAGTTGAGTCTTGTTTGTTGTTGCAGTTGCCTCTTGATAGTCTTGTTTCACTATTTAGTCTTGTTGCAGTTGCTAGTTTGAGTTCTGTTGCATATGCAGTGTCTTCATTTTTGCACTGCTATGTATTGGTTTCTTGATGTATTGATTTTAGCTTGCTTCTGATTTTACTGAACTTTGATAGTCTCGGCTAATTTGCTTCGAGACAGTTTTTGTTGCATTGTGATCTTGTGGTGGCTGTAGTTTTTAGTTGCAGTTTGCCCTTGTATCCTTGTGGCCTTCATTGCACTGTCCACTGAACTTCAAGTCATGTAGTTCCTGTGCAGTTTGTAGTAACTTCCTTGTATTTTGTTATTCGTGATGCCTGGCTGTGTTGCCTTATCATAGGTGCACTGTCCAGTTTCAAATTGTGGCATTGAATTGTATTAGTTCGTTTTGAGCTTGGTGTTGTACTGTGCATGGCATAGTAAACTGATTTATGCCTGTGTTTCCAGATTTGTTATTTGCTTGAATTTATTTGGGCTTGTCTGTTCTGGAATTTGCCAAGTGCATACTTGTTTGCTTTAGTTGCAGTTGTGTTGAGTCAGGCTAGCCATGACTTGACCTTTGCAGTTTCGACGTACTGTAGTGGCGAGGCAGTGCACGCGTGCGTGTACTGCAGCCACACAGAAATTTGGATTTATTTGATCATTTTGAGAATTTCCAATTATCTATTTGATGAATAGATTATGAGTTTCTGATTATTTATTTAATAATTGGATTTCGTTGTTAATTGCTGTTTAGGCAATTCTGGGGTTTTCATATTATCTTCATCGATGATCTTTTTATTTCTCCTTGTTGATGATTTGGATTTGCTGATTTGTTATTTAACACTATTTAGTGTTATATCTGCCGTTGTCCGATTCTCTTATCGAAGAGTTGGATATACGAGATTTCTATGACTGTCGTCTATTTGATATTTGATTATTATTGCTTCTGTGCATTAATAACTGAGTTTGAATTAGACTGACCCGTGTATTATTTTCTTTTGAATTTAATACTCGGGTCAGACCCGAGTTATTACAGGTTGTAGATATTCTGCTTTGGGTTGCTGCTTGAGCTATGAAGTCTTTTCATATCTTTTGAAGTGGTCTTTGTCTTTTGTAGTAGTCAGTGTACAGATTTAGGTTGATATGTATTCATGTATATTAGTCGATAATGTACTTGTATATATAACTTCCAGAGTCGACAGTTGTAGTTGTATCATATGTATTGTGTCAAATGTATTGTAACTGACATCAGTTATATATATATGAGACTTTTGTTATCTGTGTTCCGCATTTTTAGTATCTGTGTTATTATTATATATATTGTCCTAAACTATTATGAACCATCGTAGTTCGTTTTATACTGGAATTGGGTATGTCGATGGGAGTAAATAAATAAGTGATGAAAAATAAAAATATATACCACTCCTATCGAGGTAACCAATACTAGTGTAAGGCCCAACTACGGATGGCCGCTCCTATCCAGCCTTATTCTTCGTAATAACAGACAGTATTTCTTTTAATACTCTTTGTTATTGTGAGCATAGAGGTGGGGCGTCACAAAAGAGTAGACATCAGATTTGTTTATTAGTTGTTGTCGATGGAAATATTCAGGATCCAGGTATCCAAAGCTGCCTTTAACAGCAGTGCTGACATGATTTTGACCCATTCCAGGACCATCTTTTGAAAGACCAAAGTCGGAGACTTTGGCCACAAAATTCCAGGACCATCCAATGAATTTTCAAAATTCAATAACTAAAAATTCATTGTTCATGATTTGCATATTATTTCAAGCTTGAAAAAAAGGTTGAACTAGTTTGAAGCTATATCTAAGAAAAACATTAATTCAATGGTATTGTCATGTAAAGAGGAAGCGGGAAACTTCCCTTTTTTGTTTTTTCATAGAATGTCGTATATGCAAACTATATATGGTGCTTTTAATCACTAATTTTTCTACATATGGATTCATGATTGTTTCCTACAACATCAGTAAAATGTTTGTTTTTTGTAAGTAGATCAATATTTATTTTTGTTCCTAAATTGCAGTTGTCAACTTTTATAAATCATTTGTATGAGATTTTCATGCCTGGTTCGAGAATATATTGCTGGAGGTTTGCATATACCAACACTTTACAATCCAGTTGTTATGATGAATCTTGGCTTGTAAGTAATTAATTAAGAAAACTAACAAGTTTATGCCATGCTATGGTTTGCTTTTCTTTCGAAATCGTATTTGTCAAATAGAAGACACTCAAATGCTTATTCAGTTGTGCACATTTTTCCAATCGAAGTGCATATACCGCTTATTATCGAGTAATTTCTGCGAGTAAAGAACTTTTATTCTGCTAATTCAGGAGGAGGTGGTTGATGGATCACTTGAGTACTTCATTCTTGCAACTGATGATTTATAGGATGTGGTATCAAATGAGGTATTATTATTTAATTTTTTACTTTCTACTATTACAAGTTGCATAGTATAATCAATTGCTACTATAAAATGAATTTGATTTGGGAAGCTGTTACTATCCTTGTTTGTTAAGTAACATTTATAAAAATTAAATAAGTTTATAATAATAACAATTAAATATTAACAAAGTTTATGAAAATTAACTAAGTTTATTATAAAAACTAACTAAGTGTATAATAATAATAGCAGCAGCGGCAGCAATAGTAATAAATTATAAAATATTAACCAAGTTAACTAAATTTTATAAAAATTAACTAAATATATATAATAATAGTCAAAATCAAAATAATAAATTAACCAAGTTTTATATAATAATAATAATAATAAATTACCTAAGTTTATAATAATATTAGTAGTAGTAGTAATAGTAATAATAATAATGATGATAAAATATTAACCAAGTTAACTAAGTTTCATAACAAATTTATATAATAATAATAATAAATTAACTAAAATTATAAAAAATAATTAAGTTTATAATAATAATACTAATAATGACAATGACAATAACAACACCAATAATCATAATAGTTAAAAAATTTATAATCTTAGTTAAATAATCATAATAATAAATTTAACTAAGATTAGTTAAATTAACTAACCATAACAATAAAATTTAAATAATCATAATAATAAGATTATTAAAATTAACTTTGTTAATTAAGTTTAATAAAAACCAAATAAGCATATTAAAATTAACTAAGTTGATAATAAAAATAATAACATAATTAATTTTTATAATTAAGTTTGATAACAATTTACTAAATTTTAAACAATAATAATAATAATAATAACTTATAAAATATTAACCAAGTTAACTAAATTTTATAAAAGTCAACTAGATTTGTATGACAATAACAACAACAATAAATTAACTAAAATTATAAAAATTAACTTCGTTTGTTAAGATATATAAAAATTAAATAAGCTTACAAAAATTAAATAAGTTGATAATAATAATAATTCAACTAATTTTTATAAAAATTAATATTTATTATAACAATATTAACAACAACAATCATAATAACAACAATAACAATAAATTAACCTAGTTTTATAAAAAAAATAACAATGTTTAAAATAATAACAATAATAATATTAATACTCATAACAAATTACTTACTAAATTAACTAAATTTTATAAAAAAATCTAAATTTATTTATTTATATAATAATAAAAATAATAAATTAACTTAGTTTATTAAAATTAATTAAGTTTATAATAAGTTTCAATATTATTTTGGACATACATTAAAAATTAAAAACCGGTGGTGCCAAGCTAGTATATGTTGATAATAAGTTTACAAATAAACGTATATTGGTAATAAGTAATTTTTGGTAAAATTGTTCTAATTTTTTCTCTTAAAAAAATGATTTTGAACTTGTACATAATGATAGAAAGTGGCTTAAATGGTTTCAATGAAACGACTCCAAAATCCAGAGGAGCTTCGTATGGTTTTCCAATTTCTGATTAACAATTTATAATCGAATGTATTAAAATTATTTGATAGCATACGTGTTGCTCAATATGAAATAAAAAGGTTATTCGACAATATTGATGAACAATATTTGAAAAAAAAAATTATAAGACGCTAAGAAATGTAATTTTCTTTTTTATAGTTTCAATATTTTCGTTTAACATGCAAGTTAGATTAAATTACCCATATTCAAATTTAAGGTTTTGCATTATATTTGTAAATGTTATTAGAATGAACTGCTTTTGGATTTGACCAAAATTTACATTGGCTCGCTAATCAACATGCGAATGAACTCGAGTATGTGGCTGTGTCAGTAAGAAAGGAGAAACCAAACTCATTACTTAAAATAACAGAATACATCATAGCATGTCAGATAGCGGAAACTACTATCGTAGCTTTCTCTTGGGTCGTGTTAGTGTGTGCGCATTTCTGTAAAGGCCCGCAAATCCGTACCCCTTTGAGCTGGCAAAATTCCACAACAATTCAGCTCAAAGTGGAACAAAAGTACGAGTCTTTGGATTAAAGAAGAAAGAGGTAGAAGAAGAAAAAGAAAACAACATCAGAGTCTCGCAATCGCAGCGGAACAAAATACAATATATAAGAATAGCTTTAAATACAAAGAATCTGTACTGTCATATATACATACCATTATCAGAGTACATCAATCAATCATTACTGGAACAACTTAATACTTGTCCATACACAGCGGAAATAATAGTCAAATACGGAAGTACGCTTTGTCATCCAGCCCGTCTCCTGAGCTCTTTAGCTTTAACCTGATCCTGTTTAACTCGGTCTGACCCGAGCATCACAATAAAAAACACCCGAGTCAGTCTGGAAAACCAGCGTGAGAAAAACACACTCAATTGGATTATTAAAGTTTTGAAAATTCTTTGAAAACAAAGGTATCTCGTAAGACCACGCCACAAATAAAAATGCCGGGTTTTTACCTTATGATAACCAAAACATTTTTATCAAATTCGTCTGATATTATAATAGTGTCTATTGAAAGTAAAATAAAATCTAGCTGAAATGCTTGCATCTCACGTTCCAACAATAGTTGGGCACAATCAAAACCATACAGGCGCTTATTGGAGTTTGGATTCCATACAATGGCAGGGCTACTGGGGTACCGCCCATCACAGTACCCGGCCTAGATCAGAGTACCGAGGATCACGCCCGACCCCCTGCAACACAAGGCCGGAGCTACCCCATACTGGATACTCCGAGTAAGATCACCCCACGGTTGGAGCGACCAACCGCCACACAGCCGAAATAAAAAAGGACTTCTAGACAGGGGAAATCTTACCCTAATTGGTTGCTAGCCACTTAGCCTTGCTGCACCTCCCTGTTTTAGCCATTCCTAGTTGATGAGGCTTGAGGCTATGTGTTACCTTTTTAGAACACATTCACTTAGAATGCTCATCGTCCTCCTGACGATGTTCTGAAAGCATTCAGCCATACAAGTTGCCATAGGTCTGGACAAACCGAATCACCGTCTTCATCATCTTCACGGCCTTCATTCATTATCGTTCAAACCGGATCGAAGTGGTTTTCGGATAATTAAACCCGATCTTGGTCTCTTCGAAACGATCAACGCATTAGCCAATATTGATAGTTGGTTATTTAACTATCAATTTACATCCATAAGCAACCATCAAATCTTAAATAATTTTCCTCAAATTATTTATCTCAAAATATCCACCCAGTTATTATTTCCATTTTCAATCCCTTTAAAAATAGTTTCAAACTCCTTTTATTTTCATGGAACAATTTAAATATTTTTCTCATACTTGGAATATTTCTTCACTTCAACTTTATATTCAACTCTTGAAAAACTTCCATTTATTTTCTTATTACTTTCCCAAAATCAATTTACATCTTTACTTCTAAATTTTCAAACCCGTTTGCTCCACTTCTATAATTTCTAGAGTTCCTTAATCAATTTCCTTTAATATTCCCAAAGCCCTCTTGCTTAATAAAAATTCTAGATTTTTACTTCCACTTTGCTTTGTGAATTTATTTCGCCTTTAGGTAACTCCTATCTTATACTCGGTAATTTATTTAAGTTTCCAAAAACACACTTATAAGATTTTTCTCCTAAATCTTATCTCATTTAAAAAAACTCGCTTATCGTCTCAAGAGGATTATAATTGGATTTTAAAAACATTTTTGAAAACATCTAGGATGCAGCCCAGTTTCAAGACTTAGGTCGCGTACGACCTAAGGAAGTGATAGGTCGCGAACAACTCAGCGACCTACGGGTTAACGAGCATGATTTAGGTCGGCCACGACCTAAGGGAGAAGTTTTAGGTCGACCACGACCTAACAAGGTACCGGAGCAAGGCGGAGAAGCGAGTTTTGCGGAAGAAGGGAACCAACGACCTATGATAGGTCGCGTACGATCTAACAAAGGATGCACGCGGAGTTTTTCAAAGGAAGAAATCCTTAGGTCGCCCACGACCTAAGTTAAGTCGCTCTACGACCTACGACCTAGTTAGGTCGTGTGAAATCCTTAGGTCGTGAACTTTGCTAAGTCGCTAAAGAAGTTAGGTCGCTGCCGACTTATGAGTTAGGTCGTGAACTTTGCTAAGTCGCTGAAGAAGGCCGCTGCCAACTTATGAGTTAGGTCGCTACTTTGTTGAGTCGCTATGTCTTTTATGTCGCTGTTATTTTAGGTCGTCAGAATATTGTATATGTTGAGTCGTTGTATGATGTTGTACCGCGTTTTCTTAAGTCGCTTGTACTTAGGTCGTAGGTCGCGCGTGTTGTTGTAGGTCGTAAGTCGTTGGTTTGTTAGGTCGGAAACGACCTAAGTGTTGTACAGTTTTGAGTCGCGTGTGTTGTAACTTCTATAAATAGGCCGGTGGTGCCATTTGTAATAGTTTAGTTGATTTGAATAAAAACTTTTGTTTTGTTAGCTTTATGCTTTCACCAAATTGGTAGTTGAGTGTAATCTCCTATCTCCTCTTTCGGCATTCGAGTGCGCTCGAATCAACGATCGTAGAAGCCAATTCACGGTATCAAGTGCGCTTGATCAACGTCTGAAGAATTGCAGATCTTCTTTCACGGTATCGTGCGCGATCAACATGACGAAGATAGCTAGAATTCGGTATCTTCGGATCAACGAATTTGGGCCATTCAGTATTCTTCATTCCATCGATTGCTACTTTCACAGAATCATCATTTTGTAATTCTGCTGCTGCATCATTTGGTATTAGAGCTAGACTTAGCCAATAATAGCTAAGCCAAGTCTTGGAGCCAAGATTTTTATCGAAGAATTCAAGTCGTGCATCACCTTGTTGTTCGAGACCAAGAATTTGAAGTATAGATCTGAACTAAGTGAAGTGTGAAGTGCATCATTTGGTATCATTTGATCATTTGTTTGTTCAAGGCCGAAAGTTAAAGTTTTGAAGAATCAACCATGCCGCCGAGAAGAACTAATCGCCATCAGAATGTTGAAGCTTTGTATAGAAGAGAAGAAGCTGATGAAATGGAGCAAAGAATAAACGAAAATTTTAGTGAAAAGCTTAACGAAGGGATTGCTCGATTAGAGAAGATGATGTTGGAGATGAATCAAAATCGGAGAAGGGTTTCACCTGAATCCAACCATGGGGGAAGTAGAGTCTCACCACATTCCAATCGAGAAAGAAGTGTTGATAATGATCATAGAAGTGTGAGTCGAGATTGTTATAGAAGTGATGATGATCGAAGACGTGATAGGAATGTGAATGGTCGTGATCGGAGGAATGTAGATAGAAGGGATGTTGGTGGAAGGCACGATGGTAGTAGAGATGTTGGTGGTCAGGATCGACATCGCTATACATCAGATTTCGAGGAGGAGTTTGATGGTGGTAGTGTTCATGGACGAGGACGAGGACAAGGAAAAAATCAGTCGGAGTATGATCACAAGTGGGAGTCTAGAATGAAGACTGAAATACCGGAATTCAAGGGAGGTATGCAAGCCGAGGAATTTCTTGATTGGATAGCTTATGTTGAGGAAATATTTGACTTCAGGGAGGTTTCGGAGGATCGTAAAGTGAAGTTGGTTGCTACTAGGTTGAGGGGGAGAGCTATGGCATGGTGGCAGCAAACCAAACTTACTAGAGAGCGAATGGGAAAGTCAAAGATTGTTGCTTGGAAAAAGATGAAGAAATTGATGAAGGCTACGTTCTTGCCCTATAATTACCAATCACTAATGTATCAGAGATTACAGAACTTGAGGCAAGGAACGAAGACAGTTGCTGATTATGCTGATGAGTTCTACCAATTAATTGCTCGAAATGATATCATGGAGAGAGAGGAACAATTGACCGCGAGGTTTGTTGGGGGACTTAGAACACAGATCCAGGATATGGTGAACATGTTCGACCCTAGAACTGTGGCAGAAGCACATCAAAAGGCGTTGGCTTAGGAGAAACAAGGAAGACGTGGGGGAGGTGTGTTTCCAAGTTTTACAGGACAGAACAAAGGAGCGGGTAGTAGTTCTAATGTTCCTAAGGCATCGAATAAGCCTGTTGTTCAGGAAGTGGTTAAACCAAGGGTCAACACTAATTTCAAATGCTATAATTGTCAAGAAATGGGTCACAAGAGCAGCGAATGTCCAAAACCGAAGAAGAGAACTATGATTGCTGAGGCAGAAGAAGATGAGGTAGAGGCTGACTGTGCTAATTCACTACATGATGAGGAGGAAGAGAATGTGACAGGAGATGAAGGGTATTCATTGATGATGAAGAGGTCGTGTTTAACACCAAAGCAGGAGGAGGAAACTAGCTGGTTGAGGAGTAACATCTTTCAATCAACATGTACTATCTTGGGAAGGGTTTGCAAGTTTGTCATCGATGCGGGAAGCTGTGATAATATTATCTCTACAGAAGTTGTGAAGAAGTTATCATTGAAAATAGAGAAGCATCTGAAACCGTACAAGTTAGCTTGGTTGAGGAAAGGTGGGGAGGTGAAAGTTGGACGAAGGGCTTGTGTTAATTTTTCAATTGGGAAGAAATACAAAGATGAAATTTGGTGTGATGTCGTGGACATGGATGTATGTCATCTGTTGTTGGGGAGACCGTGGCAGTATGATAGGGCTGTACAACATGATGGACGTACTAACAGTTATAGTTTTATGTTTGAAGGAACTAAAATCACTTTGATTCCTAAGAAGCGACAACAAGAAGAAAGCAAATCGGAGGAGATTGACGAGTTGAAAACTTTGTTATCATTGAAAGAGTTTGTTAAGGAGGTAGAAGAGGAGCCTGAAGTATTCTTGTTGATTGGACGTGAGAGTCATGAAGTGGTTGAGATCCCTGAAGAAGTGAAACTAGTGCTGGGAGAGTTTGACGATGTATTTCCTGAAGAGCTACCTACGGAGTTACCGCCGTTGAGAGACATTCAACATCAAATTGATCTTGTTTCAGGTGCTGTGTTGCCACATAGACCGCACTACAGAATGAGTCCAAAAGAACATGAGGAGTTGAGAAGGCAAGTGGAGGAATTGCTTGAACAGGGGCGTGTGCAAGAAAGTCTAAGTCCATGTGCTGTGCCAGCATTGTTAGTACCAAAGAAAGATGGGACGTGGAGGATGTGCACCGATAGTCGGGCGTTGAATAAGATTACTGTGAGATATAGATTCCCTATGCCTAGACTTGATGATTTGTTGGATCAGTTGAGCGGGGCTACTATCTTTTCGAAGATTGATTTGAAGAGTGGTTATCATCAAATTCGAATCAGACCAGGGGATGAATGGAAGACCGCATTTAAGACACGTGAAGGATTATATGAATGGCTGGTCATGCCGTTTGGTCTTTCGAATGCACCTAGTACATTCATGCGGGTGATGAATTAAATCTTTAGACCTTTTATTGGGAAGTTTGTAGTGGTGTATTTTGATGATATACTGATATATAGTAGAAGCTCAGAAGAACATTTGCAACATCTGAGGGAAGTGTTGATGATATTGCGACAAGAACAATTTTATGCTACAACGAAGAAATGCGTGTTCATGACGCATAGTGTGTTATTTTTGGGGTATGTTATATCAGGAGGAGGTATACAAGTGGATCAGAATAAAGTTGAAGCAATCAGAAATTGGCCACAACCCAGAACGATTACAGAAGTTAGAAGCTTCCATTGTTTGGCATCATTCTACCGAAGATTCATTCCACACTTCAGTAGCGTGATGGCACCAGTTACTGATTGTATGAAAGGGAAGCAATTTTTATGGTCGGAGGAAGCAAGATTTGCTTTTGAAAGGATCAAGGAGCTTTTGACGACAGCACCGATTCTAGTGTTGCTGGATTTTCAGTTATTGTTTGAATTACATACTGATGCATCAAAGGTTGGGATTGGAGGGGTATTGAGTCAGAAAGGTCGTCCTATTGCATATTTCAGTGAGAAGCTATCGGGAGCAAAGATGAGATATAGTACATATGATATGGAATTTTATGCTATCGTGCAAGCTATCAAACATTGGAGACATTATTTGTTTCATAAAGAATTTGTTTTATATACTGATCATGAGGCATTGAAGCATATGCAGGGACATGACAAGATTGCTGCTAGGCATGCTTCGTGGATTGCATACTTACAACAATTTACATTTGTGGTGAAGCATAAATTGGGAATTACGAACAGAGTGGCAGAAGCATTGAGCAGAAGAAATCATGTGTTGACTACAATGAAGGTTGAAGTGACAGGGTTTGATGTGTTGCCAGAATTATTTGTCGTTGATCCTTACTTTGCGAAGTTTGTTGATGAAGTCAAGGAGGGAAAGACGGATGAGTTTGTTATGGTGGATGGTTTTCTTTTTAAGGGAAATAGATTATGTATACCGGAGTGCAGCTTACGTATGAAGATTGTAAAGGAATTGCATGAGGAAGGACATGTGGGCAGAGATCGTACTTTACAATTGATTTCTCAATCTTATTATTGGCCGTCAATGAAGCGGGAAGTTGGAAAATTTGTGGAGAGATGCCATATTTGCCAAGTTTCCAAGGGTACAGTGACGAATGCGGGATTGTATATGCCATTACCCGTGCCGGTTAGACCATGGGTTGATATCAGTATGGATTTTGTTTTGGGATTACCGAGAACTCAGAGGGGAAATGATTCGATATATGTTGTAGTAGACAGGTTTTCAAAGATGGCACATTTCATCGCTTGTAAGAAGACAGCTGATGCCGTCCATGTTGCTGAGTCATTCTTTAAAGAAGTGTATCGCTTACATGGTTTACCAGAATCCATTGTTTCTGATCGGGATACTAGATTTTTAAGTCATTTTTGGCTAAGTTTGTGGAAGATGGTGGGAACAAAGCTAAATTTCAGTAGTGCTTACCATCCGCAGTCCGATGGTCAGATTGAAGTTGTTAACAGGTCTTTGGGAAATTTGTTGCGGTGCCTAGTGAAGGATAATCTGAAGAGTTGGGATATGAAATTATGTCAAGCGGAGTTTGCTCATAATCATGCTATAAACCGTAGTACAGGGTTCAGTCCATTTCAGATAGTGTATTCAAGTTTACCAAAGGGGCCATTGGATTTGACGATAGTACCACAACCAAAGGGAACCATTAAATGGGCTGTTGATTTTGTTGATGGATTGGCAGAATGTCATCAAATCGTTCAGGAACGATTAGAGAAAGCGAATGAAAAGTATAAGCGATCTGCGGATTTGAAGCGAAGAAGCGTTGAATTTAATGAAGGAGATTGGGTGTATGCTGTGTTAACGAAGGATCGCTTCCCAGTGGGCACTTACAACAAGTTGAAAGCTAGAAAGATTGGTCCTGTGAAGATTGTGAAACGGATCAATGAAAATGCTTATAGATTGAAGCTGCCGGAAGATGTATACACTTCCGATGTTTTCAATGTCAAACACTTGATACCGTATCATGGAGATGAGCTTGTTATGGAAGAGGTGAATGCAAATTCGAGGACGAATTTATCCCAACCAGGAGAGGATGATGCAGCCCAGTTTCAAGTCTTAGGTCGCGTACGACCTAAGGAAGTGATAGGTCACGAACAACTCAGCGACCTATGGGTTAACGAGCATGATTTAGGTCGGCCACGACCTAAGGGAGAAGTTTTAGGTCGGCCACGACCTAACAAGGTACCGGAGCAAGGCGGAGAAGCGAGTTTTGCGGAAGAAGGGAACCAACGACCTATGATAGGTCGCGTACGATCTAACAAAGGATGCACGCGGAGTTGTTCAAAGGAAGAAATCCTTAGGTCGCCCACGACCTAAGTTAAGTCGCTCTACGACCTACGACCTAGTTAGGTCGTGTGAAATCCTTAGGTCGTGAACTTTGCTAAGTCGCTAAAGAAGTTAGGTCGCTGCTGACTTATGAGTTAGGTCGTGAACTTTGCTAAGTCGCTGAAGAAGGCCGCTGCCAACTTATGAGTTAGGTCGCTACTTTGTTGAGTCGCTATGTCTTTTATGTCGCTGTTATTTTAGGTCGTCAGAATATTGTATATGTTGAGTCGTTGTATGATGTTGTACCGCGTTTTCTTAAGTCGCTTGTACTTAGGTCGTAGGTCGCGCGTGTTGTTGTAGGTCGTAAGTCGTTGGTTTGTTAGGTCGGAAACGACCTAAGTGTTGTACAGTTTTGAGTCGCGTGTGTTGTAACTTCTATAAATAGGCCGGTGGTGCCATTTGTAATAGTTTAGTTGATTTGAATAAAAACTTTTGTTTTGTTAGCTTTATGCTTTCACCAAATTGGTAGTTGAGTGTAATCTCCTATCTCCTCTTTCGGCATTCGAGTGCGCTCGAATCAACGATCGTAGAAGCCAATTCACGGTATCAAGTGCGCTTGATCAACGACTGAAGAATTGCAGATCTTCTTTTACGGTATCGTGCGCGATCAACGTGACGAAGATAGCTAGAATTCGGTATCTTCGGATCAACGAATTTGGGCCATTCAGTATTCTTCATTCCATCGATTGCTACTTTCACAGAATCATCATTTTGTAATTCCGCTGCTACATCACATCTAGACTTATAAAATAAGAAAAATGGCTTTATTTTCAAATTATGGTTTAAGGTAAAATTAAATATAAATATTAAAGTTCATATCCAGTTATTAATAAATTTTCAAAGCTGGTTTAGAAAGCTAGAGTTTATTATAATAAATTCCTAAGCCTTAAAAATAACAAATTCGAAATATTCTAAATCCAGATAATAGTTTATAAATATTATATAGTATAGTAATTTAAAATATTCCCTTTAAAATAAATTTATATTTTTAGAAAACCGAATATGCTCCATAAATTCCTCTTGATTCCTATTTCAACGACCATATTCTCATTTCTCACTTTCGGAAATATTCCACTATTTCCTTTCAAAACAAATTTTCATAACTCAATATAAGTTCTCACCATGACTTATGTCTTTACATATCCACTGATATCTTCCTATCTCATTTATAAACCCCGTTTATAAATTTATAAACTCCCCTGAGTTTTCCATTTATTTATAAAAACAATTTTATTCAAAAATTCCATCTTTATAATTTTATTCCTGAAATAAATTCCATATTGTTCCTTAATAAAATCCCATTTCATTCCTTAATAAAATTCCCTTTTATTTCTTAATAAAATTTCACTTTACTTCAAATCCACTCATCGATTCTAATATTTCTTCAAGTCTTTAATATATAATTTAAATTCTCCCAAATCTCAACTTTAACCAATTTAAGTATAACCCAATTAATAAATATACTTTTATTTAATTCTCAATAGAAGTAAATCCAAATTCTCAATAGATATTTTCTATTCAAATTCCATTTTAACTTCCTTCAATTAAATTGTTTATGGTATTTAAAAATACGGAATTTCAACTTCCATGAAATTTAACACTTAATAATTCAATTCACATACAAATCCATATCAATTCATCCATCCTGTCATATAACAACATATATATGATCAATAAATATTTTGAGGAATCATGTTGGATCCCTCCAACCTGTTTCCCTGCATCCACAGATGTTAGCACAATACCAATTCCACTTCGAGGTGGAATATCGCGGTATATGGGATTTTATATAATATCATCCGCTATTATGCGGCGCATAGGGTCTCATCCGCTATATAATGCGGGAATATCAATCACTCCATTATATATACTACTATATATATAATATCATCCAGTAGATAAATTATTATAATTCAATCAAGCACATTCAATGATTTAAATTTAATCATTTAAATTAAACAAGGCATCCATATGAGTGAGAAAATCTCACCTTTGCTTTTTATTTGCAGTCCACTACCGTCTCGACTTGTTTTCATGACTTTTGACCTTATATAAACAATTAGGCGATTTATTAATGTTTTGAATTGATCGAACAATTAATTTAATTAACAAATAATTTATTTTGAACTAATATTTCAATTTAAACTAATCTTCCTAAAATAAATAATTTTTTTCCTTTCTTCCGTTTCTTGTAAAAAAATCTGCATATACACCTTACTGTAAATTTCCATTTCTGTTTACCTATATATGTATATACATTATACATATATAACCTTTGGATTGAAGGAAATAATTAGCATAAATATACCTTATACTTTATTGTAATATATATATATATATATATCTACCGAATCAAGTATAAACGAAAGGAAAACGAATACCTCACAGCCTCCACGAATCGCCAACGACCTACCGAAAGCCGAGCAACAAAATACGAATCGTCACTATCCAGCTCGAACTCCCTCCCTTACCTCCTTTCTTCGTGCGTGCGCCTCCCCATGCCTACGCGTGCTTCGAAATCGAAGCCCCAAACCTACCCTAGCTTCGCCGCCATCTTCATGCGTGTGCGTGTCGCTCCCCTCGCTGCCACGAACTAACATCGGCCACGTCGCAATTCCCAAAGTAGCGCTCAAGTTCGAGCCCGGCCAAAACGTCGATTCTGCGATTGGAATAGGAGGAGAGAACGGGGAAAGGACATTGCGATTTCTCTCTTTTTTATTTTTCGACTGATTTGATTTTTGAAAACAAAAGGAGGCGGCCATTTATTTTTGAGAGTCGATTTCGTTTATGGAAAGAAACGAAGTAAGAAGGGAGAAAGAGGTGGAATAAAAACTCGGCCATTATTATTTTCGTTTGTCGATATTATTTTTCTACGATTTGAAATGAAGTGAAAGGGAAAGAAAGACGGGATATAAAGTTGATGGAGGCGTGTAGGGGAAGACAAAGGAAATGTGTAAGTTTCAGCTTGCAAAAAGGTGGCTGTGATTTGATTTTGATCAGATGTATATATTTAAATTTAAATCGTCTCGATTTCGCAACCTAAAATCTCGATCTCCTATCGAGGCATGCCGCTAGGTGTTTATAATGTTATACCCCTATTTCGAATGCAATGGAAAAGGTTTCGAGTCCTAATTCGATCGTATGGAGAAGATAGCTTTTTGGACCCTATTATTATATTGAATTTTCGATATAAATTTCAGCGCGTTTATATTCTGTACGACCCCACGATAACTTCAAACACTCCGAAATTTGAAATCCGATAATAATACAATATTGCGGATCCAATGGAACTGGTTTCGTTGAATTCCGAGACCGTGCCTTGGAAAGCTATTTTTAAACGTTAATATAACCGATACATTTTTAAAACTGAATAGATTACTTCCAAATTCCATTTTAAAAGTTACGTTGTCTTCAGTATCATTAATATGAATTTTGTAAGCCTTCTAATTATTTTTATCAAGCTTAAAACTTTAGATTCCCCAATTTACCCAATATTCGATTATTACTTTAATAATTAAATTATCCAACAAACTGCTATATTTAAATTCGGAATCCATTTCCTTTAAATAACCCAAGCTTTCCACATTCAAAACCAATTTATAAATAAAATTTCAATATTTAAAATGATTAAATATTCCAAACTCAATGTTGAAAAAATCCGGGTCGTTACATTCCTCCCCCCTTAAATGAATTTCGTCCCTGAAATTACTAAGGCAGAAGAATGCTCCAAACCATTAATTTAATCAAACCCACTTAGTGAAAATCTCATATTCACTTTTTCTAAACTTTAGTTCCAACTAAACAATTAGTTTCGCCAAAACAATTTGTCTTCAATTCCATTTCCAAAATCCTTTTATTTCAACTCTAATTTGAAATCGTCTTTTCGTTAACAAAAATATTTTCCAAAAATTTTCTAACTTCCAAAATTTCTGGAAAATTTTGGCAGAGTCTCCTTTGTACGGAGGAGCTTTTGCAATTTTACAAGAGAGATAAATATATGTACATCGACCCACACGGTCGGAAAAACAAAAAACAAAGCAATATTTCATATTTCCTATCTTTTATTGCGTAGGCGTACCTTTATTTAGCATTTTAAGCAAGCGGCTTATTTATTTAGCAATTTGTGCAACCACAATCCCGCTAAACGGCCTCCCGGTACCTGTACTTACTCAATTTAAAACATGTAGGTGCGAAATATATGCAATTTGTAAACATTTCACTAACTTTCAATAGCTAAACACATGCATTTCACTAATATTTACATAGCTAAAACATGGATTCTATAAACACTGCATGTTATATACTTCCATAAGCACATATGTAATGTTTCGACACTTATTTCAATTACTTTCAATCAATTCTCAAACCCTTCTATTCAATTTAAGTGATTTGCAACTCACTTGCTTGCATACAATTCATTTTCAAACGAAACGAACTCATGTTCATTTCAATTGATTCAAAAATCAATTTTATTTACTTCTATCAATTCATAGAATTTTATTGAATCTCGTTTACGACAATCGAAAATCAATTTCTATGAAGTTTCGTCGATATTCATTCAAACAAACAATTTCTTTAGTTTTGTAACTATTTTAAAATTGATTCCACTCAATTTATATTTAATTCCATTCCATTCTAATTTATTTACAAACCATATATTTGCATTTTATTTCATATTCACATTGGTTTCATACAAACCGTTTTATTGAGCTTGACAACATTCCATGCTTATATATTAAATAACTATTCTGCAAATTTAAATTTACCCAAGCTTTTATTTAATGAACTCTCACCCTTCCTCGAAGCCACGCTTCTATAAATTTTAACCTTAAGTTAATTTACTTTCTTCAAATTGTTTCAACTTCATACTTAAGTTCATTTCCATTTTAATTTGATTCCCATCTAATCAAATTCCATTTAATTCAATTAGCCATTCTCATAATCCATTTAAATTTTTAATTCCATTCCCAATTTGTTAAAATAATATCCAAGACCATATTTAATTCATTCATACTCGAATTGGACTTATTTGCAACTCAAATCATCTTTATTTTAATCCAATTCCATAACAACTTTTAATTCATGTTTAATTCACTTACAATTCCAAGTTGAATTTCTATTTATAACTCGGGTTTCATTCCCAAATTCCATTATTAATTCACAATTCAACTTTTATTTAACTAAATTAAATCCCATTAACAAATTTAATTAACTAATTTACTTTCCAATTAGTTTATTTCCACTTTCAATTCAATATTTGATTTTTATTACAAAAATCACTTCATTATTTTACTTGGGTTCAATTCTATTTCATAATACAAGTTTGGATTTTTATTCATTTCCAAAATACAAAAAAAAAATTATTTTGGCTTATTTATTCCACTTTTAGATTTTATAAGTCACACACTCATTTAATTTTCACGCTTCCATCCATTTACACTCAATCGCATTCATCTTTCATTTTTAACCCAAGACCTTACCTTTATTAAGCCAAGTATACTTTTATTTCAAGCATTTAAATTCTTTTGATAAGCCATCGAAGTTTATTTATTCAAATTCAATTCTCATCCAACTTATTTCTATTAAAATAAGAATTTTATTCCGTTCAATTTTATTTAACTTAACTCTAGTTAAATCTATCATCATACTATTCTTTTGACTTCACACAATTCATTTTGAATTTTATTAAGTAAGAACTTAATTACATTTAGTGTCATCCACCCCACAATACAATTTCATTTCATTTCAATTCTATTTCAACTTAATTCAAATACAACTGGATTTTATTTTCAGTTTAATTCAACTTACTTCCATTCACTTAGCTTAAATTAATTTCAATCCAATTTAATTTTATCTCCCAATCCAAATTTAATTTCTATTTTCCCATTCCAATCACATTCAAAATTTACTAATTTATTTCTTCCAATCATCAATTAAATTTCAAAAATTTAATCTTAATCCAAGTTAAATTCTCATTTTTAACTTCTCACTTTTAATTTTCAAAACACCAACAATTAAATTTTCCACAATTTAATTTCTCCAAATTAAATTTATTTAACTTTTTCACTTTAAATTTTAATTCCAACATTCAAAGCTCATATTTTCCTTCCTTATTTAAAAATCATTTCAATTTATAGGCTTATAACTTATCCCTGATGATTTCAATTTTAAATAAGGATTCCAACTTATATTCATTCTCAAACTCTCCAGAACTTAAACTTTCAGCTTCCGGATTTAAATTCAATTTTAATTATAATCCATTTGTACACTTATACAAATTCTCATATTAGTAATATAAGCTATTTTAAATTTTATAACCTTGCTTTGGTTACCAATCATCCAAGTTATATAATAATTTCAGAAAATATTTCTTTTTATATCAAAATATGTTTTTGGGTAAAATTATTTCATTCACCCACCTTTAAAAACAATATTGTGTCGGTTTATCGTGTCAAGTGTTTATAAACTCTTCTCGAATTAGCGGCCAACTTACTCGATCAGAATTCATATTCCACCCAACCAATAAGCCAACCCAATATTAAAACTATTTGTATTCACTAACAAATACGCGCTCATATATATTATTACGCTCAAACTCATTCTAGAGTACTACTGACTCTATCTCTAATGAGTAATCCCCACCAGAGCCAAGGTTCTCGCTTAACCTTTCAGCTCTGATACCAAGTGTAAAGGCCCGCAAATCCGTACCCCTTTGAGCTGGTAAAATTCCACAACAATTCAGCTCAAAGTGGAACAAAAGTACGAGTCTTCGGGTTAAAGAAGAAAAAGGTAGAAGAAGAAGAAGAAAACAACATCAGAGTCTCACAATCGCAGCGGAACAAAATACAATATATAAGAACAGCTTTAAATACAAAGAATCTGTACTGTCATCTATACATACCATTATCAGAGTACATCAATCAATCATTACTGGAGCAACTTAATACTTGTCCATACACAGCGGAAATAATAGTCAAATACGGAAGTACGCTTTGTCATCCAGCCCGTCTCCTGAGCTCTTTAGCTTTAACCTGATCCTGTTTAACTCGGTCTGACCCGAGCATCATAATAAAACAACACCCGAGTAAGTTTGGAAAACCAGCGTGAGAAAAACACACTCAATTGGATTATTAAAGTTTTGAAAATTCTTTGAAAACAAAGGTATCTCGTAAGACCACGCCACAAATAAACATGCCGGGTTTTTACCTTACGATAACCAAAACATTTTTATCAAATTCGTCTGATATTATAATAGTGTCTATTGAAAGTAAAATAGAATCTAGCTGAAATGCTTGCATCTCACGTTCCAGCAATAGTTGGGCACAATCAAAACCGTACATGCGCTTATTGGAGTTTGGATTCCATACAATGGTAGGGCTGCTAGGGTACCGCCCATCACAGTACCTGGCCTAGATCAGAGTACCGAGGATCACGCCCGACCCCCTGCAACACAAGGCCGGAGCTACCCTTTACTGGATAGTCCGAGTAAGATCACCCCACGGTTGGAGGGACCAACCGCCACACAGCCGAAATAAAAAGGGACTTCTAGACAGGGGAAATCTTACCCTAATTGGTTGCTAGCCACCTAGCCTTGGTGCACCTCCCCTGTTTTAGCCATTCCCGGTTGATGAGGCTTGAGGCTATGCGTTACCTTTTTAGAACACATTCACTTAGAATGCTCATCGTCCTCCTGACGATGTTCTGAAAGCTTTCGTCCATATAAGTTGTCCTGGGTCTGGACAAACCGAATCACCGTCTTCATCATCTTCATGGTCTTCATTCGTTATCGTTCAAACCAGATCGAAGTGGTTTTCGAATAATTAAATCCGATCCCGGTCTCTTCGAAACGATCAACGCATTAGCCAATATTGATAGTCGGTTATTTAACTATCAATTTACATCCATAAGCAACCATCAAATCTTAAATAATTTTCCTCAAATAATTTATCTCAAAATATCCACCCAGTTATTATTTCCATTTTCAATCCCTTTGAAAATAGTTTCAAACTCCTTTTATTTTCAAGGAACCATTTAAATCTTTTTCCCATACTTGGAATATTTCTTCACTTCAACTTTATATTCAACTCTTGAAAAACATCCATTTATTTTCTTATTACTTTCCCAAAATCAATTTACACCTTTACTTGTAAATTTTCAAACCCGTTTGCTCCACTTCTATAATTTCTAGAGTTCCTTAATCAATTTCCTTTAATATTCCCAAAGCCCTCTTGCTTAATAAAAATTCTAGATTTTTACTTCCACTTTGCTTTGTGAATTTATTTCGCCTTTAGGTAACTCCTATCTTATACTCGGCAATTTATTTAAGTTTCCAAAACCCCACTTATAAGATTTTTCTCCTAAATCTTATCTCATTTAAAAAAACTCGCTTATCGTCTCAAGAGGATTATAATTGGATTTTAAAAACATTTTTGAAAACATATAGACTTATAAAATAAGAAAAATGGCTTTATTTTCAAATTATGGTTTAAGGTAAAATTAAATATAAATATTAAAGTTCATATCTAGTTATTAATAAATTTTCAAAGTTGGTTTAGAAAACTAGAGTTTATTATAATAAATTCCTAAGCCTTCAAAATAACCAATTCGAAATATTCTAAATCTAGATAATAGTTTATAAATATTATATAGTATAGTAATTTAAAATATTCCCTTTAAAATAAATTTATATTTTTAGAAAACCCAATATGCTCCATAAATTCCTCTTGATTCCTATCTCAACGACCATATTCTCATTTCTCACTTTCGGAAATATTCCACTATTTCCTTTCAAAACAAATTTTCATAACTCAATATAAGTTCTCACCATGACTTATGTCTTTACATATCCACTGATATCTTCCTATCTCATTTATAAACCCCGTTTATAAATTTATAAACTCCCCTGAGTTTTCCATTTATTTATAAAAACAATTTTATTCAAAAATTCCATCTTTATAATTTTATTCCTGAAATAAATTCCATATTGTTCCTTAATAAAATCCCATTTCATTCCTTAATAAAATTCCCTTTTATTTCTTAATAAAATTTCGCTTTACTTCAAATCCACTCGTCGATTCTAATATTTCTTCGAGTCTTTAATATATAATTTAAATTCTCCCAAATCTCAACTTTAACCAATTTAAGTATAACCCAAGTAATAAATATACTTTCATTTACTTAATTCTCAATAGAAGTAAATCCAAATTCTCAATAGATATTTTCCATTCAAATTCCATTTTAACTTCCTTCAATTAAATTGTTTATGGTATTTAAAAATACAGAATTTCAACTTTCATGAAATTTAACACTTAATAATTCAATTCACATACAAATCCATATCAATTCATCCATTCTATAATATAACAACATATATATGATCAATAATATTTTGAGGAATTCTGTTGGATCCCTCCAACCTGTTTCCCTGCATCCACAGATGTTAGCACAATACCAATTCCACTTCGAGGTGGAATATCGCGGTATATGGGATTTTACATAATATCATCCGCTATTATGTGGCGCATAGGGTCTCATCCGCTATATAATGCGGGAATATCAACCACTCCAATATATATACTACTATATATATAATATCATCCAGTAGATAAATTATTATAATTCAACCAAGCACATTCAATGATTTAAATTTAATTATTTAAATTAAACAAGGCATCCATATGAGTGAGAAAATCTCACCTTTGCTTGTTATTTGCAGTCCACTACCGTCTCGACTTGTTTTCATGACTTTTGACCTTGTATAAACAATCAGGCGATTGATTAATATTTTGAATTGATCGAACAATTAATTTAATTAACAAATAATTTATTTTGAACTAATATTTCAATTTAAACTAATCTTCCTAAAATAAATAAATTTTTTTCCTTTCTTCCTTTTCTTGTAAAAAAATCTGCATATACACCTTACTGTAAATTTCCATTTCTGTTTACCTATATATGTATAATCTTTGGATTGAAGGAAATAATTAGCATAAATATACCTTATACTTTACTGTAATACATATATATATATATATATATATATATATATATATATATCTACTGAATCAAGTATAAACGAAAGGAAAACGAATACCTCACAGCCTTCACGAATCGGCAGCGACCTGCCGAAAGCCGAGCAACAAAATACGAATCGCCACTATCCAGCTCGAACTCCCTCCCTTACCTCCTTTCTTCGTGCGCGTGCCTCCCCATGCCTACGCGTGCTTCGAAAACGAAGTCCCAAACCTGCCCTAGCTTCGCCGCCATCCTCACGCGTGTGCGAGTCGCACCCCTCGCTGCCACGAACCAACATCGGCCACGTCGCGATTCCCAAAGTAGCGCTCGAGTTCGAGCCCGGTCAAAATGTCGATTCTGCGATTGGAATAGGAGAAGAGAACGGGGAAAGGACATTGCGATTTCTCTTTATTTTATTTTTCGACTGATTTGGTTTTTGAAAACAAAAGGAGGCGGCCATTTATTTTTGAGAGTCGATTTCGTTTATGGAAAGAAACGAAGTAAGAAGGGAGAAAGAGGTGGAATAAAAACTCGGCCATTATTATTTTCATTTGTCGATATTATTTTTCTACGATTTGAAATGAAGTGAAAGGGAAAGAAAGACGGGATATAAAGTTGATGGAGGCGTGTAGGGGAAGACAAAGGAAACGTGTACGTTTCAGCTTGCAAAAAGGTGGCTGTGATTTGATTTTGATCAGATGTATATATTTAAATTTAAATCGTCTCGATTTCGCAACCTACAATCTCGATCTCCTATCGAGGCATGCCGCTAGGTGTTTATAATGTTATACCCCTATTTTGAACGCAATGGAAAAGGTTTCGAGTCCTAATTCGATCGTATAGAGAAGATAGCTTTTTGGACTTTATTATTATATTGAATTTTCGATATAAATTTCAGCGCGTTTATATTCTGTACGACCCCATGATAACTTCAAACACTCCGAAATTTGAAATCCGATAATAATACAATATTACGGATCCAATGGAACTGGTTTCATTGAATTCTGAGACTGTGCCTCGGAAAGCTATTTTTAAACGTCAATATAACCGATACATTTTTAAAACTGAATAGATTACTTCCAAATTCCATTTTAAAAGTTACGTTGTCTTCAGTATCATTAATATGAATTTTGTAAGCCTTCAAATTATTTTTATCAAGCTAAAACTTTAGATTCCCCAATTTACCCAATATTCATTATTACTTTAATAATTAAATTATCCAACAAACTGCTATATTTAAATTCGGAATCCATTTCCTTTAAATAACCCAAGCTTTCCACATTCAAAACCAATTTATAAATCAAATTTCAATATTTAAAACCATTAAATATTCCAAACTCAACGTTGAAAAAATCCGGGTCGTTACAATTTCAGTGCAAGTGAGTGTGCAGCAGCATGCATATCCATTTGTAACTTAGTGTAGCATGTTAGGTGCTGTTGTGTTTAGGTGAGAACTATGGTCGACGTGTGTATGAGAATAGGCTGTGGGCTATGTTGTGCGAGTGTTTTTTGCACTCACTTCTATGCCTAATTCTTGCTTATTCCAGTCGCAGGTTATAAATCCAAATTGAGTATATGTGCATTTCTGTTCGTTTATATACGCTACTGCTTTTATAAGTAAGCTATTATACACATGTTTGTGCTGCTGCTTTCGTAAATATAAGAATAATGAGTGTATGGGTTGTGGCTTTCGGGTGTGGTGTATTCTTGTGTAGTATGGACCTGTATCTATGTGTGTATTTTTGATATTGTCCTGAAAGTTGGGTAACACTTGGATATGATATCTTATTGGAATTACCCAAGCAGTTTCAACGTCTTTAGACTTGGCGCAACCACCCATCTATACAAGTGACAACATATGAGGAAATTTAAGTTGTATTGAACTGTCGCTCCTCTCCTAAATATTATTAAAGTTTCAGACACCTTAATAATAATACTATAATATTAACCACATCAACAAATTGCATTACTGCTATGCATTTTTATTCTTGTTCTAGTTTGTAACCTATAGATCTAATACTGTTATAGTGCATAAATCATAGCTCTGTCTTATGCATGTAATCCTAGACCATGCATGCATTAATAAGTGATGGGTGAGTTTATGGGTGATATACGTGTTATGGGGGTGTGTGTGTGTGCGTGTTAATATGTGAAGCATGCTATGTGTTTTAACTTGTGTTACATGTTTATGTGTATTGAGTGAGTTGCGTGATTATGTGTGCCTAAGATAATGTATTGTGTGAGTGAGATAATATGTGGTGTGCCTTATACTTAGTTCCTGTAAATATCTTGGGAACCTGTCATGTTTTGGTCTTATTGGTTTGACCATTTTGTTGTACAAAATTACTGTCATACTGTATCTTGTTCAACCTTATCATATCTAATTTCTGAATACACACACACTCTCTTTGATTTTATATATGGAAGCAAATATAGTTTAAAGTTTATTAAATTAGTAAATTAAATTTAGAAGTATTATTTAAATAAGAAAATCCATCCATCTAATAATAGAAGGTACTACCAATAACTTGTAATTTTCATCACAATTTTATATAATTATTTTCAAATTATTCTGAATTTTCAGGAAGTACTACCAATGACTGAAGACATGCATGAAGAAAGGCTTTGAGTAGTTCAAGTTCTTAGTGATTCATTTGGTACTTGTAGACGTTAACTTTGAACTATGTTGTCACTACGCCATAAATGGCCTTCTGCAACACAAAAAAAATGTTGGGTCAGGCCCAAAAAATGTTGGCAACACTTTTCGGGTGATGCAATTTTTGCCGTTGCCTTAGACCTCAAAGGCAACATTTTGACTATCTAAGGCAACATAAGTAATATTGTTGCAATAGAACCCTATTTGGGTCTATAGCAACACCCATAGGTGCCTGTAGCAACATTCAAAAATGTTGCTATAGATATTAATTTTCTGAATTTGTGGGGCCCACAATTTAGAGCATATTTGATTTTTTAATAGAAATAAATATTTATTTAATAAAATGCTATTGCACAGAATTTGATATTCAAACAGTATTTTATTTAAATAAATATTTTATTTCAACATTTGAAATAGTACAAATTCCTCACTCCACTATTTTACAATTCAATGATTTATAACACTGATATTCACATATACAGATATTCCTCACTACATCACTCAATTCACTCATTACATATACAGTTTCATTTACAGACACATACTGACTCATACACTGAATCTTCAACTACTTCCATATCTGTCCAGCCATCCGTACACCAGAGGACATATAGTTGTGTGGTTGCACAAGGTTCAATGTATAAATCTGCCAAAATTTTATTAGATGACTTATCCAAGACAAATTACATAAATCACATAGCAAAGGTAAAAAATATGAGCGAATTTTTGTTTCTACTAAAGGTATACTGAATTGAGTTTCCTAATTCCACTTCATTACATAACTTACCCAGAACTTTGCCCATATTCTCTCTCAAGGACCTATCTTATATACTAGAAATTGTTAGGTTCAAAATTGAGTACATACTCAAATGCTTTTTAATATCTGAAACCACTCGTGTAGGAAGACTTCACCGTTTGCCAAAATTTCTCATGCTTAAAAGAACTACGCTTATAATTCTGGCTAGCGCTTCGAAAGTTTCATGCATATGCTATACTTAAACCTAGTTCATGTACAGACATATGGTTTTAGGACTTATTTGCCTAAAACTAATGTATAAACTTGACCCTCTATAATACATATACATATTTGAACCCAAACATTAACCTACACACTAGTGATTCTCATTTATTATAAATTGGTATATCATTAAACCCAGAGTTCCCACCAACTGAATTCCGCATTAATGTTGAATATATAAAATCAAGCACACTTATGCCTTAGCAACATCAGGTGATTCAAAATTTATATGTACTTACAGCCCAAGTAGAAGTGTAACATCTGCAGCAGTCTTTTCTGAATTGACTAGCTGTAATAATCATCAAGCAAATAATTGTAAGTAAATCCACAAATAGTGACACTGTTGTAACAAGAATAGTTCAGTAAGTAATTTTCTCACTGTGTAGGTAAACGCTGAAACGGGCAGACTACTTTGCTGATAGTTGAGGAATAAATTGTGATATTTGACGGCATGTTATTTTTATTTCAGGGTCAGGTTCACCTACGAGCATAAAAAAATTGAAGAAAATATCAGCTAAATTAGACAAATCTTGGAAGTATATTTATTGAAAGATACCATCATAAACTGTCCATGATATCGGATACAAAGCATCATAAACTGTTCACCAACGTAGATAGTCCTGCATAGATACAAAATCACTAATGTTGCACTTGCATATTACTTAACAAGATATATATAACAAGATACAAAATCACTATGTATACCCACTTTTAAATGTAGAAAATCAAATAATTTCATCAAAATATGCTCCATTCTTTTTTATTTAACTTGCCATGATATGAGGTCAGTCAAGTGGTTATTATACTAAATTTGTTTAGTATTGTGTAAATACCTATCATGCATGGCTAATAAGTATTATATAGTAGCTTTTCTAATTAGCAGCAACACTAATAATGAAACTCATGGTTAAAATTGGAGTGCTACATTGTTTAAGGATTTGGTACTCAATGGCATTCACATACATACATAAAAAGTGACATTGACTTATTTATGCTAAATGCATGTTCTTTAACACTTCAAGACTAACAAATGGAATAATAATTGCAGTCCCTAAAAATCATGAGTTGTAAAATATATTAATAGGTAACATCTGGATTGCAAACCTCGTTAATATATGGTTCCATCTGATGTAGTAATTCATATCCCTATGCAAAAATTGAAGTTCTTATTTTAACTGAATGTTTGTTAAATGAAATATAAGATAAATGAATACAAGAAAGAGGAAATAAAGCAACTTACTTGTTTAAAATAGCGAAGATGTGCATCCATTGTTGCACTTACAGTTTCCAAAAATTCATACCATTTCTTTGCCTCAATATTTGGTAGAGCTGGGATCTATAAACATAGTTAACTGCTCAATTCAAACGTATGAATTCAATTAACTAAAATACCACATAAGAATGCATAACAGACACACACCAGACTGAACTACGATTCCTCAAATGCAGATCTTGCACAATGAAGTTCCTGTTGTGTAGGCATAATATGTTTAATTTTTTCTTAAACGAATGGATGACTGGTTCAACTCAACTGATGCAAAGAGAAGATTCAGATTGAAATAAACAAATTACAGTAAGCACCTTGTTTGGTTACGATACAAATGAAAGCGAAGATCTGTCGCTACAACCACAGCTCAAATTAGTGACTATCACGCAAAGAATATTAGGATTTCCATTTATATCTTCAACCATTAGCTTAATCGCTTGCCCAACCACTCTCCCAATTGTCGAATTGAATGTGAACAGAGCTCCAAAGTTCATAACAGTTGGCTTAAAGAGGGAAGCAGTGTCATTTTTGTAGGACGGTAAAAACATCCTATTTTGCCCAAATCTATTCGCGTTCAATTCTAGGATTTACAGCACTCCAATTGTGCCCTATCCCTTGAGCGTCGAATGTAAGATATCTGGGAGAACCACTTGCCTTGAATCGGCTGTAGATATGGAAATAGGAGTAGATTTTCCTGAAACTCTTAAACAATAGGATACGATTTTATAATTTGAATGATTTTTGCAGATCCCTAATCGGCACCATCGCATAAATCAAAAATAAAACCATAATTCCAGATGCCATAACAGACCTCAAAATAATTAACATAAAGAGGCACTAAAGATTGAATCGGTTTTGTGCCATCCATTATCAAACATGACTAAGAAATGAAGGTGCGTTCGATATTGCCAGCATCCGATTATGAGAATTGGAATTGGGGGAGAAGCCCTAATTTTTTGATTCTGCGCGATTTGGAGGAGAAAGAAATGAAAAAGAAGCGCGTGAATGAAAATGTTAGCGGGAATCAGAGGAAGCGTAGATGATAGTGGATGAATGGTTGAGATTTTGTTTTAACTAATGGTGTGGATCGCTGAAGTGTACTTTTTTTTTAATTTTTTTAATTAGAATATATCTATAGCAACACTATATCAAAATGTTGCATCGTGTTACACTTTTTTAGCTAGAGAAACACATTTTTATGGCTAAGGTAACACCAAAAATATAACGTTGCAGTAGGACCAAAATTTTATAGTTGTCGCAACATTTTAGCTGGCAACACCTTGCAAATCTGTTGTAGAAGGCCATCTATGGCGTAGTGTGTCTTTTGTTATCATGAATATGTATTGAATTTGGTAACTCATGTATTGAACTTATTTTTTATTAGTTGATACTTTATTTTGTTATCATGAATATGTGTTACATTTGCTTATTATTATATTTTTTTCGTTCATACATTGTTCAAATTGTTATCTATTTAAAGAAGATTCAATTTGATTGTTATTATTAAAATGTAATAGTGGGGTGCATCAAATATATAGTAAAATAAAGCATAGCTCCTAAAAAGTGTTATAACTATATGACATAAGTGTTGTAAAAAGATAATGCAATGTATGAGGTTACTATCAAAGGATAGCAGCAAATAGGCATTTTTGTATCTACACATTTTATAGCGGTATATATATGCTATGAAATCATGCTCTTTTATAGCGGTTTTTTTGTGTTATAAATGTGAAATTCTTTTTTATAACATGTCGATATACAACGTTTATCAAACCGCTATAGTTGTGTTTAATAGGGGCTATATGCCGCTATAAAAGACTATTTTTCTTGTAGTGTGTTTTGGAAAGTGATATTATAAAATGAAGTTTAATTGGTTTGAAAACAAAATAAATTCTGAATTTACTTATTACTAAAATAAGTTCATGAAAATATTTTCCAAATATCCAATAAGTGAAATGGTTTTGAATATTATCTTTTTAAAGATATTTTGAAGTGAATAATTGGAAAGTAATTTGATTTATAAACGATTAATAAAATCAGGCCCGGTGACTACTTATGTGCTAGATTTTGTTTGTTGCTTTGGTAGTTAAATAACCGACTATCAAATTTGGCCAATTTATTTCTCGACTTGATGTAAAAACTAATTAGTCGTACGCTTAGTACGTAACTGACTGTATAGGCTTGATTATCGTTTGTGTTGAGAATGTGATTCGTGTAGTGCGGAGTGATTACTCTAATCTACCGAGCTTCCTTCTTGGCCGAAGGATAGCAAGTTGAAAGTTGGAGATGTGATAAGTCTATGAGACTTTGTTTCTGTTTGAGGTTGAGAAACGCTTTTGCGTTGTCAGTGCGAAAAGACCGGGATCAGATTTATCTGAAAACCACTTCGGACCAACATATTGCGACGATTGTGCAGTTTGATCGATGATATTGATATTTAGGATTTGCATAGTGAAGGACTACTTGTTGATCATTTGGGGTTAAAATCCCAATATACATATAGTAGTAGTAGTCTCTTCGTTATGAAATATCCATTGCAAGGTCTGTTGCTACTAATCCTATAGGATGTGGTAGGAGAGTACCTTCGGTTTGTCCTGTTCTTGGACAATTTGTATGGACGAGTGTCTGACATTGCATTTCTAAGATTACGTACATTGGTTTTACAAACATATATCTGTGGTGGTGGAGAAGGAAAATTCTCTTAGCTTAACACCCTCCTTGAGACATACGAGCTCAAGGGTTGTATTTTTGTGGAAGGCTATTAGTAGTCAACGGGAATGGTAATGTGGCATTCAAAGATGATGATGATGTGATATGTGAAAGGTCATCGATACCTCTTTTGGCCTCACTCCTATGAAAATGACTGAAACAGGGATAGAAGTAGCAATGCTAAAATGGGTCGCTCCCATTAGGAGATGTCATCACTCTTCTAGATATATCTTTACACGCTATGACGTCGTGTATCTGATTATTGTTTATGTATGCTTGTGGCCATGGATTTTAGGTCTGTAACGACCGGAGTAATGACATATTTGGTACTATCCAATGAGGGGTTGGTATGTTTTGTGTTGGTTTAGGCACCCACTATCTGGACCCTAGGTACATCCCTCTAGAGGTGTACCGAATTTCAAAAAGGTAGTCCCTTCACCTAGTTATTTGTATGGAAATCCAAAATCCACTATGAGCCTGCCATTTTGTTTGTAGAGCCTAGTATTGCTGGAATTTAATAATGTAACAATTTCAGCTATGTTGATTATTATTTGTATAATAGACACTATTATAATATAACATGATTTGATATGAAAAGGTTTTGGTTATCGTAAGGGAAAAACCCGTCTGTGTTTACGTGTGGACGTGGTCTTACGAGATACCTTTTGTTTCGATAAAGGAAATTTTTTGATAACTTTATAAATTCAGTTGAGATGTGTTTTTCTCACGCTGGTTTACAAGACTGATCTGGTCGTTCTTCCCTTTTAATGCTCGGGTCAGACCGTGTATATTTACAGGTTCAGATTTGGTGCTTTTGGAGCTTCAGCAGACGAGCTGGAGATCTTCATCTCCTATACACGTATCTGTTTATTTTTCCGCTGCATTGCATTGTTGTTGTTGTAAATTATCAATATTTGTGAGGACTGGTTATTATAACTGTCCAAGCTGATGATTACTTTATGTATATTACGATTTCTCTTTGTAAAGATTATTGATCTATATTATATGTTATTCCACTGCGATGTGAGATTCTGTATTTTTTTGGTTTTGCTTCTCTCTCTTCTTCTTCTCTTCTCTTCTTCTTTCTTCTCTCTTTCTTCTCACCCTCTCTTTTCTTTCTCATGATCATCTGCAAATCTGTTCGCTCTGGGTCGACATATGTGGTTTGTTGTCGGTTCAGAGGGTACAAATTTGCGGGTCGTCACAAGAACTTAAGTTGTAAAGTGAAAATAAACATGAGAAGTGTTGTATAAAATGTTTATAATAAAATTAAGTAAAATATGATGGAATGGTTCTTAAGTGATATTAGTATTGAACGAAATATAGAAAGTAAGAAATGAATGTGAACAAAGCAGTGTGAATAATGATTATGAAAATGAAATGAATGTAAATAAAAGAACCTAAAATAAGAATGGGATATAATGAGAAAGCAATTAAAATAAATACGTATTTTGTACGTAGATCATTTTATTCGCATAACTGTTTGATCCAGATTCGAGTACATGATTTCGAGATGATTTACATCGGTCCGAGTTAGAAGTTTTCACTCGATTCTCGACGGCGAACACTGGATATGGATTTTTAATTGATTTTGATATTCTCTATCATAGTATATGGCTATGCAAAGAGAACTCTAAAAATTTTATATATTTTTCGTTAATTTAAGACGTTAGAAAATTTATGAGAATTTTGCAAAAGATTTGATAACTAAAATTTGATTTTGTGTTGTAACTTGGAATGTATTAGTTCGTATTGATGAGTGAATTTAAAGAATTATAAAATTTTATAATCTATTTCAGCTAATTGGTTTTGGAAAGTTAATGGGATTGTGGCATTTTTCTTACTTACTAATTTCAAGGACGAAATTCTTTTAAGGGGAAAGTACGTAACGACCCAGAATTTCACTCATTCGAATTTGGAATATTTATTGATTTTAAATATTGAAAAGTTAATTTTATAAGTTAAATAACTTGAATTTCAAATATAAGGGTTATTTGAATAATTGGATTTGTTTAGATAATTAAATCTGGAATTTAATATGAATAAAAATTATTTCGAAAGCTAATTTAAATTCTATTTGAATAATAATGAAGATAGTAAACTTTAATTTATAATTAAAGTGATTAGACATATTTTTAATAATAATTCGTTTTAACTAACGTGTGCAAATTAGCCTTTCAGGACACTATATCGAAATTGGATGAAACCAGTACCATTGGATCCATACTAGAGAATTTTGGTATGTTTACGAATTTCATGGCGATCGGACGTTTCGTTTGGTCGTACGAGCTCAAAACGCGTAGAAATTTAATTAACTGAATTTAAATTAATATAATTTGATTTGAAAGTTAACTTCTGGACATGATGGAATTGGCTCCCGATACTAGTTCCATTATGTTCGGAATATGGGTATTATATATAGAATGCTAGGTGGCATGCTTCGATTGGAGTTCGGAAATTTAGCAAGTGAATAATGTTTAGATGTTTTAAATTACTATAAAAGGACCCTCACTTCTTTCTTTTCATTCTAAACCCTAAACTTAGCCGTTCCATCCAACGGCCATGAATCAAAGTTGTGATCGAAGCAAAATTAGCCAAAACAGTATAAACAAAACTTGTAGCCTGGTCACCACGAGTTCATTTATACCAGCCGAATGTCGATCGATTGTCCACGGGGGCAGCAATTAGGAGATGAACGACGTGACATTCCTTGCATTTTCTGGTGAACGACAGCATCTTGGCGGTTCGGACCTGCAGAAATGGGTGAAGGAAGATTAGGCGAGGAGACGACGAGCTTGCGGCGGGGCGCGATCAATGGAGGCGGCGGCTGTGAACAATAGGAAACGCAGCATTTGGGTTCGAGTTTGGTAGCCTGGGTTATGAACGAGGGAAGGGAAGGTAATTAAAGTTTAAATTTAATTAATTTAAAGTTAATTATAATTTAAATAATCTTGGACGTTCATTAATTCATATCTAATTCATACAAGGTCGAAGTCGAACGTGACAAGTTGCGTTGCGATCGTATCAACGAATACTATGTTATGGAGTTGGATTGGATGAATTTGGAGTTAGTAGGAATTTGGGTTAAAATTGTAAGCATGTTCAATTTTAATTAAACCGGAACGTTTTGACGAAAACTGGAATCAATGTGAGTTAATTCACCTCTCCGGCCCACTTATATTTTTATATAAGTGGGAATATTTTTAATGTTGTTATTTTTTGATTGTTTGGATGATATACTATTTTATTAGTTTGTATGGATATATTCCCGCACCTGGAGCGGATGAGACCGTAATACGTTCCCGTGTATGAGCGGATGACCCATTATATATGATCCCGCCTCGAAGCGGTTGATTTATGTTATTTGATTATACATTGAATGTGATGCAAGGGGATAGGTTGGAGGGATCAAACAGGATTCTTCATACTGTTGATTTTACTTTTCAAATACTGTGATATATGATGTATTAGATGCCATATTTGATGACATTGATTTGATTTCCCTTATTTAGTGCTATAGTAGCACTAGGCCATATTTTTGGTATTTTAAAATACTATGAAATAATGGTTTTGATTTAAAAATGATTTCAAAGTAATTTTGAAAGTATATATGTTTTAATAATTTTTAAATTATAAAAAGGAATGAATTTATTTTAAGTAAATAAAAATGTTTGACTTTTGATATTATAAATTGACAGTTTTGTGAAATACTTTAAATAGAGATTTTCGAATAGTTTGTTTAAAAGATTTATACATTTTATAAATAAAGTAATAGATTTTTTAAATGGTTCTTTGTAAATATTAAATGGATTTGAAATCAATATTTTGTAAATGGTTTATAAATTGATTTTTGATAATAAATGAGATTTATAAAATAATGGATTTATAAATGAAATTCTATAAATAAAGAGATTTTATGAAAAGAAGTTTTATAAAATAGAAATGAGATTATAAACATAGTTTTAAAAATATGGAAATGGTTTATGTTGAGACTTGAATATGGATTTTTATAAAGGAAAAAAAATTCACGTTTTAAAAGTTAAAATAATCTTTTAAAGGAATGTTTTGGAAGTGATATTTTTGAATGGAGTTTAATGGTTTGTGTAACGACCCACTTTTTCGTGTAGTTTAAGCGGCCAATAACCCACTCATGATCTACCCAAATTGAACAGAAATGCGGATGGTTAGGGGAAAGAAAAAGAAAGAAGATAAAAAGAACTAAACAAATAAACATAATCTCATAACGTGACGAGCAGACCTATAATATACACAAGGTCTTTACAAAAAGAAATCATTTTTATTATATATATATATATAACTAAATCAGAGTACACTAACTTATTTCCATCCTGGACAGTTATAGCAACCTGCCCTGACAACTTGATAAATACAACAAACAGACTCCAAGAATACCAAAACAGTGGAAGAATATAAGATATGTGAATACGTCTTGGAGAATCCAGCTTGTCTTCTGAAAACCCCAAAGAATCCAGCTAAACTTGGATAAATATGCTCGGTCTGACCCGAGCATTATAGGAAAACAATGCCCGGGTCAGTCTGGTAAAACTAGCATGCGAATGAGAATCTCAAATCACAAGGAATTTTATTTGTTATAGCTTGTATAATCCTTCAAAATCAAAGGTATCTCGTAAGACCACACCGCACATACACGGACGAGTTCTTACCTTATGATAACCAAAACCTTTTATATTGGAAAATCCCGTGATATTATAATAATGTCTAAGGGTGAAAATAATAAAAATCAAGTAGCTGTGATGCTCGTGAGTTAAGTAGGGATTCGTCCACTTAAACGGTTATTGATGCTACTTAACACCAAAATTAAGTATCATATTTAGGCTTAGCGATGCTGTCTAAGGCTTAGCGATGCTGTCTAAGGCTTAGCGATGTTGTCCCTTCTTAATCATACAATACATATTTAGGCCAAGATTTGATAGTCAGTTATTTAGCTATCAAATAAACTAACATTCAAAACAAAGATTACATTTCCCATTTTAATCGCTAAGCCTCATTAAATTTCCATTAATTATAATCTCTTTCAAAAATATTTATCAAAGTACTCATATACTTATCTTACCAGAATAAATATATTCATAAACCCTTCCTTCCAAAATACTTGAAAACTTTTAAAAATAGATATGGAAAGTACCGTTCTATCGACCATTGTAACGACCCGTAAATTTCAACTGTTTGAATAACGTAATTAGTTGAAATTTTGTGAAATTTTAAACGATAAAATTTTGAAATATAAATTGATATTTGGAATGCGTCTAGTTAAACATAGCAACTGGTAAATTTTCGTCCGAAAATATGAAAGTTTATTTCGCGCGTAAATTTACTTCAATTTAATCAGTTAAAAAGCGATGAAAATAAAATGTTTTCGAAACCTAAATATTTTTACTTAGAAAAATTATAAACCATCTTTTGAGCAAGATGTCAGTTTGTCGTTTTTCCAAATTCGGACATCTTTAGCTCCGTCGATCTTATTTTTCAGTGTTTTTCTTGCATTTTCCGTTTTTAGAAAATTCGAATTTTTATAATTCAAATCATACCACTGGTATCTTTACACCGTTGTGACCGTCTCGTCGTGCTGATCTTTACGGTATACTCATTTCTGCGTTTTGACGCCCGATGCACGACGGAATCGGTTAAACCGATTAATCGTATCGGTACCCGTCGTTTTAAGTCCTTTCCCCTCTAAGTCCTTTTATCGCCTTCGTCTATTCAGTTTCCAACGTGAAACAAGCTGTCATCCACTTATTCAAATATCAAAGAACATGTACATTAATTGTATTCACATTAAATTTTGGTGTCTGTTCATTTTCATGCGTTCAAAACATTTTTTTTCTCATGCCTTCCACTGTCATTTCTAATTTCCTGCTCATCTTCAACAAATTATTATATATTTTATATCTAAAGCTTTTATATAGCAGCCGCTCCATACCAATTACAAAACCATGCAGCCACCCGTAGCCGCATCACCAAACCCGCTTTGATCCCTGAACCACCACCTCCATTTCCTGACCGAGCCGCCCACAACAACAGATCCGCTCCCCTCCTAAACTCCATCACCAAACAACTTGAAGGCAGCCTCGTCCCCTTTGTTTTCCAAAACCCAACAAAACAACCAAACCCACCACCTCCTTGCTACCCAACAACCGAACCAAGTCCGATCACTAACAACCCTGGCCTCGCCGTCCTCCGCCCTCAGCTGTCCCCATCGCAGCAGCCGAACGCAGATCCTCACCCCATGCGAACCTCCTACTCCACGGCCTCACAAACTCATTCGCCGGTGCCACCCTCCTCCACCGCCGAAACACTCACGTCGCCTCCATCTCCCATTACCGTGCCTGGCAACCGACTCCACCACTTATCCAATTTGAACCCCTTGCTAAGACAAACTGAATCACTGCTTATCTTGTTTGAAGATTTAGCTAAGGTTATGGAAGATAAATCCAACTCTCTTTCTGTCTCGGCAACCCGTGTCGATCATCTAAATACCTCCGCCTCCCATGTAATGCACGCAACCCATTGAGTTATGTTCATCCATAGATTTATATATATATGAAGTATTCGCTCTCGTCCTCCCATCCCATGCTCGCTTCGGCCATACCTTGACTCGCCTTGCTCCTTTCCTCCCAACCGTGCGCTCTCACCAGATCTGGCCTTCTTTCCCTCTCCTATGTTGCAATTATATTCATCTTTAAGGTAAGTCTTTATATATATTATTTTGAATAAATGTTTGAAAAATATACTAACATATATATACAGTTTGTTCATATTTTAAAGTATTTATGTAAAGTATATAAGTTAATAGATTTGCTGTTAATATGTACAGTCCTGTTTCTACTACCACATATTATATGATTTTATTAGCAATAATATTTTAACTGTTGTATAAAGTTCTATTTGAACTGTTGGGATAATGTACAAGTTCTACTTATTTAGATCGGGTTATGTGTAGATGTTTATAAGAGTATATATGAGTATAATATGTTATAGGGTGATATATATAATGTTTACATGTAAAGTTTTGTTTTGGTTACAGTGAATTTTATACGTTATATAAATGAAGTTATATCAATCTATATATATCTGTTGGTTTTAAATATATATATGATGTTGATTTTAGAGAGCATGAATATAAGCATATGACCTGCAGATATTTTTGAAGTAGTTACTATGGTATGCATATTTTAGATATAATATATAATAGTATTTCAAAAGTCTATTGTGTACAAAGATTTTTATTGGTATATAGATTTTATATATTGGTATACAGATATTATATAGTATTATATGTACATAGGTTAATATATGATTTGGTTACGGTATATACAGTTATATATATGTACTACAAAGTTGTTTTAGTCTGTTCCAAAAATATATATTAACAAATGAAAGTTATATACCTGCTATCGGCTTTGTTATGTTTTCCTATATATTATTTGTATTAAATTTTGTAAACGAGGTGTGTGTATATATAGTATGCAGGACCGTACATATATATTTACATTTTGTGGGTTACAGCATGTATAGTTTGGACTGTATATTTATTCTTTTATGTAAATATGGGCTTTAATGTATGTTTATATAAATTAGTTTATACATGAGTATACATTGGTTTGGTTTTAAAATTTACATACAGAGACTTTGTTTATGTGTTTTAAACTTAAAACAATGAGTTTTGAAATACATGCATATATATTTTATTAATGTATATGTTTGGAATTAAAATATGATTTATATATAGATAGATATGAGTTTACATATATCGATTATTTTCATCGACCAGTTCTGATTTGATTTATTCTATTTCATATCTATCAGCTTGACCGGCGAATTCGTGTCAATCTCGCTTTGCTTTGAAATTCGTACTTGGATTCGTAACTCAATTTCATCGTCTGTTTCTCTAGCCTCGAAAGGTGAGCAATCACTCACGATTAACGTTCTTTTATTTATTAAATCTGATTTCAATTGAAACGACAATTGAAATATGCTGCTGTTAGATATTTACACTGTTATTACCTATATCAGTTCACCTGTGACATCTGACACCATTATCTGCTATTTATACAATGATAAATCCAGTTAGTTGATAAATGATTGATTGTTGATGTTTATATTGGACGTTAAATTGTTAATGTTAAAGTGATAAATAATATGCAATTGAATTGATATATGATAGTTAACGATTAAATTGGATCTATATGTTGAATTTGATTAGTTAAAAATTCGTATAATATGACCCCTTTAATGTTAAATTAATTGACACGTAGGATTTGGTTAATTACACTTTGAACCGTTGAATGTCTATTGTTTAAATTGATGATGGATGAAATTGTAATAGATGATAAGTGAAAAACCGTAATGTAATAATCTTTAATCTACATGAAATGATAGTGTAGATTCTAGAATTAATTATATTAATTCATACAAATAAAAATGCGAATTAATACAATTATTTCGGGATTATTTGAATTGATTATTGGATTGTTATTGATTGTTGTTATTGCTTGTTTATTTACTTTGACACCATCCCAGTTATCACACTGCAAGTTCCCTTTGTTATGCTTTGATTTTTGAATTGAATTGGAATCGGGTTGAAATGATAAATACCCAAATTGAACTTTGACCTTGGATAGGAAATTAAATAAAACCCGATTGGTCAATAATTTGATTTAAAATAAAAAAATAAAATGAAGATTTTATTTGAATGAATAAAAATAAAAAAATGATCTTGAAACGAAGTTGGAAATTGAATTTTAATGAAATTTAAATGTGAATATTTAATAATCTGAAACAAAATTGATAAAAGAATGTTGTTTAATTTGAGAAATAATTATAATTAAGTTTGAAATGATTTAATAATTAAGTTTGAAATTATTAAACTTTGAAATTATTTAATAATTAAGTTTTGAATTATTTATTAATTAAATAAGATTGAATTATTTAATAATTAAATAAGATTGAATTATTTAATGATTAAATTGAATTAAATTCTTTAATTAGAAAATTGAACTTTTAAATAAGTGAATTTTACTTCGTAAATAATTGAAATTGAGTTTCTTATTTAATTAAGTTTTGGAAAATTATTTAAGTAAGTAAATAAGTGAAATTGAATTTCTTTAACAAGAAATAAAATGTGATTGAAATTAATGTAAGACTTGAAATTTAAAGAATTTGATTTGATGAATTTAATTTAATTCAATTTGTAAGTTTTGATATAAGGAAGTTGAATTTAAATAATGGATTTAATGAGTTGGAAATTTAATAGAAATTGTTTTGAATGGCAAATTTACTTAATGAATATTGGATGCAATCGATAAATGAAGTTAAATTGATTGGAATGTTAAATTAAATTAATTTAAATGATTTCAGAATGAAACTTATATGAACTTGAATCAATATTTGAATTGTTTAAATAGAAAGTGAAATTGAATTATAAGATTTTGAAATTATGAATGTGGAAGTTTTGAAACGTAAATATTGGAAATTGATTTAGAAAGACAAATGAAATGTTGGTTTATGAATTGAAATTGAAATTGAATTTGATTTGGTTTTTGAAATATATAAACGACCAATTGGTGAAATAATTACAGAAGTTATTAAAGAGACCGGAATCGGTTATGGATATACTCTCTATCTAAACCGAAAACCACTTTAATAACTATACGCGGAGTGATGATCCAGAACGAAGTGGTTGGAATGATGTTCGTGATGACTGAAGAAAGAGAATGATAATGGATAGCCTTGACACTTGTGTCAAATTGGAAATGACTAAAACAGGAGCCGTGCCGGGCCAATGGAGGATTAGCTACCTCAAGTGGACACACTTCTTCGAACTACTCATTACTTGTTGTCGATTGGTGCACCCTTGATTTTGGGAGTGTTGTTTCACGGTGTTGCGGGCGCTGCGGCGTTGCGTTCTCACCAGTCCGGATTAGGCAAACGGTAGTATCACTACCTTGGGTATTGCCTCATGTGCCTTGTCATACTTGTATTTCCTATTCGCGACCACTACGAATTTGTTTTGTACCTTTAGTATATGGATTGCCCTCTGGTGACTTCCGGTTTTGGGGAAACTACGGTCTTGTATATGCTTTTGGGAATAAAAATGTGTTAAGGGTGGAATGGGCCATGACTTAACACTATTTTGATATCTTTATATTACTGATAGACATTATCTACTTATCGTACACTACTACATAGTAGATAGTTTAACGGATCCTTAAAGGATGGTTATTCCAAACATCCTTTGAGTTACTTGTATTTCAATTGCTATTTCACTTGAGTTGGATTTATTGATATAAGAATGTTAATCCTGACTCGAGTGTCTTGTGTTTTTGCTTTACGCTCGGGTCAGACTGAGTGTACCAGTATTCGAGACTCACCTTTGGAGTTGGAGCTTTGCTTGAAGATCCAGCCATCTATTCTGCTTTCAGTATTCGATGACTCCAATGATGTATTCTGATTTGTATCTGATGTATCGTGTTACTCTTCCGTTGTATCTGGTTTAACTCTGATGTATCGTATTACTCTTCTATTGAAAACTCTGATGTATTTTATATATTCATATAGTAGCTTCATGAACTACTATCTCTTTTATTTCCGCTGCAATTATTACTCTGTGTCTGTGATTATTTATTTACTGTATATGTTCAGTTTTGCCAAATTTAAATTAACAACGCGGTATTTTGGGCAATTCAAATCCGACATGAGTGTCTACCTATACACTTATAATGGATGCGAGTGGTCCAAAATATCGGGTCGTTACAGTTGGTATCAGAGATTTGGTAGCTCTAGGCAAACTTAACATATATGGTAAATGTATTTACAGAATCACTCTCATTCGAGTTTCAATCTCTTCCTTTTGACTCGATTCCTTTGAATTTTGGAACGTTCCCCTCGCTTCCGAAATTCATTCGTGTCCTTCACTATTCGTCTTCTTTCATTTCTGGAGCACCCTATAACTCCATTTTGAATGATATCTATAATAGATCGGCGGTCTTGCCAATCTTCGAATGATTCGTAAAGGAGCAAAACTCCTTTACAATTGGCATTGATTTACCGGAGATTTCTGTATTTTCGGTTTACGGTGCTATCTATTCCCTGCTATACCTGAATTCCATCTCTTGAGATCGAGTGTTGATTTACCTCGGAATTCAGCATCGATTTTATTCTTGAAGTTACGGACGACCCGGTTAAGGTTGCCCGTGAATTAAATAAACTCCTCCATCTCCCGATTGTGGTAATCGAATTATCTTATCTTCTGTTTCAAACTTATTTTCGAATCAAAATTTTCTTTGATTTGAGTCAACAAAAATTTGAATCCCTATCCTTATTTTGAAAATTCATTCCTGTATCGTCGAGCAAAGAAATGTATTTATAAATTAATATTTAAAATGATATTGTGTTGTTTGAGTTGTTGATGTTGATTTGGGTTTTCGATCGATTCGTCTGATCAACGCTATCGATAGGATTTCCAAAACACTTGAGCAGAGCAAACTGACACAATATCGTTTTCAATTTGATAAATAAAATAGAAGTTTTGTATGATTATCTTATATATAAATATAAGTTTTCTGAAATTAAATTGTTAATGAATTTGTTGTCTGAAAATAATAATATTTGATTTTCATTTATTGTTTTGTAAACCATTGACTATTGCATAATATAAATAAATGAATTTATAAACTTGGTTTATAAATTGATTTGGAATTTGAAATGAATTTAATTCAGAAATTTGAGAATTTAGTTTCCGGTGATTTCGAACTTTGGTTTTAAAATTTTTAAGTATATATTATTGAAAGTATTTTCGAATAGAAATCGTTTCCAAAGAATTTAAAAATATTGAAATCAGTGCTCTTCTCTTTGTCGCTGGAAAATAATTTCGGTGATGGCGGCCGCATCATCGACATTCATTTTCGAGTTTCGAAGTGGAGATACTATTTTGTAGCTTTGCTACGGTTTTGTTTTGAAAAATATTTTGATTTGAATTTCTTCAGTATGTTTTGATTCACATATATATAGGTACCTTATTTTAAAATTTAATTTGATTTGATATAAATATATTATATATAACTCTAAAGTGTTTAAGTTAATCGGAAATCTAATTCTTAAATTTTGTTCAAGGATGATTTTAATTATAAATAAAACCAAAAATTTGGAATAAATATTTAAACTTGAATAATTGAATTGGGAAAATTTTATTTGTATATGGTTCAACTGCATCCTAATACAACTTACCTAAATCATTCAGAAGTTGAATATGTAATTGGATAATATATTATATAAATTGAATTTATAAATAAAATTTGAAGTGGTTATAATGAACGTTATACACTTAAATTTTAATTATAAGATGTTAATTGAAATAAATAGAATAATAAGTTAAGTGAATAATAGATAGAAATTAGATTAACTTATGGAAATACCTTGAATTTAAAATCAATGATTGAATACAAATTGATTTAAACTGAAATCTGTATGGTTTAAATTAATTTATATGAGTTAAATATATGGGATAAGATATATTAAGTGAAATAAAATTTATAATAATTTGGAATTAAAGAATTTAATCTGTTGAAAATAAAATATGGTTTTAATAAAAGACTATTCAAATCTAGGGTTTTTAGAAATTGTAAATTTAAGAAAATAGGATAATAAGATAATGAATTTAGAAATAGTGAGATTGATTTTAGTGAAATCAAATGGATTAAATCAATTAATTTAAATTTGAATTTATATGGTTTAAATTAATTGTTATTTTGTATTTCAAATCTGTTTTTCTTTCTGGTTGTTTCTATTCTCCTACCTCGTTCCTTTTCGGGGACGAAAAGTTTTGAGTGGGGAAGAGTGTAACGACCCGTAAATTTCAATTGTTTGAATAACGTAATTAGTTGAAATTTTGTGAAATTTTAAACGATAAAATTTTGAAATATAAATTGATATTTGGAATGCGTCTAGTTAAACATAGCAACTGGTAAATTTTCGTCCGAAAATATGAAAGTTTATTTCGCGCGTAAATTTACTTCAATTTAATCAGTTAAAAAGCGATGAAAATAAAATGTTTTCGAAACCTAAATATTTTTACTTAGAAAAATTCTAAACCATCTTTTGAGCAAGATGTCAGTTTGTCGTTTTTCCAAATTCGAACATCTTTGGCTCCGTCGATCTTATTTTTCAGTGTTTTTCTTGCATTTTCCGCTTTTAGAAAATTCGAATTTTTATAATTCAAATCATACCACTGGTATCTTTACACCGTTGTGACCATCTCGTCGTGCTGATCTTTACGGTATACTCATTTCTGCGTTTTGACGTCCGATGCACGACGGAATCGGTTAAACCGATTAATCGCATCGGTACCCGTCGTTTTAAGTCCATTCTCCTCTAAGTCCTTTTATCGCCTTCGTCTATTCAGTTTCCAACGTGAAACAAGCTGTCATCCACTTATTCAAATATCAAAGAACACGTACATTAATTGTATTCACATTAAATTTTGGTGTCTGTTCATTTTCATGCGTTCAAACATTTTTTTTCTCATGCCTTCCACTGTCATTTCTAATTTCCTGCTCATCTTCAACAAATTATTATATATTTTATATCTAAAGCTTTTATATAGCAGCCGCTCCATACCAATTGCAAAACCATGCAGCCACCCGTAGCCGCATCACCAAACCCGCTTTGATCCCTGAACCACCACCTCCATTTCCTGACCGAGCCGCCCACAACCACAGATCTGCTTCCCTCCTAAACTCCATCACCAAACAACCTGAAGGCAGCCTCGTCCCCTTTGTTTTCCAAAACCCAACAAAACAACCAAACCCACCACCTCCTTGCTACCCAACAACTGAACCAAGTCCGATCACTAACAACCCCTGGCCTCGCCGTCCTCCGCCCTCAACTGTCCCCATCGCAGCAGCCGAACGCAGATCCTCACCCCATGCGAACCTCCTACTCCACGGCCTCACAAACTCATTCGCCGGCGCCACCCTCCTCCATCGCTGAAACACTCACGTCGCCTCCATCTCCCATTACCGTGCCTGGCAACCGACTCCACCACTTATCCAATTCGAACCCCTTGCTAAGACAAACCGAATCACCGCTTATCTTGTTTGAAGATTTAGCTAAGGTTATGGAAGATAAATCCAACTCTCTTTCTGTCTCGGCAACCCGTGCTCGATCATCTAAATACCTCCGCCTCCCATGTAATGCACGCAACCCATTGAGTTATGTTCATTCACAGATTTATATATATATGAAGTATTCGCTCTCGTCCTCCCATCCCATGCTCGCTTCGGCCATACCTTGACTCGCCTTGCTCCTTTCCTCCCAACCGTGCGCTCTCACCAGATCTGGCCTTCTTTCCCTCTCCTATGTTGCAATTATATTCATCTTTAAGGTAAGTCTTTATATATATTATTTTGAATAAATTTTTGAAAAATATACTAACATATATATACAGTTTGTTCATATTTTAAAGTATTTATGTAAAGTATATAAGTTAATAGATTTGCTATTAATATGTACAGTCCTGTTTCTACTACCACATATGTTATGATTTTATTAGCAATAATATTTTAACTGTTGTATAAAGTTCTATTTGAACTGTTGGGATAATGTACAAGTTCTACTTATTTAGATCGGGTTATGTGTAGATGTTTATAAGAGTATATATGAGTATAATATGTTATAGGGTGATATATATAATGTTTACATGTAAAGTTTTGTTTTGGTTACAGTGAATTTTATACGTTATATAAATGAAGTTATATCAATCTATATATATCTGTTGGTTTTAAATATATATATGATGTTGATTTTAGAGAGCATGAATATAAGCATATGACCTGCAGATATTTTTGAAGTAGTTACTATGGTATGCATATTTTAGATATAATATATAATAGTATTTCAAAAGTCTATTGTGTACAAAGATTTTTACTGGTTTATAGATTTTATATATTGGTATACAGATATTATATAGTATTATATGTACATAGGTTAATATATGATTTGGTTACGGTATATACAGTTATATATATGTACTACAAAGTTGTTTTAGTCTGTTCCAAAAATATATATTAACAAATGAAAGTTATATACCTGCTACCGGCTTTGTTATGTGTAACAACCCGAGCTTTTGTGAGAATTTAATATCGTCCTTAAACGATTAGAATATTAGTAATTGCTCGATTGAGTTTCTGATCGATTGGAATCCTTTGATAAAACGGTTATTTAAGATTGCAAGTGGAATTTATAGAGTTAAATCTCTTTTATAATTTGTTGATTTTTGATGGGCTTTTAGAAATTTAATATGGTCCATATCTCCTTATTTTGCCGAGATAGTATTGAGAAACAACCGGTTCCCTTTACCCATTAGTCATTTTCAAAACCCTAACTAAGTATACGAGATAATGGTGGCGGCCTCATTCATTTTTCGTTCGCCACCAAAAGAATTAGGGCTTCGGCTCTTCGATCGATTGCTGGTCGTTCTTGTCTTGCGGTTGTCCGTTCCTCTTTATCACTTGCTCTGGCAAGTTTGAAGCTTTGGAATTAGGGTTTTGGGTCTCTGGCGAAGTCGATTCTTTGTAGCTCTTGCGAATTGGACTTCGGCTTCGTCTCTGTCGATTGATGGAAGTTTGTTGCTCTGAATTAGGGCTTCGTTCGATTCTTCGTACCGTGAATTCGATTGGTGCAAGCGATAGATGGGTCACGTTCAGCTTGTCGTCAAAAATGGTGAGTGACCCCCTCACTCACATCTAATTCTTTCCTCGTTTCGTACTGAGGTAGTTCGATTTTGTTTCGTGTTGGCTTTTTGACATGGTTCGATTTTTGTTTATCCACTGTATTGATGATGATTTTGGGCTTGGGCTCGTGATTTTGCTTTTGTTTGCTGTGATGATTTTGCTTGTTTCGGCCAAGTGCTGTAGTCTTCCACTTGAATTACATGCTGCTTCAATTTTGGCTTTGTTGGTCACACGATGTCGATTTATGACTTGTTCAACTTCGACTTCGATTGTGTTAGATATTGAGTTTTTGAGTCCAAGTTATGCTGTGATTTTGTTTGAGGCATTTTCACTGATGTTGGTTTTCTTTTTGGTTTGCACAGCTGTTAACAGCAGTTTCTTCGTTCGAGTGTGCCATCACGCTCGGATATGCCTTGACATTTTGTAGCTGAAATTTGTATTGTCTCATGTATACGTGTAGTTTCACTTTGTCGATGATACTCTGACTGTTGAGGCAGTGGAAATTGTAATTTGAGTCTTCATTTGACAGTGCTGTGTACTTGATGTTTTTCACTTGACTTCGAATTGGAAACTCTGTTGATTCTGTCCAAAATGAACCTTACAGACACACCAATGTATGTATATATATATATATGCATTCATGTATGTATATATATATGATTGTTATTACTTTTGGTCACGGCATCATTTTAACTCCATTAGAGCATTCGTAGTTGCTGTCTTAGGTGCAGTTTATACTTGTCGACTGTTCATCCTTGTGTCATTTTATAAATTGTAGCTATGCCTGTTTTAGTGGCAATACCTATTTACCTCGAGACAGTATTACTTGTATACTGACAGGTCCATATTGCAATTTCATTTGGTCTTGATGTATTATCCATTTTGCCTTAGTCCACTTGAAGTTGTTGCTGGGCACATTGCTCACATTCAACTAGTATTGCATGAAAATGCTATCATTGTCCTTGTAGTTTCAGACCTGCACATGCCTGTGCCATTTCTTTGTTCACCTTTGATTCATTTTGCCATGTACAGTTGGTTTTGTACACCCTTGCGTACATATCCAATAATTACTTGGTTGGAGCTTCATGCTATCGCCACTTACTTAGTGCACTGTAAAGTCTTAGTTGTATGGTCTCTCTTGTATGGCTCTGGTCCTATGCTATTGTACATAACTGCACTATTATTTGCATATAAACTTGGGCATTGCTTGAAATTTGTCTTTGGTCATTTCTGAAACTCACTATCATTTGGAAGCTGCTCTGAGGTATTGTTTTGTTTGCATTATTGACGTGCACTTGCTGCTGGACTTCACTGTTATATTACATGTTCCTTTCGCTCTCTGGATTTAGTTAGACTTACTGGCCCCTATGAGCTTAGTCTCCGGCCTTGTTTGATTTTGAGTTGTAGTTGTTGTTCTTGGTTTCGGGATGCACTGCCACATGATGCATGTTCGATTCTGACTATGTTTTGTGTACTTTGGCAAGTACAGTTATACCTCATTGGTTCACTGTTCTTGATGACTTGGGCTTGATTATGTTTAATTTGGATATGTTTCCGAATCCACTTGAGTTGAACCTATTTTGGGTTTGACCTTGTGATCATTTATGACTTTCACTGAGTTTTTGTGTATTCCATGCGATAGTGGCGAGGCAGTACACGCGTGCGTGTACTGCAGCCCTATCAGATTGACAGTTTTAAATTGATGTTCGATTTGTCGAATTGTTTCGTTGGTTAATTTCAAATGGTTTGGAATTGTATTCTGATTTGGGTTGTTGATTTGTCGTTTAACACTGCTTAGTGTTATATTTGCCGTTATCCAATTCTCGTATCGAGAGTTGGATATACGTGATTTCTGTGACTGTCATCTATTTGAGATTTTTATTGCTTCTATGCACTAATAACTGAATTTGAATTAGACTGACCCGTGTATTATTTTCTTTTGAATGTAATACTCGGGTCAGACCCGAGTTATTTCAGGTTGTAGATTTTCTTCTTTGAGTTGCTGTTCAGGATAGGAAGACTTTTCACATCTTTTGAAGTTGTCAGTGTCATTTTGTAGTAGTCGTGTCATTGTATAGAACGATATGTATTCATATATATTAGTCGATAATGTACTTGTATATATAACTTCTAGAGTCGACAGTTGTAGTTGTATCATATGTATCATGTCAACTATATTGTAACTGACATCGGTTATATATATATGAGATTTTTGTTAATCTGTGTTCCACATTTATATTATCTGTGTTATTGTTATATCTAATGTCCTAAACTATTATGAACTATCGTAGTTTGTTTTATACTGATAATTGGATATGTCGATGGGAGTAAATAAATAATAGATGAAAAATAAATAATAGATGAAAAATAAAAAAGTATATACCACTCCTACCGAGATAACCAATATTAGTGTAAGGCCAATTACGGATGGTCGCTCCTATCCAGCCTTATTCTTCGTAATAATAGACAGTATTTCTTTTAATACTCTTTGTTATTATGAGCATAGAGGTGGGGCGTCACAGTTGGTATCAGAGCTTGGGGTTTATGGACATAAAATAAAACATAACTTGGATGGAACATATGTTACAACTATTAGTCGATGTTTTATTGTGATTTGAGTCAAAACTAAAGTTTTGAAATTTTGATGCAAGTTTTTAAATATCATTATTTAAAAATAAAAGTGGAATTGTGTTTTGTTGTTTGGATGAAATTGTGTTCTGATGATTTGATTGATTTGTGTTCTATTTATCAGAGTGCGCAGCGGAAACAGTGAAACTGTCTTCGCTGAGTACAACTGATAATCTTTTTGATTTAAAAATCAAAATACGAAATTGATATGAATTTTATTTGTTGTTTACATAGCTGTGATTATTTTGTTTCTTTGAGAATTTCGAATCCGAATTGAGGATTCGAAGAAATTCCAGTTATGTGATTTTTGTTGAAATTTCCGCTGACTTTCCTTTGTACTAATCATATATTGATTAGATTTTTGCTGTTTTGAATTATCTTCATTGGAGATACCTTCGAATGATTTCTTTGTTCATTCTGTATTACGTGCAAAATTTGAATTGCATTTATTTTACGTTGAACCGATGCTTGGTTATGAAACGTATTTTGTTGCCGTTATTTTTATAACGGGATTTTACACCAATGCTATATTTTGAAGCACGGTGTTTTGTGGCATTTTGATGAATGAGAATTCACTGATATTACATTTTGATGTAAATTGTTTTGATGTGATTTTGACGTTTTAAAACTACTGTCGCTTTGGCTTCAGTAACCGTCAAGTTTTAAAAGTGGATTTTCTAGCGGTTATTCCGCAATGCTGTTTTGTGACCGTTTTTACGGTATTTTGAGAAGTACAATTTCCTTATCGAAATTGTTACTAATTTGCTGCTTTAATCACGTGATTGGAAAATCGTTTTAAAAATGAAAATTGTTTTATAAATTTTTAACAGTTTGCGTTTTCAAAAGAGTGAGAAAGCGACTTAAACGATTCAGCAAAATCGAGGATTATGACCCCTTTCTTTTACTGTTTCGCTTAACTCCGGACTTGTCCAGTTGAGAATGTGAATTGTTATTTTGCAAAATAAATAAAATTGTTTTCAGAAATTTAACAGTTTGCGTTTTCAAAAGAATGAGGAAGCGATTTAAACGTTTCAGCAAAATCGAGGACTATGACCCCTTTCTTTTACTGATTCGCTTAATTCCGGACTTGTCCGTTTGAGAATGTAAAGTGTATTTTTACAAAATACACAGTTTTGCACTTTCAAGGAAACGATGAAGAGATTTAAACGATTTAGCAAAAGTGCGGAGTATGGAACCACACTTTTACTATTTCGGTTAATTCCGGACTCGTTAATTGAATATCTGTTGTTTTGATGATTTTGATGAATTTTACACTTTCAAAGAAACGATGAAGAGAATCAAACGATTTAGTAAAACACGTGGTATGGGACATGTGCGTTTGCTATTTCGGTTAATTCCGGACTCGTTAATTGAAATATTTGATGTTTTCGTGTGCTTTCGAGCCACTATGTTGGACCTTCGGGTCATATGTTGGACCTTCGGGTCAAATACCAGTACTAGACCTTCGGGTCATATGTTGGACCTTCGGGTCATTTGTTGGGCGCCAAAATTATGTTGAGTACATGGTAGGCTTCGGCCATATGTTGTTGCACGTGCGGCGAATTAAAAACTCGCCATCTGATGGGATCGATCCAAGCTTTTATGTTGATTTTCTAGTCTTCTTAATTGATTTCTAGATATTTGTTGTTTCCAATTATCTGCAGGTAATTGGATATTTGTTGATATGAGTTCTGAATATCGTTTTTGATAATCGGATATTTGTTGTTTCTAATTATCGCTTGTGATAATTAGATATTTGTTGATATGAGTTCTGATTATCGTTTTTGATAATCGGATATTTGTTGTTTCTAATTATCGCTTGTGATAATTAGATATTTGTTGATATGAGTTCTGATTATCGTTTTTGATAATCGGATATTTGTTGTTTCTAATTATCGCTTGTGATAATTAGATATTTGTTGATATGAGTTCTGATTATCGTTTTTGATAATCGGATATTTGTTGTTTCTAATTATCGCTTGTGATAATTAGATATTTGTTGATATGAGTTCTGATTATCGTTTTTGATAATCGGATATTTGTTGTTTTTAATTATCGCTTTAGATAATTAAATATTTGTTGATTTGAGATTTAATTATCGCTTTAGATAATTAAATATTTGTTGATTTTGAGATTTAATTATCGCTTGAGATAATTAAATATCTGTTGATTTTAAATTTAATTATCGCTTGAGATAATTAAATATTTGTTGATTTTAAATTTAATTATCGCTTGAGATGATTAAATAATTGCTGATTTGAAATTTAATTATCGCTTTAGATAATTAAATATTGGTTGATTTGAATTTGATTATCGCTTGAGATAATCAAATATTTGTTGAATTTGAAATTTGATTATCGCGTGAGATAATTAAATAATTATTGAATTTGGAATTTGATTATCGCTTGTGATAATCAAATAATTGTTGATTTGAAATTTGATTATCATTTTTGATAATCGAATATTTGTTGATTTGAGAAATTTGATTATCGTTTTTGATAATCGAATATTTGTTGATTTGAAATTTGATTATTGTTTTTGGTAATTAAATATTTGTTGATTGTTTTCTGACTATCGTCTGGATAATTGGATGTTTGCTAATTTTGTTGGATTTCTGTTTTCTATCTATCTCTGTTGATAGTTAGAGTTTGTTGATCATGAAATTTGTGTTTTCTAGTTAATTGTTGGATAACTAGATATTGTCAGTTTTGTGAATTGCGATTGTGTTTTATAATTATCTTTGTGGATAATTGGATTTTGCTGTTTTCTAATTACCGCATCGATGATTAGACAATGTTGTTTTGTGAAATTCTGTATTTTAATCATCTAGTTGAAAATTGTAGATTGCTGATAATTGCATTTATTTAGTTTTGCTGCTTTCTGATTATCTGCTGATAGTTAGATTTTGTTGAAAGATTTGTGAACTTCTTTTACGAAAGTGAAAGATTTCTTTGGCATTTGTGTTTTCGATCTTTATTTTCCTAACTTAACCAGTTTATGTTAGAAGAATAATTGTTATAGACGGCTTTCGTTATGAAAATTGCGGGGACGCAATTATTATAAGGAGGGGAGTCTGTAACAACCCGAGCTTTTGTGAGAATTTAATATCGTCCTTAAACGATTAGAATATTAGTAATTGCTCGATTGAGTTTCTGATCGATTGGAATCCTTTGATAAAACGGTTATTTAAGATTGCAAGTGGAATTTATAGAGTTAAATCTCTTTTATAATTTGTTGATTTTTGATGGGCTTTTAGAAATTTAATATGGCCCATATCTCCTTATTTTGCTGAGATAGTATTGAGAAACAACCGGTTCCCTTTACCCATTAGTCATTTTCAAAACCCTAACTAAGTATACGAGATAATGGTGGCGGCCTCATTCATTTTTCGTTCGCCACCAAAAGAATTAGGGCTTCGGCTCTTCGATCGATTGTTGGTCGTTCTTGTCTTGCGGTTGTCCGTTCCTCTTTATCACTTGCTCTGGCAAGTTTGAAGCTTTGGAATTAGGGTTTTGGGTCTCTGGCGAAGTCGATTCTTTGTAGCTCTTGCGAATTGGACTTCGGCTTCGTCTCTGTCGATTGATGGAAGTTTGTTGCTCTGAATTAGGGCTTCGTTCGATTCTTCGTACCGTGAATTCGACTGGTGCAAGCGAGAGATGGGTCGCGTTCAGCTTGTCGTCAAAAATGGTGAGTGACCCCCTCACTCACATCTAATTCTTTCCTCGTTTCGTACTGAGGTAGTTCGATTTTGTTTTGTGTTGGCTTTTTGACATGGTTCGATTTTTGTTTATCCACTGTATTGATGATGATTTTGGGCTTGGGCTCGTGATTTTGCTTTTGTTTGCTGTGATGATTTTGCTTGTTTCGGCCAAGTGCTGTAGTCTTCCACTTGAATTGTAACGACCCCGGATTTTAATTAAATTTAAATTGATAATTTATTGAATATTTGAATAAAAATTGTAAAATTAAATTGATAAAATGGAGCTAGTTTCCCCGGATTCAAGTATATTCTGTATGAATCATTTCAATTTAAAATATTGTAAATATATAGATATATAGTTTGACTTGAATTTAAAGTGTAATTAAATGGTTTTAAAAATAAATATAGAGTTAAATAATAATAGAATGTCTTTACAATGAATTGATATTTTTAAATAGAAATTGTCATTCCAAATTACTTATGAATATATATACAAATATAATAGTATGGTTAAAACATAAGTATAATCACATAAGTCGAAAATGTATAACATAACTAGAACAACTTTTATAATATGTTTATAAAACAAAAGAAGATCAAAGTCAAAGCCCTGTTTTCAAGTGCAAAATAAAATAAAGTATGTAGCCTGTAATAGGTATGCAGGCAAGTAAGAAGTAATTAATGCAAGCATGTAATGCCCCATACTTCTCAAGCACAAAACAATCTGCTCAGCCGAAATGAACATAAGATAAATATATTTGTACAAGATCAATTAATGCAAGCCACCACAATCTATTGTCTCGAGTACAATAGAGAGACATATCAGCCTCCATACACAAAAATCTCTGATCAAAAGAAAAAAATTACTGTCTTAATTTGTACAAACAAAATAATATATACCCTGTACAACTCTTCCTCTATATCAACTACTCATTTCATTTCAGCTCGTTCATTTAAGCTTAGTAAATCTGAAGTCATACCATTTTAAAACTCAAACAACATTCAGTTTAATTCAACAAAACAGAGGAAACAAAGATTTAAAGAAAGAAGAAAATCAAATCTGCAGTTCCAATAACAGGCTCTGTTCAAAGCTTCCCAGTTCTTCTTCAAATAAGCTCTGTTCTTCATCTTTACATGTGAGTAACAATTTTCTTTAAAAATTAAAATGTTAAATCTGTGCAAGTATATCTGGATATGTGTGTGGTTGTGCATATATATAGTTATCTGTATACATATGGAAGCTGGAAGTATGTTATTCATGTTGTTGTTTAAAACCTTCTCTGTTATTAGTTTATAAATACAAAACTGTGATTTCAAAAATCAATTCCTCTCTTCCTAGTTGATGGTTGAGCTTGAGATTCAAACAAAGATGCTTGCATCATTATAAACTAGGTATAGGAATTCATTTAAGATTTAAACACTCAAGAATCTTCTCTGGAAACCCAAATGGTTGATCAAACTTATAATTAGCTAAATCTCGAATGGCACCGATCATTGAGTTAGGCATCTAGTTGGAATCCATATTAAAAACGATGATTTTTAAGGTGGGTTTTATGATTTTTAGTGGGGTGGTTTGGTAGCAGTTCGAGGCTGAACGGAGTGGGTTTTTCGACTGATTTCCGGTGATGTGGTGATCTATGGAGGTCGAGTTTCCTCGTGGAGATAGAGGAGCCTAGGGTGGTCATGGGAAAAATGCGCCGATGGTCGAGCGATGACTATGGTGGTGGCGGTAGGCGATAGAAGTCTGGTGACCTAGTTTGGGAAGGGCAGTTGTTTCCAATTCGTACTTCGTCGTTGGTTGATCGAGTCGCTTGGGGTTTTAGGGGAAGGAGGTCGATGGGTTGTCGAAGCTTTCACCGAAGTTTGGGTGGCAACGGTGGCCGGAGATGTGAGGAATTGGCGTTGACAGGTCGGAGTGTTATAAATGTCGAATGTTTCCAGGCTATGTCATTCTCGAATTCGAGATTTATGACGTTCTGGCCGAAGTGGGTGACTGGAAGCGGAGCTGGGGTGGCCTGCGACGTGCTCGAAGTATTGATGGCGATCGAAGTTGGCCAACGGCCATGTGCACGTGCACGAGGGCGAAATTGATCGCCTGGGTGTTGTCGTCTGGGAAAGGCAGGGGAACTCGAAGCGTACTCGGGGGATTCGAGTAGTTTACTCGAAGCGAATTTTTAACAGATACTCGGGGAAGCAAGGAGATTTGCTCGGGTATGGTGAAGTTTGGCTCGGGGTGATGTTGTTCAGGTTATAAACCTATAACAGTTTTAACAGTTTTAAAATCTTTTGTTAAATTAAAATCAAAGTCAAGACCAAGTTCTAAACCAAGGTTTAATAATGAATTCAAGTTGTTTTGAAACTGGGTTGGGGAAAAATAAAGTTTTATAATTTAAATTATTTTAATAACTTAAAAGTGTGAATATTTAAATGTATTCAAAAAGAGTTGAATTCAAAAAGATGAAATTTAAATTGTTAAGGAAAGATTTAAAAAAAATTAAATTTAAAGATTGAAACCAAGGCTTAAATCTGAAATTCCAGATTTGGAAATAAAATAAATTATATGATTTAAGTTGATTTAAATAAGTTTTAAGGGTTAAAATATGTTTTTAAACAGGTGAGTTCAAAAAGGTTGAAAAATTAGTTTTAAACCTTGTTAAGAATAAATTGGGATTTATTTAGGAATTTGAAATGTTTGGATTTTATTGAATAGGTGAATTATTTGATATGCATGATATGTGATGCTTTGTGATATACCCTGATTTATGTTGTGATCTGAAATTTCTATTTCTGTGATATATTACTGTGAATATGAAACCTTTGACCCGTAAAACGGCACTTGAATTTCGATGCGACAAGGAGTCGGATTCCAGTTGGTTATCCGAAACCCACATCGAAGTGTAATGATGAATCTGTGACTGATAAATTTATTTTATCTATGAATCTGTAAATGAAGATAAGCGTTGTCGGTTATACCGCTTATCGATATATCTGTGATAATTGATGTTGTGCACTATTGTGTGAAACCCCTGGACTACACCATACACACACAAATATGGATTTCACGTGGAAATCGGTTAAGTCACAGATAATTTAAATTCAATGTTTTTGAAATTGAAATTTTAATTTCAATTGATTTTGAAATTGGAAATTGGGGTTTAATATGAAAAGCTTTTGGAATGGAATTTCAAAGATAAAAGTTATTTTGAATAACTTAATCGAGTCTTGAAATTTAAATAATCTGATTTAAATTTGAATTCGAGTTTGAAATTGAATTATATGATTTGAAACTAGGGATTAAAGATGCTGTACAAGTTATATATGGGTTAAACCATTTTAAAGATATTAATTTGGAAATTTGAATTTTTATTCAAGGGTTTTAACTCGTGTAAATATAACTGGATTTTTCTGAAACGAAAACTACTTGTTTTCAAATAATAATAGCTTTCATTTTAAGAAAGAATTTCCAAATTGTGTTGAAAGAATTTCAAGTTCGAAATGGAATTGAAATGTTTTGAAAACTATGAAATGAGTCTTTGATTTCAAAGACCGGATGAGTTAATCTAACTTGAAATGGAATTGTTTTGGAAGACTATGAATGAATCTTTGGAAACGAGTTTTGAAAGCTATAAGTTAAATCTTGATTTAAAGATTTAACGAGTTAATTCAATTGAAATGGGAATTGTTTTGAAATCTATAAATGGATCTTTGTGAACGGGGTGAACTTTGTGAATTGAATCTTTTTGTTTAAAAGATTAAAAGTGTGGAAATTGTTTAAACCATTGAAGGTTTTTTGAAATGAATCTTTTTGTTTAAAAGATTGGAAATGGTAATTTGTTTAACCATTCGAATGAAAAGTTTTGGGCTTTAAAGCTGTGATTTAACTGAGACCCCAGTATCCATATGATTTTTAATTGCGCTCGTTATTCGGTTTAGCCGGGAGAGGACCTTTGTGTCATATAACCCATTCCGAATAGTGATACGACGATATGGATCGCATTTGAAGACCGGTGGTGAAGACCGGGTATTTACGAGAGCGATATGATGACCTATCGATTTTCTCTGCATCATGGCTCCGGTATAGAGATTCCCTAAGTGATGGGAAGTCCGATCGAGATTGTGAATACCCGGATTTGCAAGGGCTTCTTCGGAAGTGCCTTCGGTTCTGTTCGAACCCGGAACAGACTTGTATGGATGTGTGTCTGACGTTACACTTTGAGATGTAAAGCTGGTTTCTATCAAATACATTTCTGTTGGTGGCGGAGAATTTATTCTCTTAGCTTAACACCCTTCTCTGAGACGTACGAGCTCAGAGGTTATGTAGTTGATGGTTACTAGTGATACATTCCCAATTTGGTAATGTGGCATACGAAGTGCTGCTGATCATTTGTTGATCGAAGCGTGGCTTTGTGAAAAAGCGTGGCTTTGTGGACGAGACTTCGTCGAGCCTCACAACCCGGTAATGGTCGAAACAGGAATGTTGCGACAAAGGTTTGTAGGGGTAGCGCCCCTAGGGTATGTCATTTCCTTCTGGATAAAGGGTGGTATCATGGTATGGAGCCCAGATACTTAACTCGTGTGGACACGGTAATTTATTACTGTATGATGTTGCTTTGTTGGTTTTCGGGATCCCGGGATAAAGGTCGGTAACGACCGGGGGATGACATGACTCGTGTGTTAGTTACCTAGTTACAGCTGTACAGCGTGAGGTAGCGTCAGTGTGTTAGTTACCTAGTTACAGCTGTACAGCGTGAGGTAGCGTCGGCCTTTTGTTTGCAGAGATCCGGTTAGGATCCGGGGCGTCTTTCCAGAGGCGTTTCTATTTCGGTAAGGAAGTTCCTTAGCCTGATCATTTGTTGGAAATCCAAAGAAACAATACGAACCCTGTACGGTTTTAGTGGTATTACCTGCTATGGAATGTGGCGGTAACCTGCTATTGAACGTAGTAGCTATAGTAGGCATACAACAATGGTTGTATGCTGGCTAAGATTAATATTATATTTTCGAAATGGTTTTCGACACTATGCACTAATGATAATAATATCGAATGATTTTGCGTAGTAAGCATTTTTGACTATCATAAGGAGAAATCTCCTCCAATTCTGCGATTGCATTGTGTGTGTGGCGGGAGGCCTTATGGTAGTTTCATTTTCGAAAAGCATTGCGGATTTCAATGTTTAAAAGCCTATTGTGTTTGTTTGAAGATAAACTGTTTTTGTTGCTCACACCAGTTCCATGACTGATCCGGAGTTTATTGTTCCCTTCCTAAACTCTGGGTGCCCACTATTTTCCACACGGGCAGTCTAGAGTTGGGTTTTCTCAGATATTCAGGTTTGGTAGATTATCTGGAGCTAGTCAGTTCTTGGAGTTCATGGATTTACGTTGCTTATCTTGGAGCATTCTATTGGGGACATTCTATCCGCTGCCGATGTTATCATTTTCTTTTCCGCTGCTATTTCTTGTATCATATCTTTGATGTATATAGATATTCATTGTATCATCATTGTATCTGGATATTGTATCAGATGTTGTATATCTATATTCTTTTTCTTTTCCGCTGTGTTATTTACTTAATGTTGTTATAGCTCCGGCGAATCGGATTTGAACGGTCGAATCTGCGGCATTCTAGTACAATGTGAAGTACGGATGTTGATTTTCGAGCGGGCATTCTAGTACATTTCACTTGGGCTTGATTATGTTTAATTTGGATATGTTTCCGAATCCACTTGAGTTGAACCTATTTTGGGTTTGACCTTGTGATCATTTATGACTTTCACTGAGTTTTTGTGTATTCCGTGCGATAGTGGCGAGGCAGTACACGCGTGCGTGTACTGCAGCCCTATCAGATTGACAGTTTTAAATTGATGTTCGATTTGTCGAATTGTTTCGTTGGTTAATTTCAAATGGTTTGGAATTGTATTCTGATTTGGGTTGTTGATTTGTCGTTTAACACTGCTTAGTGTTATATCTGCCGTTATCCAATTCTCGTATCGAGAGTTGGATATACGTGATTTCTGTGACTGTCATCTATTTGAGATTTTTATTGCTTCTATGCACTAATAACTGAATTTGAATTAGACTGACCCGTGTATTATTTTCTTTTGAATGTAATACTCGGGTCAGACCCGAGTTATTTCAGGTTGTAGATTTTCTTCTTTGAGTTGCTGTTCAGGATAGGAAGACTTTTCACATCTTTTGAAGTTGTCAGTGTCATTTTGTAGTAGTCGTGTCATTGTATAGAACGATATGTATTCATATATATTAGTCGATAATGTACTTGTATATATAACTTCTAGAGTCGACAGTTGTAGTTGTATCATATGTATCATGTCAACTATATTGTATTTGACATCGGTTATATATATATGAGATTTTTGTTAATCTGTGTTCCGCATTTATATTATCTGTGTTATTGTTATATCTAATGTCCTAAACTATTATGAACTATCGTAGTTTGTTTTATACTGATAATTGGATATGTCGACGGGAGTAAATAAATAATAGATGAAAAATAAATAATAGATGAAAAATAAAAAAGTATATACCACTCCTACCGAGATAACCAATATTAGTGTAAGGCCAATTACGGATGGACTGTATATTTATTCTTTTATGTAAATATGGGCTTTAATGTATGTTTATATAAATTAGTTTATACATGAGTATACGTTGGTTTGGTTTTAAAATTTACATACAGAGACTTTGTTTATGTGTTTTAAACTTAAAACAATGAGTTTTGAAATACATGCATATATATTTTATTAATGTATATGTTTGGAATTAAAATATGATTTATATATAGATAGATATGAGTTTACATATATCGATTATTTTCATCGACCAGTTCTGATTTGATTTATTCTATTTCATATCTATCAGCTTGACCGGCGAATTCGTGTCAATCTCGCTTTGCTTTGAAATTCGTACTTGGATTCGTAACTCAATTTCATCGTCTGTTTCTCTAGCCTCGAAAGGTGAGCAATCACTCCGATTAACGTTCTTTTATTTTTTAAATCTGATTTCAATTGAAACGACAATTGAAATATGCTGCTGTTAGATATTTACACTGTTATTACCTATATCAGTTCACCTGTGACATCTGACACCATTATCTGCTATTTATACAATGATAAATCCAGTTAGTTGATAAATGATTGATTGTTGATGTTTATATTGGACGTTAAATTGTTAATGTTAAAGTGATAAATAATATGCAATTGAATTGATATATGATAGTTAACGATTAAATTGGATCTATATGTTGAATTTGATTAGTTAAAAATTCGTATAATATGACCCCTTTAATGTTAAATTAATTGACACGTAGGATTTGGTTAATTACACTTTGAACCGTTGAATGTCTGTTGTTTAAATTGATGATGGATGAAATTGTAATAGATGATAAGTGAAAAACCGTAATGTAATAATCTTTAATCTACATGAAATGATAGTGTAGATTCTAGAATTAATTATATTAATTCGTACAAATAACAATGCAAATTAATACGATTATTTCGGGATTATTTGAATTGATTATTGGATTGTTATTGATTGTTGTTATTGCTTGTTTATTTACTTTGACACCATCCCAGTTCTCACACTGCAAGTTCCCTTTGTTATGCTTTGATTTTTGAATTGAATTGGAATCGGGTTGAAATGATAAATACCCAAATTGAACTTTGACCTAGGATAGGAAATTAAATAAAACCCGATTGGTCAATAATTTGATTTAAAATAAAAAAATAAAATGAAGATTTTATTTGAATGAATAAAAATAAAAAAATGATCTTGAAACGAAGTTGGAAGTTGAATTTTAATGAAATTTAAATGTGAATATTTAATAATCTGAAACAAAATTGATAAAAGAATGTTGTTTAATTTGAGAAATAATTATAATTAAGTTTGAAATGATTTAATAATTAAGTTTGAAATTATAATTAAGTTTGAAATTATTAAACTTTGAAATTATTTAATAATTAAGTTTTGAATTATTTATTAATTAAATAAGATTGAATTATTTAATAATTAAATAAGATTGAATTATTTAATGATTAAATTGAATTAAATTCTTTAATTAGAAAATTGAACTTTTGAATAAGTGAATTTTACTTCGTAAATAATTGAAATTGAGTTTCTTATTTAATTAAGTTTTGGAAAATTATTTAAGTAAGTAAATAAGTGAAATTGAATTTCTTTAACAAGAAATAAAATGTGATTGAAATTAATGTAAGACTTGAAATTTAAAGAATTTGATTTGATGAATTTAATTTAATTCAATTTGTAAGTTTTGATATAAGGAAGTTGAATTTAAATAATGGATTTAATGAGTTGGAAATTTAATAGAAATTGTTTTGAATGGCAAATTTACTTAATGAATATTGGATGCAATCGATAAATGAAGTTAAATTGATTTGAATGTTAAATTAAATTAATTTAAATGATTTCGGAATGAAACTTATATGAACTTGAATCAATATTTGAATTGTTTAAATAGAAAGTGAAATTGAATTATAAGATTTTGAAATTATGAATGTGGAAGTTTTGAAACGTAAATATTGGAAATTGATTTAGAAAGACAAATGAAATGTTGGTTTACGAATTGAAATTGAAATTGAATTTGATTTGGTTTTTGAAATATATAAACGACCAATTGGTGAAATAATTACGGAAGTTATTAAAGAGACCGGAATCGGTTATGGATATACTCTCTATCTAAACCGAAAACCACTTTAATAACTATACGCGGAGTGATGATCCAGAACGAAGTGGTTGGAATGATGTTCGTGATGACTGAAGAAAGAGAACGATAATGGATAGCCTTGACACTTGTGTTAAATTGGAAATGACTAAAACAGGAGCCGTGCCGGGCCAATGGAGGATTAGCTACCTCAAGTGGACACACTTCTTCGAACTACTCATTACTTGTTGTCGATTGGTGCACCCTTGATTTTGGGAGTGTTGTTTCACGGTGTTGCGGGCGCTGCGGCGTTGCGTTCTCACCAGTCTGGATCAGGCAAACGGTAGTATAACTACCTTGGGTATTGCCTCATGTGCCTTGTCATACTTGTATTCCCTATTCGCGACCACTACGAATTTGTTTTGTACCTTTAGTATATGGATTGCCCTCTGGTGACTTCCGGTTTTGGGGAAACTACGGTCTTGTATATGCTTTTGGGAATAAAAATGTGTTAAGGGTGGAATGGGCCATGACTTAACACTATTTTGATATCTTTATATTACTGATAGACATTATCTACTTATCGTACACTACTACATAGTAGATAGTTTAACGGATCCTTAAAGGATGGTTATTCCAAACATCCTTTGAGTTACTTGTATTTCAATTGCTATTTCACTTGAGTTGGATTTATTGATATAAGAATGTTAGTCCTAACTCGAGTGTCTTGTGTTTTTGCTTTACGCTCGGGTCAGACTGAGTGTACCAGTATTCGAGACTCACCTTTGGAGTTGGAGCTTTGCTTGAATATTCAGCCATCTATTCTGCTTTCAGTATTCGATGACTCCAATGATGTATTCTGATTTGTATCTGATGTATCGTGTTACTCTTCCGTTGTATCTGGTTTAACTCTGATGTATCGTATTACTCTTCTGTTGAAAACTCTGATGTATTTTATATATTCATATAGTAGCTTCATGAACTACTATCTCTTTTATTTCCGCTGCAATTATTACTCTGTGTCTGTGATCTGTGATTATTTATTTACTGTATATGTTCAGTTTTGCCAAATTTAAATTAACAACGCGGTATTTTGAGCAATTCAAATCCGGCATGAGTGTCTACCTATACACTTATAATGGATGCGAATGGTCCAAAATATCGGGTCGTTACAACCATGGATCGTAGCTTACACAATGGTTACGTCGTTGTCCCAGTGAATCCATAGTAAATTATGGGCAATCTCAACCCCTCGAATTACGCCATGAAAATTTGCCATTTCTTTCCAAATCTCTTTATTTTGTAAATCTCTCCAAAAATCTATTAATAAATTCTCTTTATAAATCTCTAATCCGTTTATAAAACATTCTTTATAAATATTTTAACCTTATTTATAAACTTCTCCTTTCAGATCTTTAAAACTCATTTATAATCCTTTTATAAATATCTGAAACCATTTATAAAACTCTTCCCATATTTAAACAAACTTATTAAATTAACTCTTTAAGTCTGTAAGGTTCCCTTGATAAACCATAAATTATTTAAAATAACTTTAAATAACAAATTATCATTAAACACTATTCGATTTAATTATCTTTCAACCTCATTCAGAATAGTAACTTTAGAACATTGTTAATAATATATTAAATTAATTTTAAGCACTATTATTGTATTAATAATTTAACTTCAAAACAATATTAATATAATAATTAATTAACTTTAAAACGTTATTAATAAAATAACCGATTAACTTTTACATAATATGAATATGATAATTAATTAACCTATAATATAATTAAATAACTTTGATTAAAAATTAAAGTACAGTTAAATCTCTTTAAATAAATAATTAAAATAATTTAAAACATTTAAAATAAATAACTTTTTAAATAATAATTAAATATTCTTAAATAACTTTAAGAAATAACCTTTTAAGAATCATATAAATAAAGAAATTAACTTTAAATCATTATTAAAAAGAATTATTAATTATCTTTAAAACATTATCAATAAATAGTTATTACCTTTTAAAACTTATTACTAAATAATAATTATCTTTAAAAACCTTATAACAGATAATAATTTTTCTTAAATAACTATCAAATCAATAATTACTTTTTCAAATTTGACAAAGGCTTATCGATCACCATGGTACTTAAACAAGCTACCATATCAATTGATTTAACTTCCAAAGTTAATTACTGGCATTTACATAATCAACATCTATGTAAACAATTAACCATCACTTCTTAACACATTACTTATTCAAATTGGCATGTCAATTAATGAAATATAATTAAATGTCCAAATCTATAAAATAGTAGAATAGGGATTTATTCTACAAATTAAATGTCAAATTAATTTAATTAGGGGAATGGTGTTTTATTCCTCTAAATAGGTGTTCAAATTACCATATTCAATTCATTTTAGCAGTATGGTATTTATTTGGCCAATTAATTATCATGAATTAAGAGATAAAAATTTAACGACGTTATTATTTTAAGTAACGTAATTAAATCCTATCCATTTTAATATGTCATAATTTTATACATTGCCAAAGCCATCGACAAGTCATATTACAATGTCGTACTCGTCCATACAAGCACGACGCAAAAATCCGTAGGTCAAACGGATCATATATGAGTAAGTTATAACCTTCTATATTTTAACACACTTTTATAAAATTAAATAACATTTAATTATAAGATTACTCACCCAAATTCCTTTGGGCCAAAGCCCATCCCAAGCAAACTCGCATCCAAACCCGAAATCCAAATGCTCCTCCTTATCCATCTTCTTTTCCCAATTTCCCTCTTCTATTCGAACCTCATGTAGCCGAACGTTGTGCACGTATGGCGTTTACGTGCACACCTGCTCTTTTTCCCAAATCGCGAAACCAACTTCAAACGCATATCCATCGTCCCGAGCTCGTCACAGATCATCACCTCCCACCCTCTTCGGTCAATCTCCTTAAATTCTCCAATGCAAACCCAAAATCCAAAACTACCTGGCACGATGTGAACCCTAGACACCCCTACACTCCACGCTTCACCTCGCCACCACCTCCGAAAGGACTGCCATCACCCATGCCACCTTCCAGCACTGACCATGTCGACTCCGATGCTCCCTAGCCGCCAACTGGTCCACTTTCGAACATAAGTACCCAACATCCATTAAAACCTAATTGAGATATTAACGACAACGCAGACCACTAATCAAAAATCGGCTATGGTCATCACCTCCATCTCAATCCCACGCTCCTCCCCGACTCCTCCAATCAACCCCTCGACCATTAGTTTGCAAGAAATTATTTTTTGAATGAAATTTGGTCATCTCTTTCTTCTCGACGAACCATGCCACTAAAAATCATGCGGACACTTCTAAAAATCCGTAATCTTCACTACAAACCCACCTATACCTTCCGTTTGTCAAATCCGTGATCGTCGAAAATGATCATTTTCTTGGCCACCTACTGTTATTTACGCATATCTCTAAAATTACTTGATGAAAATCCATGAAACTATTTTTAAAATAAACTAGAGATCCAAACAAATATTTTTCGTGTTGGGACATTTTGATAATTGTGGATAGATTTGGGGAAAATGATTTTTTGAAGTAGAAGATATGCTTTGTTTCATTGTTTTTGAATGTTTACAGTAAGCTAAAAGAAGAAGATGTTAAAAATCAATGCCAGGATGAATCAAATGAAGAAAAATGCTCTTCATGTGTATATATATTACTGCCTACTTCAAAACAAAAGGACCAAGATTCAAATCGAGGTCAAAATCAATGGGGACAATGGCGGGCGAGGAGACAAGGAAGGAAAGATGTAGGTAAACCGAGGTAGGCAGGTAGGAAGAAAAGGAAACAAAGGTGGTTGCTCTTGTACTTGTATTTTGGATTTTGTTTGGGTTAAGTTTAGGTGTCCGTTACACCATACGACGGTCACGTACGGCCGCGGATGATAGAAAATAGGATGTGATGGTGCACAACAATGTAACACAATCCTAAAAATAAAATACACCAGCTATCAAGCTCTGTCAAGTTTCAAAAATATCGATGTTTGTCGTAAAAAGCGTCAAACGAAAATTTAGTTATTTTCCTAACTAAAAATTATGGAAAAAAATTCTATAAATTAAATTAAAATACGTCATTAAAAATAGAACAATTATTTGAAACAGATTTTTTATATAAAAATCCCAAATCGAATATTTAAAACCAATTAAATATTCCAAAAATCAATGTGATAAATTCCAGGTCATTTCAGTTTTAAAAGTGATTTAAAATGTGCTAAGTGACGAAAGCATAAATTTCAACGTTTATTGTTGTAATAGACATTTTCGGGGAAAGTGAAGAAGGCATGGACTATAACACTGTTGTTATAGTAAATGATTTCGAAAAGGAAATGTTTTATATATTGTATGGGCTTTATATATATATATATATATATATATCTTATATTTGAGGTTAATATTTGAGGTGAGATGACCCTCCTATATTCCACCCTAATTTCATAAGGATTTTCTTTTTTTTTAGGAATGATATATAGATATATCATTCATTACAAATACATTTCCAGGGTCATTTTCTTTCTCCAATAACCAAAATATATCCAGGATCTTTCACAATATAAAAATATTGTTTAAATCTAAATCATCCCTAACATACATATATGAAGATATCTATGTTATATTCTACTAGAATCAGAGTATGTTATTATGTAAGTAGAATTCCTTTTAAATCTATTAAAATGTGATAATTCCTTGAAAAAGAGATTAATTATTGTAATCTGATTTTTGACCATAGGATCCACTGTAAACATGTACACTAGTCTATTATTCTAATTAAGGAATGATCAAGTAATAATCAGTGGAAAGCAAGCTTTTAATATGAATGATTGTGTTAAAATCTGTATAGTGTCTAACTCAGGCTAAAAGAAAGTGGATCCTAAGTGAAAACAAGCAACATCTAGGCGTAATGGAAACGCGCCTAACTTATACATGAGAGGTCACAAGTTCGAGTGCTATGCTGGTCGGTTCAACCCAATTTTTGTTTTTTTTTTCTTTTTTCTTCTTTTTTATTTTTCCACTGTTTACATAATTGCCTGAGTCTACCCTGTATTTGGCTATGAAACAGATCTAAAACTTAATTAAAAACACTTGGGTGCTGTCTTAACCCAGGCTCAAGAAAATGGCTATGTTAGCCTTGTTTTGATTTGCACTACTTAGTTACCAAATACCTGTTATTCTATTTTCTTTTCAAAGCAACTCAAACCCTTCCTATCAGATTTAATTTTGACTTGAACATGGATTTTCCTATGCCAGTTCTATAGATATACTTGCAAACCACAAATTCTTTCAAACTCAGATTTTCTACCATTATAGCCTAACTGTTCTTGAAGCTTGAAATTCATTTTTCTTAGCAAAGCATCAAAACAAAGCACATAGTTCAGCTATTACATGTAAGTTCAACACTTACAAAACAGTGAATAATAATACATTGGTTTTTCTAGGCAACTTAAACAAATATCCTAACATAGTTCAACATGAATATCTAATTTAGCTTCAGCAAAGACTTTTAAAAACATAGCATCCAAATCATAAGCAGTTTAACATCCAAAGCCTGATCAAAGCAATCCCTATTTCCCTGCAAAATCACCATGAACTGCCCCATATAAATATGAGACATCCAATGGTGCATAAACACAAAAGGGTCAGACTATTTGTCTGGTATGAATAATCTAACTGAAAACATGATCTTATTCCATTCTATTTGTATTCCAGTAATTGCAAGAATAAGAAACTCAGTATCTTCTGTGTGCATGTTTTTGTGAGGCATGTGCATTCATATCAGTGTTAAACAAATTCTCAATGACTTGATTCATAGAAAACAATCATAGGATTCATCAATAAAAAGCATCAAAACAACCAAATGCAAACATCAATTCAGTTATCATACCCTTTTCAACTTTACTGGCCATCAGGGATTTTGCCCAGGCCTCTCCTGAATTTACTCCTAGAATTCATTATCAAATATAATAGGGTCTTTAGCTACTTTCTTCTTTTTAAACACACACTGCCTGGGACCTTTCTCTGTTAACCCAGCACACTCAGGCCTCTGGGTATAAATATACCATGTGTGAACTTGCAATATTCCCATTGCCAAGCTATACTTTGGTAGCCCTAAGATCCCAAGTCCTTAGTTAAATTACTAAGTGTTATTATTATTTTTCATAGCAGTGCTAATCCCTTCTGCATCTCACTTCTTAATCAGAGAAATATAAATAATGCAAGCAACATGTATTCATCCAGAGTTTGGTAAGTTATATTCTCAGAAGCAAACATTTTATCATGAAAGAGGGAAGTGACTTCTTAGCACATTATTTTTGCCTGTGGGTTTCACTGGATCAAGATGTAAGCATATGGTCCTGAGTAATTTTATATATATTTTCCCTTACCTCTGGTTCAATCAGATTCATGATCTGGCTAAACCACAAGTATATTTGATTTGGGTATTTCATAAAACATAGAAGCTCAGCACATGTACAACATTGCACTTCTACATTTTCTTTTGTTTTAATTAATATGAGACATAAGCAACAACACAATGTCACAGCCCATATTTCTTTCTACCTTCAGACCATATACCCACTACTTGAATCCGAGGATTTTACAAACAACTTACAAAGAAAACTTATAAAAGAAAACACCCAATCTCAAAGTTAACCCATATCTCAGACAAACATTTTAGTTCATGAATCCATGACTCTTATTTTTCTGGGTAAATCAGATAGAGGTTTTACCCTTAAACAAATCATTAACAAGCCAAAGTCATCCAATCATAAAACATAACTTGTAAAAGAAAATTAGTTCAAACCGGCTGCCTCAATATTTAATGCCAAAGTTTTCAGTGAGATTACTCACATTAATCCTTCTTCTTCCTATGCCTTATGAACCCCCTTTCAGTCTTCTGCCCTCTCCTATTTTCTCTGGTTTATGCCTTGTATATTTTCTTTTTAAGTTAGTGAAGAACAAAACATATGGTCTTACTATACTAGGCCTTTTATATAAATCTTGGCTGTCACTAGGGTTTATGGACTTACCCAATGTCAGTTCTACCCCATCCCAAACCTAGCCTTCCTCTGGTTTGATTCAAGAAAATAAAAGGGTATGTGGTCCTTGTTTTCCTTTCCAGAAATTAGTTCCCCTCTTTTAATTTTTCCCTGGTCATGTCATATGCATGACTTCCTATTATTATTGTTATTATTTTCTTAATAAAAGAAATTACTGAGAATAGATAAAGTGCTTGTTTAGGGACTCATGCCATTTTCATGCAATTTCTGTTTCTTTCCAGAGATTGATTAACTGTATACATGTATAACTTATGTATACCTAAGCCTTTTATTTTTATTTCTTTCTTTAAATGATTTTGAGTTTATTTCAGCCTAGCTTCTTATTTTCTTTGTACTATATTTTATTTAAAGACATAACTCTATCTTTATGCATATGTATTCCTAAATTAGTTATTTTATTTTTATCTATTAATTTCTGCCAAATTTTGTTACACAGAAATCTGTGTGCATGTGTACACTGTCTTGTGCACATGTACATGTTCTATACTTTGTATCTGCAAATCAATTTCCTATTCCTATTTTTCCCCAATGCAATTTCAAACAAATACAAACTAAATTAAATTATGAAATTACTCACAAAAATCAGGGTTATCACATATACCCCTCCTTTTAGGAATTGTGTCCCACAATTCTTTCATACTTAATTTAAGTATCATCTCTTCAGAAAAATGAAATTTTTTTTTTCTGATTTCGAAACCATTTTCAAACCAATCACCTATTAAGCACTATGCATATCAACACAAGAAAAAAATCACAATGCATATTCAACCAACACATTCATTAGTATGTACATATATATATAGATTTACCTTTTCTTCAATCAAACAGCTGGGGATAATCATTTCTGATTTTATCCTCCACTTCCCATGTGCAATCATTTGGGTCTAGACTCCATTGTACTTTTACTAATTTAATTTCTTTGTTTCTCAATTTCTTGGTTTCTCTAGAAACTATGCCCACTGGTTCCTTTTCATAGATCATTCTAGGATCAATCTGCACATCTTTAGAGGATTCTAGTATTGCTTCCTTATCATGAACCCACCTCCTTAGTTGAGACACATGAAAGACATCATGCATTGCTCTCATTTCTTCTGGCAATTCTAATTTATAGGCTACTGTCCCTATTCTTTCCAGAATTTTATATGGTCCTATATATCTAGGAATCAACTTTCCTTGTTTCCCAAACCTTAGAACCTTTTTCATGGGTGATATCTTGATGAACACATAATCCCCAACATCATATTGCACTGCCTTCCTTCTTTGATCTGCATATTTCTTTTGCCTATCTTGGGCAGAGGCAATTCTTTTTCTGATCAAGGCTACCTTTTCAGAAGTCTCCTTCACATTTTCTGGTCCTAAGACCACTTTTTCTCCGGACTCATGCCAACTTGAAGGTGATAAACATGGCCTTCCATAGAGAGCTTCAAAGGGGGCCATGCCTATGCTACTGTGATGGGTGTTATTGTATGCAAATTCAGCTAGATATATGTAATCTTCCCAGCTTCCTCCCCAATCCAATACACATGCTCTCAACATGTCTTCAAGCAATTTGTTCACAATTTCTGTTTGACCATCAGATTGAGGATGGTATGCTGTACTCAAACATAAATCAGTCCCCATTGCCTTGTGAAAACTCTGCCAAAATTTTGAAGTGAAGATGGTATCTCTATCACTTACTATAGTCTTTGGTACACCATGCAGTCTGACTACTTCTTTAATAAACAACTGGGCTAAGGTATTAGCATTTCTTTCTGACCTTACTGGCATAAAGTGGGCTGACTTGGTTAACCTAGCAACCACTACCCAAATACTATCATTTCCCCTCCTAGTTCTAGGCAAACTATCAATAAAATCCATTGATATGTCTTCCCATTTCCACTGTGGTATTTGTAAAGGTTGAAGCATTCCTGAGGGTTTTTGATACTCAGCCTTCACCTGCTGGCAAACCATACATTTTGATACATAGGTTGCCACTGCACTCTTCATACCACTCCACCAATAATCTCTCTTGAGGTTGTGATACATTCTTGTGCTTCCTGGGTGTATAGTATATTTGCTTTTATGGTAAGCATCCAAAATTTCTTGCTTCAAATCATCCATTGCTGGGACACATATTCTTTCTCCTTTCTTAAGATGGCCCTGCTCATCCAACTGAAAACCTTCTACTGTCTCACCATTTAATATTTGTGTCTTCTTTCCTAATAAAAATGGATCTTGGTTTTGTAGCATTGCAACTTTATTTTTCAATTCTGATCCCAGGGTAATAAAACTTAATTTTCCCATTTCTACCTTCCCACTGCATAAGCTCATGTTTTCTATGTTATCACTTTTTATCTCTGAATCAATTAATATTGATAAAGTGTTGAACTCCTCTATCATTAATCTAGCCACTTTAGCATGTTGTCTACTTAGGGCATCTGCTACTTTATTAGCCTTACCTGGTGTGTATAATATTTCGAAATCATATGAGGCCAAGAGTTCAATCCATCTTTGCTGCCTCATATTTAATTCTTTTTGTGAAAACAAATATTTGAGGGATTTATGGTCTGTATATACTTCAAATTTTGCTCCTAACAAATAGTGTCTCCATAGCTTAAGGGCATACACTATAGCAGCCAATTCAAGGTCATGAGTAGCATACCTTACTTCACTTGATTTCAATTGCCTAGATGCATAAGCTATTACCTGATGTTGTTGCATCAACACTGCTCCAAGCCCTTGTCCACTTGCATCAGTATACACCACCAAGTTTTCATTTCCCTCAGGTACTTTAAGAATTGGAGCTTGTACCAGTGCTTCTTTTAATCTCCCAAAGGCATTTTCACATACCTCAGTCCAAGTGAACACTTGATTCTTCCTAGTCAATCTGGTTAGTGGAATTGAGATTTTTGCAAAATCTTTTATAAATCTTCTATAGTAACCAGCCATTCCCATGAATGATCTGACTTCAGTAACATTAGTAGGCCTTTTCCAAGCTTGCACTGCAATGACTTTATTGGAATCTACGGCTATTCCTTTTTCTGATACAATGTGGCCTAGAAAATTCACCTCATTCTGCCAAAAAGTGCATTTTGAAAACTTTGCTTTCAAGTCTTCCTGTCTCAATTTCTCAAATACCAAATGCAAATGGTTTTCATGCTCCCTAACTGACTTAGAATAAATTAATATATCATCAATGAATATTAATACAAACTTATCCAAGTATTCTCTGAAAATCCTATTCATCAAATCAACAAAATAGGAAGGAGCATTTGTTAAGCCAAATGGCATCACCAAAAATTCATAAAGTCCATATCTAGTGTTAAAGGCTGTATACTTAATGCTTTCCTCTTCTACTTTCATCTGATGAAAGCCTGAAGCTAAATCAAGTCTAGAAAATATTTTTGCACCACTCAATTGATCAAAGAGATCATCAATTCTTGGTAAGGGGTATTTATTTTTAACTGTGACTTTATTTAATTCCCTATAGTCAATACATAATCTCAGGGATCCATCATGTTTCTTAACAAAGACTACTGGTGCTCCCCATGATGAGCTACTGGGTCTAATAAAACCTTTTTCTTCTAGTTCAACTAATTGCTTTTTCAACTCCATCAATTCTTTAGGCCCCATTCTAGTTGGTCTTTTAACCACTGGGCTAGCTCCTGGAATTATTCTAATTGAAAATTCAACTGGCCTGTGATTAGGAACTCCTCTCACTTCCCCAAACACATCATCATATTGATTAACTATGGGGATCTCTTCTAATGCAGGCATGGGTTTTTCATTTGACAATGCAGAAAGGTTGGCTATACTTCTATTTTTGTTTGCCTCACAAAGAACAATTATTCTTTGTCCATCAGAAACCTTCAATGATATGGTGGATGTCTCCATATTTATGATAGCCTTATATCTACTCAACCAATCAACTCCTAAAATAATTCCTATGTCTGGATATTGCAACACATATAGGTTTGACTCAAATACATGTCCTCCTATATTTAATCCCAGTTGCATGCACATCATACCCATGACACATGAACTACCTATAGGGCTTCTAATTAGCAGTGGTTTATCAACAATCATACAATTCAATTTTAATTGTTGTGCAATATCATGAGAGATCAATGAGTGTGTAGCCCCAGTATCATATACTACTGTTAAAGGTATTGAATGGATAAGCAAAGTACCTTCAACTTGACAATGCCTTTCAACATTTGATCCCTCAGCTGCCTTGCCTTTCCCTTCCAAAGCCCCTAATTTTCCTTGCTTAAAATCTGGGCAGTTCCTCTTTATGTGACCTTCCTTCCCACAATGGTGACAATTGAAGGATGCTGGTCTAGAATTGGTGCACCTATTTTTCATGTGCCCCTCTTGTCCACAGTTGTAACAAGTGATCCTCTTCTTAACTTCAGCAGTTCTGGCTTCTTCTGGTTTCTTGGTGGAAGTTATGTCTGTTTTCTTTTTATCATAAGGGTGAAATTTACCCTTTCCCTTCTTGTTCTGATTATTTTTGAATGCCCTGAAATTCTCTCTAGCTTTATCATGTTGTTCAATGCTCAGAGTCAAATCCAAAACTTGATCAAAAGTTTTATCCTTATATGGTAGCATGGCTCTACTAAGGCTAGAGTTCAACCCTTGGATATATCTGCCATTCTTAGCTTCCTCAGTAGTGATGAGCACTGCACCATACTTTGCCAATGATTCAAACTTATGAGTGTACTCAGTGACACTCATAGTCCCTTGCCTCAATTTGATGAATTCCTCCAGTAAAGATTCCTTAGCTGATGCAGGGATAAATCTGCCTTCCAACATTGCTTTAAACTGATCCCATGTCACTTCTCCTTCAGGTCTTCCAGCTATGATAACTTCCCACCAATCCAAAGCTGCTCCTCTCAATTGCCTGGATGCAATTTGCCTCTTCCTTTGGTCTTCAACTTGCATGTCTGCAAAGATTCTTTCCAGAATTCTAAGCCAATTTTGAACCCCCATAACTCCTTCTGTGCCATCAAAGGTTTTGCCTCCAAGATTAGTAAAAGTCTTGAGTAGTTTGGAAAGTTCCTCATGTGGATTTTCCTGCCTGTTGCCTACTCCATCTCTTATGGCCCTCATGAATTCTTGCACATTCACCATGGGTGGTTCACTTGTTCCTACATTTTGATGTCTAGGTCCTACCATAGCTCTATGGATATAACACTTAGGTTAGTCTGTTTTGCCTAATGCTCTATAGATTAATTCATTTTAATTTACCACTTATTCTGTCATAATAGATATCAATAGTGTAATTATATATAAAAACAAAACATCCAAAGCAGTAAATACTTCTATACATCCAATGCAAACAAATTCATACAAAATTTTTGCTATGTTATTTAACAACATAGCTCTGATACCAAATGAGATGACCCTCCTATATTCCACCCTAATTTCATAAGGATTTTTTTTTTTTAGGAATGATATATAGATATATCATTCATTACAAATACATTTCCAAGGTCATTTTCTTTCTCCAATAACCAAAATATATCCAGGATCTTTCACAATATAAAAATATTGTTTAAATCTAAATCATCCCTAACATACATATATGAAGATATCTATGTTATATTCTACTAGAATCAGAGTATGTTATTATGTAAGTAGAATTCCTTTTAAATCTATTAAAATGTGATAATTCCTTGAAAAAGAGATTAATTATTGTAATCTGATTTTTGACCATAGGATCCACTGTAAACATGTACACTAGTCTATTATTCTAATTAAGGAATGATCAAGTAATAATCAGTGGAAAGCAAGCTTTTAATATGAATGATTGTGTTAAAATCTGTATAGTGTCTAACTCAGGCTAAAAGAAAGTGGATCCTAAGTGAAAACAAGCAACATCTAGGCGTAATGGAAACGCGCCTAACTTATACATGAGAGGTCACAAGTTTGAGTGCTATGCTGGTCGGTTCAACCCAATTTTTTTTTTTTTTTCTTTTTTCTTCTTTTTTATTTTTCCACTGTTTACATAATTGCCTGAGTCTACCCTGTATTTGGCTATGAAACAGATCTAAAACTTAATTAAAAACACTTGGGTGCTGTCTTAACCCAGGCTCAAGAAAATGGCTATGTTAGCCTTGTTTTGATTTGCACTACTTAGTTACCAAATACCTGTTATTCTATTTTCTTTTCAAAGCAACTCAAACCCTTCCTATCAGATTTAATTTTGACTTGAACATGGATTTTCCTATGCCAGTTCTATAGATATACTTGCAAACCACAAATTCTTTCAAACTCAGATTTTCTACCATTATAGCCTAACTGTTCTTGAAGCTTGAAATTCATTTTTCTTAGCAAAGCATCAAAACAAAGCACATAGTTCAGCTATTACATGTAAGTTCAACACTTACAAAACAGTGAATAATAATACATTGGTTTTTCTAGGCAACTTAAACAAATATCCTAACATAGTTCAACATGAATATCTAATTTAGCTTCAGCAAAGACTTTTAAAAACATAGCATCCAAATCATAAGCAGTTTAACATCCAAAGCCTGATCAAAGCAATCCGTATTTCCCTGCAAAATCACCATGAACTGCCCCATATAAATATGAGACACCCAATGGTGCATAAACACAAAAGGGTCAGACTATTTGTCTGGTATGAATAATCTAACTGAAAACATGATCTTATTCCATTCTATTTGTATTCCAGTAATTGCAAGAATAAGAAACTCAGTATCTTCTGTGTGCATGTTTTTGTGAGGCATGTGCATTCATATCAGTGTTAAACAAATTCTCAATGACTTGATTCATAGAAAACAATCATAGGATTCATCAATAAAAAGCATCAAAACAACCAAATGCAAACATCAATTCAGTTATCATACCCTTTTCAACTTTACTGGCCATCAGGGATTTTGCCCAGGCCTCTCCTGAATTTACTCCTAGAATTCATTATCAAATATAATAGGGTCTTTAGCTACTTTCTTCTTTTTAAACACACACTGCCTGGGACCTTTCTCTGTTAACCCAGCACACTCAGGCCCCTGGGTATAAATATACCATGTGTGAACTTGCAATATTCCCATTGCCAAGCTATACTTTGGTAGCCCTAAGATCCCAAGTCCTTAGTTAAATTACTAAGTGTTATTATTATTTTTCATAGCAGTGCTAATCCCTTCTGCATCTCACTTCTTAATCAGAGAAATATAAATAATGCAAGCAACATGTATTCATCCAGAGTTTGGTAAGTTATATTCTCAGAAGCAAACATTTTATCATGAAAGAGGGAAGTGACTTCTTAGCACATTATTTTTGCCTGTGGGTTTCACTGGATCAAGATGTAAGCATATGGTCCTGAGTAATTTTATATATATTTTCCCTTACCTCTGGTTCAATCAGATTCATGATCTGGCTAAACCACAAGTATATTTGATTTGGGTATTTCATAAAACATAGAAGCTCAGCACATGTACAACATTGCACTTCTACATTTTCTTTTGTTTTAATTAATATGAGACATAAGCAACAACACAATGTCACAGCCCATATTTCTTTCTACCTTCAGACCATATACCCACTACTTGAATCCGGGGATTTTACAAACAACTTACAAAGAAAACTTATAAAAGAAAACACCCAATCTCAAAGTTAACCCATATCTCAGACAAACATTTTAGTTCATGAATCCATGACTCTTATTTTTCTGGGTCAATCAGATAGAGGTTTTACCCTTAAACAAATCATTAACAAGCCAAAGTCATCCAATCATAAAACATAACTTGTAAAAGAAAATTAGTTCAAACTGGCTGCCTCAATATTCAGGTCTTAATGCCAAAGTTTTCAGTGAGATTACTCACATTAATCCTTCTTCTTCCTATGCCTTATGAACCCCCTTTCAGTCTTCTGCCCTCTCCTATTTTCTCTGGTTTATGCCTTGTATATTTTCTTTTTAAGTTAGTGAAGAACAAAACATATGGTCTTACTATACTAGGCCTTTTATATAAATCTTGGCTGTCACTAGGGTTTATGGACTTACCCAATGTCAGTTCTACCCCATCCCAAACCTAGCCTTCCTCTGGTTTGATTCAAGAAAATAAAAGGGTATGTGGTCCTTGTTTTCCTTTCCAGAAATTAGTTCCCCTCTTTTAATTTTTCCCTGGTCATGTCATATGCATGACTTCCTATTATTATTGTTATTATTTTCTTAATAAAAGAAATTACTGAGAATAGATAAAGTGCTTGTTTAGGGACTCATGCCATTTTCATGCAATTTCTGTTTCTTTCCAGAGATTGATTAACTGTATACATGTATAACTTATGTATACCTAAGCCTTTTATTTTTATTTCTTTCTTTAAATGATTTTGAGTTTATTTCAGCCTAGCTTCTTATTTTCTTTGTACTATATTTTATTTAAAGACATAACTCTATCTTTATGCATATGTATTCCTAAATTAGTTATTTTATTTTTATCTATTAATTTCTGCCAAATTTTGTTACACAGAAATCTGTGTGCATGTGTACACTGTCTTGTGCACATGTACATGTTCTATACTTTGTATCTGCAAATCAATTTCCTATTCCTATTTTTCCCCAATGCAATTTCAAACAAATACAAACTAAATTAAATTATGAAATTACTCACAAAAATCAGGGTTATCACAGTGTAACTTCTATCTAATTAGAAGTTAAGAATGTTGTTCAATCAAGGTCTGAGAGGTAATGATACCCTAACTTGAATGGCTTCATTGTTAACTAATAAATAGTTGTAGTTCGACATCGAAGATTACTGTTAAGCATAAGTAATCGAATCCCTATACTATTGTTTTGGGTTTTCGTAACGATGTTATACACAACAGTCGTTTTGACGTAATAAAGCGTGTTTTGGAAAATATAAAGCTTTCCTCAAATGATTTGTATATATACTTATTACAAATTTAAGTATATAGAGATATTTTCTAAGTATTAAAAATGAGATGGTTTGTGAATAACTTATACCGTTGAAATAACTATATGGAAATGTTTTCCAAATATCGAAAGATTAAAAGGGTTTTGAGAATATATTTTTTAAAGATAATTTGAAGTAAATATTTGGAAAGTGATTTAATTAATAAGAGATTAATTAAATGAGCCTGATGACTGCTTATGTGCTAGATTTTATTTGTTCTTTGATAGTTAAATAATCGACTATCAAATTTGGCCAATTTTAGTTCCTTGACTTCATGTGGGAACTGATTGGTCGTGCGCTTAGCACAAAGCTAACTTTGTAGGCTTGATTATCATTGGGTTAAGAAGGATGATTCGAGTAGTGTGGGGTGACTTTGGTACTCCGATCTACCGGGCTTCCTTCTATGTCGAAGAATAGCAAGTTGAGAGTTGGTAACGTGATATGTCTATGAGACTTGGTTTTCGTATGAGGTTGAGGGCCTTTTTGTCATTGTTGGTCTGGAGAGACCGGGATCAGATTTATCCAAAAAACAACTTCGGACCAACGTATGGGTTCTAAAGTGCAGGTTGAAGATAATGATTTTTGAAGACGGGGATCTTCATGATGCTGGGCTACTTGTCACTAGACCCATGATGCATATTATATATATGGTGGTAGTAGTGCTTTGTTATGAAAATCTTTGATGCGAGGACTGCTCACTACTAATCCTAGGTTTGATTCCCAACAGGATATAGTAGAAGAGTACCTTCGGTTTGTCCTATTCATAGGCAACTTGTATGGACGAATGGCTGGCGTTGCATTCTAAATCACATTTATTGATCTCTATAAAATGTATCATCTGTTTGATGGTGGAAAAGGCAACTTCTCTTAGCTTAACACCCTTTCCTGAGACGTACGAGCTCAAGAGTTGTGCATTTGTAGAAATTAGTTGTGTGATTATGGAATGACAAGGTGGCATTCAGAGTGAAATGTGCTATATGAAATGTAATCGTTACCTTAGGCCTTACACCCAGAAATGGCTAAAAGGTAGTTGTAGGAAGGCTATGTGGTTCGCAACCATTAGGGTATGATCATGCCCTTCTAGATATATTTATTCCTACTATGACGTCGGGTTATAAATTATTGTGGTGTATGCTAAGAGACATCATGGATAGGTCGGTAACGACCGGAGTGATGACATATTCGGTACTACCTATATAGAGGTAGGCCAGTCTTGTGTTGGTAGAGGACCATCAGTTGGGCCTCTGTACATTCCTTTAGAAATTTATTATTGGAAGCTAGTCTCTTACCTAGTCATTTGTTGGAAATCCATTTTCCAATACGAGCTTGCAATTTTAGATGTAGAGCCTAATATGCTGGAATTTAATAATGGTAACAATTTTAGCTTTGATTAATATTATTTGTATACTAGACACTAGTATAATATAACAGAATTTGATATGAAATGTTTTGGTTATCGTAAGTTAAAAATCCGTTCGTGTTTATGTGCGGCGTGGTCTTACGAGATACCTTTTGTTTTGAAAAAAAAAATTGATAGCTTTAAAAAAATTCAGATTGAGATGTGTTTTCTCACTCTGGTTCACTAGACTGATCCAGGCTTTATTCCCTTTCAATGCTCGGGTCAGACCGAGTATATTTATAGATTTAATTTGGATGCTTTGGAGCTTCATAAGACGAGCTGGAAGTCTTCTAGTCATATTCACGTATATGATTAATTTCCGCTGCATTGGTTGTTTGAAATTATCAGGAATTGTGAGGACCGGTTGTTATAACTGTCCAGGCTGATGATTAGTGATTTGTTATTGTACTCTGATTGATGTATGTATAGTACAGTTTCTCTTTTGTAAAGATCATTGATATTATATTATATGTTGTTCCGTTGTGATTGTGAGATTCTATGTTGTTTTAATTTCTTTTTCTCTTCTTCTCTTCTCTTCTTCTTTCTTCTTTCTTTCCCATAACTATTCACATCTTGTTCGGTTTGAGTTAGATATGTACGGTTTATTGTCAGCTTGAATTGTGCGGATTTGCGAGTCATTACAGTTTTTAAAACACGGCATACAATTCGCTTTCACAAACAAATTAAATTTTAAATAACATCAACTAATTCAAAGAATCACTAAATATCTTTGCTCATACACAACACCATACGTGTATTCGCAATTATACACATTCGACGTTCTTAATGATTTGTATTTTACACATATTTATAAACAACCTAATTATTATGCCTTCTTTACCAACTCAAAGTCTACATTTCTTTTACACAAATATGAAGTAACATATCCAAGGAAAGGTAGTGTAAAATTGTATGATAAATCAAGTATAGGGTGGATATTTCTATCGTAATCAATTTTATCATTTTGTATGGTTTTCCCCTTACATTTAATCTCCCTTAACGAAATCAATTCTTCCTTAAACAACTCCCCTTTTAATCATCATTTTATTTCTCATTCCATTCAATATTTTGGTCCATGCCATGCCATCATCTTTTTATTTATCATTTGGTTCAATATTTTAATCATTTTTTGTTGCAAACATTCTTGTTTCTCATTCTAAAATCATTATAGAAAGTTTAAATCTATATTCACCTACCTAGTCAACAAGTTTTAATTTTTTTTTATTTAGAAATTAAGAAAATTTGTTTAACATATGGTATACAAAAAATTAAATAAGTCTTTCTCACTTCAAAACTACAGATTGTCACTTATTTGCTTACTTCTACCATTTTATTTCTCATTCCATTCTACATTTTGATCCACTCCATCATCTTTCTTATTGTTTGTATAATTTAATCATTTAATCATTTTATGTTTCATTTAACATCTTTGTTTCTCATTTGAAAATTATTATAATAAGTTTAAATGTACATTAACCCATTCGATCAATAGATTAAAAAAAATTATTCATAAATTAATGAATATTGCATTTATTCAGAGTTTGATACATATAAATTATATGTCTCTTTATTGCTTCAAGAAATATATATACATATATATGTATTAAAAAACTTAGAGAGTCTTACTGTATATATATACGATTTGTTGTATACATTTTATTTGGTTTAAAATGAGAAAATTTGGGCATATATTGTTAAAATGGGTAAAAAATGAGCATTTGTACTTAGAAATTTATCTAAGTATTTACTATTGGGCTTGGTAGGCAATGAATAGGATCCAAAACCAATCACTAGAAACTTTTGGTAAGAAGAAAATTAACAGTACGTAGTTTTTCTCCTTATCTTCTTCTCAAACTCAATACAGTAAAAAGAAAATAAGAAAAACAATGACCACTTCATGATAAATCCAATTCAATTCAAAACTGCTGCAAATAAAAGAATAAAAATCATCAAAACAAAGATTATACAAGGTAATCCAAAGCAATACTAAATTAATTTCATCAAAATCTTTGAATTTGAGATGAATTGTCTGTAGTTCTTTTTCTATTTGTACTGCATGTCTTCTTTTCAGCTATTACAGGGTCTTGAAGCTTCTCTTCTTCACCAAAGCTCGCAACTTGCTATAGAATTCTTGCTAATTTGCTAAGGTGAGTACAAGCTCACGAATTGCTAGCTAAAAATTGAAGTTCCTGTGAAAAAAAAATTGCAAAATCATTTACTGTATATGTTATTCTTTCTGGTTCTCTTTGTTTCCTGATTTCTGGTAGCCACTTTGAGTGGCCATATCTCTCACATTTCTTATCTAAATTCAAAAAATTTAGATGTTCCGTAAAGCTTAGACTTTGTACTAAAAGTTTGATGTTTTGAGTTTTCTGAAATTTCGAAGTTAACTTGATCAAAACTGTGTTTGTTTGTTGCTATCCCGAGAGCAAAACGACAGCAATAATGATCGTTGATCTGAGAATTGTTTTGGCCGTATCTTTTGACCCGTAAGTCCAATTTTAGTGATTATTTTTTTGATTTCAAGCTAAGAAAATCATGTTCAACCTTTATGTTTTGTATTTTGTCAAAATTTTAAATTTACATGGTTGAAAGTTCAATCTAAGGTCGCTGTCCTGAGACCAAAATGACAGAAGTAGTGAAATTCAGATCTCAGAATTGTTTTAGGCATAAAATTTTCATTTCTTATCGGAATTCAATATTTTTAATGTTCTAGAAAGTTCAGCATATATTCTACAACTTTCAGGTTTTGTGTTTTCTCAAATTATGTGTTTAAAATGGGCAAACCGGCCAAACAAAACACATGCCTGGGCAAAACGCTCAGGTTTTTTCCTGTGTATCTTGAATTGTTGCACCAGTTTTTGGTGTTTTCTCTTGTGTTTTTAGAGCATGGTTTTGATACTCATTTCATTGAAAATATTGAGAGCTTTATATCACATATGCTCTAGTATTGAATCATGTATTTTCTTGGATGGTTCGGGCATGGTTTTGATGATAAATTTTAATATAGATCTTGAGTGTTGTATTATCTTATTCATGGGATAAACCATGCATCTTGTGATTATTTTTGGGTTGCTTCTACTTATAGAAGCTCGGATTTTCATGAATCCGTTATTGGGATTTTAATGAATTTTGATGATTCATTCTGTGATGTTTTCATTGTGATTTCGAGCACACGTGCACGTATTTTCAAACTAGTTTTCCAAAAGTGTTTATATTCTATCTATTGTTCTAAGAAATATATTTTACAAAGTGATTTCATATAAAACCTGATATAATTAATATTTCTAAATTATAAAGAGATTTTCAAAGTCGATTTCTTAAATATTTTCTGAAATTTATTTCAAATCCCGATTTCGTTAAAATATATTTTTCTATATAAAAATACACGTTTTTGCACTTTTCGGACGTATGAGAAAGAGAATTAAATGATTTAGTAAAACATGTGGTATGGGACACATCAGTTTACTTTTTTGGTTAATTTCGGACTTGTAAGATCAAAACCTCTTGAGTATATTGTTTTGAGTTGATAATTGAGATTTATAATTCCTATTATAGGAATTATTCGAGTTAGCCAATATTTGGCGAGTTGAGAGGTTCGAGATCTCCTATTATAGGGGTAATAATCGATGAGAACCACTTATATATGTTGTTTTACTCGCCGATGAGACGAGGCGAGTCTTGAGATGAGATTTCCCTATTCGGGAATTATGGTTTATGAGAAACCATTATGAGATTTATTTGCACTTGCCGATGATACGAGGCAAGATATATGAGTATTCTGATATTTCTGAGATTTGAGATTTTATTTTTATGATGTGGAGTTGACTAGCGGTTAGTAAACTGATTAGTGCGAACGTATGGTATGGGACACACGTTAACACTTTTCGGGTCCCTTTCCGAGAGTTTGTGACACATCCACGAGTATGCCAGTGCTATAGACCTTCAGGTCATCTGAGTTATGTGACTTTGGTCACCACGAGTTATGTGACTTCAGTAATCACGAGTAATGTGACTTCGGTCACCACGAGTATGATCTTCGGGTCTACGAGTTAGGTACCTAAATTATAAATAGCACTGGACAAGAGTTTAGCACATGCAGCATTGCTTCGGCATTGCAATCGGGGATCTGGCCAATCCGGGTTTTCTGAGTTTCTGAGTTCTCTGAGTTTTATTCAATTTCACCATTTTTGAGATGTTTTGTTGCATCGATAGCCTAGTGCTACATGATATGTTATATATAAATGATGATTTCGATTTTACAAGATTTGAACTCTTTTAGAGTTCCATGAGATTCAAATTTGGGAATTTTGATGAGTTTCCCTTATGACTTTTGAATGGTTTATTGCATTTGTGTTGAATGCCTTTGAGTATTGGTTTCTTATATTGAACTTAACTTATTCATGTGACAACCCTTTATGAATCTATACTATGCCATTACAATTGAACCACACTTGTAGCCTTCCTTTATAGTTAAAGGAAGAATCCCTTTATGCACTTATATTTCTCTTATCTTGTACTAATAGCAAGTTCTAGCTAGCCTGACCCGTGTATTTATTACTCGGGTCAAACCGAGTTGCAGGTTAGGTAGTTGGACTCTTAGCTTGCTTACCCTTTTGGACTTGCTTATCTTATGGACCTTTGCTATCTTTTTGTTTTGGGTCTTCACCATCGTCTTTTGGATTATAACATAGTTTTTGTGTACTAATCTTTTGGGTTGGGAACTATATGATGTATATTCTTTTGTGGGATGTATGTATGTATATATTGTTGTTGAATACCACTTGTGACGAGTTGTATTACATTTGATGTATGTGTATGTATATATATTCTGTGTTGCTGTTCTGTGACTATGATAGTTGTAGTTTATATATTTTGTTTCTGAATCGATCCTGTAGCCGCCATAGTAGTGTATTAGATAAGAATTAAGTATGTCGAACACTCAAGATGAAATGGAAAAAAACGAGTACAAATATCGACATACTTAGCTCTTATCTACTGCAAGACTATGATGGTCGCCCTTAACCAGCCCTATTCTCCACATTAGTAGACAGAATTACTAAGTAATTCTCTTTGTTAATGTGGGTCTCGGGGTGGGACGTCACACTGTAAGTAATGAATGTACAGTATGTGGAAAAACGAATTTTCTTCTTAGGATGGTTTATTTGAGCTTTTGGTTGAAACAAGACCCAACAAGGAAAAAGAAATGCTTCCATTCCTTTATTTATTTCTATATAAATATTTCTTCTTTTCAAATCAAAACTTTCCACCAAATCTCAAATTATACTCTCTATTAATTAGTACTAATCAATTTTCCAATTTTATCTTCTTTTTATGATATAAAATCATAATTCTAATATAATTATTTACGTCAAATCTCAACATGCACTTTAAATTGATTATTCACAAAATAACCATTTCTTAAATTATTCTTAAAAATAATTGAATAATTTAACAAATAAACCTCTATATCTTTTAAAATTGATTGATGACAAATTTAAACACCCCTTAACTCCTTTTTATTATAAAAATTAAAAGAATTTAACAAAATAAAATTTCTTGCTTTTCTTATCAATAGATTTTATTTATAAATCCCAAAATATTATTTCTATATCTTAAACTTCCCAATACTAACTAAATTTAGAATTCTTATTTTTAAGGGATTTATCATCTTTCATAAAAGGAATATAAATTCAAATTTCTTAATTAAATCTCCAATTTAAATTATTATTTATTTTATTTGAGTAATTCTAAAATCAGGGTTGTTACACGTATGTTTTATCAAAATCAATTTTAGGTCTCCGTGAGAAACTTTGACCTACAAGTCAGGCTTTATATCGAGCAATCTCACCCTTTTCATTTTACTCTCTTGGAAACAACTACAGGTGACTAATACGTTTGACGTCTTTTTGTGTTTGGACTATAAGTCCAACACTTCTCGTCTTGCAAGTGACTGAAATTACTTTTGAATTATTTGTTTCCAGTTTCAATCATTTCTTTATCGACATTCATTTAGAAATGATCAATATTATCACTTAAAATAATTTTTATAACTACATGATATGAAATATATCATCGATGATTATTTCATTTCTGTCCCATACTTCATTTAATTTATGAAAATTTCTTAATTTAAAGGTTTCAATACTTATTTATAGGAAATTTATTTATCTTTACTACTTTGATTAGTAGCGCACATATATTTTCACTCTTCTCTTGCAAGGAGCAAAATATTTTGAGTCAACAAGTCATTCCCATTTCTGGTGAGTTTTAGATAAATCATTGGCTGCCATATTTTCAGTTTTGTCTTTTAAAATTTCAGTGTGCAAGTGGTTTAGTCACTCTTGTAGTATTGGTAAATGCATTAGATATTTGATTTGCAACTTAACAGATGCCTAACATTGGTTACATATGTGTAATCAAATTGGCCCGATTATATAATATTATGAATCATAATCAAATGACTGTTGATTGTTGATTTGGAGTTTGGATAGTTTATCCTTTATAATTTTGATGTGTATGTTTGTAATGAAAACACGGTTGATTGAACAGCAATGCAATAATATAGTTGAGGTGTAGCTAACAAATATTACATTCATGGTTGCAATTAAGAATGAAATTGTACCTAATAATTATAAATTTCTACCATCTTGCATGAATCATGAATGTGATGAAGATTTACTTATCACCCACTGAATAATTTCAAAACACAATTTATTGATACAACTCACAACATAATATCCATGTTATAAGAGAGGATTTATGAAGCAATGAATTCAGTGATTTAATTTTAGAATTAACGAGCTTTTACATGTTATCAAAAGATTGCCACTCTATAGATTAGAGAATGAGATAGCTCTATAGGCTCCATTCTATTGTCCAAAAAGGAACAAATTTTCATTGTAGGCCTGTAAACAAAACTTATTTCAAGTTTAGGCCCCATTCAAAACTTATTATGAAAATAGACATCGTTTTACATGTGCAAATTTTTTGTACATGCACAGTTTGAAAATGCGCATGTACAAATTAAAAAAAACTATATACTTGCCACTACAAGACACATAAGGTTTAGCGATGGCAATTATCCTCGACGGCCATTGCTAACCGTCGTTAGCTGATGCAAATAGCAGTCGCTTTTTAAGTCGTAGACCGAATAAAAGACGATGGCTTTAAAGGCGGCCTTGTCGTTAACTTTTCGACGGTTAAAGACAGCCTGACCGTTGCTAAGCGACGACGATCGGTAGATATGTGGCATGAATATGTGCTCCACGCATATGCCAATTGGGCGTCCCTGGCCGTCGCAAATTTGGAAAACCTATTCTGCATATCAGTTGCTGTTTTGACCATCAAGCCACACAAATATATTCATTTGTCTATCCACATCATGTACAACACATATAAATCCAATTTCACAAGTACAACCATCGCATACATCGCATAATTTCGTACATATCACACATAACCAAGTTTATATCATAAAATCAATATTTAAATCAATATTCCATCAAACAACAGAACAACCATGCTTACAAATCTATTCTCATGTCCATCAAACAATCCAACCATCAAACGTCCATGGATCCATCAAACATTCACAAACAATACAACCATCAAACAAGTATCAAATCCATCAACACATGTCAAATAAGTACAAAACAAAATAATCAAACAAGTATCAAACTGTACCAACTCATCATCATTATTATTATCATTTCCTGACCCCTGGGAAGGAAATGTCATATGCTGTATGCCGCAATCCTCTCACCTAGCAGCATAGTCAATCCACTCTTCCGACAATCCTTGAATTTTGCTATCTGAGATCTTAACCATGATATCTCCTCCTCCGCCTATGATTTCCTATGATCAGCCTGGGAACTCCTCACCTGTAAATTAGTTAATAGCTAGTCATAATTTGTACGTAATATCAAATAAAATTTATAAATCAGTTAATGAAGCTAGTTAACCTCCTGATTTCCATAACCATAGCGTCTACTCCACGTTGGCTTGTCAGTCACAGCATCAAAAATCCTGTCCTCCTCCTCAGCGGTCAACTCCTCTCGGTCAGTCGCCTCCAGCACTCGAGCTCACTCCATTTCAAACCTTTCCTGCAATAAGAATAGGATTTTGTCACAATAAATATTCAATTTACAATTTATGTTATGTGAAATAAAAGAAAAAAATAAAGCATGTTTACCATTATAGCTTGAGATTTAGGGTCTGCCCAAGTAAACATAATTGAGCCATTTTCATTGGTGTGCTCGATGGCATGAGTCCGAGTGAAGACCTCCACATATGTAGGCTTACGACTCTTCTCCTTCTCCTGAATTATATACGAATAAACAATGTATATATATATATATATATGATTAAATAATGTTATAAGTATTTTATAATTGTAATTTATAAATTTACCAATTCCTTCCGATAGTTGGAAGGATTTTGATCTATCGCGTTGTACAATAGGATTTTTATTCTTGTTTTTCAAGTTCCGCTTGGCAATTTCCTGTAAATTTAAATATATGATTGGCTAAATTAATAAAATTATTATACAAACTTTAAACAAATTATAATACCAATATGAAACTAGAAAACTTACTTTCACGGATGAGTTTCCTATTGCTGCTGAAAATCCGCCCAAAGACAAGCACTCATCCAATTAAGTTTTTATTTTTATTTTCTATGCTTGAGAGGGTGTCCTTGTAATTTTTCCTCAGCTTCTTTTCCAATGATTCCTAAATAGATCTTGTGTGATATCCCGGAAATTTGGCAATATCAATTTAATAATCTATATTAATAATTAAATTGATTTGTTGATTTTATTTTATAAATTGACAAGTTTATTCATTTTAAAGGTTAATAATATTTTAAATTGGCAAGTTTATTTCTTTTGAAAACTAATAACATTTTAATTTGGGAATATCTTTTCTAACAATTTAAATTTGGTTAGATTTATTTTTCAAAGCTTATAAATGTTTATATTTATAATGTATATATATATTGGTATATATATTATAAATAGGGAGTCTTTAATTTAATAAAAGATATGTTTTCAAATTATAATATATATGTATATATATATATATATTGTGATTTGGAGTTATGATATAAATTCAATATAGTAATTATAAAAAATTAATGTTAAAAATATTTTCCATTAAGTATATATATAATTGTTTATATTGAAATGGAAAGGTAATGATTCAAATTTAATACAGTATTTTCAAACTTTAATATATATATAATTTGTAATTTGGAAATTTTAATTTAGCATAATACTTTTCAAAATGATATTTGAGATTTAAATTAAGAAGTTCATTGGTTTTAAGATTTTTTCATTTTTAAAATTCAAACATAAGTCAAAATAGGTTTGTGAAAATATATATAGAGTTAAACTCAATTTCTCAAGCATATAAAAATATGTTATAAATAATTTATCAAAACATAAGTTGTTTTAAATAATAGTTTTTCACATTTGTATATTTATTAAAATCTAGAAGCTTATTTATAAAAAGATAAATACATTTTTATATACATGTAAATATTTCTTAAATACATATAAATGACTTAAATAAATTAATTAAAAACAAGATTTACACTTGTAAGCATATAAAGGTAGTTTAGAGACATTTGTAAATTTAAATGTATAGGTGTAAGCAAATTAACTCTTAAGAAGGACAAATGTCAATATTCTTCTTAATAATTAAAATAAATAAATCAAAATTTAAAGAAGAAAGATTTTTACTATCAACTGAACTATTCTTTTCTCTACTAAAAAAACTAAATTCGAATCTAAATCAAATAAAAGTCTAGAAATCAAAATTTAAAGAAAAAGAAAAACTGGGAATCAAATGCAAAGAAGCAAAATAAAATCTGGAATTCAAATGCAAATCAAAAGAAAATGGAGGCAATTCAATAAGCAGCTTCAAATCTCCAATTGAATCTAAAGACATGCAATCAGAGGAATTAATCAAACAGCAAAGTTTCAAATTCAACTAAGCAAAAGAAAAAGCAAGTTTAAAACCAAACATCAGTCTGGAAAACAAGCCTGGAACAAATCTGTTCTCTGTTCAAAGTTTATGGTGAGTAAATATTATTTTAAAAACAGATTTATGTTTTGTTTATGTGATGATTTATTATCTGAATGTTGTAATGTATGCATGTTTGTATATTAGTGTTTGAAATGCCTGTATGCATGCCTGTACAGTTACATTTGAATGCCTGTAAAGTTTTCATAGTCTCTGTGTGATAATAGTTGGATTCATTTCATAATAAAATCAATAACTCGAAGTTGATTGTGAATTGGCTAATGATTTATAAATAGAAGTTGTTTGCAATCCAGTAATCTATCACCTAAAAATAATTACAGGTTTTAAAAGTGAATAATTGGCTCTGAAATTTTGAGTTTACAGTAAAATCCTAATTGGGTCAAAATTTTATCAATTCAATTTTAAGTTTGAATTGTATGGTTGGATTCGTGATGAAAAACCATGAATTTTAATAGCTATATCAAGATTTTTAGGTTAGTAATCAATGAGAAATTTCAAAATTTATGTTTTCGTCATTTCGACCAATCGGAGGTGAACGACGACGATCTGGGTGCCGTGGGTGAACTCGAAGGTGGAGGGGAAGGTGGAGATCTCGGGAAAAATCACTCGAGAATTTATAGTTAGGTGTGTTGATCGGAATTGATCAAGTTAGGGCTTCGTTCTTGTTTTTGGTCGACGAAGGTCATATGGGTTTCGCGGCACCGATGGACAAACGGAGTTGATCGCATATGGTTTTGGAGGCTCGGGGCAGTGAGGCGGAGCTGGGGTTAAGACGGCGAGGAGTTTCGAAGCTTTGGTTGCCGTGGAGGATGGTTTTTCTGGTGATGGTGGTTTTGAACTGATGGGTTCGAAAAGTCGAAAACGATTCTCGTTCGAATCGAGAACATCTGGGTGGTCGTACGTGAAGACGAGGTTGATATTGACTTGCCGGAGACCAGAACGGAGATCATCAACGTCCAGCGTGTGTGTGCACGTGCACGAGCTTGTTCGTGTGCATCTGGCAATTTGATTTTGGGGAAGAAAGCTTGTTCTCGGGGGTTCGTTCGGGAATTATCAGATTTTACTCGAAGGAAGTGGTAACGAGGATTTGTCTCACGTTCGCTTCGAGTTTCCCACGAGATTTTCTCGGGTTGGTGGTGAGTTGGTTTTAAGATAGGGGAACGGAAATTGTTTAAGATAAAGAAGTTTGATTTCTGAATTTTAAAAACTTAGTTAAACAAGTTTTTACTTGTAAAATAAATTGATTCTAATAAATGTTTTAACAAATTTTAAATAAGTTTAAAATAGATAATTTCTAAAAGGATTAAAGATAGTTTTTCAAAATGATTTAGTATTAAAAGTTAATTCAATAACTTTGGAAAAGTTTTAAAGATTTAATGGTTTAAGTTAAAATGTGTTTAATGATTTATTGATTTCTAAATCTCATATTTTAATTTAAGTAAGGTTTAATGGTTAAGATTTAGTAATCAATTAAAATAAGAATTTTCTTAAGTATTTAGAATGTTGATTTAATTAAAGATAGTTAAATTTGAAAAGGAAATTTAGATAATTAAATTATTTTAATTATCAAGTGTTATTGGTAAATAATTAATTTAATTAAGATAATAGTTTCTTAATTAAGAACCTTTAATATAGTAAGTTAAGAATCATTTAATTAAATTTAAATGATTAAGTTAAATTAATAATTAATTAATTAATAATGATTAATTAGAGATAATCATTTAATAATTAATTTAGTATAATTACTTGATGAAGTAATTAAGGAATAATTACTAAATGTAATTAAGTAAAGGTAGTTATTTAATAAAGTAATTAGAGGATAATTATTTTATGAAGGTGATTAAATAAGAAGTGATTAAGGTTAATTACCTAGTGTTATTAATTAAATAATTTATTTAATTGAAGGATTAAGGTTAATTAATAAAGTAATTAATTATTTGTTAAGGTAATTAATTAAAAGGTAATTAATTAATAAAAGTGATTAAGGGAAGTTAATTACTGGATTAGATTAATCAAAGATGATTAATAAATTGTGGTTTAATTAAGGTTAATTACTTAATGTAATTAATAGAATAATTAAAGATATAATTATGGATCATTAGTTTATAATTAATGATGTAATTAAGAATTGATTAATTAAGATTAATTAATCAGTGATAACTAATTAATTGTAATTAATTAAGGATTAAAGTAATTAATTATAATTAATTAATTAATAAAGTAATTAAATGTTAATTACTGTATTTGGTTAAGGATAATTAATTTGTGAAATTAATTAAGATAATTACTTAAATGTAATTAAAGTATAATTAATCAAGGTGATTAATTAAAGTGGATAATTAGAGAAGATTAATTAATTAATTTGTAATTAATTAATGATTATATAAGTAAGATTTATAATGAAGTAATTAATTTAATTTATTTTAAATTAATTAAGAGATGAAGTAATTAATTTAATTCACCTTAAATTAATTAAAGATAAAGATAGTTAATTTAATTCATTTTAAATTAATTATGTTATGATTAAGTAAATCATTGCTTATATAAAAATGAACGACATTAATTGTCTTGAATGGATGTTATCTCAGAAATGAGATAAGTAATATTGTGTAGTATGAATGCTTGGTTATATTATGATGGTAATATTGATTAACTATTATGATGTTAATATGGATTGCTTATTTGGTTATGAATCATCTGTTTAATTGATAATGTGATTATCAATTGTGAATTGTGAATTATCTATCTGCATGAATATAGATAAGTTAAATTGTTTAAACCTTTAAACAACTTGGCCTTAAAAGATACGTTTTGGATTTCGATGAGACCGGGATCGGGTTTCCGTATACCGGTATTCCAGGTCTGGAGACCCGAATACCACATCGATCCAAATTAACGATAGGTCGTGAATCAAGTGAAGATGAAGATTCAGAATGCAAGGGTTATTGTCGTTAACTCTGAGGGTGATTCCAAAACGAGTGTAACGAGATAATGCCTTCGGTTTCGTTCGAACCCGGAACGAACTTGTATGGATTGAATGCTTTCAGCACATCGTCAGGCGGACGATGAGCATTCTAAGTGATATGTTCTGATTAAAGGTAATCGTAACCTCAAGCCTCATCAACCGGGAATGGCTAAAACAGGGGAGGTGCAGCAAGGCTTCGTGGGTAGCGCCCACTGAGAGCAAGATAGATCCCTGTCTAGAGGTCCCTTTCTATATTTCGGCTTAGTGGGTAGTTGGAACTGCAGCCAACTACGGGGTTGTCTTGTTCGGGATTATCCAGTAAGGGATGGTTCCGGCTTTGTGTTGCAGGGGAGCGGGCGTACTCCTCGGTACGGTGATCTAGGCCACGTACTGTGACGGGCGGTACCCCAGTAGCCCTGCCATTGTATGGAATCCAAACTCCAATAAGTGCCGTACGTATTAGTTGTGCCCAACTATGTTGGAATGTGAGATGTAAGCATTTCAGCTATTTCTGTATTTTACTTGAAAACCCTAGACCCTATTATAATATAACTGGATTTCCTATCAAATGATTTGGTTAGCGTAAGGTAAAAACTTTTCCATGTTTATGTGTGGGAAGTCTTACGTGATACCTTTGTTTTCAAAAGGTTTTGAAGTTAAACAATTTTAACCCGTTTACTCACACCAGACCCATGTCTGACCCAAGTGTTTATTTTCTGTTTTATTAAACCTTGGGTACTCAATTTTTACGAGTAGCCAAGGGATTCAGGTTAGTCTTGACGAATACTGGAGGAGCTGAGGAGCAGGAGGCTTCAGCGAGTAGATATATAGAGTTTCCGCTGTGTTTGTATTAGTCTGTATTGTACTGGTATACTTGTGTTGTATAATAGACAGAAGTTTATAACTGTCTATTCTGTGATGTATAAATTGTGTACTCTGATGTATATGATACTATGTAATATCTTATGTGATAATATATTTCTCGTTCCGTTGTGAGATTTCTGATGTATTGTTGTTCTCTCTTCTTTTCTTTTCTTCTTCTATCCCTTTCTTTCTTCATAACGATGCGTCTTTCTGGGCAAAGAAAGTCGGGTCGTTACATTTGGTATCAGAGCGGTAGGTTGAGTGAATACCTAGGCTCTGGAGTGGTGTCTATCTTGAGAGCGCGTATTTGTAATTTTTATATAACTATATATATATATTTATTCTACCTATTTATTGGGTTACCTGTTCGGGTTTTCCAATATGAGTTATAAAGGTAGATAAGGTGGTAGTGTGTGTAACACAATTTCCAATAGTTAGAGTCTGAGTGTTGAGTTTGGAAGTGTATTTGTCGAGACTGTAGACCTAATATCGTCTCGAGTGAGCTTTGTTGTGGTATCGAGACTGTAGACCTAATATCGTCTCGAGTAACTTTGTTGTGGTGTAAGGATTTCATCGATCTCCGAAGGAAACTGTTTAAGTTCGGAATTTATCTTTGAAGTTGGATGAATAGAGTAGATCTATTGGATGAGCTGAAGCGAGTGATGGTATTTTGGTAACCTCAGGAAGTAGTAGTTGTATGATAAGACGTGGTGGCTATGGACGTTTCTGAAGATGTTTCTTCTGGAACAAGTTTGAAGAAGTGAGTCTGTTCCGGTGTTGTGGCTGAGTCCAGTGGGGTGTTTCTGTTTGCTTTGAGGTTCGAGTTTTTCGAGGAGTTTCGGATAAGAAGTCTTTGGCGTCAGTGTCAGCGGTGCAACTCGGAAGTGTTCTGTGTTGGCAGGAAGTTTTCTAGCTGAGCAAGTTTTTTCTAAGAGGAGGAATCCAAAAGCAGCAGAGTGGGTCCATTTCTTCGATGAATTGAATAGTTAAGTATGAGCGGTTCTAATTAGTGAAGAGAGAACATTTATCTTTGGAAGTTAGGTCGGGCTGATCGCAAAAGTGACTTGCGATTGTTTGAATGTTCTCTTGGGATTATGGGAGATTGAGATTCCATATCGACTTGATTCGTGAAGTTACCAGTGGTTCAGCTTTGTAGAAGGATGTCTCCTAGAGAAGAATTTGGTGAAGCAGCTCAGGATTCTTTGGAGAAGGATTGATCACCTAATTTTCTGGAGGGGATTCTGTTGGGGTGTTTTGACCAAGAAGAATGGTTCACTAAGATTTTATGGTTTGGTGAACTGTGGATGATCAAGTTTGTGCTCGAGTTTCTCCGATGGCATTCTCATCTGTTCCAGATCAGAGTTGTGCAGCAAAAGCAAGATAACAGCTATTCTAGAATGGAAGCGACCGGGAGTTGTAATTTTCTTGGAGTAGAGGATTTCTATAGGAAATTCAAGTGTATCCCTAAGTATGAAGGAATTTTCAGGATCTGGAGGTAAGGTTGTCAAGTGCAACTGTTTGGCTATTTCAGATAAGAGAAGTAGTTCGAAGTTCTCTAATATCTATGGAGTAGAGTTGTGTTCTGGATTTCGGCATATTTTTGGAGAACCATTTGTTGAGTAGGATCCGGAAATTGGTTTGATGTTGGTCAAGATTGTTTCTAGAAGCATCAGCAAGAGTTAAGATGATCAGGAAGGATGAAGTGACTCGAGATCGTCAGGAAAGTTATGCAGTTAAGAATTGATAGAATTTGGAATTTGAAGTTGAAATTGGATATTATTTGAGTTTTCTCCGATCAAAGGAGATATAAGATTTGGTAAGATTTGAATGCAAGCTCCGGAAGTATTATGAGATTTTTCTGTGTTCTCAAGAAGATTTGTTCTTTGATCTATAGGATTGAATTGCCAGTTCGGATAACTGGAATTCATTTTATTTCACATATCTCTGAGGAATATGTGTATGATTCATCGAGTGATGGAATCAGCAGTTCAGAAGGATTTGGAAGTTGAGATGGTTTTGAGTTTAGTCTGATATTTTGTTCAGATTTGTAATCTAGATGGGAAGGAGTTCTAGATTATTGTAGATAGTTAGTTAAGATCCTGTAGAACGAGTATCCCGGTATATATATATACTTGGGGAAACTCGAGGAAATTCTATCCAAAATTTTGACTGGATAATTAAATTTGTTTGATTAAATTGTTTACTATGGTTGCTATGATTGATAGTGTATGATTGATTGTGTGATTGCTGTTTAAAATTAAAAACTTTTGCTGGGTTATTAAATTATCTTTGCTTTTAAATTTCGGGGACGAAATTATTTTAAGGGGGGAGGAATGTGATATCCCGGAAATTTGGCAATATCAATTTAATAATCTATATTAATAATTAAATTGATTTGTTGATTTTATTTTATAAATTGACAAGTTTATTCATTTTAAAGGTTAATAATATTTTAAATTGGCAAGTTTATTTCTTTTGAAAACTAATAACATTTTAATTTGGGAATATCTTTTCTAACAATTTAAATTTGGTTAGATTTATTTTTCAAAGCTTATAAATGTTTATATTTATAATGTATATATATATTGGTATATATATTATAAATAGGGAGTCTTTAATTTAATAAAAGATATGTTTTCAAATTATAATATATATGTATATATATATATATATATTGTGATTTGGAGTTATGATATAAATTCAATATAGTAATTATAAAAAATTAATGTTAAAAATATTTTCCATTAAGTATATATATAATTGTTTATATTGAAATGGAAAGGTAATGATTCAAATTTAATACAGTATTTTCAAACTTTAATATATATATAATTTGTAATTTGGAAATTTTAATTTAGCATAATACTTTTCAAAATGATATTTGAGATTTAAATTAAGAAGTTCATTGGTTTTAAGATTTTTTCATTTTTAAAATTCAAACATAAGTCAAAATAGGTTTGTGAAAATATATATAGAGTTAAACTCAATTTCTCAAGCATATAAAAATATGTTATAAATAATTTATCAAAACATAAGTTGTTTTAAATAATAGTTTTTCACATTTGTATATTTATTAAAATCTAGAAGCTTATTTATAAAAAGATAAATACATTTTTATATACATGTAAATATTTCTTAAATACATATAAATGACTTAAATAAATTAATTAAAAACAAGATTTACACTTGTAAGCATATAAAGGTAGTTTAGAGACATTTGTAAATTTAAATGTATAGGTGTAAGCAAATTAACTCTTAAGAAGGACAAATGTCAATATTCTTCTTAATAATTAAAATAAATAAATCAAAATTTAAAGAAGAAAGATTTTTACTATCAGCTGAACTATTCTTTTCTCTACTAAAAAAACTAAATTCGAATCTAAATCAAATAAAAGTCTAGAAATCAAAATTTAAAGAAAAAGAAAAACTGGGAATCAAATGCAAAGAAGCAAAATAAAATCTGGAATTCAAATGCAAATCAAAAGAAAATGGAGGCAATTCAATAAGCAGCTTCAAATCTCCAATTGAATCTAAAGACATGCAATCAGAGGAATTAATCAAACAGCAAAGTTTCAAATTCAACTAAGCAAAAGAAAAAGCAAGTTTAAAACCAAACATCAGTCTGGAAAACAAGCCTGGAACAAATCTGTTCTCTGTTCAAAGTTTATGGTGAGTAAATATTATTTTAAAAACAGATTTATGTTTTGTTTATGTGATGATTTATTATCTGAATGTTGTAATGTATGCATGTTTGTATATTAGTGTTTGAAATGCCTGTATGCATGCCTGTACAGTTACATTTGAATGCCTGTAAAGTTTTCATAGTCTCTGTGTGATAATAGTTGGATTCATTTCATAATAAAATCAATAACTCGAAGTTGATTGTGAATTGGCTAATGATTTATAAATAGAAGTTGTTTGCAATCCAGTAATCTATCACCTAAAAATAATTACAGGTTTTAAAAGTGAATAATTGGCTCTGAAATTTTGAGTTTACAGTAAAATCCTAATTGGGTCAAAATTTTATCAATTCAATTTTAAGTTTGAATTGTATGGTTGGATTCGTGATGAAAAACCATGAATTTTAATAGCTATATCAAGATTTTTAGGTTAGTAATCAATGAGAAATTTCAAAATTTATGTTTTCGTCATTTCGACCAATCGGAGGTGAACGACGACGATCTGGGTGCCGTGGGTGAACTCGAAGGTGGAGGGGAAGGTGGAGATCTCGGGAAAAATCACTCGAGAATTTATAGTTAGGTGTGTTGATCGGAATTGATCAAGTTAGGGCTTCGTTCTTGTTTTTGGTCGACGAAGGTCATATGGGTTTCGCGGCACCGATGGACAAACGGAGTTGATCGCATATGGTTCTGGAGGCTCGGGGCAGTGAGGCGGAGCTGGGGTTAAGACGGCGAGGAGTTTTGAAGCTTTGGTTGCCGTGGAGGATGGTTTTTCTGGTGATGGTGGTTTTGAACTGATGGGTTCGAAAAGTCGAAAACGATTCTCGTTCGAATCGAGAACATCTGGGTGGTCGTACGTGAAGACGAGGTTGATATTGACTTGCCGGAGACCAGAACGGAGATCATCAACGTCCAGCGTGTGTGTGCACGTGCACGAGCTTGTTCGTGTGCATCTGGCAATTTGATTTTGGGGAAGAAAGCTTGTTCTCGGGGGTTCGTTCGGGAATTATCATATTTTACTCGAAGGAAGTGGTAACGAGGATTTGTCTCACGTTCGCTTCGAGTTTCCCACGAGATTTTCTCGGGTTGGTGGTGAGTTGGTTTTAAGATAGGGGAACGGAAATTGTTTAAGATAAAGAAGTTTGATTTCTGAATTTTAAAAACTTAGTTAAACAAGTTTTTACTTGTAAAATAAATTGATTCTAATAAATGTTTTAACAAATTTTAAATAAGTTTAAAATAGATAATTTCTAAAAGGATTAAAGATAGTTTTTCAAAATGATTTAGTATTAAAAGTTAATTCAATAACTTTGGAAAAGTTTTAAAGATTTAATGGTTTAAGTTAAAATGTGTTTAATGATTTATTGATTTCTAAATCTCATATTTTAATTTAAGTAAGGTTTAATGGTTAAGATTTAGTAATCAATTAAAATAAGAATTTTCTTAAGTATTTAGAATGTTGATTTAATTAAAGATAGTTAAATTTGAAAAGGAAATTTAGATAATTAAATTATTTTAATTATCAACTGTTATTGGTAAATAATTAATTTAATTAAGATAATAGTTTCTTAATTAAGAACCTTTAATATAGTAAGTTAAGAATCATTTAATTAAATTTAAATGATTAAGTTAAATTAATAATTAATTAATTAATAATGATTAATTAGAGATAATCATTTAATAATTAATTTAGTATAATTACTTGATGAAGTAATTAAGGAATAATTACTAAATGTAATTAAGTAAAGGTAGTTATTTAATAAAGTAATTAGAGGATAATTATTTTATGAAGGTGATTAAATAAGAAGTGATTAAGGTTAATTACCTAGTGTTATTAATTAAATAATTTATTTAATTGAAGGATTAAGGTTAATTAATAAAGTAATTAATTATTTGTTAAGGTAATTAATTAAAAGGTAATTAATTAATAAAAGTGATTAAGGGAAGTTAATTACTGGATTAGATTAATCAAAGATGATTAATAAATTGTGGTTTAATTAAGGTTAATTACTTAATGTAATTAATAGAATAATTAAAGATATAATTATGGATCATTAGTTTATAATTAATGATGTAATTAAGAATTGATTAATTAAGATTAATTAATCAGTGATAACTAATTAATTGTAATTAATTAAGGATTAAAGTAATTAATTATAATTAATTAATTAATAAAGTAATTAAATGTTAATTACTGTATTTGGTTAAGGATAATTAATTTGTGAAATTAATTAAGATAATTACTTAAATGTAATTAAAGTATAATTAATCAAGGTGATTAATTAAAGTGGATAATTAGAGAAGATTAATTAATTAATTTGTAATTAATTAATGATTATATAAGTAAGATTTATAATGAAGTAATTAATTTAATTTATTTTAAATTAATTAAGAGATGAAGTAATTAATTTAATTCACCTTAAATTAATTAAAGATAAAGATAGTTAATTTAATTCATTTTAAATTAATTATGTTATGATTAAGTAAATCATTGCTTATATAAAAATGAACGACATTAATTGTCTTGAATGGATGTTATCTCAGAAATGAGATAAGTAATATTGTGTAGTATGAATGCTTGGTTATATTATGATGGTAATATTGATTAACTATTATGATGTTAATATGGATTGCTTATTTGGTTATGAATCATCTGTTTAATTGATAATGTGATTATCAATTGTGAATTGTGAATTATCTATCTGCATGAATATAGATAAGTTAAATTGTTTAAACCTTTAAACAACTTGGCCTTAAAAGATACGTTTTGGATTTCGATGAGACCGGGATCGGGTTTCCGTATACCGGTATTCCAGGTCTGGAGACCCGAATACCACATCGATCCAAATTAACGATAGGTCGTGAATCAAGTGAAGATGAAGATTCAGAATGCAAGGGTTATTGTCGTTAACTCTGAGGGTGATTCCAAAACGAGTGTAACGAGATAATGCCTTCGGTTTCGTTCGAACCCGGAACGAACTTGTATGGATTGAATGCTTTCAGCACATCGTCAGGCGGACGATGAGCATTCTAAGTGATATGTTCTGATTAAAGGTAATCGTAACCTCAAGCCTCATCAACCGGGAATGGCTAAAACAGGGGAGGTGCAGCAAGGCTTCGTGGGTAGCGCCCACTGAGAGCAAGATAGATCCCTGTCTAGAGGTCCCTTTCTATATTTCGGCTTAGTGGGTAGTTGGAACTGCAGCCAACTACGGGGTTGTCTTGTTCGGGATTATCCAGTAAGGGATGGTTCCGGCTTTGTGTTGCAGGGGAGCGGGCGTACTCCTCGGTACGGTGATCTAGGCCACGTACTGTGACGGGCGGTACCCCAGTAGCCCTGCCATTGTATGGAATCCAAACTCCAATAAGTGCCGTACGTATTAGTTGTGCCCAACTATGTTGGAATGTGAGATGTAAGCATTTCAGCTATTTCTGTATTTTACTTGAAAACCCTAGACCCTATTATAATATAACTGGATTTCCTATCAAATGATTTGGTTAGCGTAAGGTAAAAACTTTTCCATGTTTATGTGTGGGAAGTCTTACGTGATACCTTTGTTTTCAAAAGGTTTTGAAGTTAAACAATTTTAACCCGTTTACTCACACCAGACCCATGTCTGACCCAAGTGTTTATTTTCTGTTTTATTAAACCTTGGGTACTCAATTTTTACGAGTAGCCAAGGGATTCAGGTTAGTCTTGACGAATACTGGAGGAGCTGAGGAGCAGGAGGCTTCAGCGAGTAGATATATAGAGTTTCCGCTGTGTTTGTATTAGTCTGTATTGTACTGGTATACTTGTGTTGTATAATAGACAGAAGTTTATAACTGTCTATTCTGTGATGTATAAATTGTGTACTCTGATGTATATGATACTATGTAATATCTTATGTGATAATATATTTCTCGTTCCGTTGTGAGATTTCTGATGTATTGTTGTTCTCTCTTCTTTTCTTTTCTTCTTCTATCCCTTTCTTTCTTCATAACGATGCGTCTTTCTGGGCAAAGAAAGTCGGGTCGTTACATTTGGTATCAGAGCGGTAGGTTGAGTGAATACCTAGGCTCTGGAGTGGTGTCTATCTTGAGAGCGCGTATTTGTAATTTTTATATAACTATATATATATATTTATTCTACCTATTTATTGGGTTACCTGTTCGGGTTTTCCAATATGAGTTATAAAGGTAGATAAGGTGGTAGTGTGTGTAACACAATTTCCAATAGTTAGAGTCTGAGTGTTGAGTTTGGAAGTGTATTTGTCGAGACTGTAGACCTAATATCGTCTCGAGTGAGCTTTGTTGTGGTATCGAGACTGTAGACCTAATATCGTCTCGAGTAACTTTGTTGTGGTGTAAGGATTTCATCGATCTCCGAAGGAAACTGTTTAAGTTCGGAATTTATCTTTGAAGTTGGATGAATAGAGTAGACCAATTAGCAATTTTTTTAGTAAGATCGCCATGTGGATTTTGTGATTCGTAAATATTGCAAATATATATAATATATTGCATTATAATATGTAAGTATAATTGAAATAAATATGAATTTAATACTACCTAACAAATGTTGCAACTTCAGCACAATTAAGAAGAACATATGTGTGTGCTACATGGTAATTTCTATCGTCTAACCATATTTCTACACATTTTCCAACAGGTCGGCCATGTTGTCTAAAATAGATAACATTTTTTGAGAATAATCTTGTTTAAAGGCTTCATCATTACGAGGAACACTTATAAATGATAAGTTCATATGGTCACTGAAATAATGAGAGAAAAAGAATGAAGCTTCTTCTTCAAGATATGATTTGCAAATCGATCCTTCAACTCGTGCTTTTTATCCAACTTTTTTATTCAGATGATTCAAGTTCCTATTACAAAAGTAATTCAATTTAAATTTACTTATGTAAATTTGAATTTTAAATTAAAATTAATATTACGAATATTCAATATTACCTTTCAAATGAATACATCCATCCCTATTGCACTGGACCTCGAAGAAGTGCTTCGGATGAAAGATGAACAGGTAAATGCTCCATTACATTAAAGAATCTTGGAGGAAATATTTTCTCAAGTTTGTAGAGCAGTATATGGATATCTTTTTCAAGTTTACGTATACGCTTGACTTTTAGCGTAGTCGAACAAAGCTCTTTATAAAACAAACTTAATTCTATTATAGCACTCAATACTTTTATGGGCAACAGTTCTTTGAAAACCACAGGTAATAAATTTTCCATCATGACATGGCAATTGTGACTTTTCATCCCACTCGGTTTATTGTTTTTAAAGTCAACACATCTATAGAGGTTAGAAGAAATATCATCAGGACATCTTAGTTCTTCCACCCACTTTAACACGAGTTTTACTTGCTTGCTATCTAGTTCATATCATGCTTTGAGTTTTTTACTGTCATTAGGCTTCATATGAAGTTTGGGACATTTACATAATTCTTCTATATCACGTCTTGAATTCAGTTTGTCCTTAGTTTTCCTCTTAATATTCAAAACTGTATCAAACACATTATCAAACATGTTTTTTCATTATGCATCATGTCAATATTATGTCGAAGTAAAAGATCTTTCCAACAAGATAACTCCTAAATTATACTTTATTTGCACCAATTATGAATTATCGACTTACCTGCAATTTCAATCTGTACTCCAATTTCATGTATCTTTAGATATTCCTTTAAAAGATCATATATTTCTACGGTTGACCAAATCTTTGGTGTTTGTGTACTCTTTGGTCTATTAGCTAAAAAGTTTTTGTATCTCTTATAAAAGGATGATTAATATGGATAAAAGATGGCAATCAAACCTTGTAATTTTCCTTCCATACGGTAATGAAAATGCTCGAGTTTCTTCCATGCAATAAGGACAAGCTAGACGATAAGCCGTACTCCAACCCAAAAGCATTGCATAAGCCAGAAAATCACCAATTGTCCATAACAAAGATGCAAACATACAAAAATTCTTTTTTTTTGAAATGTCGTATGTATTAACCCCTTCATGCCATAATGTTTTCAACTCTTCAATAAATGAGTACAAATAAAAATCGATTCCTTATGTCGGATCATCAGGACTAGGGATGACAATAGTGAGAAATATATATGAAGTTTTCATACACATCCACGGAGGTAAATTATAAGGTGGAATGATAATAGGCCAAAATAAATATTTACTACCAAATTGAGAGAATGGTGAAAATCTATCTGTACGTAAACCAAGTTTGACATTACGGCTCTTTGCAGCAAACGAGGGATAAGTCTTATCGAAATTTTCCATGCTTCTCCATCAGATGGATGTGTCAAAGTTCCCTCTTTCTGTGTTCTCACACTGTGCCATCACATATGACATGCCTTAGCAGAAGATGCATATAATCTTTGAAATCTAGGAGTGATGGGTAAATAATGCATTCTATTGTATGGTACTTACTTTCCTTTACTTTTTTAGTTTTTATCTTTCCTCATTACATATTTTTCATTTCCTTAGGTTAATGTCATCTTTTCGATACAACATGTAACCTTTTATACATATATCTATCTTTCGGTACGGCAGATCAAAAGTGGATATAAGTTTTTTCACTTCATAATGACTATCGAACATAAGATTATTAGTTGGCATATGTCATTTTGCAGCTTGTACAACTGCTCCAAATCCTGCTTCTGTAAAGTTGAATTTTGATTTCATAGTAATGTATTCGGCAGTTACTGATAATTTGGTTCCTCTTTTACAACCATCCCACAATGGCCTCTTAGCAAAATCCAATAAATCATAGATTCTTTTCGCTCCCACGGTCGGTTCTTCTTCGACATTTACGTCTTCATCGTCAACTTGAATGGTAGGGGACATTGATTGTGCTGCATCTTCCACTATATCTTCTATTGGATTTTCCATAACATAATCGTTATCCACCTCGTCCTCTGACACTACATGATTAGATGTAGATGTAACAAGTTCTCCATGATGATCCCACAAGTAATAAATTGGCACAAAACCAGCTTGACAGAAATGTACTATAACTATATCTGGTTTCCAATTCTTCAAATGTTTGCACTTACTACAAGGGCAACGAATTTCTACGTCATTTCTATTAGATTTAGCGAATCTAATAAATTCGTGTACATTATTATAGAAATGTTCCTTCACTGAACCTTTCATATCAGTTCTGACTTCATACATAAAACTACGATCGAGAAAATAATCAAATATTTTTCCTAATCTAAAAATATATGTTAGAAATTTTAACACCACTTTAACTCTTTTTAAAACAAATTAAAGCCTTTTAGGATGAGAGGCTTTAATTTCGACAGCACTTCACTTCTTTCTCTTGCACGCAGAACGTTGCATCCAAAAGGTGTGTTGTTGTTGTATTTTCTAAAAAATATTAAAGCCTTTTGGGACTAAAGGCTTTAATTTTGACAACACTTCACTTCTTTCTCTTGTACGCATACATTTGCATCCAATGGGTGTTTTGTTGTTATATTTTCTAAAACAAATTAAAGACTTTTGGGACTGAAGACTTAAGTTTGTTGTTGTTCTATTTGTTAAAATAATATTTGATGCTTATTTTCAAATAAACAATATATTCATTTCTTAATTTTTTTACAAATCGATTTTAGTAGAATATTTGCTTTAAAGTAATTTATTATTTAAAACTACTTCCAAAAATACACAAATTACTATTTTAATAACTACAAATTAAATTTTAAACCATATTTTATAATTCATTTAACTATTTAAATATTTTATTAATTAAATTTTAAATTTTAAAATATATTTTGTAATTCATTTAACTATTAAAATTTTTAATTTAACTATTTTGTAAACTAAAATTTGAAGTGTGCAAAAAGGCATAGTAATTAATTAATTATTAAAAATAATTAGTCATTAAAAATAAATTTATTTTATACTTACCGCTAACGCGTATAATTAACACACACTAATTAATTAACATAAATTAATTCTGTTTAGCCGTGAGCTTTATATTTAACATATTTACTATTCAACCATACATATTAACCCTAAAGTTATTCTAAACTATAACAATCAATCGCGTACACTGATCAACATACATATTAATCAATAATTATAGACTAATTTTCGAATTTTAAATCAACCCCAATTTATTATTACAAATTAAACAATCACAACACTAATTAATATTCCCAAATCAAGTAATACAATATTATCACCAATTAATATGCAATAATCATCAATTTTAAACCCGCAATTATTCCAGTTAGCCCCATTATGCAACTTTCAGTCCGTCCATTAAACAACTTCGGTGAAATTTATAATGCATAACTATTTTGTGAATTTAAATATATTTTTAACCATTATATAAGTAATTATGAATTTTTAAGTGTATTTAACATTATAAATTCATCTAAAAGAAAATATCGGTGGAAAAATAATTTGAATCTTATGTCGATCCAAAGTATTTTGGACCTACTTCCAAAATATGATATAAAGTAAATAAATTTAGGGCGCCGATCTTGATTCTCAAATTTATAGTTGTTCGTTTGCATTAGGGCTAATAACCTTTCGTTTGAAGGCTAAATAATCATCAAATGAGACAAAATTCGGGTCACATATACTTATAATGTATTTATCCAATCCATAAGTCTAGAATCAGAAAAAATAAAAGGACAAAATATTAGACTCAAAACATGTCATTTTCCAAGGAGTTATATAAAAATTGATATGTATTATTAGAACAACTTCTTGGAAATAACTGTTTGAAGTCTAAATTTTTTGCTGTATGTTTTTTAAATCCAAATGTACGGATTGGATAAATACATAATATAGTTTATATGATTTGGGTTTCGTCTCGTTTGAAGATCGTATGACCCTCGAACGAAAGGTTTAAGTCTGAATGTCGATGAATGACTATAAATTTGAAAAATCAAGTTTGATACCTTAAACCCATTTAATTTCCTTTCATATTTCGATCATATGCCCAAAATACCTTAGATGGACATAAGATTCAACAAATTTATTTTTGTACTAAATATTTTATTTTATATGAGTTTATTATGTTAAATACATTTAAAATTCACAATTAATTATCAAATCGTTAAAAGATTATTGTATAACAAATAAAAATAACATTCTTAATAGTTAGAAACAAAACTACGTTATTGTAATCTTTTAAAAAATTTATATCAAATTAAATTTTGATAATAAATTAAATTAAACTTAATTTATTTTTAAAAAGGTTGAAAATATAAATATAGCGGTCGAAAACCGTAGGAAATATAGTCGTCGACGGCCGTCGGAAAGTCGCGCATACAGCAGCAGCCGAACCTATTTTCTTCCTCATTTCCACTTCCTAAACCTTCATTCACCAGAACCTAAACCCCCAAATCCCCTCAAATTGTCCATACCCATCGTGAACCATCGAAGTCCATCAATTTGAAATCTCCAACCGCCTATGCCTTCAAGTCATCAAAAATCAAGTATATTCTTCCCCTAAACTAATTGATCTGAATTATGATAAAATTAGTGTTAATTTGTGCGTATATTTGTTAATAATAGCCCATTGATTGGTTGTACTTGTATATATTGGTTGATTGAGAAATTTTAATTAGGGTTATTAGTGTTTAAATCCGATAATTAATGTATAAATAGGGCTAATTTGGGTTGATTAGTGTATGTGTGTATTAGTGTATCATAATTAGTGTATGTGTTATTTAAAATGTCGAAATAATAATTTATTTACATAATGCCATTATTAGTTTATACATCCCTAATTATATATAAATTTAGTTTACGTGAATATGGTAATATATATAAACAAATCAGTGTATAAATTTAATTTTTTTTACCGTTTAATAAATTAAAATCAGTGGTAGCTAAAATATTTGAAAAAACAAGTTTTTATTAGTTTTTAATTGTTAAAATTTTTAAATAATGAATTAGTGTTAATGCTAATATAAAAAAATTAGTGTATAATGTACATTATTTTTATATCCCTTAGATAGTTTTTGACCCCATCTGACAAGTACTGTATATGATCGTTATATAGGTATTCGTATTTATTACAAAACGGACATCAATATTTATCTGATACAGTATTTGTAGGATTTGTCCTTGTATTGGACAAGTTACAAACACAATAAAATAATTACATTTTGTAAATCATTTCATCTTAAACGGTTCATAAAATTTCGACAACACTTCCTTTTTGTTTCTTGTGTACATTTAATTGTGTACAATACAAGCAACAAAGGGGAAGTGCTGCCGAAATTTGGTTGAATCGTTTAAAATGAAATGATTTACACAATGTAATTATTATTGTATTTGTAATAGAAAGTAGGATGACCGACCATCAAAGTAGAAAATAATGAAGTGAAAAGATAATATTATATTCATAATCTGTTGAAATTGAAAATATATAAGATTTTATAAAAAAAGTTAAAAGAATCAAACATTATATATTTAATAAAACATTAAAATATAAACAAATTAGTGTATAACAATAACATATTATATATAATTAATAAAATATTAAATTGTATAAATCAATTGAAAAATTAAATGTCAATCCATAAAATGATCAATAATTACTCACAATATATGAAACTCATATACTTTGTTAAATAATGTTACAAGCTAGACGTAGGCAAAGCGTCTACAAAAAAGTCCAGGATAACACGGAGATTAAAGAGTTGAGAGCTAAGATTGAGAAGTCAGAGGAACGAGATAGGCGTCGGGCTGCGGAATTGGCCAAGCTAAGCGAGCGCCTTGCTGCATATGTGCAAGAGCATGAATCATTTCCCTCATCAGGTGGATCTAAAGGCTACTACAAAACAGGTCATTTGTTTCAGTTGTTGTTGCTTCGGTTCAACAATCGAACCAAATGAAGATGACTCAACAGACCTAAACCTGCTGCTTTAGTTGTTAGTAACAACCGAAGCAAATAAGTGGTCTTTTGCTTCGGTTGTCACTAACAATTGAAGAAAAAAGGGTATTGGGCTTAAAAAACTTATTTTTTTGCTTCGGTTGTTGATCGAAGCAAAAGTGTACTCCACACAAATCACCAAATACTCAAATAGGCAACAATATGAATATATATCTTAACAAAAAATTATCGTAGAAAATTTTATAATTATTATAATTAGACTAAATGGCAAATACAAATTAAACAATATAATGCCAAAATAAATATAGTTCATTGATAGTATTCATAATCCATGCAAAGTGGTTTTTTTAACATTTATAATCAACTTACACATGAATGTTAAAAGACAAACTGAATCTTAAACAACAAATGTTCAGAATTATCCACGGTCCGAATTAATACACAACCAAATGAAGATGAGAACAATTACAGTAATGAGTCTATTCGTGAAAATGTGACCAGTAAAATAAAACCTGAAAAATGGACTTTTGATTCGGCAGCAAGACAAAATAGCGTTGAAAAATCCATGCAAAGTGGTCCCTCCAAAGTCAATGCACGAGCTGCTTCAAGTGCCAAATCCAAGCAACCTTTAACTAGCAATTCTGTTAATAAATACAGTGATAATAAAATATAAATATAAGTAATGATGCGATCACAGTCGATAATCAATATAAAAACAAACAAGAAGGTCAAGAAATGAGGAAAATACCCTGAAACTCGAAGGAGCAATGGAAAATGGAATAATGGACAATCCTAAGTGGTCAGATTTTGTTTCTCAGATCAAAACAAAGGTCATAAAAAGTAAATGAAGTTAAGTGAGCTCCCTTAACAGCTCAGGTTAAGGGCAATGATTCAGCAATTTAATTTTTTTTTTGTTTGGAATGTCAGAGGGCTAAATTCCCCAACAGGGGAAGTGATGGTTGTAACCATATAAATAAACTGCAGCTTGGTTTTATTAGTATACTTGAACATAAGTCAAAAAAATGAAAATATTCATCCATATATAGATGCATTAAGATCGAATTTGAAGTATCACTATAACTCAGATAGTTCTTACGAAAGTAGAATTATCATCATGTGGGACAGTATAACATATGGAGTTGCAACATAATTTGTAGTAAAGAGCAAGTTGTTTGCAGGCTTTTGAAAAATAAAGGTGGCATGGATATTCTTGTATCGGTTATATATTGCCTTCACACTCAGAATCAAACCGAGATATTTTAGGACTATACGTATCTGAAACAACCAAAAGTTGCTCCATCCCTTGGTCGCTACGTGGAGATTCCAACTGTGTTTTAAGTAATTTGGACAAGCTTTGCACAAATAATAACTCAAATAGTGTATTGATTTTTTTCAACACTATTATCTCTACTGGTATTGGAGAAATTCATTATATAGGTAATTACCACGTGGAGAGATGGCCAAAACTACAGTGCATACGGTAAATCATCCTACCAACAATCACACCCCTATTCTTATTCATCTAAATGACCAGATTCTCTAGAAAACAAACTCTCCATTCAGGTATAATAATGCATGGATAAACGGTACAGGATATAATGAAGTGGTGAATCATGATTGGCAAATTGACATCATAGGAAAATTCATAATACAAATTACCGTTTAAACTTGAAAATGTGATAAGGGAGTTGAAAGAATGGAACAAAGGAAAAGCTAGCATAAAACAGCTCTTTGATGACCATAGAGAAAAAATGCAATGCAAAGTGGTTTTTTAACTTCAAATAAATATTACTAGTAATAAAAAAGAATTACCTGCGTGGTACTCTTTTAATGACTGCTTCATCAAGATTAAAGGGTCTATTGGTTGCACCAAGGACCAATACATACTCCCCTTAGCTTTTGTGTGAAGTCCATCCCACTAAACCATAAATTCATTTTCCATTTACGCATTGCTTCATGTTCTCCAGGATTTTCTCTTCGACCTAACATGATGTCTATCTATATAATGAAAATGATATGTATGTGTGTGTATTGGCGCCAAAAATGGCCACCAACACCCGATTGAATGTGAAAACACCAATATCCAATGACCACCAACACCCGATTGAATATGAAAGCACCAATATTCAATCATAGACCTTAGATAACGTAGTGTAGAGAATGTAAATACCATCGCCAGCCACACTAGTGTAGAGAATGTAAATACCAATATCCAGTCATTACGTCATTGCGACTTATCTGTTAATAACCTCTCAAAAACACCATCGCCATCTACACTAGAGAGTCCCGAATCGCTGTTCTGACTTCAGTAACTTGCTGGTTATTATGGAAGCTCAAGTCTCGAAGCGCGGCTCTAACATCATTAACTTGCTGGTTAATTTGGAAGCTCTTCGGGCGAGACAAATAGAGCTCTAAGTGCTTACTACCAGCTTCTGTACTCCATTCATCGGCTAAGAAAGCGAATTTGGTTTGATCTTTTACTTTTTTCTTTGATTTTTGGAGAAGTATTCTACTGTCTGTTTCAATGAGTAAGCACTCTTGCTCTTTGTTCACACTTTCTTTGTTATGAGTACGAAAATTCCTTTCTTTCAATATATGAAAGACTGCAGTGGTTACTAAAATGTGAGCATAGTCTCTTTCATTAGATTTAGACTTAAATTTTCTATTGATAATTTGATATGCTTGCATGAGATCCATCTGCCCACTGTCTTGAATATCCAGTATAACTTGAACGCGGTTCCAAAAAAAATATGAAGAGCTGCATTCGAAAAACAAGCGATCAGCACTTTCATTAACTAAATTACATAAGGAACAAAGTGAATTAGATTTATTGTCCCATTTATTTGTTTTATCCCAAGTTGGCAGTCTATTATTTATAGCAAAATATGTATAAAAAGCCATCTTGGGACTATTCACTTTATTTCATATGCAATGATACCATTCAACATTGAAGATTTTATTTCTGATAGCATCCCATGTAGTTTTAAATGAGAACTTCTCTTTATTGCTGGCTTTCCATTCCCAGTATTCACTATCTATATTAGGATCAAGATGAATTTTGCAAATTTCATGCTTATGTGGGTTAGTAATTGGATGTAATTAAGGTTGCCATTGGTTGTCTTTAATTATTGCAGACACTGTTGCACTGGAACCCCCACATATGACTAAGTTATTCCAACCAATCTTATTTATGAAAGAATCATTATTAAACCAAGGGTCAAATCAAAGGCTAGTTTCTTCACATAGCTTAAATTTTCTTTCTAATAAAGATTTGCCAATATTTCTGCATTTTAAATTTTGTTTCCAAGCATTAGAATGGTTACTATTTGGCAGGATAGTCCAGAAATTATCATTTTTAAGATCTTTAGCTCTCATCCACCTAGCCCACAATGAGTTTGCACTAATAAATCTCTAAAATAATTTTAAATGATAAGTTAAATTGAGATCATTCATGTTTCTTATGCCAAAGACCCCTTCATTTTTTGGCATACAAACTTTATCCCAACTAATTTTATGATATTTACCCTTCCACAATGAGTCTGCACTAATAAATCTCCAAAATAATTTAAATGACAAGTTAAATCGAGATCATTCATGTTTCTGATGCCAAAGACTCCTTCATTTTTTGGCCTACAAACTTTATCCCAACTAATTTTATGATATTTAACCCTTCATAAAAAATCACCACATCTACTTTCTATTTTTTTAATGGATGCAGCAGGAATATGATATGTTTGTAACCAATATAAAATGATAGCATAAACAACAGGTTTTATTAGTTCAAGTCTTCCTGCAATAGAAAGTAGTTTTCATGACCAAGTTTCCATTCTCTCTTGAATTTTTCCAATAAGCATAGAACAGTGAATCTTTTATTTACAGATAAGGGCAGACCCAAATATTTAATAGGAAGATCCCCTTCTGCAATTTTTAAAATATTTAAAACATCTTTTTTATATCTACTATGCTTACTAAAATATGCTTTACTTTTACCGATATTAAGCTGCAACCCTGCATATGAGTTTAGATTATCAAAAATACTCATAATGGTGTCTGCATTAACCTTGTTTGCTTTAACAAATACCATAAGATTATCAACATAGATAAGATGGCTTATACAAGGTTGAACTCTATTAATAGGATTAATATTATCTTTAATAGATTCAATTTCCATTAATGTAGAAAAATATTCCATGACCATAGTAAATAGATAAGGTGATAAAGGATCACTTGCCTAATACCCCTATTGGTTTTAATAAAACCTTCTGCTTTACCTTGAATAAGAATAGAAAATGTAGAGGTATTAATACATTCTAGAATTAAAAAAAACTTAATAGGAAAACTCATGCATCTCATGATATAATGAATGAAATATATGTTTACTTTGTCATATGCTTTTCACAAATCAATCTTAATACAAACATTACTCCATGTTTTGTATTAAATTTTCTGACCATTTCATGTGCTAACAGAGAATTCTCATATATTAGTCTGCCTAGCACAAAAGCACTCAGATTTTCAGAAATGAGAAAAAGCAAAAATATTTTGATTCTATTACTTAACACAGTAGCAATAATTTTGTATATAAAGTTGCAGTAAGAAATGGGTCTATAGAAACCAATACAAGTGGGGTTTTTATTTTTAGGAATTAAAGTAATAAAAGTATGATTAACACTTTTAAGAATCTTAACTTTTTCCATAAATTCCTTAACAACATCAAAAACTTGCCCCTTAATATTATCTCAGTGGTCTTTATAGAATTTTGCATTAAACCCATCAGGACCAGGGCTTTTATTATCACCAGCATTAAAAATAATATGTTTAATCTCTTCAAAAGATACTGGAGCAAGTAAAATTTCTGATGCATTTTCATTCAGGATATTTTTACAAATAATTTGAGGAAAATTCTTTTCCTTAGTCTAAGAAAAATATTGCTTTTTATAAAATTCTAATGCATCTTTCACAACTTTATAATATGCATTAGATAGATTACCTGCATTATTTATAACATTGCCAATATTGTTTAAATGCTTTCTACTGCTCATTTTAGCATGAAAAAATTTGGTACAGTCATCTCCTAGAGTAAGCCAATCTACTTTAGCTTTTTGTCTAGTATTAACTGTATTTTTGTAGAGTTCAGTGGAAAGATTTTTCTGATTAGTAAAAAATTCGTTAGCAATATTAATATCCACAAAATTATTATCTACAAGATCTTGTAAAAAAATTCCCTCCTTCCTCAGAAGAGTCAGTTTGTTTTTATTCATAGTATTATTTTTATTCCAAATTTTAAGATTATTTTTACCATTTTTCAAAAACATACTAAACTGATATTGTTTAGTACCATTACATGAAAAATTAAGGCAGTTTTCCATCAAAACTTTATGATCTTCCTCTAAAGTCCAACCATTTTTAAATCTGAAAGGGGAAATTTTATTACTAAAAACCACATTTTAAAAAGATTGACAAGCAAAGTAGTATGGTCACTAGTATTTTGTTAAAGAGTGGAATATATAAAATTAGGAAAAATGTTTGAAAACTCTTTGTTAATTAAAATCCTATCTAGTTTACAGTGAATATTTTTTTCCAAACCAGATTTTCAAGTAAATTTATTCCCACTTATATTAGGTTCTAACACATCTGTCTCTTATAAAAATTTATTTAACCTATCTAGTTTACTTTGAGGAATTTTATTACCCCCATATTTTTCAGAAACATGAAACACAGTGTTAAAATCCCCCAAAATAATCCAAGGAAAATTATAAATTAAATTCAAAGCTTTCAGTTTACACCACATTCCGTTTCTTTCACTTTCAAGATTACTACCATAAATATTGTTATTTGTAAAGAGAAACCCCTTATATTTTAAATTGACAGTCAATACCTTACTTATCTTTATTAATATTCAAGTTAGTCTAGACATTGGAATCCCAGATAATTGTACCTCTACAGCCACAACCATTATTATTAATAGACTTCCAATTACTAGACAATTTCAAACAAAACTTTTCATGGTTCTCATCATTCAATTTATTTTCTATAAGGGCTATAATAAAAGGCTTATGAACACTTAACATATGTAAAATATTAGATTGTTTTGCAGGCGAATTCATTCCTCTAATATTCCAAGCAATGATAAACATTAATATGATATATAAAATTATAAATTAGATAGTACCTGACATTGTAGTGCCCTTACCTCTTCTTTTATTTTCAACACTTTTAGCTTTAAGTCTTGAAGACATTTCATCTTAGTCTGGATTAATAGAAATGTACTTTTGTTTGAAAGCTTTCTTCTCTTTATTACCCTTAATCTCACCAGTTGCCTTTGATTTTGGAATGTGCAGCTCTGAGATATTAAACTGATCGGTAACATCCACCGTCTCTGATTCAGTTCCTTCATTATGCACTGTTTTTTGAACTTTAATCAGAAAAATATCAACTGTGAGGCATAGCTGAGTCACAACACTCAGCTAATGCAGCCTACTCAAGGGGAGGTGCTTCTGTGAACCTATCCAGATCTTGATTCTTGGATTGCTATTGGACTTTATTATTATTATTATTTGTGGAAATACTGTCTGTAATTAAACACGACTCTGAAATTGGGGGGGTTTTCAGACTCAAAGACCGTTATATTTTTCTCTCCCTCCTCTGTGCTACTCTGTATATTATCTTTTGATATGTTTTCTTTAAAATTATGATGAACTTCCTCTGCGATGACCTGATCATCTTGATCAGAGAGTAATATACCATTCTTTCTTTGATTGAAAATGACACTTTCTTGGACGATTCGATCTTTCTCAACAAATGATATTATCTGTTTTTGTGATATTGAAGGATTTCTTGGATTGGAATTTGCAGTTTCTTTTTCTTGACTTTCTTGATTACTGAATTTGGGCATCCATGCTTGTTTGGGACTGCACTGTTCTCTGGTGTGGCCGAAGCACTTGCATACATGCACTTCGGTGGAACCCATTCATAATCAACTTTTTGAGTAATTTTTTCACCATTATACAAAGAAAGATAAATTTCATCAGGAAGTACATCATTTGTAGAAACTTCAACAAGAAGGCGAGCATAATTCAATCTTGTCTTCATAGTTGTGGCTGCATCCATTTTAATAGGTTTTCCTATGATACTCGCCATGACACTGAACGTCTCCCGGTCCCATAGATTTAGATTAACATAAGGTAATCTTACCCATAACGACATTGTAGTTAAAAGATCTCTATCCATTTTCAACGATTCATACCACATTCTCATTATAATGAGTTTTCCATTATAGAAATATGGTCCATTTTTCAAAACTGAATTGCAATCTTGAGATTCTTTAAATTTCACTAGAAAGAACTCGTTCTCTCTAGTGTAAATTTCAAACTCACCAGCGGGTTTCCAAACTCGCTGAATATAAGATTTGAAATACAAGTAGTATGGTTTGGTACCCACTACATAAACAAGAATTGAGTTGTTCCATGATTCAGTTGCTCTTTTACACACTTCTGCTTTAACCATGCCATACTTCTTGTTATTGATCTTGATTGGTGTTATATGCTCAAGATTGCATTCATCTTCAATTGGTTCTTGAGGCTGATCTGCAACTATATCCACACATGATTTTCGGCATTGCTCCTTGTTCAATAAGATGGCTATCGGTTTTCTCTGTTGTGACATCAGATTTCCCTTTTTATCCGTTGAGTGGTGGTTTTCTGACCATCTTTGCCCTGTAGATTGACATTATCGGGAGCCGGTAGCAACTCCTGACCTTTCTTGGCCTCTCTCCTCCTTTGTTGTTTGGAATGGACCAATTGAAACCCATCATTATTAATGATGATATCCCCTGATGACTTTCTAATGTGAGAAATCTCAGGTGGTCTGAGTTGGGAGAAAGAGTTAGAGAGTTTATAGGAAATTTGGTGAGGAAATTGACTTTCTCCTATGGCTGAGTGCAAACACTAGATTTCATTTTTAACCACTTTGTTCTATAGTTGTTATTGTAATATTGATTTTTACAGTTAAACAATGTACTTTACAAAGGTTTTAGTAAGCCATATTCATGCAAATAATTGGCATCGTCCATAATACAGAAAGAAATTTTACTACAAGTTCTAAAATCAAAGAACCCATTTATGTGATATGGTCTACTAAGAACAGAATGGCTAAGCTGCTTCAGGAACAAAGATGCATATGTTGTTTCCCTCTCTACAGCAAGTCATTGTGCTTTTTGAAATAATTTTAAAACCGCTTCAAAATCTTTAGCAGGCTTTGCATCAGCAATCTTTTTACTTGTCTGCAGTTAAGTCAAAAATAAGAAAAAAATTTGCAAGTAAATTCAATGTTCTTCACGAGCATGTAAATAAAATCACCAGAAATATCATGGATTAAAGAAGGCAAAGAAAATACATTCTTTAGTTCCTAAATAATATATGATGAGCTAAATTTCATGAAGTTGCCACTATATTTTCAACTTAAACATAATATCGATGCTACAAGGCTAAAAAACCATTATTCCCAAAGAAGAATTATTGAGATACAGATTTTATGTTAATTGAAATGAAGGTCGAGCAAATTGATTAGACTAATATATTACTTAGGTTATGAGGAGCACAAATTCACGTCATCAATCTATTATTTATAAAGTTAAACTCATTTCTCAACAATGGTTTAGCAATGACCAACTTAATAAATATTCAAAGAAATATTAGGTAAATTTTGTATGCTCAAACCTAATTACTGAACTTTTTTGTAGGCTCATAAGAAAAATAATATAATGTTGACCACGAATTTAAATGAAGTTATGTCCTCTCTACAAACTTGGAACTGATTTAATCATGTTGTTCCATAATAGTGGAACTCATCTTAGTCCTAGCCACCCTAAATACTAACATGAACCTAGTTCCATATAAAGTTTAAATAAGTATTAAAAAAAAATATGATTATATTATCGTGAGTTGCATCACGGAAAATCCCAATTTCAAGTATTCTATGTTTGATTATAAACTATATATGGTCATGCCCATATGTAGCACAAAATTTTAATGATGGTTATATAAAAAATATACAATCTAGAATCCATTAATGAATAGTTTTAAGCACTTTACAAGTTAGTGTTATATATGTTTTGTGAGTGCAAGTATGAAGTCCATTAATGGATTACTATGGCAAAAATCAAATAGCATAACTGTGCCTAAAATCAATTATTTTGATACAAGTAAATATCACATTATACCTCAAATTAAATAACATATGAAAATATCAATTTAAATACTTTACATTAGATTATGTATGTCAATAATTTTGTTTTTCATTTTTTTCAAAAATTAAATATACATTTAATAGGGAGTTAACATGAGCAAAATCATTTTTTCCAAAATATGTGCATTTTGTAGTTAAAAGTGTAAATATCTATAGTATAAACCGCGAATAATTGCATTCTAACTACCAATATTTGCCTTTTTTCAAACTGCAAATATTAGCAAATTTTCTTAAAATAATTCAGATGTATTTTATGAACCCTGTGTTTTGAAAGGGACAGAAGTGTATTTTGAAACTTAAGAAGGGTGTTTGACAAAACTTCTTGTTCAAGTAATTATTAAAATGATTTTACTTGCAACATAGCTAATTTTCTCTCTTCCATGAAATGATCTTACCATTTTTTTCTTCCTCTTGATTTTAAAGAAACAAACCTTACAATTACTATCTTTTTCAATAAATAATAAATGTGAATGTCAATAACTTAAGTAAATTTTGGGAAAGCAATGTGAATTTAAGACTGAAACAAAAATTGCATGGCAAATTAACTGTGCTCTAATATCCCTGTACTTATGGGTATTATATTTAGTTCAATAGTTGTAATTCTAATACTGCCTACTTTACAGTTGCATAAAATAGTAATGCTTTTTGATAACAGGGTACATAAGTTGACAAAAATGCATCAAAATACAAAAGCAAAGTGTAGATACATTCTTTGTAAACAGTACTAACCAACTTATATGTCTTTTCACAAACAAGTAGCGTCTTCTACAGTGGTCTGACTAAGGTACAAAGTCCATATATATTTGTTCGATACTCATATCTAATTATTGGCGTTGCGCTAAATTTGGCTCATTTTAAAACCCAATGCTTTTCACTGGGAATAGATCTAGAGACTTAAGAGGTTTGAAGCATGGTTGTGTACCATATATGGAATGGTTCCTTACCCAATCATGTCCATGGATTGCAATTTTTGATTGTAGTGAGCCACTTGTTTCTAACTTGGAGAATAAATTCATGCCTTGTCTTCCACTCTGAAGATTAACCTATAGTTAACGTACCAAAATATGTCGAATAGTACAGTTCATTATTTCATATTGCATGTGTAATATATTTGCTTATTACATTCTAATGTGGACAAATTTCATGTTGAAACTTGCTTAGATGGATAATTTGAATTTGAAGATAAGAGCACAACCAATAATGGCTTGTTCAATTGAAAAACTAGTCACTGCACAACGTGTGGCTTGTTCACTTTTCTGTGGTTTGTTTGAAGTGATCTCGTGGCTAGTGAAGTGAACAGAAGACTGCTTTTTATAACGGTAGAGAGTTTGACGTTATAATACTATAACGGCAAAGACTTTGCTATTATATTTATAACCGCAAACTCTTTGCCGTTATAATATTTAGCCGTTGTACAACCAACGGCTAGTGCCAACGGCTAGTATAGCCCAATATATACCTTATGCTGCAACAGGAATATGGCTATTCGCCGTATTCAAACGTATACTACAGTCAACCTTACCCACCCCACGCTCTTGCTACATTACCTTGTCAATAACCACCGTACTTCCATTCTACCGCTCCACAACCATACTACCAGAAACGATGCGTTGGCACATATGAAAATCATTCGTCATACATGACGTTGATGATGCAAGGCGACCAATAACAACACTATCATCTTAGTGTGCAACATGTTATAGAGATTCACGACTGAGAAGCTATGCAGAATCTATCAAGGCAATATTCCAATGTGCACGACGATCCTACCAATGTTGGTGATAGTAGAAGTTCTGAGGAAGAAAAAGAAGATCAAGATGTCGATATAGAAAATATGGAAGAGGGCAACGACGAAGCTGTTAAAGAGATGAATCTACCTTAAAATTCGGAATACAAGAAGAAGAAGAAGTGGAAATCGTTGAGCGGTATGCTAGGCGATCTTCATAGGGGATCAACTTCAGTTGAATTGACGTCAGAATAAATGACATTGAAGTTGATACTACCGAAGGTGATGCGGGAGAAAACGACTGCAGAAAAAAGCAAGTTAAGTTTACTCTGCAACAACATGTTTTACTTACTAAATCATGGATATGAATTTCTAATGATAGTAACACAGACAACAATATGAAAGACCATATTTTTTAGCAAAGAATTGCAGATTACTATAACACTATAGAGTCATTCAAGAGAACTTGGCTTCTCTAAGAGGAGGATATCGGGTTATGAACCCCACCTGCCAAAACTAATTGGCAATACAAACTAGGCTGAAGAATAGACAACAAAGTGGTGCTGCCCGTTATGACGTTGTAAGTTTGGTTTTAATTTTATTTCATAGTTTTTAAATTATATTGTATATTCATACATTTTTTGGCTTTGTTTAACAGACAGAAGAAGCGTGCAAGGCTTACCAAGCGCAATATGGCCATCTGTTCAAGTTTCAAGAATGCTTTGATCTTCTCTCCTCCTTTCCAAAATGGAAGAACCCAAACAACATTGTGCTTGAGCAGCAGAATAAGGCTAGAAATGAATTACTCCAATTATAGTCCAAAGAGCGATCCTAGTTCTTAAGAAATATCACCATTGTATGGAAACGTTAACGGCCGTCTTATTGGTAGAAACAGTTCGACTTAGTTTGAGTAGCAAAATGCAGATTTTTCAAGATTGTTAGATACTCATGAGAAGTTTATTGGTGAAATAAGAGAGTATAGAGCACAATATTCAACAAAAGGCATCAATCAGGTCCATGTAGAGAAGAAAGTTATGATGCGAGAGAAGAACCTTCTAAAATTATAACTTGTGATTTTAGTAAGCTTTCTCCTCTATAACAAGAAATGGTAACCGAACAATTGGAACCTTATAAGAGAGAGAGAGAGAGAAGTAGTGCAAGTGGAAGTGGGAGTGGAAGTGAGTATTAATTATTTAGTTGTTGCTTAGTGGTGGTTGTATTAGTTATTTAGTGGTTGTTGTATTAGTTTTGTATTTGTGTTTGTTGTATTAGCAATAACATTATTGTATGGTTTTAATTTCAAACTAAGTAGAAATGTGTTGCAGTACTAAGAAGTTAAAAACTTAAGTAAACAAAATTTTGCAGTACTAAGAAGTAAACAACTTAAGTAAACAAAATTTGTTGCAGTATTAAGAAGTAAACAACATAAGTAAACAACAATCACCATTAATATTACAGAAAGCTAACATACAGTCTTCAAAGCCTAGTACACAAAACACTTTATTACACAAGCCTAGTACACAGAACACTTTAGTAAATAACTTAAACAACCTAGTACATAAAACACTTTAGTACACAAAACCTAATATTATCGAACAAATGACTTCAATAAACAACTTATTCAACAAGCTCGTAAACTACTTTTTTATTATGACTAAGTAGTTCTAACATTCCTATTAACCAATTTCTTCGTCAATCCCAAAAAGTGCAAGGGAGCGAACCTTGGCAAATGATGGAAATTGGAGAGCCTAAATTTAACATCAACGAGTGTTGGCACGAAGTGACACTTTGCTGAGTTAAGGCTTAAGAGGAGTGAACGAGAAAGCTTAAGTCCATTATGAAGTCATATGCAAAGTCATGTAGGATCATATGGTTATGAAAAAAATTCGTATAGTCAATATTATGCAAAGATAGAAATCAAGAATACGAGTACTTTTGGAATTCGAAGCAATCCTTGATTAATAAATCATATATGCTTTGGAACTCAAAAGTAAGTCATAATTCGAGAAATCTTGTTTTTATTAAAAATAATGCCGAAGATACAAGGTCCAACAGTCCGATAGTTCAAGTGCAACAATCAGCTATGAATCCCCAAATCAATTTTGGGTTACAAAGTTTTAATTGTAAGAAAAGGGATACGAATGATTCGCTCCTTCCATTGCACCCCTAGGTCTATATTTATACGGGAGAAAAATTTGGCATGGTGCATGGCTTCGGAGTGCTCGATCTCGGCAGTTCCAATGCCGCACGATGCTAACTTCACCTGACAACATCCTTTGTCATTCTTAGGTGTAGGGCAGGGCTTTGGCATTGTCTCATGAGTGAAGGCGCGCGACATCAATGACTCTCGGCATTGATGGCTTTTGTTGCGATAATCAGCGCGCTTCGTTGGTTGATAGAGTATCGAATTGAAGTGGTGTTTGGCATGGCGTGATAGTGATCTGGGGTGGCATCAATATGGAGCAGCATGGATTTGTATAACATTGGCCTTGATAACTTTTGTGGATACTGATGGCTTTCGACGTCAACACTGCACGTATAGATGTGCGTTGTCCCCTAAGTGTGGATGAAATGTATTATCAGCAAGACACGACATTGACTATTGGCGGCATCAATGATGGACAAAATTGATTAGCTCGGTATTATCTGAAAGACAACATTAATGAGCGGCGGTATTGGAATAGAAGCAGCATCAAAGAGAGGTGATATCATTTCTTTATGACTTTGGTTGTAGGTAGTATCAGTAATGAGCGGCATTAATTGGGTGTTGCTCCAATGAGTTATGACATTCATCTTATTTTCACAAGTGAAAGGCGGCATTGATAAGACACGGTATCAATGAGATGTAATATAGATCACTACGCCATAGATTGCATACTGCAACACCAAAGAAGTGATGCAGGAAGTGCCAAAAAATGTTGCTGTAGGCTAAAAAAGGGCAAAGGCAACACTTTCTCGGTGTTGCATTTTGCCGCGTTGCCGCAGACCTCAAAGGCAACATTTTGACTATCTAAGGCAACATAAGAAATATTGTTGCAATAGAACCCTATTTGGGTCTATAGCAACATCCATAGGTGTCTGTACCAACATTCCAAAATGTTGCTATAGATATTAACTTTCTGAAGTTGTGGGGCCCACAATGTAGAGCATATTTGATTTTTTAATAGAAATAAATATTTATTTAATAAAATGCTACCGCACAGAATTTGATATTCAAACAGTAATTTATTTAAATAAATATTTTATTTCAACATTTAAAATAGTACAAATTCCTGACTCCACTATTTTACAATTCAATGATATATAACACTGATATTCACATATACAGATATTCCTCACTACATCACTCAGTTCACTCATTACATATGCAGTTTCAATTTATACAGACACCGACAAACATATGACGAGCTGAGTGCCGAGCCGAAGGCGAGCCGAGTGCCGAGCCGAAGGCGAGCCGAGAAGCGGGTCCGGGCGCAGCGCCGGCGGGGGTCCGGGGCACCGCAGTCCCGGCGGGGATCGACCTATTTCGGAAGATCGAGCCTTCTTTGAAACGACGTAAAATGATGCACAAATGAAGACTGAACTTAGCAAATCCCATCCTCAGCAACTTCATCACCCATCGGAACTACTGCCCATCTACCACTTACCTGAAACACAATTGCCTGAAACACTGACCATCTACCAAACACTGACCACACTCCCAACCTCTTTCACAAAACACCCACTCACTGCCTCATCAAATTACATCATCAACACATAGGCAGCCTATCAAGCAAAAACAGTGAATGCATCAGGCATGTACAAGAGAAACACAGGCAGTAATATGATATACAAAGGACTAGGAGCAGTTCATGTTAAAGAACAAGGTTAGCATGGTACCAGTTCAGTCCAGATTCAAGACATCAGGCTATCAACTACGGCAAGCATTGAACTACACAATCGATTTCAGCATCAGCAGCAAGAGATCATCATCACGACAGTGCTCAACACATCAGCAATCACCAATAAGACCAAAATCTGGACAGTGGGCAATTAGCACACAACCTTCTCCACGTTTAAGACCAACACCATTGCAATCCAAAGTTTGGCAAACCATTATCTGAACACCAACACTTTCAAGTTCAACCCTAAGTGTCAAAGAACCACAAACATCATCAATAGAGCCGCAGTCAGAGCACGAACACTGACAAAAACGCAAGCTGAGGAAACGTCTTCAATTCAAGCGAAGTCAGAGGCAAAAACTTCATTGCGATTTAAGCGACTCCATCAGAACAACGAGGCATCGCATTTCTTCAAGGCGGCTGCATCGAACAACGACGAACTTCTGCTTAGATCCAGATCCAACAGCGAGCAAAGATCAAATGGGCGGCAGTAAACAACAAAACTCATCAGGCATTAGGTGGAATCAGCAACTACAAGATTCAGGCATAGGAAATTTAGATCTGACCTAGCATTGAAGGCAGCTTCTAGTTACAGTGCCTTTTTTATTTTGTTAGCAACAGCGAATTGGAAGTATGAATTTGCTGGATTTCGTGAATTTGCTGGATTTCGTGAATTTGTTTTTTGATTTGGGGATTTCGTGAATTTACTGGAAGTATGAATTTGGGGATTTCGTGAATATGGTAAACTGAAAGGGGATCTACACTAACATAAGCGGGAAAACGAAAATTTGGTAAAAAGTGCAACGGTGATCCATTTTAACAGTCGGATTAAATGTAGACCGTTGGATCGTATTCACGCGGATTGCTAATTTTATTAATTTTTTAATTTATATACATCTATAGCTACTGCAACATCTTGTTGATACCTATGCTAACACCTTGAAGCGAGTGTTGTAATAGACAAAAATCAGCATACCTATCGTTACATTATAGCTAGCAACACCTTGTAATTTCGTTGCAGTAGGCCATCTATGGCGTAGTGGATGGGAGGTGGCATCAAGGATAAGCGGTATCGGCAACATGTGTTATTAATCATATGCGGTATTGAACGATACTGATAAAGCACGGCATTACTTCCATCTTGAAAGACGGCATCATATTCATGTCTCATGTCGCATATCTTCGAAGTTAATAATGATAACATTTGCCCCCCTCCCCTCCGCCCCCCGTGTAAAGGAGTCATTGACTTTTCATGTCAATAATGTCGACATAAAGTTTACCGTATATTAATACTCCACGCAAATCTGGGCATCCATTCAAATTAAACCAACCGTGTCCATTTACCTTCTTCCTCTTCTATAAATAGACAAGGTTTTCTTTCATTCCTCTTTTTCCTGCAATTGAGATCTCAAGCTAGAAATCAATTTTTCAAAAGAAACCAAAAATTTCCAACTCTCGATTGTTCGATTCATCATTTAGGTATGATATGTAGTTCTGATTGTTCTATTTAATTCGAATTAAGTAATTTCCACAAAATCATTTTTGGGGCTTTATCGACTCCAAATTGACATTTGAGGTTTAATTGGATCGTTTTGATATTAATGTTAAGATTATCAATATAGTCGACTATCGTTTGTTTATATAGATTAGATTAACGCTAAATTTTTATGTTGTCCAAATAAAATTTAGGGTTGTCGACGATGAGAACCTGGGTGCTGTTTGTTAAATGATAAAAAAGATAACTTATAAGACCCGATATCTAATAAGGATCCACTCTACACCATCCCTGATGTTTTTCGACATCATCATGATATTCAGCATCGATTCATTTTTCCTTATGTTGTATTGTAACCAATGCTTTTTGTGATACTGAGTTGATATTCGACATTAATAAAGCTCCTTATCGACCTATTTCTCGTCAGCTAATGTTTTTGGCACAAAACTTTTATATCATCAGTATTGAAAGTGAAGCGCGGTAACCCATTTAGAGTTACAGAGGTTCCTATTATTAAAGTGCTATGTCAATTGGATGCATCACCAATAGATTCGTTACTAATAAAAAAAGATGTTGTGATACCAGTATGATACTCGGCATCACAAAACTTATACTGTTAATGACTAAGATAGATGTGACAACCTCTTATTGTTATGAGAAAGTGTATTCTAGATAGATGAAACATATCTATTTGTAAATGACGTCGCTCACTTTCGACGTTGATTTATGAAGTTATAATTTGATACCAACAGTCTTACTGTTCGTTATCATCGTTCTGTAGCCACTTTTAATACTATCAATTAAGCTTCATTCGATATCATTGCTTACTATGTTGCCGATTTAACACATTACAAGTCATTTAGTTGATTATCACATTATCTACTAACATCTTCACTATTCGGTAATGTCGACAACCTCATCACCTCAACATTGGTTATAGTTGGGTCGTTTATTGATGCTTTATGATATAAGCTATGCGACATTAGGTATTTATATATCTATCAATATGGATATTTTGACATTGCATATCCATTCTTATTTAATCTTTATATAGTTATTCCATGGAATTTATTTATGAAAGTTAGACTTTAAGTCTTTTGATAAACTTGACATGTGTTATTTAAGGGTTATTAATGTGTGACTAACATATACTTTAGGCAACTTGATGCCATCACTTAGACAGTAGATAAGTCATTTAGATGATAATTATTTACTTTAGCATGTAGTGATTCTTCTATATAATATGAACACTATCATTTCTTAAATTTTGGAATGATATCACCTGGCAGATAGATGGGAAGCTCAAAGCCAAGCAAGATGCTTGTTAAGAAAACTAGTACAGGCCCTAGGGATTCACTCTCCACTGGTAAAAAGGGAGATAATCTTTCGAATCCATCATACATCACAACCCAAGTCGAGGTGGATTCTATTCTGGAACAATTTGGGATTGCGGGAATTGTAACCATTCATGTTGGTCCTGCAGACAATATTTACAATCCGTCGGAAGGATGTTCTCTTGTACTCCAATACATATTTGGCACACATGCTACCTTCCTTTTTTCGGCTTTCTTCTGAGATGCCTAGTACATCTGGATATTACACCAATCAGTTCTCACCAAATTCTTACACATATATGACTTGCTTGGAAGCCTTTGCCCGGGAGGCAGGACTCCCTTCCATTAATGCTAAAATTCATTCAATAGCTTGTCTCACCAGGATTGGTAAGTAACAAGATCATCAACTATATCAGATCCATCCTCACCCAAAAAGTATGATGTCTGAGAGTGTTAATAAGACGAGAGGATGGGAGACGCAATTCTTTTTCATTAAGTGCTTTTTTAACATCAGAGAAAATTTTCTACCATCAGTAAGTTTCTTCTCTTTTACTACCCCTATCTACTTGTTATTATTTATTAATAAATGCTTTCTTTCAGATTTTTCTCCCAAAAAGCTAAGTTCTTCTGATCAGGAGATTGTGCAGTCTTTGGCCCGAGCATTAGATACTATAGGGAACATGCTTACGCTGTTAACTCCAACAAAGCTCCTTCAGTATTCCATTATTCTGGATCATCATAAAATTTTGAGAGAGCTTCCAATGGTCAAATATAATTCACGAGGAAAACGATCGCTAGTCATGGACAAATCAAAATCCTTTACTTCTAATTCTCCAGTTCAGCCCGAGATGCTTGGTAAGGTATCATTGCATTATATATGAAACCTGTTATGGCGTCCTCTTATAAGCTTTTCTTTCTAATTCAGGCTCATCTACCCTAGCCACCGTTTCAAAAAGAAGGAGATAACAAGTGATGCTCCCCAAGAAAAGGAGAGTAATGATAGTTTTTTGCCTCGAACCAAGCTCCAGAGTCTTAATCTTTTAAGGACATCATCGCTAACTCATTCAAATTCATAAAAAGGAAATTAAGTGACGACTCCGCTGCTCCAAGCAAGAAGCATAAAGTCAAGGGCATGCACACCCCTATTTATGTGGATGAAGAACCATTTATGGGTATCGGCTCAAGCCTTTAGGTCTTAAATCTTAACACTCTTGGGGAAAAAGCCCAACAGCTGAATGAAGCGAAACAGTCTCAGGATCCACTTCTTTGTATTACTTTTTCAGGTTCTCCTGGGACTTTAAATCATCTTTGTGAGGAGCTTGGACTGTGTATTTCTTCAGAAGATCCACTTACTTCCAAGTTTCAATCTCCAACCCCTGTTAGTGGTTTCGATGACCTTCTTCAGTTGGTACTCCAATCTCCTTCCGTTGCTACACTTAAGCCACTGCAACCCTTATTTTATTCTCAAGGTCATCTCTTTGCTATCCTCAAGCAATTATTGTGGGTATGTATGTTCCTGGTTTAATTGTTTCAGGCTGTTAACCTTTTATGTAATATTCTGATTCATACCTTTTATTCATTTTAGGTAGCTAAACATATGTTTCTTTTGCAAGAGGATGCTGCAGGACTTCTAGTGAAGTGTCTAACTTAAGGAGCAAGTTTCTTTCTTCAATGAACATATAATTGACATCTCAACAGCGAGAGACGAAGCTATAACAGAAAAAGAAAAACTAGCTACCTCGCTTAGGGAAGCGGAAACTTCACTTAATAAAGAATGAAATGCCAGACATATTTCATATGATAAAGTGAAAACTTTAGAGATAAGGCTTGAGGTGGCCGGTATGAAGGAGGCCAAACTTATGGAGGAGAATGAATTTTTCAAGAAAACGTTGCGAAAGAAAAGAACTCCTTCGAACAAATCAACTGGCGTAATCAACGATGCGAAGGAAAAGGTGTCCCATTTCCTTGGCACGACTCTTGATACCATTATTGAGAGTTCCTACGAAAAAGCACTTTTTATAGCATATGCCGACAATATCCACAAATGCCCAGATTTGGACTTCCCTTCTCTCCCTCCAGCTTGGAATGAGAAATTTACGTTGAAATTTGAACATATGCTAGATAAAACGCAAGCACCTGAAAAGGAATCTTCCATGGAGGAGGAAGTGAAGTATCCCAAGAAGTTGCTATCCTTTGATGACCCTCCAGCGGAATAAAAACAGTTTTTGATGACGAGGAGGATGACGACGAAGGCAAGGATGATGACGGTTATAATGACGATGGTCATGACAATGATGATAATGATGACAATGATGGTGGTGATGGAAAGGTTCCTATTGGGTCACCAAATGAGAAAAATGGGTCGAGAAACGCTGACCTAGATTTGGTAGCTCTTGGTGAAGATGCTACTGAAATTCCCGATTCTTCCACTAAAGATTCCCCTTAGAAAGACAATACTCCTCAAAGCCACAAACCCAAAGGGAAGGAGTAGACTCCTTCATCTTCCATTCCGCTCTCTCAAGTATGGATTTATTTATTTAAATGTTTAAGTTCTCAAGCAGTTCTTAGTTAATACATTAATTATTTTAGTCAAGGAGAAAATCAAGATATCGCTATGAAGTTTTGCTTGAAAAGAAACAAATGGAAATAGATCGATTGAATAGAGAGTTGGATAGAGAACTAAAAGAGTATAATGAATTGCTTGAGAAATACAAGAATCTTGTAGCCAATGCATCAAAATTAAGATTTTTCAAAGTGAGGCAAGTTGCTCCATGGATGAAGAAGGCACGCCTTCATCGGGAGAGACTCTTAGCGAAGAATGCAGAGCTAGTGACCCTTTTTAGATGCTGATTGATGATAGGAAGGCGTTGGAAGAATTCCTCTACAAGGGTTACTCTAGGGGATATTCATTGATTTTTCCTATTTGGGTGACAACTACAGGGATTTACTTAGGCACTTTCATTGCATATACTTGGATGAACATGGGTTTGATCCTCATACCGGGTCATGCTGGAATCTCCCAAGAGTTACTTCTATCCCTCTTTCTTCTTGTTCTCTTCTCCCCCAAAAGCTCAAGTATAATAGGAAGAGATTTATTTATGAGCTGTATAAGAAATCAATCTTGCATGAACCTGAATGATTGTATAATTGTAATATATAACCAAAGTAGCTTATGAACTTTATCATTTTAGTATAGTTTTTTTCGTTAGTCTAATTTTAACATATCGTACAGATTAATGAAATAACAAGCAGTCCTATTCCCGTGAAACTCTTGAGTAAATTTGTCAAATTAAAGAAGGATTTTAAAGAAAAGTCCCTAATTCTCAAGGCATCGCAGTTAGCGATACACTATTTTCTTACAGACCTACAAGAAGTTTACATGTGGTTTCCTCACTTTCGCTTTGACTTCTTGGATGATGAAAACGATAAATTACTGAGTGAAATTTGAACGTATCACGCCAAACTGATATGTGGTCATGCTAGCTCTCCGGTTGGGGAATAGGACTATCATCGATTCTCTCCCATTAAAACCTCAGAAGGGATTAAAGCTTCTTTTGACTCTACTCTTACCTTATTCGTTGGGTTATTTAAAAATGCCAAAACAAACGATCAAAACTTTTAGAGTCAATTAAATGTTCGAAAATAACATTTTGATTTAATTCAAATTTCTTCCTCGTTTGTAAACCTTTGTTGTTACTAATAAAAGAACTTGTTTTTCATGTATTAATTCCTGTTTTACTTATTCTTAATAGGAAATCCAGTTAGTATGCATATGATCCTTTAGATGTTTTCTTGTGTGTCATTAAAATTAAAGATAAAGTACGAGCTGATATTGAAGAGTGATGCTCTTCGCAAGACGCTTCAGCTTCATGGTTTCCAAATAATCCGGAGGCACAAGAATAACATAGGAAATACTTCAATCTGAAACTGACCTTTAAAGGTCTAAAGGAACGAATCTCTAGCTTAAAAGAGGAGATTAAGGAGAAGAATAAAGGAATCTCAGAATTGAAAGAACAGATAGACACAGCCTTAGAATCCAGACCTTCAGTTGGGATTGACGCCGAAATGGCTAAATTATGTCAATGAATAAATGACCTCGAAGTGGAGTTAATGAAGAGTCAAGTACCTTGTCAATCCCTAGAATTCATCGTGAGTGAAGGCGATTCCAGTCCTCCTACTCCTACTCCTAGAAGGACAACAAGGTCTCAATCTTTTGCTAGTCAAGAATTTCCTATTTTTATTGAATCCACCTCCAAGTCTAAGTGATGATGTGATCTCCTAATGGAGTAGACAAGTTAAATGCGAATGCGAGCAATTTTTCAGTAATAAGTGGAACAAAAAAGTATCTCAACATCTTAATGAATATGAAAGCAAAGTTCAAAAGCTTGAGCACAAGAAACATAACGAAACGAGTTTTTGACCCTTGAGTGTTGACACTAATACATCCATAGTATTCGTGTGCCGAGCACCTAAGTGCCGAAAAGATGAATTGTTAGGGTGAAATAAAAAGAAAAAAAGAAATATAACAAGGGAGAAGGAACATAGTATCAGAATCTCATAGATTAACGATAACATATAATATCAAAGGAACAGTACAAAGGGTTACTCTAATAAAGAAATTTCGGAGTTACAAATCATAAATACCATCATCAGCCTGGACAGTTATAACAACCTATCCTCACAAATGCTGATATGTACAATATAGTAATTCAGCGGAAATAAGAATATTATGTTAGGAAATTGTCCAACTCATCTTCTCGAGCTTCAAAGAACATCAACGAAAACCTGTCTTTCTCAAACTACTCGAATGAGTAAACGAGGAATTTAGGGAAAACAAAAATCAAGCGTCAGGTATAAATCTGGTATGATAAACTTAAGAAATATATGACCAACATATAATAGTACTTTCGAGACTGCATGGAATGCTATAACAGTTATCCCCTCAATAGAACCACCATCTAACTGGTAAATAAGGTAATATGATATATAATGTCTAGGGTGTAGAATATAAATATTATAACATAGCTAAAATGGTTATATTGGTTACATTCAACAACAATTTGAGCGTACAATCAAAACCAATAAGGAACGTTCGCATAATGGATTTTCCATGGAGATCCCTTCGGCCAAGACGAAATCCAATCTCCATGCACAAGGTTCAGAAACCACCTTTCAAGCACCGTATATCTCTAGATAAAATATACCATAATGTAAATACAAGCGGCCCACGCCCGAAAATAAACATGAACCACGTGGAACCAATTATCATCAACTCCTCTGGCCAACAATCGATAAGTATCTCTAGATTTGGAGTTGACAACACCCTGACACGGATTAGCTAAACCCCAAGTTGTGCATCATACTCTGTCTTTAGCAATTTCCAATGTCGAGGTTACGTTCGACATCTTACACATGAGTCTTCATCACTCGAACAGAAAACGAATTCCAAATTGGACATTCACATCTCAAACAGTTTTCGAAACCGCACACTGATTCTCATATCTCAACAAATCTTGGAATCACACATGGATTCCCACCTCCTGAATAAATCATGAACAACTACATGTATTCGAGCATCTTAAACACATCTCGAATCTCCACATAGATTCCCTCATCTCAAACAGACCCACTTTCAAGAGATAGAACATGTACCTCAGCCATGAAGTGATTTCCGGTATGTAACACACTTACCGATCCCGGCCTCTCCAAGACTGAATCAACGAGTTTGGTCATTCAAATATAATGAGAGTGATCGCATTTGGAAACCAAGCCTCGTATATTTATCACGTTTCCGATATTTCCTCTCACACTATCCCTCGATCAAGAGTGGAGCCGGTAGGTTAGAGCTCTATTGTCCATATCCCTACACGAACATCATTCCTAATTCCCGCAGATAGACAAGTCTACTTCATCGGCTTTTAGTGCTAAATATGTGACTAAATGTTTTCCATAAATGAGTAAACATACAAAGCATGATCAAGCTATACAAAGCACGATCAAGTCACATAAACGACTTCTAATCCCCTTTCTATTTAATTAATCTTTTATTAGTTAAAATCTCTTTTATCAGTAAAACTTATTTTATCTAATAAAACTTTGTTTAGAAAACTATTCATTTGTATGCTTTTCAATACTTCAAAATGTATTCATATATTTATCTCAAATGGTATAAGTATATTCACAAATCATTAACAAAATTTCTTACTTAAAACCTTAGCTTTTTCTATACTTCAAAAAGTATAAATATACTTATCTCAAATGGTATAAGTATATTCACAATTCATTAACAAGATTTCTTACTTTAAAACTTTACTTTTCCTATACTTCAAAAAGTATTCATATACTTATCTCAAATGGTATAAGTATATTCACATATCATTAATAAGATTTCTTACTTTAAACCTTTTCTTTTTCTATCTTTTTCAAAAAGATTCCTTATTTATTATTTCCTTCAAAATATCCATTTTAAGGAACTAAGTATTTTTACAAATCCATTCAAAAGTTTTAGGACAAATGTTACTTAAACATTGTCAATGCAGACTCAAAACCATTTCAATTATGTTTATCTTTAGAATATTCTTTTAAAGATCTATTTATATTCATAAGTATAATAAAAAAGGATTAAAGACGAATGTTATTAACACATTGTCACAACAAACCAAAAACCAATTCACTTACTTGTATTATCTTTAAACATTCTTTTTAAAGATCTAAGTTTAATAATAAGTTAAGTTCGATAGTCGACTAATCGATTATCTAGTTAAAACAGTTGCTTATACAAATCAATGTTCGTATACTTAACTCATTTTCGACATTCCCGACTTGACTATTCCTTGTTCAAGAGGGTAAATGGTAGGTTTGAGCTCTATTACTCTATCCCTACTTGAAATCAATATTTAACTCACAGAAATAGGTAATCTTACTTTGTCGGCTTTTAGCATTAAGCAAAGTTAATTACCTTTTTGAACAAGTAAGTAAACATCATGATTAACACATTTTTTTTACATTTCTACTTATACCGTTCCTCATTCAAGAGTGAAGCCAGGTAAGTTAGAGCACTTGTTGCATCAAAGCCTTGCCTAGACACTTCATTCTTGAATCTCGCAAACAGATAAGTTTACTCATCGGCTTTTAATGTTAAGCATAGTCAATCACCTATGTCAAAACTTATATATATATATATATATATATAAAATAACACTTTAAAATACTTTTAAATAGGTTTTGAAATATCCATGTAAAATATTACTTGAAAATAACTAATTTAGAAGTTTGATTTAAAACATGTTTTATATTTGCCGCACTTTACTTCCAAAATTCGTAAATAATCATTAAAACTATATTTAAACTTTTATTCTTTTTGTCATACTCAAATACATTTTATAAGAACTTCCATAAAAATATCTTATAAAGAAAAGATTTTAAAGACCATTTAAATTATGAAAACTAGTCAAAACGTCGCATTTTAAGCACTTAAAACAATAAGCAACTTACTACAGCATTTGTAAATGCTGTTAAAAGTCTTTGTAAAAACAACATTGAAAAGTGCAATCTTTGCGACTAGTTTTAACCACTTAAACAAATGATTTAAGAGTTGAAATTTTTAGAGTAACTACTACCCTTAGGGTAATTAAAACTGTTGAAAGAAATCCCTAACAATATCTTCCCATTTATTTATAAAAATTCTCGAAAACAAGGGATTCGAAAGTGCACTTATAACAACTATTCTCGCTTCAAACACTTTCAAACTTACTTCAATTTAACATACAAGTTAAAAAACCATTTAAAAATCAAGTCCAGGCCATGCCACATGTTTAAGAGGGTAATAGAAGTGATGTTACACAATATAAAGTTATCATTTGCTTTCAAAAGCAAGAGGGGTCCAAAGTTTATAACTTAGTTAATGTCACTTTAAGTTTATACTTTGCACACGACGTATTTATACATAATATATACCTATAAGATTATGAGATAATTCACTTAGATATATGACAAACCCAAGCACAAAGCTATAACAACCAAAGAACCATCTCCTTCCATCACCACAAGCCTAAAGATCCAACCTTTAGCACTTCCTAACCAAAGCCACACCTCTCCTCCTCCTTTCATGCTCACAGCCCACTCCTAGATCCTCCTCTTCCACTAAGCTTCTCCCACTTCTTACTTTATAATCATGCTTTAATAATGTTCTAAGGTCTTTGGAAAAGTTTGGTTGTGGTTGGAGTTGATCTGAATAAGAATTGAGAAAGTTAGAGAGGAAGAGAAAGAGAAGGAAGCCATTAAAAGCTTAGTTTTTGCTTAGGAATTTTGTGATTATTCCCTAAGGGTATGCCATTCCTTATATAGGATCAAAATGGTGTTGAATAAGCTTGCATTCACCCCCCACCATGCATTGGAAGTCTTACGTCCCATCACTTCTCCTTTTTGTCAAAATTGCTTAAGTTTGAAGTATTTCCTTATTTGCTTAATTTCCTTTTTTGCTCATTATTCCTTTCATACCTAACTAGTTAAGCTTAGGAAGCTTCTTAAGAATTTTGCTAAAATGTGTATTCGTTTATAATTATGTTCTCAAGTGTAATTAAGTGTATGTAAAAGAAGTTTGAACAACTTTTGACGGGTAAAAAGCTGTTTATCGATAAACAAATTTTTGGTCACATTATCGGTATTTTTTCAAAGTACTTATTTTTGTAAACATTTTTCCAAAACATGTTTACCATCATTACTTACGATTTAAAAGGAGGTTAAAATGATTATTAAATCATTTTAATAACATTTAAATCCAAGATTCAAATATTTAAATAATTCAGACATTTAAATACGAAGTGACCGAAATTCTACGCCGTTACATTCTCCTCCACTTAGAATATTTCATCCTCGAAATTCCAATACGAACAACCAACACTACAACAAAAGAGGCATATTACAACGGTGGAACACAGTTGTAAAAGATATATTACAACGGTGGAACCACAGTCGTATTTTAAGAAATTGTAAAAGACTATCAATTTTTTACAACTGTGTTCTTTAGTTGCATATAACCATTGTGATATTGTATATTACAACTGTTTCTTACCCTTGCAAATAACCATTTTACAACTGTTGGTAACTCTTGTAGATATGTAACATTTCGTGTTGTAGCAGGTATGACAACTGCTGGATAACTGTTGTAGTTACTTACTACAACTGTTATTCACAGTTGCAAAAAATATGATTCACAGTAGATACATTTATGGAAAGCAACTGCTACCAACAATTGTAATTCATCTTCCGACAACTGCTATTAATCATAAATTTCACAACATAATTAAAACTGATATTTCACTAATAATAACTACAATCGTTAACATTACTTGAAAGAACACGAACCATTCACATTTAATAAAAGCTAAAACAATTCAATTTTACACCATTTTTGAGTTCATGATTCTATTACAGAACATAACCAAATCCATAACATACGTCAATATAAATACAAATACGTACTAATCAAAAGAGATCAATTCCCCATGCCAAGCAACAATCCTCCCAACCGCTTGTCCAATAGTACAAACGTATGAAGTAGGCCTATATGCATTAGCTTAAGAATCCAGTTGAGTGCAATCTAGTTGAGTGCTTAAGAATCCAGTTGAGTCCAATAGTACAGACGTATGATGCAATATGAATTAGCATATGAGTGCAATCTAGTTGAGTGCTTTCAAGCATAAGATCCTGCAATGTATACTCAGATGGTAACCGTATTATAATCAAGAGCTATTTATAACAGCAGTATTCATATAATTAAGCCGAAAGGATGTCAAAGAGGCAACTTGCATTGAACAAGAATATTAGTATACGTACCAATCAACAAAAACATGTACGGCTATTTGTCTAAATGTAAATCCTTTCAAAGCTTTTCCAAAATCTAAAAAAAACAGGAACAAAAATTCACCTGGCCAACATAGAGAGTGGAGACTGAATATACTGCATAGCATCATAAGTTGCCAACCCTGCCATCATGAATTTTGTGTTTTAGAAAATATACAGTTGATAATTGTGTGCAGTCCTAACCATTAATTTTTCCCGACCCATATATTAAATAGATGTATTGCCTAACCAAAAATCTTGCTTTGCTTGCCCTGTCACCGGCGCTGTTTTTTTAATGCAATGATTTGCATACTTTATGTTTATAGAAGCAGCATTATTTTAATGCCAAGGGTGAAATTCTACATTCATGTATTCAAAAATAAAACAAGTTCACTAGTTGACTATTGACCCAGTTATTCTTACAGCCTGAATTGATTGTATATAACCTATATTTTTTTTTTTCAAATCATCGTTTTATTAATTAATATATACATATTATAAGCTGCTACCGTCTAATCCATGAAGCAACTTATTCACCCAAAACATTGAGGTTTCAATGAGAAGTGCATGAATAGGGCAGTAAATATCTTTGCGAATCACCTCAAATATGTGTTACCGGGCATATTTCCTCTACTAAATAAAAGGAGAATTATCATAACATGGATTTTCTCCATACGAATTACTGTTTCAATCTATGACATTAACTTGAGATGAATTGTATCAATAAGCAACATACCTAGAAGGCCAGTATAGCAAGAAAGTGGAACATCTGTGTATTTGATCTTGAATATAGTTTCAGAGGAAGTTATAATGCTATACTCTTCCCATCCAGTCACTCCCCATACATAATCGCCAACCTTGAAATCTGGATGTGCCGAATCGACCACTTTGCCAACAGCAAAACCGTTTATGGGCTGCGTGTAATAACATCAAATTAACTCGTTAGTGCAAACTGTACAAGCACTCGACAGGAAATAATGAATACACAAAATTGAGGAAATGAAATGTAGAAAGAAAAGATAAAAACAGAGTCCAAATCCTGGAGATTGTTTCTTTCTTTACAAATCAGATACTATGAAATTTTCTATAAACATGCATGCTCTATTACAACAAATTAACAACTTATTTTTATGAATAAACCGATACCTTTCGTCAAATCAGATTGTTTCTTTCTTTACTCCTAAACCGATACCATTTGTCAAAATGCTTTTTATGAATATTCATGCATTCTCTATTACAACATGCAATGTAACGCACTGCCTTCAAAAGCGCACTGCCTCTAAAGGCGGTGCAAATTGCAGCACTGCCTTGAAATGGCAGTGCACGCACTGCCTTTTAAAAAGCAGTGCAAAATACATTTGCACTGCCTTCAAAGGCAGTGCAAGCACACTGCCTGTTCAGGCAGTGCACACATGCACTGTCTGTAACACGCAGTGCCGCATGATGCTGCTGCACGTGCACGGAAATGTCTGTAACAGCAAGAGTAGATGCTTTGTTTTGACCTCTTACCCTATGAAACCATTCTCTTCAGTGCATGTTTCCAACTTTTGATATGGTCGATATTCCTTTTCCAATATGTTCATCGCTTAGCGAATGAAACTTTGAATTATAACGCTCTCTCAGTAGTCGTTTTAAAGGGGACATGATTCCACATCCCCATGATTCCACTACTGGTTGCTTCGTGATTTGTTCAAAGAGAAATTTTGAAGTGAAGGAAACATTGTTTGCTATCACCTAACCGTATTTCATCTCGCAATAAAAAATAAAGGTAATACAAATGATAAAACTGCATTATAATCTTGAATGCGCCCTGCCCATATTTATTTATCAATTCTAAAAAGAATTTACCACTTGCATTGCTTGATCAGACAATTGAGACAAGTACCATGTCAATCTCTAGTTTTGATAAATTAATCCCCGGGATCATCTCAAGAATATGCGTACAACACTTAAGCAATGTAATGAAGCATGACCAAAGCAAAGCCTTTTGATTTTTATACTTATATATATTTATTTAGATTTGTTTATTCAAATTGGATCTTAATTTTCCACTGTGACCTGCTACTTGATACATTAAATTGAATATTATTATGCGGTTCACTATTCACTGAAAACTAAAGTACATTCACATATCCATACATGAAAGTTCATTGAACTGTACAGTTCTTTCATTCATTTTTTTTCTACATGCCATTGTAGATTGCATCAACCAAGAAACAAGATAAACAATCTTCATGCCCTATAAATCATCATGAAGATCATACATGTAGATAATGTGTGCCTTTAGCTGTTCTCGGAGCAATAAACATATGTTTTGGCAATAGGAAACACCCTTATAGTTATTTGTGACATCATATTTATTGTTGAACTACCTTCAAAATGCAGTTAGATCTAATAATTCTGAGGTATGTTTTGTTTAGCTTTTTTTTTCAGGTAAATGGTCAACCATTCATTTATTTTAATTGCCAAAATTTTCAGAAATAACATTTGTATAAGTTTATGAATTCTTGAGAAACTACTGTATAGGATAAATATGTTTATGTGGTTCAAATGTTAAATGCCATTTTTCAGTGGTGGTGGGTGAACTCCTAATGCTGATATCAATTTGACTAATGCCTTTCATCAAAAAAAGATTAGTTGACAACATAAATTTGTGGATTTATCATACCTTCACCACCATGCTGAATCCAATGAGAAGCTCGCGCATCCAAGTCCCTCACTCCGATTTCGCATGTACAACTCCCTCAGATCTAAGCGATTTCTACAATCGAGTTGGGTCTGTGCAATGAGACAGGAAGGCTCATGTAGAGATTTGGGTGGATCTGGCGATGGAGATCAAGCTTGAGACCGAGAAGACCGGGTGCAATGGCCAATTGGGAAGAAAGGTTGAATTAGGGTTTTTGAAAAGGGAGGGCTATTGGTAGAATGTGGACGCGCGAAGGATAAATGTTTTTTGGGAGGAAGGCGGAAATAAGGGCATGTAGGGGAAAATTTTAGTTTGGAACCAAAAATATTTCGATTAGAGCCAAAATATTTGCATTAGTGGAGCCAAAATTTTCATATTGTAGGGAAAAAGAACATGTATATGTTAAAGAAGGTATTATATAAAAAATCTCTAAATGCATATGGAAGTAATAATTTTCAGCGTGATGTTTAAATCTTTCGAATTTCAAAATTTTAATTGCTAAATATAATTATAAAGTATAATTATCAAATATTAAGGAATAAATATTAAGTAATAAATGTAGGATCGTTTTTCACCCTAGAGGAGGGGGAGAGGCGAATAGGATCTACTAAAAAATAATGTGGAAATAATACTTTATAATTATTAGTCTTAATTATTAATACTTTATAATTATTTAATAATAATTGTTAATTATTAAATAATTAATATTAATTATTATTAAATAATACTTAATTATTAAAAGTAATTATTTAATAGTTATTAAATATTAAAAATTCATCTTAATTATCACTTATTATTTCTTAATTATTTAATAATAATTATAAAATATCAATTATTAAATAATCAATATCAATTATTAAATATTAATTATTAATTATCATATTAATTATTTAATAATCATGACAAATTATTAATTATTAGTTATTAATTATTAATTATTTAACATTAATTATTTAATAGTAATCATTAATTATTAAACAAATTAATTATCAATTATGAATTTGATTATTAGTTATTAATTAAACTTTTTTATTTATTATTTATTGATTATTATATTAATTATTATTTATTGAAATTATTTATTAATATTAATTATAAATAGTAATTATTTCATATTTCAAACAATTATTAATTGTTACTATTTAATAGTAATTATTATTTATTATTAAAAAATTTATTACTTATTAATTATCAAAAGTTAATTACTAAATATTAATTTATTAATTATCAAAAGTTAATTACTAAATATTAAATATTACTTCTTAATTTTTATTTCTTAATATTAATTTTAATTATTATGTCTTAATTATTAATTATTAATATTCGTTATTCGTTATTAAAATTTATTCATATTTATTAATTATTAATTATTTAATGATAATTATTATTTGTTATTCATTAATTATTAATTAGTGATTATTAATATTAATTATTTCATATTTTCAAATTAATTATTAATTACTATTATTTAATAGTAATTATTAATTATTACTAATTTTTTATTAATTATTTGATTATTAATTATAGGTATTATTAGTTAATTATAACTATTAATTAATTATTACATGCAAAGGAAAAAGGTTGTAACATGCATTTATTACAACTGATAAAAAAGAAGAGTTATTAAAGTTAGACATCTATTACAATTGGCAAACGAAAAAGGTTGTAATAGGCATCCATTACAACTTGCAAAATAAAAAAGTTATGAATAATAGGTATATATTACAACTGGCAAAAAAGGAAGGTTGTAATAGGCATCTATTACAACTGGCAAAATAAAAGAGTTGTTGAAAATAAGTTTATTACAATTTTCTGAAAAAAAAAGAGTTGTAAAAAATGTTTATTACAATTGGCATTTCAAGACAGTTGTAAAAATACAGTTGTAATAGGGTCCTTTTGTTGTAGTGCAAAAAAACAATCACATAACAATACTTAATGGTATTCCATTACTAGAAAACAAAACTTATGGTTTGCTTCCTCTTATCGCATAAGGACGATAAGCAATCTACTAAGTGTACCTTACGCTTAAAAGCCACAGGTTATTACTTAGTCGTAATTCGTGCTACCTCATAACAAATCTAAGAGTCATCACCTAAACTCCCCATAAGCCAACAATACATAGTATAAAAACATACTAAATCCCATATGATGTACGTGGATCATCCGTATGCAATATCAAATCCGATCACTTACTCGATCAGATAAATTTCACTTCCCAACTAGTATAGATCACTTGACCTCTCTAGTGCGGACTCCGATCAGGTTTCTTGATTAGAAACCTTTGTTCTCCTTATATAACCATATACTATGATAGAAAACTTTGGGATCATATCAACACTCTGTACCAAATGCTCGCCGTCAAGAACCAAGGGAGAAATCCTTGTTCGGATCGGAGTAAAGCACCTCAAAATTACTTACTCGAATACTAGATCAAGAACAGTCATGCGAATAAAACGATCTACGTACAACTTCCGTACTTATCTTATTGGTTTCTCAACTACCAATATCTTTTATCACATTCTTTTACACTGATGGTATATCTCAATAATACTAAAATCATATATGAATCATTTTATAAAACATAACTTCAAGTTTATAAACATTTTACAACTTAAGTTCATAATCGTATAATACTCTACTACATCCTAAGAGTATATACAAAAACATCAAATTTTGTAACAAATATGTTTAACAAATTTAGAACTTGTTTTAACTTACTACCTTCTCAATTCAAGTGTTATACAAAATCAACTGTTATATTTTCATAGAACACTTTATTTTCAAGTTCTATACGGTTCGGATGTTTTCGACCGTCTAAAATAATCGAAAATTCCATTTCATTTTAACAAACGAAAACCACCAAACAACATATCATAACAAGATTCACATATCATACAATGCTAATGCATAGACTACATGCATCCATAAAATAGTTTAACAAATTTCAATAATTTATTAAACACACTTACCCAAAAAGAGAAAAACCTGAAAGTTCCAGTATTTATTCTGGGCTATGCTACTACCACTCGGACACCCTACATATAAAACTTTTCTACAAAAAGAGATTCATATCAAATTTATTTCAAAAGAAAAACTTTAGAACCAAACACCAGGTTTTATTTCAAATCATTTTGAAATAATTATATATACGTATGTCTTTTGTGTATCAAATCTTACTTTGGGATTAAATCAAAATCTATTTTATGAAAACAACTTTGTAGCAGCCAATACTTATAAGTCCGAAAATGAACACCGATGATGTTGAAGTCATCACCATAATTATTTTCAAGCAATTGGAATGAGTTCAGTACATCCGATCCATGCCTTTTGGACTTAACCAAAATCGTTTCCAAAATGGTATCAAATACTTCATAAATATTACTAAGTGCCATAATCTCAATTTCCTAAACCAATTTCCTAAATATATACTGTCAATAATACTACTACTATTTTTTTCAAAATCTTGAAAAACATTTTCAAAGACACCGGGATTTAAGTTCTCAAAATATCTTTTAAATCCTTTTTTTATAAACCAAGTTTTATAAACCATACTTATATTAAATCACTTTCTTATATAAATTCTTTTCAGACATGTTTATTCCCAAAATATCGTATCTTTCTCATATTAAAATAAACATCTCTAACTAAATTATACTTTCACAAAAGTTAACTTTTAATCCAACATTATCACCGAACGCCTTATAGTCAAACCATGAAACTAAATTCACAAGGTGTTCGTTTTAGTGTATCTACAATTACTATCTACCCAATCCATGCAATATAAGGTAAAACTGCTCATAAACTGTTCGAGCACAAATCAACAATCAACAAATGATAGTTAATGCCCATAAAATAGTCAAGCATAACTATTAATCAACGAGGGTAATAGATATGTTAGTTCCTGAGATGATGGTTTTGATGACAACAACCTTAGGACTTGTTATAATATATATATATATACTAATATTCTTGTCTAAGATATATATGTATATGCATGATATATATGCAGGTACTGAGAATGAAGATTGTATAGTATAGAGATTCAAGACTGACGAATTCAAGATTGAAGAAACCAAGACTGAAGACTCATGAGTATCAAGAGTTCAAGATATCAAGATAAGTAATAGAGTCTAGATTTATGTTAAAACTTCATAATAGCACTAAAATCTTTATTCGGATTTCAATTATGGAATAGAATCCACCTTCTCGCTTTAATTGTAGGATGGAACCCACAACCTCTTTAATGGAATGGAACCCACGACCTTCTCTAGTGGAATGGAATCCACGAAATTTTCAAAATGATTTATTTTAACTATATTTTCAAAAACTATATTTTTAAATGTTATCTCTCTCGGTTTAAATATTTTAGCCTTAAACTATTCTTACCATCTTTTATATTTTGATTTATAAATTATCTCTTGTTTTTAAACTATCTCCTGGTTTTAATATTATAGATTTAAATTTCAAAAATATATTCTATACTTAGTTTTTTAATATTACTTTTATATTATAGATTATATATTTTTAAGATTACTTTTTAAATCTCTTTTAGAAGTTTAAACTATATTCAAAATGGTTTATAAACTTCAGAAATTGTTTTGACAAGTTTTAGAAAGAAAATCTCTTTAAAAAAAATCAATTTTCAAAATTTACTAGGGCATGTCGACATATCCCATCCCCCCAGGTCGACATGGTGACCGTATATATTCAAATTTCAAATTTTCAAAAGAAGTATCTATTCGTCATAACCTTTCACGAATGGACACGACTGTAGTTCTTCTATAAATACCAGTTGTTTTCAAATAATTTTAAGTTAGTGTTTCTTCATTTCTTAACTCCTTCTTCTCCACTTAATTATTCTCTTATATTTTAACAAAACTCTACCGAAATTCTAAGTGAATCAAACTTGATTGTCTCTAGTTTGATTCTCTGCCACTCTCTCTCAAAGATCTCAGTGCTATTCAGAGTTATAGGATCATTTGTAATCAAAGAAGTGTATCGAGTCTCTTTATCTATCAAAGTGATATTGGAAACGGTGTGATTGTGGCTTGTAAATCAATTGGGTATGATTGTAGCCCGTAAATCAATTAAGTGATCTTGTAGCCTGGTTAAATCAAGAGAGTTTGTCCTGGACTCAAAGACAGGAGGTGTATCTCGTGGCCTTGAAATCGAGGTTGTAATATCAACATTATATTTGAAAAGAAATCTACACAATAAATTGTGTGGGACTGGATGTAGGGTAACTCCAAACCAGTATAAAATTCCGGTGTTTTCTTTCCTTTACTGCTTTTATTTACTATTTGCATATGTGTTTGATTCTGTGTTTGTGAATTACATCTGTTTGGATCTAGTTTGGAAAGATTTCAAAAAGATTTATAAAATTAATTAAACACTATTCACCCCACTCTAGTGTTAATTCTGCTTAAGATCCATAATCCGCATTTCCAACAAGATATACATCATTAGCCCCTACATTAATTGAACTATACTTTGACAATTCACTTATATAAGTTACCTTATATAAGATCTTTAGTTTTCGTAGTTATAATTACCTTTAAGGTATTCATTTATAACAAATACAAATATCTCTCATATATATAATACACTCAACTCATGCTAGGGCATTCCATTACCCTATCTCTTAATGAGTCATACCTACCAAAGCCAAGGTTCTCGCTTAATCTCCGGCTCTGATACCACATGTAATGATACGACTTTTTGACTCTCGAATGTCGGCACTAATACATCCACGGTATTCGTGTGTCGAGCACACAAGTGCCAGAAAGTTAAATTGTTAGGATGAAATAAAAAGAAAAAAGAAATAGAATAAGGAAGAAGGAACACAATATCAGAATCTCACAGCGAAACGATAACATATAGTATCAAAGGAACAATACAAAGTGTTACTTCGATACAGAAATTTCAGAGTTACAAAACCTAAGTACCATCATCGGCCAGGACAGTTATAACAAGTTGTCCTCACAAATGCTGATATGTACAATATAGCAATGCACTGGAAATAAGAATACTACGGTAGGAAATCATCCAACTCGTCATCTCGAGCTTCAAATAACATCAACGGAAACCAGTCTTTCTCAAACTACTCGAAAGAATACGGGAGAAAATTAGAGAAAACAAAAATCAAGTGTCAGACATAAGTCTGGTACGAGAAACCTAAGAAATATACGGCCAACATGTGCCATTACTTTCAAGTCCGCATGGAATGCCATAACGGTTATCCCCACAAAAGAACCATCATCTAATAGGTACATAAGGTGATATGATAGATAATTTCTAGGTTGTAGAATATAAATATTATAACATAGTTGGAATAGTTACATTGATTACATTCAACAACATATTTGAGGGTACAATCTAAACCAATAAGGAACGTTCGCATAATGGATTTTCCATGGAGATCCCCTCGGTTAAGCCTAAATCCAATCTCCATGCACAAGGATCAGAAAGCACTTTCCAAGCATTGTATATCTCTTGATAAAATACACCATAAAATAAACACAAGTAGCTCACGTCCGAATATAAACATGAATCACGTGGAACCAAATATCACCAACTCCTCCGGCCAACAATCGATAAGTATCTCTAGATTTCGAATTGACAACACCCTAACGTGGGTCAGCTAAACCCCAGATTATGCAACATACTCTATCTTTAGAAATTTCAAATGTCGAGGTTACGTTCGGCATCTTACACACGAGTCTTTAAAACTCGAACAGAACACGAATCCCAAATTGGATCCTCACATCTTGAATAGATCTCGAAACCACACATGGATTCCCATATTTTAATAGATATCGAAATCACACATGGATTCCCACCTCTTTAATAGATCACAAACAACTACATGTGTTAGAGCATCTTAAACAGATCTCGAATCTCCACATAAATTCCCGCATCTCAAACAGACCCACTTCTAAGAGATAAAAGACATATCTCCGCCTTGAAGTTGTTTTCGGTAAGTAAAACACTTGTCGATTGTGCTCACTCCAAGATTAAATCGACGAATTTGGTCATTCAATGATAATGAGAGCAATCGCATATGGAAACCAAGACTCGTATACTTATCACGTTTTTAATATTTTCCTCTCACGTTATCCCTCGATCAAGAGTGAAGCCGATAGGTGAGAGCTCTATTTCTCAGATCCCTACACGAACATCAGTCTTAATTCCCACAGATAGACAAGCTTGCTTCATCAGCTTTTAGTGCTAAGTATACGATTAAATGTTTTCCATAAAAAAGTAAACATACGAAGCACGATCAAGTCAAAGCAAGATCAAGTCACATAAGCGACTTCGAATCCCCTTTCTTTTTAATTAATTTTTTATTAGTTAAAACCTCTTTAGTAAACTTCTTTTATCTAATAAAACTTTGTTTATCAAATTATTCATTTTTACTCTTTTCAATACTTCAAAATGTATTCATATACTTATCTCAAATGGTATAAGTATATTCACAAATTATTAAAAAGATTTCTTGCTTAAAACCTTTTCTTTTCTATACTTTAAAAGGTATTCGGATACTTATCTCAAATGTTATAAATATATTCACAAATCCTTAATAAGATTTCTTACTTTAAACCTTTACTTTTCCTATACTTCAAAAAGTATCTATATACTTATCTCAAATGGTACAATCATATTCACAAATCATTAACAAGATTTCTTACTTTAAACCTTTTCTATTTCTACCTTTTTCAAAAAGATTCCTTACTTATAATTTCCTTCAAAATATTCGTTTTAGGTATCTAAGTACTTTCACAAATCCATTCAAAAAGTTTAAGACTAATTTTACTTAAACAGTGTCACTACAAATCCAAAACCATTTCACTTATATTTATCTTTAAAATATTCTTTTAAAGATCTATTTACATTCATAAATATAATAAAAAAGGGTTAAAGATAAATGTTATTAACATATTATCACAACAAACCCAAAACCATTTCACTTACGTGTATTATCTTTAAAACATTCTTTTTAACAATCTAAGTTTAATAGTAAGTTAAGTTCGCTAGTCGATTAATCGATTATCTAGTTAAAACAGTTGCATATACAAATCAATGTTTATATACTTAACTCATTTCCGACATTCCCAGCTTAACTATTCCTCGTTCAAGAGGCAAACTGGTAGGTTAGAGCTCTATTGCTCCGTCCCTACTCGACATCAATCTTTAACTCTCAGAAATAGATAAGCCTGCTTCGTCAGCTTTTAGCGTTAAGCAAAGTTAATTACCTTTTCAAACAAGTAAGTAAACAACAAGATTAACATGTTTTCGACATTTGAACTTACGTCGTTCTTCATTCAAGAGTGAAGCTAGGTAAGTTAGAGTATTGGTTACATCAAAGGCTTGCCTAAACACTTCATTCTTGAATCTCACAAATAGATAAGTTTACTCGTCGGCTTTTAGTGTTCAGCCTAGTCAATCACCTTTGTCAAAACATATATATATATATATAATAATACTTTGAAAATACTTTTAAATAGGTTTTAAATATCTATGTAAAAAATTACTTGAAAATAACTAATTTAGAAGTTTGATTTAAAACAAGTTTTACATTTTGCAGCGCTTTACTTTCAGACTTCATAAATAATCATTAAAACTATTTTTAAACTTCTATTCTTTTTTTTCATACTCGGATACATTTTATAAGAACTTCCATAAAAATATTTTATAAAGAAAAGAATATAGAAACCATTTAAATAACAACAACCTAGTCAAAACTTTGCATTTTAAACACTTAAAACAATAAGCGACTTAGTATAGCATTGTAATTGAAGTTAGAAGTCCTTGTTAAAACTACATTGAAAAGCACAATCTTTATAACTAATTTTAACCACTTACACAAATGATTTAAGACTTAAAATATTTATAGTAAGTACTACCCTTAGGGTACTTAAAAACTATAGAAAGAAATCCCTAAGAATATCTCTCCCATTTATTTATAAAAATTCCCGAAAACAAGGAATTCATAAGCGGACTTATAATGACTATTCTCATTTTAAACACTTTCAAACTTACTTCAGTTTAACGCACAAGTTAAATAACCATTTAAACATCAAGTCAAGGCTATGCCACATGTTTAATAGGGTCCAAAGTTTATAACCTTACCTAGTTAATGTCACTTTAACTTTATACTTTGCACACAACATATATATACACAATATATACTTTTAAGATAGTGAGATAACTCACTTAGATCCATGGTAAACCCAAGCACAAAGTTGAACCATCTCCTTCATCACCATTAGCCTAAAGATCTGACCTTTAACATTTCCAAACCAAAGCCACACCTCTCCTCCTCCTTCCTTGGTCACGACTCCCTCCTAGATCCTCCTCTTCCTCTCACCTTCTCCCACTTCTTACTTGCTAATCCTGCTCTAATGATGTTCTAAGTTCTTTGGGAAAGTTTGGTTGTGGTTGAAGTTGATTTGAGAAAGTTAGAGAGGAAGAGAAGGAGAATTAAGCCATTAAAAGCTTATTTTTTGATTAGCAATTTCGTGATTATTTTCTAAGGGTATGCACATCCTTATATAGGATCAAAATGGTGTTCAATAAGCTTGCATTCACCGCCCACCATGCCATGGAAGCCTTACCTCCCATCACTTCTCCTTTATGTAAAAATTGGTTAAGTTGGAAGTATTTCTTTATTTTCTCAATTTCCTTTTTTGCTTATTATTCCTTTCATACCTCACTAGTTAAGCTTAGGAAGCTTCTTAAGGATTTTGTTTTCTAATTAATGTTCTTTAGAGTAAATAAGTGTGTGTAAAAAAAGTTTGAACAATCTTTGACGAGTAAAAAGCTGTTTATCGATTAACCGATTTCCGGTCACATTATCGATATTTTTGAAAAGTACTTATGTTTGTAAAAAAAATTCCAAAACAATTTTACCTTCATTACTTATTATTTAAAAGAAGGTTAAAAAGCTTATTAAACCATTTTAATAACATTTAAATCCAAGATTCAAATATTTAAATAATTCAGATATTTAAATAAGAAGTGTCCAAAATTCCGGGTCGTTACATGAAATATACTCTTAAACAAAAGATTGAAGAGTTAAAAGAATGGTCAAACTTTGAGAGGAGCTAACAAGGCTCTCCAACATGCTTTGAAAATTGAAATTGATTCAGTTGATGATGTAGATATTATTCGAAGGAAGAAAAAAAATCCAAAGAGCTCTTGGACGTAGCCTTTCACCATATTACTGATCCTTTGACTGCCAAGGATTTGAACAAGACATCACAGAGCCTCAAACTTTGACAAAGATTTGCTTTAAAAAGATTCTTCTTTTGTCTGATTTATGTACCTGTAACTTTGTGTATAATGTATTAGATCGTAAATGAATTTGTATTTGCATGAATGTTACCTCGGATGTAAGGTATGTAGCCTTAAATCGAATATTGGTTCTTGCTTGACGATCAATATCGTGCCTTCCTATATTTTGAGCTTTTAATGGATATTTTGCTCTTTAATAAAATTAAGACCCTTGCTAATTGAGCTTTTAGAACTTGATATACAAATTTGCCTTTCTATTTATAAATTTCCTACCGCTTGTTTAGTAACGAAGATTCCTGTTAAATGAATTCAAATCTGAATTGAGTGTTGATTTAGCGAAGCTCCATCATCATAAAATCCTTCTAATAATAATTTGAATAGAAGCCTAGAGAACCATTTTGGTTATAGAGCGTAGAGAAAACCAGAAAAATCATCTGGTATTAATAAGAGAAGACCAGAAAACTCGTCTGGCAATAGTAATGGAAGACCAAAATACCTGTCTGACAATAGTAATAAAAGACTAGAACACATGTCCGGCAATAGTAATGAAAGACCAGAACACCTGTCTGGATATAGTTCCCGACTTTTGACGACTCGTATTTTGGTAGATCTTCCTCTAGAAGATTGCTTTTGTTTCAAGGTGCTAATTGACTTACTCTGATAGATCTTCCTCTATAAGAAAGCCTTAAGCTTTCTTTTGAATTGAATTAAATTTGATTGATCTTCCTCTAGAAGACTATTTTTGATCCATTCTTTTCGATAGTGTGCAGCTGATTCGATTGCCTTTTGCCACCACTATAGGTGAGGATCTCAACTTGAACCCCTTATCACCGTTTAAGTGATGATTTAGGTTTGTTGTACGGTGCGTTTGGCTAGCTTTCTTTTGGCTGAACCGTAGACTTACCTGACCTTCCTCTAGAGGCACTTTAGTAAGGCCGTGGAGATAGTACTTAAGGCTTGTCCGACGCTTTAGACAGGCCAAAGGCTTACCCGTCCTCCCTCTAGGAGACGCTTCAATAAGGCCTTTAATGATGGCACTGAATGCTAGTTCGGTGCTTTGGATAAGCCAAAGGCTTACCCATCCTACCTTTAGGAGGCACTTCAACCAGGCCGCATAGACATGGATTGAAGGCTTGCAGATGCTCCGGTTAGGCATTTTAAGATGGAACCAAAGGCTTACTCTGGCCTCCCTCTAGGAGGTTTTTTGACCATGCCATCTTGGCGGGGACAAAGGCTTTAGCCCCTTACTATCATCTTAGGCAGTGGTTTAGGCTTTCCATTCTTTTAAGAGAGTTTCACTCCTCAACCATGTAGATATGCTTATTTTGTTATGAAAATCTTTCTTTATTATTGACTTATTCAATACCTTTGTACAAATTCATCAAGCATTCGTTGCCCTAAGAGAATGTTCATTATTCCCTCCAAGCTTCGATAGTGATTGGCATCATGGACGTTAGAGCGATGGTAATGATAATATAATCCTTTGAGATTCCTTTCATTCTTTGGCCGCTTCTTTTGCAAAGGCCAATAGTTGAGTTTGTCTTTAGTAAGGAAGTAGATATTCTCATAGGAAGTAGTAAGGGTGTAGTTCTTGGAAAGTCATGACCTTTGGAGGATGGTCCTTTTGATTGGTATTTAATTCCTCTATTGCTTGAGATGGATTCCTCATCTTTGATGACTAGTTTCCTTTTTTAAGGAGCCTCATGTTCACTAGTTTATAGGACCGATTAAGCAAACTCCTCCATTTTCTAGTGAACTGGTCAAAGTCCCTTTCTACTTCCTTTTCTAAAATGGTCCTCTTGGCGTTGAGTTGAATCTCTTTCCTCATTTTCAAGAAGATGCAATCCTTTTTGTATTGCCTACCCAGGATAAAGATCGATGTTGGCCCCACATGAAAAGGGATTCAGACTCCATTTTTCTAGATTGTATGGAGCCACTTATCTTTTCTTCCCTTCCATAACTTGTAATGCTACAAGTCTTAGCACTTGTTCTTCATGAAGCCGGGGATCATTAGTAATTTGGTAAGTCGGCCTAGTTATTTGAGGCTCGATGGATCCTTGCTTGGAGACTCTGACACGATTAATTGGCATGATTAAGCAAAACTTAGTTAATGCGATTAATGGGTATTAAGGATCAAAGGAAGGTTAGCTTGGAATGGGATATGATTGGTTGGGGAAAGTTCTTTAAGCCCTAAATATGCAAATTAGGGTAGTTCCACTTAGGGTTGCAACGAAGACAAAGGGTCGGACCCTTCTTCTAGCGCCAAAATGTTAACGAATTTCTTCGTTTATCCCAAAAAATGCGAGGGAGTGAACCTTGGAAAATGATGGAATTGGAGAGCCTAAATTTAACCTTAACTTGTGCTGGCACAAGGCGACACTTGGTTGAGTTAAGGCTTAAAAGGAGTGAGCGAGCAAGCTTAAGTCCATGGTTCAGTCATATGCAAAGTCATGTAGGATCATATGCTTATAAAATAAATTCATATAGTCAATTGTATGCAAAGATAGAAATCAAGAATATGAGTACTTTTAAAATTCGAAGTAATCCTTGATTAACAAATCATATATGCTTTGAAACTCGAAAGTAAGTCATAATTCGAGAAATTTTGTTTTTATTCAATATAATGTCGAAGCTACAAGGTCCAATAGTCCAATGGTTCAAGTGCTACAATTGGCTATGAATCCCCATATCAATTTAGGGTTATAAAGTTTAAATTGTAAGAAGAGAGATAAGAATGATTCGCCCCTTCCATTGCTTCCCTATGTTCATATTTATAAGGGAGAAAAATGCGGCATGACGCATGGCTTCTGTATGCTTGGTCTCAGCTGTTTCAATGCTACATGATGCTAACTTCACCTAACTACATCCTTTGTCATTTTTAGGTGTAGGGTAGGGCTTCGGTGTCGTCTCATAAGTGACGGTGGACGGCATTAATGACTCTCGGCATTGATGGCTTCTGTTGTGATGATCGGCGCTTTCCGTTGGTTGATATCAGTATCGAATTGAAGTGGTGTTTGGCATGGCGCGACAGTGATCTGGGGCGGCATCAATATGGAGCAGCTTGGATTAGTATAACACTAGTCTTGATAACTTCTATGGATATTGATGGCTTTCGACGTCAATACCGCACGTATAGATGTGCGGCTCCCCTATGTGTTGATGAAATGTACTATCAACAAGAGGCGACATTGACTATTAGCGACGTCAATGATGGACAACATTGATTAGCTTGGTATTATCTGAAAGACAACATTAAAGAGAGGCGGTATTGGAATAGAAGCAACATCAAAGAGAAGTGAGATCATTACTTTATGGCTTTGGTTGCAGGTAGTATCAGTGATGAGCGATGTCGATTAGGTGCGACATCGATGAGTTGCGACTTTCATCTTATTTTCATAAGTGAAAGCTGGCATTGATAAGACATTGCATCAATGAGATGTAATATAGATGGGAGGCGGCATCAAGGAGAAGCGGTATCAGCAACATGCATTATTAATCATATGCGGTATTGAACGATATTGATAAATCACGGCATTACTTTCATCTTGAAAGGCGATGTCATATTCATGTCTCATGTCGCATATCTTTTAGGTTAATAATGGTGATAACAATTCCTCCATCTATGCGCCCCTAAGTGGTCCACCAATTGGTCACGTAATTCAAAATGTGCAAAATGATTTTCAATATGCTGCACCGTTGAAACATATTCCTTCGTCGAGTTAATGTTTTTTTAAATCTAGTATATGAACCCTTAAACATGTCTGGGTAATTAGTTTTTTTGGTTCTTATACCCACCTCTTTTAGCCTCCACAATCATGTTATGAATTATGATACATGTGTACACAATCTCAGAAAGAATTCTTGCATCATGAAATCAGACAGGGTTTCATAAAATCTGAAATCTTACTTGCAAAACACCGAATGTACGTTCAATGTCCTTTCTGTAGTTTTCCAATTTCTTAGTGAAATACTTGTTCTTATCGTTGCTTGGGACCCTATACCCTTGCATTAAGGTTCTCCACTTTGGATATATGCCATCCACAAGGTAGTATCTCATTCGATGCACAACATTATCAATTTTGTATTCAACTTCCGTTGACAGTCCGCTAGAAAGTTCCGAAAACAAGTATGATTGCTTTTAAACATTTATATCATTTAACGAACCCGGTACTCCAAAAAAGGCTTGCCAAATCAATAAATCATCAGATGTTATGAGAGGCATGAGAAGTTCATAGGATTCCAAATGGAAAATCAGACTTGGACTCCCCATGAGTATTTAGTGTTGATTAAAGCTTATATACAGGCTGATCAAAGACACATGGAAGAGGAGGTCGATGAGATTTTTTGATCATCATCAATGAAGCTTACAATAACCATCCAGAATGTGGGATAAGAAGACAAAACTTGTATATTAGAAGTATGTATATTATGTTTACTAGAGCATGTTGATGGTACCAGAAAAGTATAGCTGAAGTGGAACGAGAAAATGTGTTTCAAATGTCTAAATCAACTTTTGGCTCTTTGTATTTTTTGGATCATCAGACAACCTTTGTTAGTCATGTGGCGTACGATCCATGGGTTGTTTATATTAGACAGTTTGAGTGATTTCTATATGTCTTTAGGTGTTGTATTTGTTCTTCGTATGTTATGTGTTCCTATGTAACAGTTTCATGTATCTCTATGAGTTGTACTTGTTTCCTATGTCATTGTTCAATAGGTTGTATTTGTTCTATGTATTTCTAAGTGTATCTTATGGGTTGTACTATGCATTTCTATGTTTTTCTATGAGTTTCACAACATGACTACAACAGACGTTTGGACAAGATATTGAACGGTCATGGATTGCACGACATTGCTACATTGTACAGCATGACTCACACATCAACATACTTAAACATACAACATACCTAAACATCAACATATTTATACATACTATACTTAAACATACAACATACCAAAACATAATACATATTTAAACATAGATAAAGATACATTTACCTTACACATCAAAATACGTAAACATACATCATAGTTAAACATCAACATACTTAAACAAACAAAACATCAATAAAGCATAGTTATGTCCACCACCACCCTGAAATTCTAGTGAGCTTAGCCTGTTGCGAAGCGCTACTATTTCTTATTCAAGTTCGGTCGCATATTCTACAGCGCGGAGTGGGAATGGATCGTCAATCTATCCCGATAACCCACAACAAATTAAGTGGACGACGGAATGGATTTTTACCGATCCGTAAGAACTGAAGTGCAAACAGTACTATAAACCATCAATAAAGTTAAGTAGACATAGGCCAAGATTAGCCGAATCACTACAAAAAGCTGTGTGTTCTTTCCTTGTTTTTTTAATTTACTTTTCTTCCTTTTTTATTCTCTACTATACTCATTTGGGTATTTGTGCCATTTTTGGTTTAAACACCTGTGAATCAGACACGATGCATTGTGCATCCAAACATCTATATCGAAAGAATAGGAGTACCCCAATCGTACACAATAGTATAGTAAAAATCCAAAATAGCTACGACCTCAATAAAGGAGAGTGCTAAACTACCGCTGGTGGTACTGAAAAACAAGTTTCCCATATGATACAAAACAAATACTCTAGCAAGCACCAAATCGTGCTCTAGAGAATACTCCTTCAGTATGTTGTCCATGACAGCTGTAATCACGCTGACTCTAATAGAAGTAGCGGCCTGATCGGATACAGGCAAAGTGTTTAAATGGAGAAAAGATCATGAACAAGTGCGGTAGCACGCATCGATCGTTATATGGGATTAATGGAAAAGAAGTCCCTCTTATGCTAATGTCAGTGAGCATAGAAAAGTCGAATAGTATAATTCCTAACTCACCGCAAGGAAACTAAAATGTATGGGTGGTTTTATATCACCGTTGAGCGATAACAGCATACAATTGCACATCTCCTTTACTAACGTTTTTGATGCCTAGAATTGTAAATTACATAACAATTTAAACTAAACTTTAATAAATTAATGGTTTTTTAACTTAAACGATAAATTAAATTACCTAAGTAATGATGGAATCCAAGCTCATGTAGAAATTTTATGACACTAGGAATATTTACAAAATTCTTATGAATATATTTTAAGGTGTTAGCTAATAAACCCCGGTAATGAATATTCTATGACTATTTCAGTTAAACAAATTCGTAAATATGTATTTTAAAATGATAATTTACTTTAACTATGCCGTGAGAAAAATAAATTACTTACAATCAAGCTCGTTTGTGTGCTAACGTGCACTTCTCCTTCTTAAAGCATTCGAAAGTCTGTAAGAACCTTCTCCACATTCAAATTCGGATTCTCAAAACTACTGAGTTCGGCAACTTTAGCAGAACCCTGTCCTACTTCCCTACGCGTCCTACCCGCTCGACCACCCCTACGGCCTCCACGACCCTATCGACCATCTTCGCCTTCGCCCTGCTGCTTGGTAGTTTCAGCGGCCTTAAGAAGGTTTTACATTGCATGCTCATGTCCATACGGCACAATAATAGTATCTTCCCAACATCAACCACTACCATCGTCGTCGTCGTCACTGCTACTTTCTCCATGCATAAAATTTTTCGTCAAATTTTTCGAGGAATCTAGGCATTTTAACGGGGTAGATCTCAAAAATAAGCTTTAATTTGTTTATAGATACTTGAATTTATGTTTTTGGAGTATGAAAATGGTGAAATGGGATTGAAATTGCCATCAGCTGAATAAATGGAGGAGGACGAAATGGAGGGGAAAGAAATGTGGTGGCTGGGTTTAGGGTTGGTTGCTTTATAAAGGCAAAGACTTTGTCGTTATAATTACAACGGCGAAGACTTCGCCGTTATAATTATAATGGCAATTTTTGCCGTTGTAATGCGATGTTTTTTATTTAAAACTAAAGCGGTAAGTGGTTGGTTCCACGGTTACTTGGTATGTAGCTCGTTCGTTCAGTCTGAAAGTAAAAGAGAGCGCGCAAGTGAATAAGTCGGTTGTTGTTAATGGTCTAAAGAGTAGTAATCTATATAAAGTTTCTATGATGTTCAATAGCTTGAAAATGATCGGTAACATGACCTGATCACTAAGTCCTATTGGTTGAGTTATATACTGATATACACAGTGCTGAGAGGCTTCATCGAAATAGTCAAACTGACTGTAATAGTCGTGAAACAACTGCTGCTGCAGCATGCTAAGCCTCCTAAGCTTTTGCCTCTCCCTTGCTTTGTGATTTTGAAACCAATAGAAGACATTTTTGCCTTCAATCTTTCAGAAGGAAGACAAATATGCAGTTATCTACTGTATTTGGGATGCATTAGGAGTTCTAACTCCACTTCTATATAGCTCATCAAGCACCACTAGCTGCTCAGCTGTCAGGCACCACCTAGTTGATGGAACTTGAGGCATTTTTATCATTTTCTTTTCTTACTACATTTGATGTTGTCTTTAGGAAAAAGTGTAGAGACAAACAGGAGGCAAAAGAGTGTTTTACAGAATGGAAGGGAGAATGGAAATAAAGAGAGGGGTACTGTACATGTTGATGTTGCACTGAGATTGGCAATAAAGAGGGGTTATTTAAGCTCATTATATGCTTTACATAATTTCTTCTTATCTTTATTTTCTGTCTTTTATTTTTTTTGTCCTGTTAGTTTGGATGTATGAAAAAGATTCATTCACTGTCTACACTGTTCATATTTTAGAGTTCATGTTTTGAGATATTAATGTTAGAGAATGATAACTTGGAAGGTTAAATTGTAAGGATTGAAAACTTGGGTCATTCATATTACATCTTTTTTATTCTATCCTTTGAATTATGTTGGTGTTGGAATGCTAGGTTTTTCTATGCTGTTTGTATTTTGCTTATGCGTGCAACTGCCTTGAAACATCCTACTTACATCTATGGTTATAGTACTTTCTGTTAGAATTCCTAAGTACAAAGTGTAAATGAAATACACTTGTCCCACATCGCCAAATATACAAACAAAGCCAAGTATATTAATAGCTTCCTAATGAAGGGGTTGGGGCCTTGGGGCACCCAAATGTTTGCTTCGTTGTGAGAAGGGAGATCATGCATCACCACCACACATGCGTGGTATGTAGCTCGTTGTGAGGAGGGAGATCATGCATCACCACACACATTCTACACAGGTGCTTGGTTCCACGTTTACTTGGTGTGTAGCTCGTTCGTTCAATCTGAAAGTAAAAGAGAGCGCGCAAGTGAATAAGTCGGTTGTTGGTAATGGTCTAAAGAGCAGTAATCTATATAAAGTTTCTAAGATGTTCAATAGCTTGAATGTCATTATTATAACGTGTACAATAAATTATACTTATTGCTAATACAGCTCATTTCACCTTCATTCTACACTGGTGAATTATGGAAATAGTTGAGGCAAGCTGGCTAACATTAACTACAAACTTGCATCTTTAGGTTCATTATATTTTTTTCAGTATCCATTAATTTTAAATAAAATATTATATATATGGTCTTCAATCAGTAAGAAAGATACATAGTATGTATTACATGTGCCTATATTTTACAAATATAATTATATAAAATGGCAGTTAGCTGATATATTTCTTATGTGTAATTCATCTGCTTGGTGCTAGTTATATACTTTTTCCTATTTTCAATGGATGCGCTTCATTTAAATGTTAACTATTTTCAAGTTCACATATATTATTTATCTCTCCCTAGAACAATGCAGGTTTTTTCCATCAATATTAAACCTACCTTTCCCACTTTCTAATGGATGCACTTCATTTACAAGTTAACTATTTCATGTACAATCAGATATATCATTTACCCTCTCCCCACAAAAAAACAACATTTTTACCATCAATATTATTTTACATTCTATGTTTACAACATTGATTATTGTTGTTGACTTGTAAATTGTAAAGTGGTTTCATATGATTAATATCAATTCATTAACGGGGTTAAGTGGATTGATTGCAGATTAATAGTAGAATTTTATATTTGCATGTTAATTTACAAAACTAGATATAAATTTCTCTTGATTGCATAACAAAATTGAGTTAGCTCGTACGTTACACACCGCAATATTATTGCAGAAAACAACATATAAATTTTAAATATATTTTTAGAATGTCCAATTCTTAAATCAATGAAAGTGAATTCGTTGAGATGAATTATGTAAAATTAAACTTGTAATTTTTTTCTAAATATTTCATTTTGTTTTGTGATTTATAATATTTATATTTGTATAGAAAATAATTGTGTTTTTTTTGTTCATATAAATGAGTTTTACTAACTTTTCTATATTTCACAATTTGATATTACAGAAAAAAACAGGATTAATATTAGTTAATTACATTAATTTGGTTGACTTGAAACCTAAGATTTTATCAACTTTATTTAGTCACATATTTATTAAGATTACTTTTAAATTCGATATGTGATCTTATTCACTACTAAAAAACATCCATATAAAGACTGAAAAATAAAGACTGAAATTACTTGGTCTTTAAATAGACTGATTAAAAACTAAAAAAAACAGTCTTTAAAATTTCAAGTTAGAGACTGAGATTCAGTCTCAAATTGGTTTATAAATATCAAGACTACTTAATGACCGAATTCCAGTCTTTATTTCGGTCTTTAATTCAGCTTTTAAGAAGTTTTAAAACAATTAAATACTCATTGCTTTTTTCTTAAGTAAATCTAATGGTTGATGTTGGCAATTCATGTTAATCAGGTAAAACTTATTACAGTTCACATAACAATCCACTTCATGCATGATAATCTATATTTAGTATCATCGTCCTTATATTGTATTTAGTGTTGGTTAGCACCAAACTAATCACTACAAGAACAACACTGATTTTCGACGGTCCAAAGCCGTCGGCGATAGTTGGAAGGCCGTTGGAAACCGTAGGTACAGCCGTTGGAATACGAATCTCGTTTAGTAACGATTTCCAACGGCACCAACGACACTTTTCCAACGGTCTCCAACGGCAATCACCGATCGTTTCCAATGGCCAAAATGGCCACGTGGCAATCCTGAAAAACCAAATAGCCGTCCCAGGCCATCGGAAATGATCAGAGTTTGTTGTTAGGAGCCATTGGAAAATTATGACCTATAGGCCATCGGAAACCGTTACAAGCCGTCGGTAATCTGGGTAATTTTTTTTATGAATTTGAACCTGCTGCCTTCCAGCCACCCCACATCGATCAATAGTAATAACAGATCCTTGTCGTGCATATATAAACCAATAATCATATAGGTAAGCATACATAATTTTCCATCCATAAAATCCATATCCAAATCCAACATAATCCACAAAATCAACATCCAAATCCACAAACTCAACATCCAAATCCACATAAAATAATATGCAATCCATCAAAATGTATCAAACACATTCTCACTCACTCGAAGCGTATATATACAGAAAAAAAACATTATAGAACATACCTAGCATCACTGATCATCATCTCCAGCAGAACCACCCGACGAAGGAAACCTCCCATGCTGCTCCATAAAGCGCTGGTTCAACTGCTCCATCTGCGTAGAACGACGACGATCATGCTCCCGTAGTTCGGCGATCTCGGCTCGTAGCTCTGCAATATCTTCTTTGTCTTGAGCCATCTTATATGCCTTCTACGATGTCCTAGCCTGCGAATATAAATAAATTGTTATACTGCCTCCAACATCATAAACGTAATTTACATAACTTTAATTGAAAAATATGCAATATTTGAATTCAGTTTATTTTCTAAAAATTATTGCTTGGTTCCCAAATCCATAGCACCTGCTGCGGGATGGTGGATCCATGACAGACTCAAAAATAGCGTCCTCTACCGTTTCAAACTAATCAAAGATTGTTGGACACGTGGGGTGTACGTGGCATCAAAAGGCCTCATTTTGAATTTTTCATTCATCGTTAGATTTTTCATTTATGCTATGAAAGCATGGCTAAGGCTTTTTATTGGGAAAGAACATTGAAAATTACAAGTTTCCAACGTATTGATTGAAAGAACATTGGGTATTGAAAGACCGGCAGGTTAAAGTTTTCTTCAGTATGTAGTTTTATATTGTAATTGAAGTGCATTCTATGAAATAAGCTTGTTTATCGCATCTCTCATCAAATCATAGTTGTTATCTTATATATAACGAATTTGGTGGCAAACCATGATGAATATTATTAAGCATATGAATCAATAAAAATAACTTTAAAGGAAATCACATAAGGGACAAAAGGAAAAGATATAAAAGATGACAAAGATGATCGATTCATCATTCACTTTTTGACAAACTTGATTTATGCAGCATTCGATTATAAATCGATGAATCATTTAACATAAGAATAGGAATAGCCAACAATAATTCATATGCATATACTAATGCCTCATTTAAAATTGTGTGATATTAATAAAACATTTAAATTATACAATTTGAAATACACACACACACACACACACAAATATATTAAGTTTTATAGGTACATATGCATAAAGATGTAATTATTTGTATATAAAGATTAACTCAAAACTTCTTAATTAATTCAATAAAAACCATAATACATTTAAATTTTCTAATGTATTTATAAACTTATTTAAACTTAGATTAGTTAACAAAACATATATGCATACAATTAAATCAAGAGAATGTTTTTTTAAACAAAATTGAAACATACTAAACTGAGCAATATATTAACAATCCTTTGAATACTTAAAGAAAGAATATGTTAACAATCCTTTGAATACTTAAAGAAAGATATTAGTAATGTCAAATACAGTAACAAATTTATAAATTTATCATAATCAATTTATTATCAAAGCATCTTTTAATCATGTGCAGGTTTCAATTACAATAAGATGCAGATCAGAAGAACAAATAAACTTTCAAATCTATAGAAATTTAACCTATCATAAAAAACATATCATTTATGGATTTTCTATTAAATATACTTTTAATTTAATTAACTAATATAACACATTATATCAAGTATATAATAGAAAGAAAACATCTTTTAGTTTGAACAAGATCGGTCAAGTTAGATATATGTAACAAATTACATAATTGCACCTAGGACAAATTCTTAACTTTATCAGTTGTATGATAGAAAGAAGGCAGAAACATAGATTATAAAATGGGTAATTCAATAAACTTAAATGAGTTTTATAAGGAGATAATTGATATTCTCCCCTCAGCCAATTTTTACCCTACATAGTTGAGCTTTTTTATGGATGCTACCATATACATCCGCTAACGTATTCCTTAATATCACCTACATAGACACCAAAGAAATATATAAAAAATCACTTCAAGCATCCACCGTTATTGTTAACGCATAACATTTAAATTTCTACAAACTTGAATGCCACTTCGAGTTTATTTATCAACTCGAACAATTTCCTTTTCTAAACCGTCCTTGCCATATCTTTAGTTCTTATTTGGAAAGATATTTCAAACGAAATCATCTTAAATCTTTATATATATTAACGATCAAAATTACAAAATTAACTATAATAATTTTATAATAAAATTTCAAGTTTGTAGGAATTTTAGAGATACATTAGAGATATTTTAGGAAAATTAAGAACATGAATGGTGAGTGTTAAAGGGTGGAAAAATATATTACAATATTGGTGGGTGAGAGAAGACGTGGATGATAGAAAGAGAAATTGAGTACATATATATTAGCATTAAATTTTATTGCTATTAGCTAAACCGTTAGTTCATTTAATAATTTCCAAAAAGAACTAGACAAATTCTATTTATACAATGTAAATTACTATACATACCCTTTTGTTTTACAAAAACTCACATACATCACTTATTACTTAATATACACCATTTATATTACCTAACCACATAATTTTGAAATAAAGCAAAACATTTATCTTATTTATCAACTCTCTCTCATCCATCAATCAAAGTAATTTTCTGAAATTATTCTAATTCACATTTGTAAATTTTAAATTTCAGATTCTACTCAAATTATACTACCTTGAAAGAAATTTGATTTTTTTCTTATTCATTGATATATAAAAAAATTAATTTAATTATTTTCTAATGGTAAAAGTGATAATTTATTTAAGCGGAGCACTCTTTTTTGTGTTTCAGGGATTCAAACCCACGACCTCTAAAATCTAGTCTAGAGCATCGTACTACTACTCGTTGAGCTAGTGGTCCTTAACCGATTTGAATTTAATTTTTGAATATTAAAATGTAAAACTGTTGGTATATTGATGTTAAATTTGAACTTGATTTTATTTAAGCAAAAGCCAAAGAGGAATTTAATACTTTATGAATCATACTAATTTTAGTACATGATTTTGATATTTAAATTTTATGTTTAATTTGAATTGTTTAATTTGAACTGTTTAATTTGAAGTGAGAACAAAAGAAATTAACCACGCGTGATGTAACTTATATGTGAAATCCCATGTTATGAAATTTATTGCTAATATCCTAGTTTTAAGGGTTGAAATAATATACGTTACCATTTTTATACATTTGATTGTTAGACATTCATTACAATTCATTGGAAACAAAATATTTCTAAATTTGTAATTAGCAATAAATTTAGTAGTCTTACTTTATAAAGTAAAACAATCGTGAAATGATATTATAGTATAGGGGCTTTGCACGAAAGGTCCATATTTCTGTTGTTGTTATAAGAAAAGTCCATGTAGAAATGAGTATGTAAATTAGGTCCCTGTTTTTTCTAAATAAAAAAACGCAAGTTAGCTTGCGCTTTTTAAACATTAATTTTTTTTGAAAATTTCAAAAATTTTAAAAATATTTCAAAATCAGAAAGCGCAAACTAGCTTGCGCTTTCTTGATAGAAAGCGCAAGTTACCTAGCACTTTTCAAACATTTCAAAATGTTTCAAAATCAGAAAGCGCAAACTAGCTTGCGCTTTCCCGATAGAAAGTGCAAGTTAACTTGCGCTTTTCAAAATTTTGAAATTTTTTAAAAATTTTAAAATTTTCGAAAAAGATTCCAAAATCAGAAAATTGCAGGTTACCTTGCATTTTCTGTCAGAAAAGTGCAAGGCAGCTTGCGTTTTTTATTTTTCAAAAATAGGGACCAAATTTACATATTCATTTTTGCAGGGACTTTTTCTATAACAACATCGAAAATAGGGATCTGAGACTCTGTATAGTATATGCCATCTATACCAATACGACATTAATATGAGTGAGCCGTTTACACTAAATAAGAATACTATTACCTACAATCAAATTCGCAGATCTCAAATCGCTAACCCCATCTTACCCTAAAATTCGCATATCTCAAATTGCAGATCCCATCTTTCCACGATTCTTACGCGACCCAGTTATCGCCGTGCACAGACGTACCTCTCACCATCTTCGAATTATTATCCAAGGGTAATTTTCTTTTTTTGAGTTTCTGCAAACATTGCTTATTCCTGTAGAGTTTCTGATTCAGTAGCATTGTGGAAATTGAGATCAATTCACAAATTTTAATTTTTTTTTGAATATCTGTAGATTTCACTTCAGTCATGCCTCAAAACCCTAGCGCCCTGACTACCCTTTAAACGACGACTCCAGCTTCCGCTTGACTTCTCCACTGTGCAGTTAAAGCGCTCGGTAGATTCAAAGCGGTGGAGGTGCAAAAAGTCATAGCGAGGATACAGCGAGGATATAGCGGGATATAGCGGATGGCTTTAAAATAGCATATAAAACTCGTACATAATGTTTTTACGAATATATAAATGGTAATTAAATGAAAAATTATCATTCAATTGAATTGTAACTAATACATAAATAATTTTTAAATAAAAACATGTGCGGATATACTTTAAATAAACGTAAAACTGTTATATAACATAATTGAATTTAGTAGAATATTAGAGTATTTTCATTTCTGAAAATATATTAAAAATTAAATCAAATAAATTATTTTCATAATTTTTATAATGTATAAATTGAATTTTTCAATTCATTTTATTAAAGAAGATATAGCGGGAATAGCGGAATATAGCGGAAATAATGGGATATAGCGGAAATAGCGGGGATTAAAGCGGAAAGGCTATATTGTGGGGCTATATGGAAAAATCGTAGCGGCAAAAACCCGCTACGAGATATAGCGGGGTAATAGCGGGGCATTAACTGCACAACTTCTCCAGCTCTCGATAGGTAATTTGTAAATCGAGTTATTTTCAGTTTGTTGTTTGAGTTGAGTTTGATTATTTTTCTTGAGTTTGTTGTTTGTACTGAGTTCATAATTGGTTGATTTTCTTGAGTTTGCATTCTGAATTGATTAATATTTACTTAAATTTGGAATATGGGCAATTCTTCTTTTGTAGAAAATGTAAGAATTTTGCAGAAAACTATTATGTATGCATGATGTTACATTATGTTTGTAGATAAATATTTTTATCCTGCATACTTTAGCAACACAAGATAGTTTGGTATTTTTAGATGTTTGTATTGTCTTCATTTATAAAACAATTTTTATTCATATAAAGGCAGCAGTTAGAAAACTATAATGAAATATACTTTAAATGATTGAAGGTGAGGTGTTTATTTTTTTTTTAAATTGGTCTAACCATTTTTCCCCTAAATAGCAAATTTTGGAAAGAATATAAATTATTCAATTTTATTCAAACATGGATATAATATAACTAATTTCCATTTGACACATGTATGATCTCTATAGATGTACGCATCTGCAATTTTACTCTGCATATAATATAAATTTACTAATCAAAACTAAACTGTACATGGAAAGAAAAAATTTAGGATAGTGATAGATATACGATCATGAATTTTCAAGAGGTTGAGATTGTCCATCATCTTCATGCAAAAGAATATGTTATCAAATCTACTAAGTATAACCAGTTAGAATCCAAGCAATTTTTATTTAGATAGCAAACATAAGAAAACCAATATGTTGCTTTCTCTTTCAATGGAAAGGCTGAAAAGAAAAACACATGGGTGGCCACCAAAATGCCTTCTTTTTAAGTGTAATTGTGTGATTAAAGTAAAGAGTGTTAGGAAGATACAGTTTGACATTTCTTTTGTGTCATGCCAGAAAATGCGTTCAAAATGATATTTAACAAGGGAAAAGAATTGTCCCATGTTGCATAGAATTAGCAAGACAACGCTTATTTCATCACCCGCATTTCAATGTGAATTGTCGATTTATAAATCTGAAATACTTAAATGGTCGCCATGTTTAGTAGAATAATTACACTGCATTTTGAAAATGTTATGAAAAGTTTTTTGGATGAGTTAAAGAACAAATCTTTTACTGAACAAATCATTGTTGAGGTTAACAAATGCATAGTAGGTGAAATATTGCATAGCATAAGATGGAGTTTGTTATATATATATATGCATAAAATTTTTGAAGCTGAATTCTTTATCCATATTTGGTCATCTGTAATTGCATCACGAGTTAATAAGTTTAATTCCTTAATCCAATATTATGACAGTTGTAATAATTAATTGACATTAAACCAAAAACAAAAATGTCAAAAGAATTTTCTGTAGATAAAGAAAAAGATTCTACAGATTTTCTATCTCTACTAATTTTGATAACTTAAGAATAATTTATTTGCTATTAAAAATAGGAACTCTCCAATTTTGACAATTATTGAAATAACAAATATTCCAATCAATAAATTTAATTTTAATGATAATTTTCATTCTAGTATAATAAACTTAGGCTCGGTTTGTTTGGATGAAAAAAAGTGCTGAGATCTTAATAAGTGATCAGGTGTATAAACTGTTTGTTTTGAAAAAAACTATTCTGATTAATCGCTTCCATTCAAAAAATTGGTTCAGCAATAATTTTTTTGCTTTTTTGAAATGTTGATTGCTTATTGTAGTATTTTTCCACTAATAACCTTCAGTAAACAAAATTCATAACTTTTCTACTTGCTATTTATTGCTTTCGATTATGTTTGATATTATCCAACAATTTAAATACTTCAAAATTAGCTTCAATTTTCTTTTTGTTTTAATCTTTTTTAATCCGTGTTAAACTTTTTTCACTTGATTTTGATTCTAGTGCAATTTTTGTAGTTGTCCATCCTCGGAAAAGAATAAGAAATGCGTAAAACCAAAATATGGTTTTATGATGTATACAAAAAACCTTTGAATATAGAAGTTAAAATATGACTACATATCAATCTTATTAATAAGAATACAAACCGGACAAGTATAAATTTTGATACAATTTTTTTTAAAGTAAAACAAAAATATAGTGAGTATGAATGAAATGCACAAAACTATGAAAAAATTAATAATAAATAATTTAAACTAGCTGAACAAAACTATGCGATAATCTCAATAATGACTCATTTGGTCAAGTTATATAAGATAATACAGGAAATAATTTTGATCAAAACCATCAAAGTTTTCAACTAAGTTCTAATAAAATATATTTTTTTTGGAATAAAACTTTTATGATATAAATGAAACATGAAATTAATGTGGAGGACAAATTTTTTAGCTTCAAAAGCTTGCTCTCAATATTTTAGCAAGGAGGACATAAATTTTAGTTGATTTTATGTTAAATATAAAAAATGAATGTTGTAGAAAACTCTAATATTTCCAACTATTATCCAAAATGGTTCATTTTGAACACGATTATAATTAAGCGTATGGTACAGGACAAACCACTTTCTTTTGGATATGATATCGTATTCCATTTTCACCATCCAAAGCCTTCATACCTTGCATAGAATACCTAGAATATCGTATAAACATAAAATAGAGTTTTAAGGTTGAGATAACCAATCATATTTATTATTATAGGGTAGTTTGTATTATTTACAAATTATAGATTTGTATAATGTGGTAAAACTAATTTACTTATATCAATTTATTTTAATGTTCAAAATTCATTGTATTGGAGGATTATTATAATAATGGATAATCGACTATGGATATATCATAGGGTTTATGATGGTTTTGTAACTCAAGAATTTTATGATGGTGTTGGAAAATTTGTTAATTTTGCATTTTCTCAAGCATTACCAGAGAGAGTTGTCAGATGTCCATGTGTGAAATGTGATAATCGAAAATTTCAAAATAAAGAGGTTATCACAGAGCATTTGCTACGAAAAGGGTTCACTTTAGATTATTTGCGTTGGATATATCATGGGGAGACGGATACAGAAGAAATGTTATTACCAGAATCTTCACATAATAATTTCAATGTAAACCCATATAGGGAAATGCTTATGGATGCAATTGGTGAAAATTATGTCCATCAAAATGAAGAATTTGATTACACAAATGATGAAACACCTAATCCTGAAGCTAAAAAATTCTTTGATATGGTGAGAGTTGTTAATGAGCCTTTATATGATGGTTGCAAAACCGAGAGAGTATTGTCATCATGTGTGAGTATGATGGTATTAAAGGCCCAAACAAGATTGACACAAGCAGGTTTTAATTATGCTAGTTCCATGATAAAACGCTTTTTGCCAGCAGATAATAAATTAGATAATAATTTTTATGAGGCGAAAAAGATGTTGAAACCATTGGGACTTGGTTATGAAAAAATTGACGTATGTCATAATTTTTGCATGTTATATTATAAAGAGAATGAAGCGAAGAATTTTTGTGATACTTGTAAAGAGCCATGATACAAGTTTACTAATTCTAGTAGTTGTAGGAAAAAAAATCTGAAGTACAACTACGTTATTTTCCTATCATACCATCATGTGTGAGTATGTTTAAAGAGACTGTTTATGTCCTCGAAGCATGCTAAAGACATGGCATGGCATTATTACAATCGCTCCACTGATGGTAAATTGGCTCACCCAGTTGATGGTGAGGCATGGAAACAATTTGATCAGTGTTATCGTGACTTCGCTAATTCTCCACGGAATGATAGGCTTGGACTTTTTACCGATGGTTTTAGCCCATTTGGAATTAGATCAACTATTATTCATGTTGGCCTATGATTTTGGCTGTGTATAATTTGCCACCATGAGAGTATATGAAGAAACCATTCATGTTGTTAAACATGATTATCCCAGGTCCAAAAAGTGTAGGAAAAAACTTGGATATTTTTCTACAACCTTTGATTGATGAGTTATTGGATTTGTGGCATAATGTGATAGCTTACGATGTGCATAGAAAAGAAAATTTTCTTTTAAGAGCTTCACTGATGTGGATCATTAGTGACTTTCCAGCTTATGGAATGTTACCTGGTTGGAGTACACATGGTGGATTAGCATGTCCTTACTGTACGGGCAAACAAAATCCTTTATTCTTTTGCGAATGGTGGTAAATCTTCATGGATTGATTGTCATCGATGTTTCCTACCGTTGGACCATCCATTTCGGAAACAAAAAGAGAAGTTCAAGAATAATAGAATTGAATTAGATAGTGCTCCCATCCTACGTTCTGGCAAAGAGTTAAAAAATATTGTATCACAATTGTCTTATGTTGCACCTGGGTTCAAATCGGGAAATAATAAAATAGCAGGCTTCGATGAAACACACAATTGGCTTCGTAGAAGTATATTTTGGGACCTTCTGTACTGGGAGAATAATTTGATTCGTCACACTATAGACGTAATGCATGTGGAGAAAAACTTTTTTGATAATGTATTTGAGACTATAATGGATACCGATAAAACAAAAGACAATTTAAAAGCTAGAATTGATCTTGAAAAGTATTGTAGTAAAACGCGATAGTTGAGCTTGGTTAAACATCGTAATGGTCGCTATTATAAGCCAAAAGCTCCTTACTGCCTTACAAAAGCCAATCAAAAAGATGTTTGTAAGTGGGTTAAATCAATTAAGTTTCCAGATGGATATGCTTCTAACATAAGAAGATGTGTAAATGAGCCTGAAACAAAAATAAGTGGGTTCAAGAGCCATGACTGTCATGTATTTATGCAAAGACTCATTCCTACTGCATTCCAACCATTCGTACCAAAAAATATATGGGAAACTTTGGTGGAGTTAAGCAACTTTTTCCGTGAATTTTGTGCAAAAAATATAAATATGGAAAAGATGATGCTTCTAAATAAAAATATAGTTGAGATTTCTTGTAAACTTGAGAAGATATTTCCGCCTAGTTTTTTAATTCTATGGAACATTTAGTTGTTCATCTACCATATGAGGCTATGCTATGTGGTCCAGTTGCATATCACTGGATGTATCCATTTGAAAGGTATATTCTTACTGTAATGTTTGAATCTTTCTTTATGCTTTATTATTGATATTCCAACCACTTCTTTTAATACGATGTAGGTATCTACTTTATTTAAACCGAAAAGTAGGTAACAAAGCACATGTTGAATTGCTGAAGCGTATGTCATTGATGAGATTTCAAACTGCACATCATGTTATTTTGGTCCAAACTTTGAAACAATTTGGAGTCAACCTCCAAGAAATGATGGAGGAGAAGTTATATTCAATGGAAGTTTGTCTATATTTTCCTATTCAGGAAAAGTATTATCTAATGAATTTGTTCGACGGAATCTCTCTCAATTTGAACATCATGCCATCCATAAGTACGTGCTTTTCAACTGCACCAAAGTAGAAGAATATGTGAAGTACATATTTTATAATTTATAGCAAAGTAATTGAAGCATATACAACCTAGTTTAACTTTATTTTTGTTGCTTACAGTGAATGCAAAAATGAATTAATAAGTCAATATCCCATGGAAACTAAATTTTTTATTGTTACGAAGCTTGAATCTATATTTCCTAATTGGTTAAAATCTCATGTAAGTATTTTTTTATTACAATGTAGTTTGTAATTAAATAAATAAATTGTATGCTATTAATGTGTCTTTTTTTGTAAATAGATTCCATTTCAACCGAGTGGTCTTGGACATCAGTTACTTGCACAAAAACCAGATTATAAAGTAAAGTGCTACAACAGTTATTATGTAAATGGTTTTGAATTTCATACACTTAATTATGGAAAAAACAAGGCGACGATGAATAGTGGTATTTGTGTGAAAGGAAGTTGTTACAATGATTTGGAAAACGATTATTATGGATTGTTAAAAGAAGTCATAAAGGTTAGATATCTTGGAGAGAGAAATGAGATATTTATATTTAATTGTGAGTGGTTTGACACATTGAGTAGAAATGGAATGAAAGTGCATCATACAAATGGACTAATAGAATTGAACAGAAATTCTCGACTACAAACTGATGATAACTTTGTATTTGCCCAGCAATTCCAACAAATGTATTTATTGTGCAAGCCTAGCAGTGGCTTAAATGAATGGGCAATGGTAATTCAAACTGTAGCTAGAAGTTGATTTGCTAGTGAATTGTTTAACCATAACTTAATGGAGGATGGCGCGGACGTCGATCAAGTAGACGAGATATATCAACCCTCTACTTTTATTATCAATGATATCCTAGATCAACAATTTATTGTAACGAACATGATTTTTCGTCGTTCGAAAATCGACATTAATACGCCCACTGTATCACCTGCCGATCAATCGAATGCCCGAAAACCGAATTGTTATGGAGAAAAAGAAGAGGTAGAAGAAAACAGAAGAAAAAGAAAGAAGAAATAACAGAAACAGAAACAATATCAGAATCTCACATTCGCAGAGGAACAACATATAATAGATAAAGGGATAATCTTTAAATCAAAGAACTATATCATTTTATACATTACATCATCATCAGAGTTTACAACAACAATATACAACGCACTGGACAGTTATATAAACTTGTCCTCATACAGAATACACAGCAGAATAAATAATATCATATATAAATGCTACGTCTCGCCATCCAGCTTGCCACTGAGCTCCAAAGCATCTCCTGAATCCAGAATGACCTGATAACCTGACTCTATACTGCCCGTGTGGAAATTAATGGGCACCCAGAGTTTAGGAAGGAAACAATAAACTCCAGGTCAGTCATGGTGTCTGGTGTGAGAACTAAAACAGTTTATCTTTAAACAATCAACAACAAAGAAAATAAAACATTGAAACCCGCAATGCTTTTGGAAAATGAAACTACCATAAGACCTCCCGCCACACACACAATGCAAACGCAGAATTGGAGGAGATTTCTTCTTATGATAGTCAAAGATGCTTACTACGCAAATCATTAGATTATTATTATTAGTGCAGAAAACATTTCGAAAGTATAATATTAATCTTAGCCAGCATAGGCATTTCACGTTATGCCTACTATAGCTACTATGTTCAATAGCAGGTTACCGCCACATTCCATAGCAGGTTATACAATTGCAATCGTAAAGGGTTCGTATTGTTTCTTTGGATTTTCCAACAAATGGTCAGGCTAAGGAACTTCCTATGCCACGAAAGAAACGCCTCTGGCTGGACGCTCCGAGAGACAAACTGCTCTCTGCCAACAAAGCCGGGTTACCCATGTAACTAGGTAACTCACGAATATGTCATCCCCCGATCCTTTGGGACCTTTATCCGAGCGCTCGGTAACCACATCACACAAATAAATAAGGTGTGTCCACATGAGTAAGTATCTGGGCTCCATACCATGATACCACCCCTTTCCAGAAGGAAATGACATACCCTAAAGGGCGCGACCCTCATAACCTTGCCGCAACATTCCTGTTTCGACCATTTCTGGGTTGTGAGGCCCTGACGAAGTCTCGTCCACAAAGCTACGCTTTATACAAAAGCTATGCTTTGGGTCAAACAAATGATCAAAGTAATGATCACAAAGATAAATGATCAAACAAATGATCATATCACAAATGATCAAACAATGATCATTTCACAGCAACACTCAGCATGTCACATTACCAAATTGGGAATATATCGCTGATAAATTTCAACTACATAACCTCTGAGCTCGTACGTCTCAGAGAAGGGTGTTAAGCTAAGAGAATAAATTCTCCGCCACCAACAGAAATGTATTTGAAAGAAATCAGCTTTACATCTCAAAGCGTAATGTAAGACACGTAACCATACAAGTCTGTTCCAAGTTCGAACAGAACTGAAGGCACTTCCAAAAGAAGCCCTTGCAATCCGGATATTCACAATTCCGATAAAACTTCCCATGACAAAGGAAATCTCAATACCGTAGCTAACGGTGTAGAGACAATCGATAGGTCATCCTATCGTTTTCACAAATACCCAGTCTTCACCACCGGTCTTCAATACAATCCATATCGTCGTATCACTAATTCGGAATGGGTTATATGACACAAAGGTCCTTTCCCGGCTAACCCGAATAGTGAGCGGTTATTCAAAAATAAGTGTGGCATTCAAATTCAAGCAAATCACAACAAATACCCATTCAAGGTAATTATTGATAGTCGGTTATTTAACTATCTATAGGTTTGCACAGCATCATCAGCTTCTAAATGATTTTCCAAATTATTTATCTTCTAAAAATATCTTTACAAGATATATAATTTCCACACTTCAACTATTTGAAACAATTTCAAATCAATTTCCACATTTCAATTTATCTTTGAAGATAAAATTTCAAAACATTTCACTTCATATTGGAAAAACATTTCCATACCTATTTAATAATAGGTATTTCACAAATCCATTTATTTTCAACATTTGAAAATATTCAATATACTTAAATCAAAATTAAGTATATATTTCATTCTTTAAGGAAATCATTTTCTTAAACACATCTATTTGAGTCAAAACGAATGTTACGTAAAACATTATTACGACAACTCAAAATCATTAGTATAGGGATTCGAAATTTAGATAGATATATAAATCCCAATACTATATAAAACATTTCCTTTCGGAAACCATTTACTATAACAACAGTGTTATAGTCCACCATTTCCTTATTCCTCGAAACGTCTATTTCAACAATGAATGTTGAAATCTATGGTTTCGATACTTAACACATTTTAAAACATCTTTAAATCGTTTTCATTTCTATTTAAAATATCACTTTCCCAAAACATCTCCGTTTTATTTAATAATACATTCACTGTCCAAAATCGTGAATATACTTCGTTATCCAATTTCAACATTTCTACACATTTTTATTTAAAGGATTATTCACTGTCCAAAATCGTGAATATACTTCCTTTAATAAGCTATATAAACTTAACTTATCAAAATAAGTCATTTCTCGGATTTACAAATCTATTTATAAAACTTCGATTTATAAATCTTTATTATCCAATTCAAATTATATAACTCAATTACATACCGGAAGTCCATATTATAAGTTAAGAACTTATAATCCATTTATTTACAAAATCGTTCTTTTAAAACTTCACAAATTATAAATCTTATTACTTATAAGATTTTATTTATAACCTTATTTTCAACATTAACAGAACTCCTTTTAGAATTCCATTATTTCAATTTTAACACTTATAAAAACTCATTTTATAATTCCAGTATTCTTAATTTATAAAATATCAACTTTATAAATCTTTTATATAAATCGTTCATAATAATTCAAAAATCCCAATTTAAAATCAAAATCGTTATTTTTAAACTTCAAAAATGGATCCGATGATGCAACAGCACCGAATAATCAATCACGGCATCCAAACATCATATATCAATATGACAACAGAATATATAAAAATATCTGTAAATAAAACAATACGGTGAGGAATCCAGTCGGATCCCTCCAACCTGTTTCCTGTATCCGCAAATGTTAGCACAATACCAATTTCACTTCATAGTGAAATTATCGCGGTATATGGGATTTATAAATATTATCTGCTATTATGCGTCGCAATAGGGTCTCATCCGCTATACAATGCGGGAAATCAACTCCAATATATACATATTCCAATATATATATTGCTATATACATATAGAATACCAATTTCACTTTAATGTGAAATTATCGCGGTATATGTTTTTAATAAATAACCTCCGCTTAATAACGACGTATAAGGTCTATTACAATCAACAGATAACCATTTATCATCCAATCACACAATCAAGCACTATCAACAATTTTAAATCTCAACTATTTAAAATTTAAATCGAAACAAAACATTCGATTGAGTGAGGAGTTCTTACCTTGTTTTCCGATATCAGTCGTAGCGTTTTATTTCGAATAAAATTAAACGTGCGTTTAATTTTACCCGAAATTCTTACTAACTCCAATCAACTCCAATCCTGCTCCATTGCGTAGTGCTCGACAAAATGAACCCAACGCAATTCGTTTCGTCAAAAACGGACCTCGTTTGAAGAAGTTATGATAGTTTAAAGTTTGTACGAATTTTTTTTTTTTTTGAAACCCAGGAGAACCCGGCGGGCCGGTAAACTCCTGAGGAGGGTATAGTAAAGCCGTCCGCTGATCCAAGCCCCCATACCCCCGGGTAAATTTATATAGGATAGGGAAGCGCATGGTAGGAATCGAACCTGGGTCTTTTTACCAGAACCCAAGCCTCCTTTCCACTGCGCAATATATAATAATTTACAACTAAATTTTTAATTTCAAACCCTAGATTCGATTCTAGCCATTGATTCCATCTGCACCAGATCTGGGCCGTGCCCCTTTTCTTCCCAACCAATGTGAAAATCACGTACATGAAACCCAAAGCCTCCACAAAACCCTAATTGCCGCGACCAAACGACTCCACTTCACAACGATCAACTACCATCATCTCGAAGCCAGTACTTGACCCCACCTCCACCACAAATAGAGTGAAGCTCAGCTCCCCATGTGCATAGAAAAATGTGCACAACTGCAGCGCAAGCGCGCCCCCCTAGCGACCACCACACAGCTCTGATTTCGATCTCCACCATTGAGATCGTAGATCTCATCGTCCTCTACAAGTTTGTAGTTGAACACTTTTCGTAATTCCGTACGGATTTGGAGAGATCGAGGGAGAAAGGAAATGAATTTCTGGCCTTTGAATTGAAAATGGCAGCTGGCTTTGAGATGAAACCCTAGGGTTTTCTCTTGTTAACGTATATATATACGTATATAAATAATATTTTAATATTAAATCTATTTAAAACAACTTTTACAAACGATCTCCAAACGACGCGTGTCGCCTGGCATTCGTAAGGTTTACCCCACGTTCCGAACACAATGGAATGTGTTTCGGGAGCTAATTCGATCGTATGTGAGAGTTATGAAAATAAACAATCAAATTTAAATCAAACCGATTCAAAACCGATTTCGATGCGTTTTGGCTTGCCCCGGACAAACCGTACATCCGATTGATACGAAATTTGAAACCATACAATAATATCACATTACAGATCCGATGAAACTGGTTTCGTCGAAATCTGAGACTTTTTGAAAAATGACTATTTTAACTCGCCAAATTAATATTAAAACAATTTCGATGCGTTTCGAGCTGCCACAGTCAAACGACAACTCCGATTGCTACGAAAATTGAAATCCGATAATAACAAACTATTACGGATCCAATGGAACTAGTTTCGTCCAATTCTGAGACTGTCCCAAAAATGGCTAATTTCACTAGTTGATTAAATATTAAAATATTCAATTTTCAAAATTTACTTTAAATTCAATTTTAAAATTTCTATAACATCACTATAACTTCAATATGATTTAATATAACTTTATAAATCATTTTCAATCACATTCAATCCAGATTTCAATTATTTCCGGAATTTCAACTATTAAATTATCGATTTAATTACCCAATTAAATCCAGTTTTTCAGAAAATAAATTATTCGACTTATTAATTCCACTTGTTAATATTTAAAATAAATTAAATATTCGAATTTCAAATATCAGAAATTCTGGGTCGTTACATTTATAGTGGAAAATTTTGATGCAGTTGATGAAGAAAAGTTGGAATATGTAATGCAGACAAATAATGTTTATTATTCCAGAACAAATGATGATGAAAATGTATATGATGCTGAGGTGGACTATGATGAGGACGTTGACCTTAATGAAGAGGAAGAAAATGAAGATGGTTATCAAGATAAAAATATTAATGATGAAGACACTGAAGATGAGTTTGCATTATAATCAACTTGAAAATATTTTATGTGTTGAATAAAGTTTATGTAAGTACATTAGTTTACATTGACTTTGATGATTTTGTAGTGCATTTATCATTTTTTTTGTTATTGACTTGATGCATTTTCTAAAATCGAGTCGATGAATTTAATTGTAGAAGTATTATCTACATCGACATATGCTTGTACTTAATTATCACAACTCATATTATTAATAGTTAATACGACTAGTTTTAACCTCCACTTCTTCCTCTAACATTACGGTTTTGAATAAATTCAAATCAAATTGTTTCATTCTAAAACAACCCACTAAAGGATTTCATTAGTTAGTTTATTATTATGGAGTCAGCGCTAAGAAATTGATTTGCAGATCCCAAGATCACTAAACTCGGGGTTGGAACAAAATCCACAAATCATAAAAATCAAATTCGTAGTTAGATCTAGAAACCAGCAGGAAAATATATAAATGGATGAATTATTGTCCACAATGCTATATTTTTAGAGGTAATTATTATTTATTCATTACTTTTGTTGGTTTGCTATGGTTTCACTGTTGGATTATGCTATTCTACGTTCAAATTGTTGTTTTACAACTTGCTAAGTTAATAAGACGATAGCATAAGGATGAATATTTACAGCTTTGGTTTTCACAATTATGACTTTGAATAAAAAAATTGGAATGACCATAGTAAAGATTTTTTTATTCACTATATGAACTGTCCAAATTGTTCAATGCTAATTTTCACACTATTGAATATGGTGCTATTTACATTGGTGGGGTAAACTGAAATGTTCATTATTATATGCTTATGAAGGAAATTTTACTTATGATAACTTTTTTAGTAGCCAACTACTCAAGCTTGAGCATATATCTTACAACATTCAGACCATATGTAATTTTTATGTGGTGTACTTTGTAAGCTCTAAGTTTTTAAAACAAAAGAATTTTCAATCCAAGCCTTAAATTTTAAGCGCAAAAAATGTACTTTCTAATACAAAGGAAAATTTTCTTATCCATTTTCTACAACTTGTTGTTACATATTTGATTGATGATTTATTGGTTGAGTGAGTGATATCTGTTTGACTACTATTTTGATTTAAATTTTTTAGGCTGTTGCTCCCTAAATATTTTTATATTGATGGATGATGCATAGTTCATTGCATATTTATTACCATTTCTTCATTTCAAGTTCAAAATAGTCATAGATTTCGTAGTTAAGCGATGAAATTGAACTTTAGTGATTACATGTGTTATCTTTGATCAAATATCATCAAATACTTAGTGAAGAAAGAAGATTCCTTTTCATGTTTGTTAATACACTTAATTGAATAATGAGACCTCACATTGTCTTATAACATGTGATAATTAATTTAATAATATATCTATTTTGATGTATTAAAAATTACTCTTGAGGTTTTGGGATGTCAAAACATGTCATGAAGTATACAATGGTTTTGTGAACATAAAGAGTATACTAGATCTGTCTAAATTTCATTCTTACATACGGATAAACTACATATACATTGCCTCAGCTAGATCCGATGAAAAAATTGTTTTGATGTTGTTGAGAAGAATTTTTTGAACCTTTGAAAAAAGGCAAAACTTCTTGCTTAACAAATGAAACCAATTGATATGCAATATCTATCATACCGATTCTTTCTATTTTGATGTATCATGATATCGGTAGATGTTAACCAATCATACTTTTCTCTTATTCATTGTAAATAATATATTACTTTATAGTGAATCATTGAGGTTCAGAGAAGTCTTTTGTGTTAACAAATACATTAAAATGTTTTTGAATTGTTCAAAAACGATGTAAGAATAATATTATTTTTATTATTACTATTGCTGCTGCTGCTGCTGCTGCTGTTGTTGGTATTGTTGTAATATAATTTATTATTTAACCTTTAGTAAACACATACATGCTTGCAGTTTGATAATAGATTAGCACTATAGTTATTCTCAAATTCACTAATTTTCTAATTACATTATATTTCATGTTGAAAACTAAATGATTTAATTTTTCAGGAAATGAAATTTCTCTTATTTGTTATTGCGCTTTTCATATGATTATGATGCAATTATCTCAGTCATTCTTATTTGTATCAGCTATTTTTGTTGTTGAATCACATTGAAATCCAAGTAACTCATTTCTGCAAACATTAATGAACTAAACTCAAAATTAGTATTCTGTACTTCATTTGTGACATCATGCTTTATAGTTCTATCAAGAATTTATCAATTATTTATCCTTTTGCATTTCAACGGGTAGAATTAAGTGGCATAAAATTTTAGTTGTAATCTGGTAAAATTATGAGCCACATCTGATGTTCATGGATTAATGCACCATAAAATTGCATCATTTGTTGAATGATATACAAGAACATGCAAAGCCAGACATATACATGTCTGTATAGTAAATTACTTCAGTGATTAATAACATATCTTCTTATAAGTTTGAATGGTAGTTGACTTTAGTGATTAATAACAGTACGTGTAATGTACATAATCATTTTTGCTTGGCTGCTCAATATTAGTAATTTCATATCTCAATTCTATTTAGCAAAGGTGTAGCATAGTATGGTGGAGCATGCTGCTGGAAATGGTGACTGATTTTTAACAATATCAAAAGCATTATTATTTGTAAGATATGCTTATGTCTTAGAAGTTCATTTTAATTTTCCTGATATGATGTTATTGTTATATATGTGATCTTCCAACAAATAATATGGTGTAATTAATCTTTCTAGTAAGATGATATTATTATATATGGGATCTTCTAATGAATAATATGGTGAATTCATATGTAAGTAATATTTGGTTTTCGTGCCTGCCATTCCATTATGATATAATTCAAAGCATAATCAAGATGACTTTATTTTGGATGCTTATGGAATATGGATTCAATGTAATTTTTCAATGGATTATACGTTCTAATTATGTTCAGTGTAGTTTTTTATATAGGTATAATGCCAGGTGGATCAGTATCTCGACGTCTTCTTCGAAAAAGAACTTATTCAAATCAACCAAATAATTTCGCCACATCTAATTTTCAACATAGTGGTGGCCCATCAAATGAAGAAGAGTTAGAGAGGACGAACAATGTTGACGATGGAGACGAAGAAGTTAAAGAAGAAGAAGATTCTGAAATAATTCCTACTCAAGGTTACAATCCTGCAGTTGATCCAGTTACAAAGAAATCTTCGTTTGAATGGAAAGGAAATTGGTAATAATTTTTTTATATTAATTCTGAATACTTATTTCTTTAAATATAGACCATTGAAGAGATTATTTAATCCAACACTGTTTTTGTTAGTTTCCTCAACCAAAAGGCCTCACGTATAATTAGGCAAATATTGTCTAGACGATTTACGGGACCATGGTTTGAATATAAGTTACTACCTCAAGAAATTAGAAGTGTACTTTGATGAATTCAAGGTATTACTACTTTAACCATTTATTGTTTTATCGTTGGGCGTAAGAGGAATTTGAGAATAGAAGAGAAATAATGCAAAAGAATCGCCTTACGTTGAAAGACGGGATCTACACTCGTCATTGCGCCGGTTCTGTTCAATAGCCTCACATAATGAACAAATTGTAAGTCAAATACATTTTTCATCCAATAAACTATTAACTATGTTAGTTAACGTATATATGTTTAACTATTATATATATATATGGATAAATTTAAGAGGATGTGTGTTATATCATTTTTTATTTCGCTATAAGTTTAACAGGTCATTGCGGCCTTGGCAACAGTGGTCAACTGTTGCTGTTGTGGCACCAATTTATTGCTATTGTCATGGCAGCGGTATATTGCTACTGTTGTTGTGGCATTAGTTTATTACTACCACAACAGCACACAAAACAAGGGTTAATTTAGAATGAACTGTTGTTGTGGCATCAGTTTATTACTACTGAGTACAAACATAAAAGCCTTTTGCGGGACATCGACCTTCCCAATTGCTTTTATCATTTTCGTTCCTTTTGCCTGAAACGACAAATAAATAAGCTGGTTTACCATACATGAAGCTTAGCTAGGAACCAAGACAATACTAACTCAAATTTTAGTATGACTGCTCGACTACAGCACAAAATGCACTGAAATTCTCAAGAGTTTGATACTCATAACTTCAAAAATATCATGTTGTTACCAAGTTCAGTAGATTGATCAGTTATGAATTATTACATTGAGTTGAGAAGGTGGATAAATAATTATTTGGTTATAATGAAATATTATATTTATTATGCAATACTCTTATAGCACAAAGTACATATATTGCACATTTTGAACTGCATTATCTTCTTCAGCAATAATACTATCGATGTGAGATAGATTCATAAATGTGGTAGTTGTATGAATTAATGACGATGAGGGGTTGCCAATATTGAAAATAAATCCGGTGTCGTAAATATACTATACAAATAGTACAAATATAAGAAGAAAATACTACTCTATAATAAAACAGATGTGTGTGTAGTATAAGTGCACATAATATATAGACATGTACATGATATAAATGTACAAATAATGCAAGCATGTAGGATTTCACCCTTATTAATATTATCATCAATTACCATAATTTTCTAATATTCATGTAAAGAATGCAGAAAGTTGTAACAGGAAAGGAACCTGCATTTTATGAGGCATTTCGATATTGGCATGTTTTGAAAGATCCGTCCAACTCCTCAAAAAATACCAAAAAAATATGTAAGAGTAGTAGATATGTGGATAACAAATCTGCAAAAACAATGGTAATTATTTTATTTAGTTTAAACAGTTAGTTTGTTTGTAGTATCAATGATATTTTTTTTTCAATCAGGAGAATTATCTCAAGAAAAAGGCCGAGTCAGAGAAAGCAATGGACGTTTTCAATCCACAACATTGGGTGGATTCATGAGGCGGACTAACAATAGGAAAGATGTATGGAGCGCCTCATGTAATTAGTATTTTACATGGAGGTTCTCAGTCTTCTTCAGCCAATGCTCAAGGATGTTCTTCTACTCTAACTCCATCTACCCAGCAAATACCTACTCAATTTTCATTAGAAGAAATTGTTCAACGGTTAGAGCTATAAATTCTAAGTATGAAATTAATGTTGGATGTTTATGTAGTTATATATTTTAATTCATATATTATGTTTAAATAGGGTGTTGGATAAATTAAAGCAGTTGCCTGATATACTTATGCAGTCCACTATACATACACCGACCAATTATCATGTTGTAATGTCCTCACAGCCAGTTGTGCCAACATCACCTTATATTTCTGATCAGTCCAACATGCCTACACAAGCCACCATGCCTACACAAGCCACAATGCCTACACAGTCACAACAAATGGGATTTTCTCCATTTAGTGGTATATTTCCTCATTTCCCAAGTTTGTATATTTTTAATCACAATTTCTATTATTCCTAATGTCAGCCTTGTCGCTTGCTGATAATCTATTGTTATTATATACTATGCTAACTAACCAAGTCAATAATAATTTGTTTGATCGATTAAAAAAGTAGAGACATTTCTATTTGGACAAAAATATGTGTTTATTAAACAAAAGCATGTGCAATATGGTTGTTTAGTATTCAGAATAAAATGTGAACATGTTTGGGCAAAGAACTCCATTTGTAGTTGCTTTATTTTCAATGATTGAAATGTCATAACCCATATTATTTTGAGTCTAACTTAAAATTGACAAGCTTGAAAATAGTAACCAAGAACATTACCAAAGTTTATGAATATACATCGCTGTTTATGTACGAAAAACTTCTGAAACAAACACTTAAACTTAGTTTTCCATGCTATAAATTTGTAGTTGGCTTATAAAGAAATATTTGTATTGGATCAAATTTTCTTTCGTAAAGCTAATGGTCCAAAAAATTACCTCCATGAAAAGTCATGAAATCTTACTCCCCTTTAACTACAAATGTATAATTTACGTACAAAACAGGTCACACATCTTTGAATATACGTTATATAACATAATAATTATCTAAAAGGCAATCAAACTGTATGCTATTAAAGTCATCCCTACAGTTGCCAAAATGGACTGCTTAAACCAAATCAGCAATTCCTAATATAACAGAATAATATAAAATTTAGTTAAAATATGAAGAAAAAGTGAAATGATGTTAGCACAATAATTAAATGAAGACAAGCTAATTATGCACCGAAAAGGGATCATGGGCACAAAAATAATATTGACTTAGGATTTACAAAGTGAGCAAGATTATTGGTAGTAAATAAACCAATAACATCTTTTCAAATGGAACATGGATTAAATGTTAGTCATGCATCAAGGCCACATCTTTTATAAAATGCAATAATTATTTTCTTTCCATACACCTTAAAATTTGCTTAAAACTTCAGAGTAAGATTTTTTACTTTTTAATCAAACCAAAGAATGCACATAAATGGTATAAACATAGAGTTTACCAAATTAGCAAGTATCATATATAGCAGACTAAGATTAGTACTTATTTATTACTGAAATAAAAAGGGAATTAATGTGCAATGAAACCAAATCAATTGAACTGAAATTGTTTGAGTACCTGATTTTGGAAGTGATTGAGAATAAATGGTTTACTACATGAATTAAGGCAATAAATTAAAGGAAGAATTAACTATGCAATGTAACCAGATCATGGGCACAAAACTATGGATGCATATAATTAACAAAGTAGGTAACACATAATTCAATAAATAAATCGATAAAACTAAATCTTGTACACAGTGCAAGTAATCAATTTCTTCCCATAGAAATTAAATTTCTTTAAATGGTACACAAATATCATCCATAACTAAATCAAACCAAAGGCACATAAATGGTATAGACATAGGATTTATTAAATTAGTAAACAATAAAGGTTACCACATATACCAAATTAAAAAATAGTAATTACTAATTGCTATTATAAAAAGGGAAATAATGTGCAACCGAATAAAAGTAATTGAAAAAAAATCCTATGAAAACAAGATTTAGCAATTTACTAAACATAAATGGTTTACTAAATTAATTTAAAGTAATAAATTAATTGGAAAATTAATTATGTTGTGAAAACATATCATTGGCAAAAAAATAGTACGAGATTTACACGGTGAGTAAGATATGATTAAATAAATTACCAATGACATCTTTTTCAAATTGAACATATGTGCTTTAAGATCAGATGCTGTAAAATATTCAATCAACTATTTTCTTCCCATACATCTACAATTTCCTTATATGTCCATAGTAATATTGTCTATGCTTTAAACCAAACTAAAGGCTCATAAACGATACAAACATAGAAATTATTATATTAGTGTATAGAAAAGTTTACCACATATATACCAGACTACTAAATAATATTACTTATACTAATAAGATAAAAGGGGAAGTAAGCTACAACATTATCAAATCAGTTGCACAAAAATGCGATGAATACATGTTTTTGCAAGTAATTGAGCACAAATGGTTTACTACATGAAACTAAGGTACTACATTAAAAGGATAATTAACTTTCCAGCTAAAATAGATCATGAGCGAAAAATCAGTATAAAGATTTAGAGAGTAAGCAAAAAATATTTTAAATAAATAAACCAATAACATCCTTTTCAAACTAAAAATAGACTAAATGTTAGTACATTAAGACCAGATCTCGTAGAATAAACAACTAAATAATTTCCTTTCATGCTCTTTAAATTTTCTTACTTGGTATACTATGTAATGTTTTCTACACTTTAAATCAAAACATAGACATCTAAATGGTAGAAAGGATTTATCATGTGAATAAGCAGAAAAGGTTACCGCAGATACCCGATTCAAAAATAATGATTCCTTATTACTAAGATAAATAGGAAGTAATATGCAACAGAATCAAATCAATTGCACAAAATATGCTATGGATATCTTATCGTAAAAGTGACGAAACAGAAATACTACATTAAATTATGGTAGTAAATTAAAAGGAGAATTAAATGCGCAATAAAACCATATCATGGGCATAAAAACAGCGTAGGCATATGGTTGACAAATTGAGTTAGACATGATTTAAATAAATAAAATAGAAACAGGGTTTTTCAACTGGTTGATAGACTAAACATTAGTCGTGTGGTAAGATCAAACTGGGTAGAAAACACAACTAATTTATTCCCTTAAATTTTAAATTTCCTCAACTGTCGGTAGCATGCAGTATTGTGTATAGATTAAATCAAATTACAGACACATGAATGGTGTTGACATAAGATTTATCAAGTGTGTGACCATAAAAGGTGCTACATATAGAAAATTAGAAAAAAACTTGCTTATTGCATAACTGAATCAACTGCAACTAATTTATTGCTGTCCTCATAGTTTGACATATGTTTGTGTTCCTCATTCCTCGATTTCTTAACTAAATAATTTCTTAACAAGCCACAATTATTTGGTTAATGTACCAGACATATATACCAATTATTGTTTCAGACAAACACAGTTAAGAAAAATACTTGTTTATTGCATAATTAATTATTTTTTAATTTAATGACATATATACCAATTATTGTTTCTTAACTGTGTTTGTCTAGTTTATATGTTTTTAATTTTCGTATAAATACTCACCATTTATACTCACTCACTTTGTAAACCATATGTTTCTACAATTTTTGTTCTCATAGGCTGATTTCATTCATCGATAATTCCCCTTTTAACTTGGTAACTTAATTTCATGAAGCATATTGTTTCAGCTTTGTTGCTAATTCATATTTTTATACTAATTTTGTTTCAAACTTATTTTCAGCTTATTGTTTCAGACAAACACAGTTAACAATCAATAATACATAGTTTGCTATATAAAAGGGAATTATTTAGTTAATGTACCAGACATATATACCAATTATTGTTAATTTACTACCATAATTTAATGACATATACCAGAAAAATATAGTTAAGGAAAAAACTTGCTTATTGCATAACAAAATAATTTAAATAAAGGTTATCGCATATATAACAGACAATATGGGTGGTTTGTTAAGAAATCGAGGAACGAGGAACACAAACATAGTTGAGAATTTTGAAATAGAAGAAAATAGCAATGCCATGTGAGCATAACTGAATTTGTGCTTTTATGTTTAAGTAATAGATTAATAGAACCATTTTAGAACTAGAATGGTAATTCGTGACAGCTGCTGCCTTCAAAACATGGTACAAAAACTGCAGCAAATATATAAATTAAATCAGGTGCATATATGTAGCAAACAGAGCTTCAAGACCCAATTACTATTTTTAATATTATATATGCATTTAAACTCAAAATTGAATGTTGCGGTGGTAAGTCAATAAGTTGACTTAGAAAATAAACAAATGTATGTTCTATTTTATTTACATTCTTATGTTTTTTTCCTGAGTTTGTAAATGAGATAGAAAATTCTATTTCTAAAATTTCTTGTTGTCCTTATAGTAATGTGCATATATTTTATGTATCAGGTCATAGATCTATGCCATTGGGAGCATATCCATCACAACAGTCACCTTTGCATTCCAACGCATGCATTTGGGACTGTGCAACAAAGCATGCCATTTTTTGATCTAATGCAAAAACAAGTGCCATATATGCAATAATATTCGCATATGCAACAGTTTTCAGGACCTTCTATGCCTTGTCGATCACCTCACAATTTCGAAGAACATCAACATCATGGAAGTATGGAGTGATTAGCGTTCCCGCTTGTTTGCTTTGTTTTCTTTGTTGAAGTAATGTATGTACAAATATGTTAGTGGACTTATTTCCTTTGTTTTTCTTTCTAAAGTAACATCTGTACATATTTTGTGAAAATGTTGGATTACTTTTTATTAATGAAATATGTTTGGAAATGTTTCTTAACTTTCATGTTAAAGCAACTTATGTACATATCTTAGAGAATGCATGTGTTATGTTAAATTGAGCACTTTATGATTTGTGTGTTGTTATTTGATATTATGTAATTTCTATATAATATTGAATATATTTTGACATGTATGAAATTATAGTGCGGATATGATAAATTCTTGATGATATTGCATCGTTTACTATTGTGGATATTTCATATGTTTAAATTATGCAAACTTAAGACCGATTAGAGGAAAAAATTAAGTTTCTAAATTTTAGTTTTAAATATATTTCAAGCTGCAGTATCAATCTTTACGTTTTGAGACTGAAATTTCAATCTTAATATTTTTTTGTGACTAGGAATTCAAAGACTGAAATTTCAGTCTTTAATCCAATGTTTTTTTGTAGTGATTTTACTTTTAACCTAATATTTATTATTTCAATAAATTCTCTATCTAATACAATCCAAAAAAAAGTTTGCAAAATTAGACACGTAAATGTTTTATTTCTGTTTATATTAGTTTGTAACAAATAAACTGTCTAAAATTAAAAACGAAAATAGGCGAAATATTGAAATTATCATATTTTGACGATTCAATGTAAACAAACTTTCCCTTAACACGGAAAAATGAAAAGAGAATACTAAGGATAATAACTTGATTTAGAATTATAAATTGTAAAGAATTTTAATTTTATAAACTTGGAATATTGATTATTACCTCACTCTCATGTTGTAGCCTAATTTCCTCTTTATTAATCGTTTTAAATTAGTAAGTTTTATTTAATATTAACGTTCGAAATAGGGGTATTTATGGACGTCCACGTTCATACAAAAGATGTCATACCAATGATATCTCAACTATTATTAAAGGTAAAGATTAATAAAATTTTGCAAAATAATTGATGCAGCAGCGGATAACAAAAATGGATATATCGGTGAAAGTAGCGATCGGGGAATTGAAGATACCAAATGGCCCAAATCCGTTGATTCAAAGATACCGGATTCTAGCTATCTCAAACACGTTGATCGCGCACAATACCGTGTTTAAAGATCTACGATTCTTCGTACGTTGATCTAGCGCACTAGATTCCGTGAATCGGCTTTAGCGATCTTTGATTCGAGCGGGAGATAGGAGATCACACTCAACTACCGATTTGAGAAGTGGCACAAAGCTCACAAACAATTTTTTATTCAAAATCAACTAAACTATTACAAATGACACCACCATCCCTATTTATAGGGTTACAAACATACACGCCTCAAAACTTGACAACACTTAGGTCGTGAACGACCTAACATAGACCAACGACCTACGACCTAAAAACAAACAAGTTTACAACACACGCTTACATCACAAAACATCCGACCTAAAATAGGCCTACGACCTACGACCTAACATAGGTCGTTAACGACCTAAAACATTACAACACAAAAAAATACAACATCACACAAGGTCGAGCGACCTAAAAGATACTCGGCAGCGATCCATCTTGACCGACCTAGAGAAGCGGCTTCAGGAAATCTTCGAGCGACTTAAGTTGAGCGACCTAACTTAGGTCGTAACCCACTTCCGCGACCTAACATAGGTCGTAACCCTTCTTCGCGACCTAGCATAGGCCGTAACTCATTCTCGCGACCTAACTTAGGTCGTAACTCGTTAGGTCGTTTGAGTAACTCGGAGCGACCTATAGGAATTAGTAACTCGCTAGGTCGTTTGATCGCCTTCTTTTTTAACTCGTTAGCTCGTTCCAGCATGATATCTTCCTCGTTAGGTCGCACACGACCTAAAAGCATGTTAGGTCGCTCGCGACCTAAGACTTGGTCATTTTGGGCTGCATCATCCTCCCCTGGTTGAAAATAATTCGTCATCGAATTTGCGCTTTCCTCTTCCACAACAGGTTCATCTCCATAATAAGGAATAAGATGTTTAACATTAAACACGTCAGAAGTGTACACATCCTCCGGCAGCTTCAACCTATAAGCGTTTTCATTGATCCGTTTCACAATCTTTACAGGACCAATCTTTCGAGCTTTAAGTTTATTGTATGCTCCTACTGGAAAACGATCCTTCGTTAGCACAGCATATACTAAATCTCCTTCATTAAATTCAACACTCCGTCGCTTCAGATCCGCAGATCGTTTATACTTTTCATTCGCCTTCTCCAATCGTTCCTGAACGATTTTATGGCAGTCTGTTAATCTGTCAACAAAATCAACAGCCCGCTTAACTGTTCCCTTCGGTTGTGGTACTGTCGTCAAATCCAATGGCCCCTTTGGCAAACTCGAATATACAATCTGAAATGGACTGAAACCCGTACTACGATTGACAGCATGATTATGTGCAAATTCCGCCTGACACAACTTCATATCCCAACTCTTCAAATTATCTCTCACAAGACATCTCAGCAGGGTTCCCAATGATCTATTCACCACTTCCGTTTTCCCATCTGCCTGCGGATGATAGGCGCTACTAAAATTCAGCTTCGTTCCAACCATCTTCCACAAACTTAACCAAAAATGGCTTAGAAATCTAGTATCCCGATCAGAAACAATAGATTCAGGTAGCCCATGTAATCGATACATCTCTTTAAAGAATAACTGAGCAACACAGACGGCATCAGCTGTTTTTTTACAAGCTATGAAATGTGTCATCTTCGAAAACCTGTCCACTACTACATATATCGAATCATTCCCCCTCTGAGTTCTAGGTAACCCCAAAACAAAATCCATACTGAGATCAACCCATGGTCTAGTCGGCACGGGTAAGGGCATATACAATCCCGCATTCATCGCTATCGCTTTGGAAATTTGGCAAATATGACATCTCTCCACAAACCTTTCAGCTTCCCGCTTCAACGAAGGCCAATAATAAGATTGAGAAATCAATTGCAAAGTACGATCTCTACCCACATGACCTTCCTCATGCAACTCCTTCACAATCTTCATTCGTAAGCTGCACTCGGGAATGCACAATCGATTCCCCTTAAAAAGAAAACCATCCACCAATACAAACTCATCTGTCTTTTCCTCCTTGGCTTCATCTACACGCTACGCAAAGTAAGGATCATCAACAAATAATTCTGGCAACACATCAAACCCCGTCACTTCAACCTTCATTGTAGTCAACAAATGACTTCTTCGACTCAATGCATCTGCCACTTGATTCGTAATTCCCGATTTATGTTTCACCACAAATGTAAACTGTCGTAGGTATGCGATCCACGAAGCATGCCTAGCTGCAATTTTGTCCTATCCCTGCAAATGTTTCAGTACTTCATGATCAGTATACAAAACAAATTCTTTATGGAACAAATAGTGTCTCCAATGTTTGATAGCTTGAACAATAGCATAGAATTCCACATCATAAGTATTATATCTCATCTTGGCTCCTGATAGCTTCTCACTGAAATATGCAATAGGACGTCCCTTCGGACTTAACACCCCTCCAATTCCAACCTTCGATGCATTAGTATGTAATTCAAACAACAACAGAAAATCCGGTAACACTAGAATTGGTGCTGTCGTCAATAGTTCCTTGATTCTCTCAAAAGCAAACCCTGCTTCCTCCGTCCATGAAAATTGCTTCCCCTTCATACAATCAGTAACTGCTGCCATCACGCTACTGAAGTGTGGAATAAATATTCGGTAGAATGATGCCAAACCATGAAAACTTCTAACTTCCACTAGTACAAAACTGGTCATTTGTGTCGGTTGTGTAACTCCTGTTGTGTTGGTTTTACAACCGACTCATATGAAGACGACACAAAAGACATTTTCTGTTGTGTCGGTTGTACGACCGACACAAATATCAATCATTTGTGTCAGTTGTTATTAAAGAACCAACACAAAACTATGAACAGTTGTGTCGGTCTTTCTAAAAGAACCGACACAAATCAGCTTGTATAGTGAAGCACACCGCCGTTTATTGTGTCGGTCCTTTTAGAAAAACCGACACAACTGTTCATAGTTTTGTGTCGGTTTTTTATTAATAACCGACACAAATGATAGTTATTTGTGTCGATTATGTTTGTTTTTTCAACCGACATAATTGATATACAGTTGTATCGGTTCCCTTTGAAGTAACAACCGACACAAGTAATATCTGAAGCAAAAAAAAATATTATTACCGTTTAAGATTATAAAAACAGTATGAAATTGAATTTTAATTTTTTATAAACCAACGTTACTATGAACTGATTGAACAAAAAATATAATTATATTATCCATCAACATAATTCATGTTTACAGACCAAAATAGAATATAATCTATCACAAACATAACGTACATAACAAAATACCAACGTACGTTACAAAAGATCAGCGTACACAACCAACTACATCCAATTATACATGATATAACTAGATAAATTCTCTCGAACCTCGTCTATATCTTATTGGTTATAAGAACCGTCTCGTACAAAGTCCTGCAATTAAGAGAATTGTTATACAAAAGACAATAATTAAGTCATTGTTTTATACAAAGTAACAGAGGTAAATATCTTAGCATGTCAAAAGTATAGTTTCAATAAAGCAAGTCATGTTAGACATGAAGAAACAAGCATGCTTACGCATCAATACCTAAAAAAGAAATTTTATGCATCCTCTCTCTCTCTCGATCTCGATCTCGATCTCGATTTGAAAAAAGAGCAAACATGCTATACACATGAAAGTACCAAATCCCACCAAAAGAAAACATAGTAATTGCAGATATTCTTTATCAAACATAAAAAGAGCAAATAACTCGCAAACTTAGATAAGTTGCACATATGTACACTCATAATCACTAGTTATGCAATAGCCTGTGAATTCTTGCAATGATGGAACTTGTATATCTCTCAGAAACAGTTTTCCTCACCTTTCGATCAAGATTCAGCGACCCAAATCCTTTCTCACTTTCATCACGGATATTGGCGAGACCATAAGAAGTCAAATACCCTCCGTTAACATTTTCATATTCGACTACAAAACTCTTTTTGCACGAAATATTCAACTTTTTGAAAACAGAACTAACCAACTTGCTAATATACGACTTCTTCGATGGCAGTAGTGGGTAAGTGTAAACTGGCTCAGAAGGTTGTGGCATGGAGCTTAACCTCGACTTTGCAATTGCTAAGTCAAGCTGATAATTGAATGATTTGAGCATATCACAGGAAATCAATTTTCAATCAGCATACATCTTCATAAAATATCTAGGCATCCCCTTATCGTCAAATAAATTAAAGGCAACGGATTATGGTGAGCTGGCAGATAAAATAAATAGAAAAATGGATAATGAAAAAACATGTATTGTGTCTAAACAATGGGTTCCAAGAACTGCCAGGACCAGATTAGCGAAAATAATTGTATGCAGAATCACGGTAATGTTCAAAATACATAGCAGGGAACACAACACAACAAATGCAGGGAAAAAGCCTGGAGAATGTTGAATTCAATAATTGTATGCAAGTTGAATATAATGAACGAAATACTTGGAAAAACTTATAGCAGCGACAAATGATTAACAGCAACAAATAAATAGTTAAAAACTTATAAAATCACTATGGAAAATGACATTTTGTCTTATAGCAGTGCAGATTATCTTATAAATGAGGGCATACAACTCAAGGCAACAAAATAAACAGGGACAGGGATGTGTGAATTCATAGAGGACAAATAGAGTATGACCATATTTCAAGCATCAGGACAAAGCATTGGGACAAATAGAGGACGTTTCCTGAAGCTTCCATGAAAACAAGGCACGGGGATGTTTGCACCAGATGCATTCAAAGAAAATAAGACATAAAAGGGGACGTGCAAAACAAATTCAAGGCGCAAGAGAAAAGTGCGAAACTAATTCAAAGCACAGGCTGGGACGTATGAAAGCATCACCCATCACTAAATTCACTCGGCACTTAATATCAGTATGAGAGGTGAGTTTTACTCACCTGAATTCAAAGATTCTTAGCCGAATGGAGATGGATTAGAGGTTGTTTTGCTTAGCTAAAGCAGCTTCACACCCATTACATTCCACAAACATACATACATCCCCCAATACAACCTCAACTTCAACTGCAATAATACTGCAACTGCCAACCGTTACCATACAAATTACATATCCACAACTCACCATACTTCATAACCCATTACCACTGCCCAAACACTCCACGACCACTCCTCCTCATCAACCAAAGCCACAACTTCTTTGTCCATGCTTGCTGCCTTATACGACAAAGCAACATCCATCAACCACTCCAAAACTATCATCAAACTTCCGCCTTCAACATCACAAGCCATTACAGCAAACATCCAAGCTTCCCACGATAGTTCAAACCACCTCTGCTAAAAACCATCACTGCTTAACAAAACTTCCATCATTCCCAAAACTCAACTGACATACATACACTGCTAGCTTCCCGCACTTACCCCCACCATTAACATCTCCCCACTGTTCTACATTTCGAACCACCAGTACATCATCCATCGGACCGAGCTTTACCGCGAAAGCCACGAAAATCGAAAAACATCAACTCACCTGAATCCACCTGCTCGACTTTTGCATATCAAAACCACGAGCACCGCCGCAACCCTCTGCTAAACTGCATCACCACCGCCTTTGAATCAATCCCCGCCGATTTCCCCAATCGCACCCACGAGCATACATCACCACCAATACAAACAGTTCAACTACCTCACCCCCTTCACTACACATCAAATTCAAGCTAAACAACAAACTGCTACACCACCCACCTGAGCTCTGCAAACCACTCCACTCTTCTCTTCTCATCTACAAATCCACAGCCATACAAAATTTTACATTGCCTACACTGCTTTTAAACTGCCATCACAATCTCTGTTACTTCAGTCACCGCTAACTACAAGCTACACTTCATTATACTGACATTAGCCTCTGCCTGTCATTCCATCCACCACTTCACTCATCTACTGCCACTGCCTTATCACTTCACTCATGATGATGGTAACCCATGCCAGGTTGGAACATGGGAATTTGTCATGCCTACGTGATCTTCTAATATGGATCTGGTCAACAGCCATGTAAAAAGTTAGCGTGGCTCTCTTTAACTCCCACGTCATGTCTTTGTGTGGAAAGTTCAGTTTATTAAAAATCAAAATTGAACCTCTCACGCAAATGCAGAGCGTGGCTACTGCTTGGCGTGGTATTTATGTTTCACTCATTATTTATTGGGTTTGTTAACAGTGCTAAAAATAACTTCATTTAGAAAACAAAGTGCAAAAGTTACATCAAGAGACTAAAACTAAACTTGTATTTCTATTATTGATAAGCATTCACTCTAAACTTTTCCAAATGCACAGAATCCAGATCATCTAGTTCCTGCTTCAGCGTGTTATTTTCTCCAACAACTCCAACACAAATTCAACAACTCGTTCCAAGAATGGCCGATCAATCCAATGAATAAAACCATAATTTCCCAACATATCAAATCTCGAACAACCTAAGTACAATGTCTGACATTTGCGTTAGAAAGGCATGTCCTTAGGACCTCATCAATGTCGCAATGACACTGAAGTGGTTTTGATTAAACCTCAACATATCAACCGTGCCTTATCACTTCGCGACAGCAAACAGTCACCAACCACAGTCACAACTTCGAACGCCTTAAACCCAAATCAACCTCCTACACTTCCTCTACAACTCACGAACAACATCACCTCAACCGCCTTCACCACCAAACTGCGCACTAATTAATTAACCCAAACAACTGTAATCAACCATGAATTAGGTTTTGGAATTGTTCGAATATTTAAATTTGTTTTGGAAGTGAGGTTAAGGGAATATACTTTATTGAGTGTGTAATGTATTTGAGCTTTTGGGCTTTGCTTTCGGCCGGAGTTTATTTTCATTTTCATTTTCTTTTCTACGTGTAAATCATTTGTTTTAAAACAAAAAAGAAAAAAAATTGCTTTCATTTTTTTTAGCAATAATAACTGTTCACTGTATGGCTGAAGGTTTGGAATCCAGAAGCATTAATGCTCCCTCACTTTAAAATAGTTTACTTCTTTGAATCAGCTGGATTTATAAGTTTAACTTCTAATATGACGGGTCAAACTAAAACAACGACTGCAATAATGCTCCCTCACTTTAAAACTAAACTCAGTAAACCAGACTAATCTTGATTAACTTATTGATTTACAGGTTTATACTTTTAACTGAAATGTCGTCACCCTTCCGGTCCATTACTCTCATTACTGTTTTTATGATAGATTTACTGTTAATTATGGAAAATAATACAGTAATCAATTAGGTAACAGTCGAATGAAATCATCTAATTAAAAAGCATATAAACCAATTTCCAATCTGCTTGGTGCATCACTACACATTTTCTTGGTTTATTTTTTTTCTTCAAATACATGAACTGAACAGTAAATAAAGACTTGGCATTTGATTTCTTCTAACTAGCATTGCAGAAATTAATTTGATCGAAATTGTAATGACCCGTATTTTTAACGCTTTAAAAATACTAAATTAAATAAAAATTTAATTAAAAATCTGATAGAAATTTTTTTTTACGATTTATTAAATGAAAATCTCTTTGTATATAGGTTACAAATCCAAAACCAAATTCGTAGACGACCAATTTCGATAAGACCGATAATGTAATACATATTAAAAATGTAATGTAATAATATGAAATAGTTGTAACCAATAACAGAAACCAAAATAATAATTTTAACGTTAGAAACGTGCGTTTTGCGTTGAAAGAAATTTTCGTTAAATAAAAATAAACAATAAAATTTCGCAACAAAAATTCGATATTTAAAATGCGTCTATTTAAACATAGGAAATTGTAAAGTTTCGTCAGAAAATATGAAAGTAAATTTCACTCACGTCATTTCGGTTTAAATCAGTTAAAATGTAATGAAAATAAAATGTTTTCGAAACCCAAATATTTTTATATAGAAAAATTCTAAATCATCTTCTGAGCAAGACGTCATTTTTCGTTTTTCCAAATTCGGACTTCTTTAGCTCCGTCGATCTTATTTTTCTACGTTTTTGCTGCACTTTCCACTGATAGAAAATTCGAATTTTTATAATTCAATCAAACCACTGATATCTGTATACCGTTTTGATCGTCTCATCGTGCTGATCTCCGTAGTATATTCGATTGAACATTTTGACATCCAATACGCAACGAATCGGCGTAGCGGTTCGTTGTATCGATACCGTATTTGTGTCGTTTTGTTCCTGGTGCCTTTTCAGATGTTCAGCCATATAAACCAATCGGTAATTACTTTATTAAATTCTAAAAACCACTTTTGGCTCTTCACTTTTATATTTATTCATGCGTCCTTACATTTCCTTCCAGTCTAGTTCTGTTCACCTACCTTGAGAATGACTATTATATTTTATAGCAAGCTTTTGTACGTATATTTTGAATTATAAAGCCTTAAATTACTGTAGCCAAAAAGTCCGCCCATCGTTTCCCTGCCGCCGACTACGCCATCACCGAACCGCCTTCAACCACCTCCCTCCTTCCGACTTGTCACCGCCTGAACCTCCATAGCAGCCACGACAGCGCCTCCGACCTCTCAACCTCCACCTCTTCTTCACGCAGCAACCGCCATGGCTCTACCTACTAACTCCGACCGTGCCTTCGTCCAGTCGAACTCCTCTAACTTGTGCCACCCCACTCAGGCCGAGACCACCATCCCACTGCCACCTCTCCTCGCTGTTAACCTCCTTCTCCTGCCACGTCGACAGTAGTCCAACCACCATCTACCTAGAACCACATCCGCCCGAGTCACCTCTTCGCCTAAATCACCTCTAGCCGTGCCTCGTCCTGTTGCCTATATATGAGTAAGTCGTACGTTGTTTATATGTTTATTTAATTAAACTATAATGTGAGTTATATGTATATTTTAATGATTTTTTTATATGACTTGCTGTCTATATATGTTGTTACAGTATTTTGCATATACTTGTTTATATAATCCTAGCTTTATATATATTATTACGTGCTGAGTATAATATGTTTAATGGTTTATATAAATATATATTTCTATATTGATTTTGCATATACTCTGTTATAGTTTGATTTAGATATGTATTCATTTTATATATATATATATATTTCTTACTGGTGGATTTTGATATGTATGGTACGTATGTTTGTTTTATAAAGACATTATGTTATAAGTGATAGGCTAATATGATCTGTTTAAGTATATTGAATTTGTAAGTCTTGTATATGTCACATATATTACATGCGAACATATGTTGGTTTGCTGTTGGATTTATATGAATATGGGTAAGTTTTAAATTTGAAATTGCTATTTATTTTTATATGTATATAAATTATTTGTTTACCAAGAGATTTATGTTCGAGTATATAATAATGTATGGGCATACTTTGACAAGTTATATAACTCATATGTTCTGTTTTTTCCATATATTTTTTTATATTAATGATATATCATGTAGGTCTGCATATTTTTGCTTGCATACATTTTTCGTTCTCTCTGCATTTGTATATTGTTGATATTAGAGATCTATTTGGTGATGTAATACCCGATTGTATGTTGATATGTTTTAAAAGGAAATTTGCATGTTTATTTTTTTTCTGAACAGCAGTTAGACTTCATGTTCACGATATCATATCTCACTCATGTTTTATTGGAATGGGTTGATTTTATTTTTTAAAAAGAGTCGAAGTTACCTAGTTTATGCCTGTCAAATTTCAGCAAAATCCGACATCGTTTGATTAGTGGTCGAGGATCTGGAAGTTTGACCCAGGCAGCTGTTCTTTTGTACTTGAAATTATTTTACACTGCTGCAAACACGACCTGAGTTCATGTTTGACGCATCTTATCTCTTCCGTCTTACGTCGGAATACACTGATTCCCTTTTTGTTTAAAAGATAAAGTTTTCTACTTTCTGTATATAAAATTTTAGCTTCATACGAGGTGGTTCAGTCCTCTGTTTCTTACCTGAAAGTCAGACCTAGAGGGGTTTTCAGACCTGAACATTTGACAGTCGCAACATGGCCTGAGTCTATGTTCGTGACATCGTAACTTTTCTCGTCTCTTGTCCAAATCAAGAGATTCTTTTGCAGTTTGAAATACAAGTTTTAATCTTTATTCATACCAAATTTCAGACCATTTCGATCTCGGTAGCACATAGAATTATATTGTTAAACTTTGACGCAGGACATGTTTTTTTATTTGTTGCTATGTTGAATGTTTTGATTTGATTTCATCGATTTCTGTTATCAGCTTTGATCGTTGAATTCGTGCCGATTTGTTTTGCTTGGATTCGTAACTCAATCTCTATGTCCTTATCAATGTGCGTATCCGTGTCATCTTCTCGTGCATCTCTATCCTCGAAAGGTGAGCAATCACTCACGATTAACGTTCTTTTATTTATTAAATCTGATTTCAATTGAAACGACAATTGAAATATGCTACTGTTAGTTATTTACACTGTTATTTATGCTATTAACTGTACCAGTTCACCTGTGACATCTGACACCATTATCTGTTAATTATACGATGATAATCCCGTTTGATTGATAAGTGATTGATTGTTTGTTGTTTATTTTGAATGTTAAATTGTAATGTATAAAGTGATAAATATTATGCAAATAAATTTGACGTAGGATAATTAAAATTTGAATCGACACATATGATGAATTTGATTAGTTGAATATGACCCCTTTTAATTGTTAAATTAATTGACATATAGAATAGTGATAATTACACTTTGAACCATTGAACGTATATTTGATTTATTGTTGTAGTGTTAAATTGAAATCGAATGACAATTGAAGAACCGTATAAATATTAGTGTAATAATCTTTAATCTACATGAAATGATAGTGCAGATTCTAGAAATAATTTATTTAATTTACACAAATAACAATGTGAATTAATACGATTATTTCGGGATTATTTGAATTGATTATTGGATTGTTATTGATTGTGTTATTGCTTGTTTATTTACTTTGACACCATCCCAGTTATCACACTGCAAGTTCCCTTTGCTATGCTTTGATTTTGAATTGAATTGGACTCGGGTTGAAATGATAAATACCCAAATTGAACTTTGACCTAGGATAGAGAATTAAATAAAAACCCGATTGGTCAATAATTTGATTAAAAGAAAAAAAATGAAGATTTTATTTGAATAAATAATATGGTTTTGAAATAAAGTTGGAAATTTAATTTTAATGAAATTTAAATGTGAATATTTAATAATCTGAAATAAAATATTAATAAAGAAATTGATGAAAGAATGTTGTTTAATTTAAGAAATGATTGAATTAAGTTTTGAAATTATTTAATAATTTAATGAGATCGAATTATTTAATAATTGAATAAAATCGAATCCTTTGATAATTAAAATTGAACTTTTTAATTAGAGAAATTAAGTTTCTTTATTAATTGGGTTTGAAATTGTAACTAAGTAAATAAATAAGTGAAATTGAATTTCTTTAACAAGAAATAAAATGTGATTTATTGAAATAAATGTAAGACTTGTAATTGAAAGAATTGATTTGACGAATCTAATTTAATTCAATTTTGAAGTTTTGATATAATGAAGTTGAACTTAAGTAATTGATTTAATGAATTGGAAATTAAATAGAAATTGTTTTCAAGGATAAATTTACTTAACGAATATTAAATGAAATCGATAAATGAATTTTAATTGATTTGAATGTTAAATTAAATTGATTTAAATGATTTCGGAATGAAACTTATATACAAACTTGAATCAATATTTGAATTGTTTTAAATAGAAATTGAAATTGAATTATAAGATTTTGAAATTATGAATGTGGAAGTTTTGAAACGTAAATTATGGAAATTGATTTAGAAAGACAAATGAAATGTTGGTTTACAAATTCTAATTGAGATTGAAATTGATTTGGTTTGAAATGAATAAACGACCAATCGGTGTAATAATGACGAAAGTTATTAAAGAGACCGGAATCGGTTAGGGACATACTCACTGTCTAAACCGAAAACCACTTTAATAACTATACGCGGAGTGTGATCCAGAATGAAGTGGTTGGAATGATGTACATGATGACTGAAGAAAGAGAACGATAATGGATAGCCTTGACACTTGTGTCAAATTGGAAATGACTAAAACAGGAGCCGTGCCGGGCCAAATGGGGGTTAGCTACCTCGAGCGAACACACTTCTTCGAAAACTACTCATTACTTGTTGTCGATTGGTGCACCCTTGATTGTTGTTTCGCGGTGTTGCGATCGCTGCGGCGATGCGTTCTCACCAGTCCGGATCAGGCAAACAGTAGTTTCACTACCTTGGGTATTGCCTCATGTGCCTTGTCATACTTGTATCCCTATATACGCGACCACTACGATTTGTTTTGTGTTATACCTATGGAGTACTCCCTGATAGCCCACTAGTTTACGGTGGAGTTTACAGTGCTGTATAGACTATAACGCTTACGTAAAAATGTGTTTAGGGGGATAATGGTAACGCCTTAACACTATTTTGATACTTTATATTACTGATAGGCATTATCTATTTACCGTACGCTACTACATAGTAGATAGTTTAACGGATCCTTAAAGGATGGTTATTCCAAACATCCTTTGAGTTATTTGTATTTCAGTTGCTATTTCACTTGAGATGGATTTATTGATATAAGAATGTTAATCCTGACTCGAGTGTTTTGTGTTTTGCTTTACGCTCGGGTCAGACTGAGTGTACCAGTATTCGAGACTCACCTTTGGAGTTGGAGCTTTGCTTGAAGATCCAGCCATCTATTCTGCTTTCAGTATTCGATGATTCCAGTGATGTATTCTGATTTGTATCTGATGTATTGTGTTACTCTTCCGTTGTATCTGGTTTAACTCTGATGTAACTTATATATTTATATAGTAGCTTCATGAACTACTATCTCTTTTGTTTCCACTGCATTTATTACTCTGTGTCTGTGATCTGTGTTCTATTTATTTACTGTATATGCTCAGTTTTGCCAATTTAAATTAACAACGCGGTATTTTGAATTATTCAAGTCCGACATGTGCGGATGCGAATGGTCCAAAATATCAGGTCGTTACAAGTGGTATCAGAGCTTTGGTAGCTCTAGGCAAAACTTAACATATAGGGTAAATGTATTTACAGAATCACTCTCATTCAAGTTTCAATCTCTTCCTTTTGACTCGATTCCTTTGAATTTTTGAACGTTTCCTGCGGTTCCAAAAATTCATTCGTGTCCATCACTATTCGTCTTCTTTCAATTCCGGAGTATCCCATAACTCCACTTTGAATGACCTTTATAATGAATCAGCGGTCTCGCCAAACTTCGAAATTTTGTAAATGGGTGAAACTCCTTTACAATAGGCATTGATTTACTGGAGATTTATGTATCCTTGGTTTACGATGCTATCTATTTCCTGCTATACCTGAATTCTATTTCTTGAGATCATGTCGATTTACCTCGTAATTCTACATCGATCTTATTCTTAAAGTCTCGGTTGACCCGGTTAAGATTGCCCGCGATTTATATAAACTTATCAATCTTCCTACTTTGTTATTTGATCATCATATCTTTGTTTCGAACTTATCTTCGAATCAAAATTCTCTTTGATTTGAGTCCATCAAATTTGAAACCCTATCCTTATTTTGAAAATTCATTCTTGTATCGTCGAGCGAGGAGGTGTATTTGTAAATTAATATTTAAACTGTTTTAGATATTGTGTTGTTTGAGTTGTTATTGTTGATTTGGGTTTTCGATCAATTCGTCTGATCAACGCTATCGATAGAATTTCCAAAACGCTCGAGCAGAGCAAACTGACACAATATTGTTTTCAAATTTGGTAAATGAAATAATTTTTTATGATTATATTATAAATATATAAGTAAAAATTTTTGAAAAAAAAAGAAGAGGTAAATTAATTCGTGTTTGAAATGATAATATTTGATTTTCGTCTATTGTTCGATAAATGAATTTATAAACTTGGTTTATAAACTGATTTAGAATTTGAAATGAAATTAAATTAAGAATTTGAGAATTTAATTTTCAATGATTTCGAACTATGGTTTTAAAGGTTTATAATGCACACTATTTAAAGGTACTTTGACTATAATTTGTTTCTAAAGAATTTTAATGTATATTATATAAAGTATTTTCAAATAGGAACCGTTTTTAAAGAATTTTAAAATGTTGAAATCAGTGCTCTTCTCTTTATCGCTGGAAAATAATTTCGGTGATGGCGGCCGCATCATCGACATTTGAGTTTCGAAGTGGAGAAACCATTATGTAGCTTTGCTACGGTTTTGTTTTGGAAAAATATTTTTTTATTTGAATTTCTTAAGTATGACTTGATTTTTATATATATGGGTATATTATTTTAAATTTAATTTGATTTAATATATATAGTATATACATAATTATTTCTAAAGGGTTTGAAATTTAACGGAAATTTAATTCTAAAAAAATCATGTTAAATGATGTTTTCAATTAAATAAAGCTAAATTTTGAATAAGTATTTAAACTTGAAATAATTGAATTTGAAAATTTTATTTGTATAGTACCAAATTACATCTCAACGGAACTTACCTAAAATTTTCGGAAGTTAAAAATGTAATTGGATAATATACAATATAAAATGACTTTATAAGGAAAGTTTTGAGTGTTTATAATAAATGTTATACACTTAGATTTTAAATAAAAATAAAATAAAAAAAATGCAAATAAAGATCATAGAATAATAAGTTAATTGAATGAGATGAATATAATAAATTTTTTTCTGAAAGAATTAACAAATTGGAGTTAGATCAACTTATGGAAATACCTTAAATTTAAACCAATTATTGAATATAAATTAATTTAACTTGAAATTTATATGGTTTAAATTAATTTATAGGGTTTAAATATATGTAATAAGATATATTAAGTGGAATAAACCTAATAATAATTTGGAATAAAAGAATTAAATTTGTTGAATAAAATATGAGTACAATAATTGATTATACAAATTTATTATTTAGAAATTGTTAATTGAGGATGACTAGATAATAAGATAATAAATTTAGAAATAGATAGATTGATTTAACTTAAGTAAACTCAAAGGGATTTAACCAAATTGTTAACTATTAATTAGTTTAAATTGAAATTTATATGGTTTAAATAAATTGTTTTACTTGTATTCCAATCTATTTTCTCCTGATTGTTTCTATTCTCCTACCTCCTTCCTTTTCGAGGACGAAAAGTTTTGAGTGGGGGAGATTGTAATGACCCGCATTTTTAACGCTTTAAAAATACTAAATTAAATAAGATTTTAATTAAAAATCTGATAGAAATTTTTTTTTACGATTTATTAAATGAAAATCTCTTTGTATATAGGTTACAAATCCAAAACCAAATTCGTAGACGACCAATTTCGATAAGACCGATAATGTAATACATATTAAAAATGTAATGTAATAATATGAAATAGTTGTAACCAATAACAGAAACCAAAATAATAATTTTAACGTTAGAAACGTGCGTTTTGCGTTGAAAGAAATTTTCGTTAAATAAAAATAAACAATAAAATTTCGCAACAAAAATTTGATATTTAAAATGCGTTTATTTAAACATAGGAAATTGTAAAGTTTCATCAGAAAATATGAAAGTAAATTTCACTCACGTCATTTCGGTTTAAATTAGTTAAAATGTAATGAAAATAAAATGTTTTCGAAACCCAAATATTTTTATATAGAAAAATTCTAAATCATCTTCTGAGCAAGACGTCATTTTTCGTTTTTCCAAATTCGGACTTCTTTAGCTCCGTCGATCTTATTTTTCTACGTTTTTGCTGCACTTTCCGCTGGTAGAAAATTCAAATTTTTATAATTCAATCAAACCACTGATATCTGTATACCGTTTTGATCATCTCATCGTGCTGATCTCCGTAGTATATTCGATTGAACATTTTGACATCCAATACGCAACGAATCGGCGTAGCGGTTCGTTGTATCGATACCGTATTTGTGTCGTTTTGTCCCTGGTGCCTTTTCAGATGTTCAGCCATATAAACCAATCGGTAATTACTTTATTAAATTCTAAAAACCACTTTTGGCTCTTCACTTTTGCATTTATTCGTGCGTCCTTACATTTCCTTCCAGTCTAGTTCTGTTCACCTACCTCGAGAATGACTATTATATTTTATAGCAAGCTTTTGTACGTATATTTTGAATTATAAAGCCTTAAATTACTGTAGCCAAAAAGTCCGCCCATCGTTTCCCTGCCGCCGACTACGCCATCACCGAACCGCCTTCAACCACCTCCCTCCTTCCGACTTGTCACCGCCTGAACCTCCATAGCAGCCACGACAGCGCCTCCGACATCTCAACCTCCACCTCTTCTTCACGCAGCAGCCGCCATGGCTCTACCTACTAACTCCGACCGTGCCTTCGTCCAGTCGAACTCCTCTAACTTGTGCCACCCCACTCAGGCCGAGACCACCATCCCACTGCCACCTCTCCTCGCTGTTAACCTCCTTCTACTGCCACGTCGACAGTAGTCCAACCACCATCTACCTAGAACCACATCCGCTCAAGTCACCTCTTCGCCTAAATCACCTCTAGCCGTGCCTCGTCCTGTTGCCTATATATGAGTAAGTCGTACGTTGTTTATATGTTTATTTACTTAAACTATAATGTGAGTTATATGTATATTTTAATGATTTTTTTATATGACTTGCTGTCTATATATGTTGTTATAGTATTTTGCATATACTTGTTTATATAATCCTAGCTTTATATATATTATTACGTGCTGAGTATAATATGTTTAATGGTTTATATAAATATATATTTCTATATTGATTTTGCATATACTCTGTTATAGTTTGATTTAGATATGTATTCATTATATATATATATATATATTTCTTACTGGTGGATTTTGATATGTATGGTACGTATGTTTGTTTTATAAAGACATTATGTTATAAGTGATAGGCTAATATGATCTGTTTAAGTATATTGAATTTGTAAGTCTGGTATATGTCACATATATTACATGCGAACATATGTTGGTTTGCTGTTGGATTTATATGAATATGGGTAAGTTTTAAATTTGAAATTGCTATTTATTTTTATATGTATATAAATTATTTGTTTACCAAGAGATTTATGTTCGAGTATATAATAATGTATGGGCATACTTTGACAAGTTATATAACTCATATGTTCTGTTTTTTCCATATATTTTTTTTATATTAATGATATATCATGTAGGTCTGCATATTTTTGCTTGCATACATTTTTCGTTCTCTCTGCATTTGTATATTGTTGATATTATAGATCTATTTGGTGATGTAATACCCGATTGTATGTTGATATGTTTTAAAAGGAAATTTGCATGTTTATTTTTTTTCTGAACAGTAGTTAGACTTCATGTTCACGATATCATATCTCACTCATGTTTTATTGGAATGGGTTGATTTTATTTTTAAAAAAGAGTCGAAGTTACCTAGTTTATGCCTGCCAAATTTCAGCAAAATCCGACATCGTTTGATTAGTGGTCGAGGATCTGGAAGTTTGACCCAGGCAGCTGTTCTTTTGTACTTGAAATTATTTTACACTGCTGCAAACACGACCTGAGTTCATGTTTGACGCATCTTATCTCTTCCGTCTTACGTCGGAATACACTGATTCCCTTTTTGTTTAAAAGATAAAGTTTTCTACTTTCTGTATATAAAATTTTAGCTTCATACGAGGTGGTTCAGTCCTCTGTTTCTTACCTGAAAGTCAAACCTAGAGGGGTTTTCAGACCTGAACATTTGACAGTCGCAACATGGCCTGAGTCTATGTTCGTGACATCGTAACTTTTCTCGTCTCTTGTCCAAATCAAGAGATTCTTTTGCAGTTTGAAATACAAGTTTTAATCTTTATTCATACCAAATTTCAGACCATTTCGATCTCGGTAGCACATAGAATTATATTGTTAAACTTTGACGCAGGACATGTTTTTTTATTTGTTGCTATGTTGAATGTTTTGATTTGATTTCATCGATTTCTGTTATCAGCTTTGATCGTTGAATTCGTGCCGATTTGTTTTGCTTGGATTCGTAACTCAATCTCTATGTTCGTATCAGTGTGCGTATCCGTGTCATCTTATCGTGCATCTCTATCCTCGAAAGGTGAGCAATCACTCACGATTAACGTTCTTTTATTTATTAAATCTGATTTCAATTGAAACGACAATTGAAATATGCTACTGTTAGTTATTTACACTGTTATTTATGCTATTAACTGTACCAGTTCACCTGTGACATCTGACACCATTATCTATTAATTATACGATGATAATCCCGTTTGATTGATAAGTGATTGATTGTTTGTTGTTTATTTTGGATGTTAAAATGTAATGTATAAAGTGATAAATATTATGAAAATAAATTTGACGTAGGATAATTAAAATTTGAATTGACACATATGATGAATTTGATTAGTTGAATATGACCCCTTTTAATTGTTAAATTAATTGACATATAGAATAGTGATAATTACACTTTGAACCATTGAATGTATATTTGATTTATTGTTGTAGTGTTAAAATTGAAATCGAATGACAATTGAAGAACCGTATAAATATTAGTGTAATAATCCTTAATCTACATGAAATGATAGTGTAGATTCTAGAAATAATTTATTTAATTTACACAAATAACAATGTGAATTAATACGATTATTTCGGGATTATTTGAATTGATTATTGGATTGTTATTGATTGTGTTATTGCTTGTTTATTTACTTTGACACCATCCCAGTTATCACACTGCAAGTTCCCTTTGCTATGCTTTGATTTTGAATTGAATTGGAATCGGGTTGAAATGATAAATACCCAAATTGAACTTTGACCTAGGATAGAGAATTAAATAAAAACCCGATTGGTCAATAATTTGATTAAAAGAAAAAAAATGAAGATTTTATTTGAATAAATAATATGGTTTTGAAATAAAGTTGGAAATTTAATTTTAATGAAATTTAAATGTGAATATTTAATAATCTGAAATAAAATATTAATAAAGAAATTGATGAAAGAATGTTGTTTAATTTAAGAAATGATTGAATTAAGTTTTGAAATTATTTAATAATTTAATGAGATCGAATTATTTAATAATTGAATAAAATCGAATCCTTTGATAATTAAAATTGAACTTTTTAATTAGAGAAATTAAGTTTCTTTATTAATTGGGTTTGAAATTGTAACTAAGTAAATAAATAAGTGAAATTGAATTTCTTTAACAAGAAATAAAATGTGATTTATTGAAATAAATGTAAGACTTGTAATTGAAAGAATTGATTTGACGAATCTAATTTAATTCAATTTTGAAGTTTTGATATAATGAAGTTGAACTTAAGTAATTGATTTAATGAATTGGAAATTAAATAGAAATTGTTTTCAAGGATAAATTTACTTAACGAATATTAAATGAAATCGATAAATGAATTTAAATTGATTTGAATGTTAAATTAAATTGATTTAAATGATTTCGGAATGAAACTTATATACAAACTTGAATCAATATTTGAATTGTTTTAAATAGAAATTGAAATTGAATTATAAGATTTTGAAATTATGAATGTGGAAGTTTTGAAACGTAAATTATGGAAATTGATTTAGAAAGACAAATGAAATGTTGGTTTACAAATTCTAATTGAGATTGAAATTGATTTGGTTTGAAATGAATAAACGACCAATCGGTGTAATAATCACGAAAGTTATTAAAGAGACCGGAATCGGTTAGGGACATACTCACTGTCTAAACCGAAAACCACTTTAATAACTATACGCGGAGTGTGATCCAGAATGAAGTGGTTGGAATGATGTACATGATGACTGAAGAAAGAGAACGATAATGGATAGCCTTGACACTTGTGTCAAATTGGAAATGACTAAAACAGGAGCCGTGCCGGGCCAAATGGGGGTTAGCTACCTCGAGCGAACACACTTCTTTGAAAACTACTCATTACTTGTTGTCGATTGGTGCACCCTTGATTGTTGTTTCGCGGTGTTGCGATCGCTGCGGCGATGCGTTCTCACCAGTCCGGATCAGGCAAACAGTAGTTTCACTACCTTGGGTATTGCCTCATGTGCCTTGTCATACTTGTATCCCTATATACGCGACCACTACGATTTGTTTTGTGTTATACCTATGGAGTACTCCCTGATAGCCCACTAGTTTACGGTGGAGTTTACCGTGCTGTATAGACTATAACGCTTACGTAAAAATGTGTTAAGGGGGATAATGGTAACGCCTTAACACTATTTTGATACTTTATATTACTGATAGGCATTATCTATTTACCGTACACTACTACATAGTAGATAGTTTAACGGATCCTTAAAGGATGGTTATTCCAAACATCCTTTGAGTTATTTGTATTTCAGTTGCTATTTCACTTGAGTTGGATTTATTGATATAAGAATGTTAATCCTGACTCGAGTGTTTTGTGTTTTGCTTTACGCTCTGGTCAGACTAAGTGTACCAGTATTCGAGACTCACCTTTGGAGTTGGAGCTTTGCTTGAAGATCCAGCCATCTATTCTGCTTTCAGTATTCGATGATTCCAGTGATGTATTCTGATTTGTATCTGATGTATTGTGTTACTCTTCCGTTGTATCTGGTTTAACTCTGATGTAACTTATATATTTATATAGTAGCTTCATGAACTACTATCTCTTTTGTTTCCACTGCATTTATTACTCTGTGTCTGTGATCTGTGTTCTATTTATTTACTGTATATGCTCAGTTTTTCCAATTTAAATTAACAACGCGGTATTTTGAATTATTCAAGTCCGACATGTGCGGATGCGAATGGTCCAAAATATCAGGTCGTTACAAGTGGTATCAGAGCTTTGGTAGCTCTAGGCAAAACTTAACATATAGGGTAAATGTATTTACAGAATCACTCTCATTCAAGTTTCAATCTCTTCCTTTTGACTCGATTCCTTTGAATTTTTGAACGTTTCCTGCGGTTCCAAAAATTCATTCGTGTCCCTCACTATTCGTCTTCTTTCAATTCCGGAGTATCCCATAACTCCACTTTGAATGACCTTTATAATTAATCGGCGGTCTCGCCAAACTTCGAAATTTTGTAAATGGGTGAAACTCCTTTACAATAGGCATTGATTTACCGGATATTTATGTATCCTCGGTTTACGATGCTATCTATTTCCTGCTATACCTGAATTCTATTTCTTGAGATCAAATGTCGATTTACCTCGTAATTCTACATCGATCTTATTCTTAAAGTCTCGGTTGACCCGGTTAAGATTGCCCGTGATTTATATAAACTTATCAATCTTCCTACTTTGTTATTTAATCATCATATCTTTGTTTCGAACTTATCTTCGAATCAAAATTCTCTTTGATTTGAGTCCATCAAATTTGAAACCCTATCCTTATTTTGAAAATTCATTCTTGTATCGTCGAGTGAGGAGGTGTATTTGTAAATTAATATTTAAACTGTTTTAGATATTGTGTTGTTTGAGTTGTTATTGTTGATTTGGGTTTTCGATCAATTCGTCTGATCAACGCTATCGATAGAATTTCCAAAACGCTCGAGCAGAGCAAACTGACACAATATTGTTTTCAAATTTGGTAAATGAAATAATTTTTTATGATTATATTATAAATATATAACTAAAATTTTTTGAAAAAAAAAGAAGAGGTAAATTAATTCGTGTTTGAAATGATAATATTTGATTTTCGTCTATTGTTCGATAAATGAATTTATAAACTTGGTTTATAAACTGATTTAGAATTTGAAATGAAATTAAATTAAGAATTTGAGAATTTAATTTCCAATGATTTCAAACTATGGTTTTAAAGGTTTATAATGCACACTATTTAAAGGTACTTTGACTATAATTTGTTTCTAAAGAATTTTAATGTATATTATATAAAGTATTTTCAAATAGGAACCGTTTTCAAAGAATTTTAAAATGTTGAAATCAGTGCTCTTCTCTTTATCGCTGGAAAATAATTTCGGTGATGGCGGCCGCATCATCGACATTCGAGTTTCGAAGTGGAGAAACCATTATGTAGCTTTGCTACGGTTTTGTTTTGGAAAAATATTTTTTTATTTGAATTTCTTAAGTATGACTTGATTTTTATATATATGGGTATATTATTTTAAATTTAATTTGATTTAATATATATAGTATATACATAATTATTTCTAAAGGGTTTGAAATTTAACGGAAATTTAATTCTAAAAAAATCATGTTAAATGATGTTTTCAATTAAATAAAGCTAAATTTTGAATAAGTATTTAAACTTGAAATAATTGAATTTGAAAATTTTATTTGTATAGTACTAAATTACATCTCAACAGAACTTACCTAAAATTTTCAGAAGTTAAAAATGTAATTGGATAATATACAATATAAAATGACTTTATAAGGAAAGTTTTGAGTGTTTATAATAAATGTTATACACTTAGATTTTAAATAAAAATAAAATAAAAAAATGCAAATAAAGATCATAGAATAATAAGTTAATTGAATGAGATGAATATAATAAAAAATTTTCTGAAAGAATTAACAAATTGGAGTTAGATCAACTTATGGAAATACCTTAAATTTAAACCAATTATTGAATATAAATTAATTTAACTTGAAATTTATATGGTTTAAATTAATTTATAGGGTTTAAATATATGTAATAAGATATATTAAGTGGAATAAACCTAATAATAATTTGGAATAAAAGAATTAAATTAGTTGAATAAAATATGAGTACAATAATTGATTATACAAATTTATTATTTAGAAATTGTTAATTGAGGATGACTAGATAATAAGATAATAAATTTAGAAATAGATAGATTGATTTAACTTAAGTAAACTCAAAGGGATTTAACCAAATTGTTAACTATTAATTAGTTTAAATTGAAATTTATATGGTTTAAATAAATTGTTTTACTTGTATTCCAATCTATTTTCTTCTGATTGTTTCTATTCTCCTACCTCCTTCCTTTTCGAGGACGAAAAGTTTTGAGTGGGGGAGATTGTAATGACCCATATTTTTAACGCTTTAAAAATACTAAATTAAATAAGATTTTAATTAAAAATCTGATAGAAATTTTTTTTTACGATTTATTAAATGAAAATCTCTTTGTATATAGGTTACAAATCCAAAACCAAATTCGTAGACGACCAATTTCGATAAGACCGATAATGTAATACATATTAAAAATGTAATGTAATAATATGAAATAGTTGTAACCAATAACAGAAACCAAAATAATAATTTTAACGTTAGAAACGTGCGTTTTGTGTTGAAAGAAATTTCGTTAAATAAAAATAAACAATAAAATTTCGCAACAAAAATTCGATATTTAAAATGCGTTTATTTAAACATAGGAAATTGTAAAGTTTCGTCAGAAAATATGAAAGTAAATTTCACTCACGTCATTTCGGTTTAAATTAGTTAAAATGTAATGAAAATAAAATGTTTTCGAAACCCAAATATTTTTATATAGAAAAATTCTAAATTATCTTCTGAGCAAGACGTCATTTTTCGTTTTTCCAAATTCGGACTTCTTTAGCTCCGTCGATCTTATTTTTCTACGTTTTTGCTGCACTTTCCGCTGGTAGAAAATTCAAATTTTTATAATTCAATCAAACCACTGATATCTGTATACCGTTTTGATCATCTCATCGTGCTGATCTCCGCAGTATATTCGATTGAACATTTTGACATCCAATACGCAACGAATCGGCGTAGCGGTTCGTTGTATCGATACCGTATTTGTGTCGTTTTGTTCCTGGTGCCTTTTCAGATGTTCAGCCATATAAACCAATCGGTAATTACTTTATTAAATTCTAAAAACCACTTTTGGCTCTTCACTTTTGCATTTATTCATGCGTCCTTACATTTCCTTCCAGTCTAGTTCTGTTCACCTACCTCGAGAATGACTATTATATTTTATAGCAAGCTTTTGTACGTATATTTTGAATTATAAAGCCTTAAATTACTGTAGCCAAAAAGTCCGCCCATCATTTCCCTGCCGCCGACTACGCCATCACCGAACCGCCTTCAACCACCTCCCTCCTTCCGACTTGTCACCGCCTGAACCTCCATAGCAGCCACGACAGCGCCTCCGACCTCTCAACCTCCACCTCTTCTTCACGCAGCAGCCGCCATGGCTCTACCTACTAACTCCGACCGTGCCTTCGTCCAGTCGAACTCCTCTAACTTGTGCCACCCCACTCAGGCCGAGACCACCATCCCACTGCCACCTCTCCTCGCTGTTAACCTCCTTCTCCTGCCACGTCGACAGTAGTCCAACCACCATCTACCTAGAACCACATCCGCTCGAGTCACCTCTTCGCCTAAATCACCTCTAGCCGTGCCTCGTCCTGTTTCCTATATATGAGTAAGTCGTACGTTGTTTATATGTTTATTTACTTAAACTATAATGTGAGTTATATGTATATTTTAATGATTTTTTTATATGACTTGCTGTCTATATATGTTGTTATAGTATTTTGCATATACTTGTTTATATAATCCTAGCTTTATATATATTATTACGTGCTGAGTATAATATGTTTAATGGTTTATATAAATATATATTTCTATATTGATTTTGCATATACTCTGTTATAGTTTGATTTAGATATGTATTCATTTTATATATATATATATATATTTCTTACTGGTGGATTTTGATATGTATGGTACGTATGTTTGTTTTATAAAGACATTATGTTATAAGTGATAGGCTAATATGATCTGATTAAGTATATTGAATTTGTAAGTCTGGTATATGTCACATATATTACATGCGAACATATGTTGGTTTGCTGTTGGATTTATATGAATATGGGTAAGTTTTAAATTTGAAATTGATATTTATTTTTATATGTATATAAATTATTTGTTTACCAAGAGATTTATGTTCGAGTATACAATAATGTATGGGCATACTTTGACAAGTTATATAACTCATATGTTCTGTTTTTTCCATATATTTTTTTATATTAATGATATATCTTGTAGGTCTGCATATTTTTGCTTGCATACATTTTTCGTTCTCTCTGCATTTGTATATTGTTGATATTAGAGATCTATTTGGTGATGTAATACCCGATTGTATGTTGATATGTTTTAAAAGGAAATTTGCATGTTTATTTTTTTTTCTGAACAGCAGTTAGACTTCATGTTCACGATATCATATCTCACTCATGTTTTATTGGAATGGGTTGATTTTATTTTTAAAAAAGAGTCGAAGTTACCTAGTTTATGCCTGTCAAATTTCAGCAAAATCCGACATCGTTTGATTAGTGGTCGAGGATCTGGAAGTTTGACCCAGGCAGCTGTTCTTTTGTACTTGAAATTATTTTACACTGCTGCAAACACGACCTGAGTTCATGTTTGACGCATCTTATCTCTTCCGTCTTACGTCGGAATACACTGATTCCCTTTTTGTTTAAAAGATAAAGTTTTCTACTTTCTGTATATAAAATTTTAGCTTCATACGAGGTGGTTCAGTCCTCTGTTTCTTACCTGAAAGTCAAACCTAGAGGGGTTTTCAGACCTGAACATTTGACAGTCGCAACATGGCCTGAGTCTATGTTCGTGACATCGTAACTTTTCTCGTCTCTTGTCCAAATCAAGAGATTCTTTTGCAGTTTGAAATACAAGTTTTAATCTTTATTCATACCAAATTTCAGACCATTTCGATCTCGGTAGCACATAGAATTATATTGTTAAACTTTGACGCAGGACATGTTTTTTTATTTGTTGCTATGTTGAATGTTTTGATTTGATTTCATCGATTTCTGTTATCAGCTCTGATCGTTGAATTCGTGCCGATTTGTTTTGCTTGGATTCGTAACTCAATCTCTATGTCCTTATCAATGTGCGTATCCGTGTCATCTTCTCGTGCATCTCTATCCTCGAAAGGTGAGCAATCACTCACGATTAACGTTCTTTTATTTATTAAATCTGATTTCAATTGAAACGACAATTGAAATATGCTACTGTTAGTTATTTACACTGTTATTTATGCTATTAACTGTACCAGTTCACCTGTGACATCTGACACCATTATCTATTAATTATACGATGATAATCCCGTTTGATTGATAAGTGATTGATTGTTTGTTGTTTATTTTGGATGTTAAATTGTAATGTATAAAGTGATAAATATTATGCAAATAAATTTGACGTAGGATAATTAAAATTTGAATCGACACATATGATGAATTTGATTAGTTGAATATGACCCCTTTTAATTGTTAAATTAATTGACATATAGAATAGTGATAATTACACTTTGAACCATTGAACGTATATTTGATTTATTGTTGTAGTGTTAAATTGAAATCGAATGACAATTGAAGAACCGTATAAATATTAGTGTAATAATCTTTAATCTACATGAAATGATAGTGCAGATTCTAGAAATAATTTATTTAATTTACACAAATAACAATGTGAATTAATACGATTATTTCGGGATTATTTGAATTGATTATTGGATTGTTATTGCTTGTTTATTTACTTTGACACCATCCCAGTTATCACACTGCAAGTTCCCTTTGCTATGCTTTGATTTTGAATTGAATTGGAATCGGGTTGAAATGATAAATACCCAAATTGAACTTTGACCTAGGATAGAGAATTAAATAAAAACCCGATTGGTCAATAATTTGATTAAAAGAAAAAAAAATGAAGATTTTATTTGAATAAATAATATGGTTTTGAAATAAAGTTGGAAATTTAATTTTAATGAAATTTAAATGTGAATATTTAATAATCTGAAACAAAATATTAATAAAGAAATTGATGAAAGAATGTTGTTTAATTTAAGAAATGATTGAATTAAGTTTTGAAATTATTTAATAATTTAATGAGATTGAATTATTTAATAATTGAATAAAATTGAATCCTTTGATAATTAAAATTGAACTTTTTAATTAGAGAAATTAAGTTTCTTTATTAATTGGGTTTGAAATTGTAACTAAGTAAATAAATAAGTGAAATTGAATTTCTTTAACAAGAAATAAAATGTGATTTATTGAAATAAATGTAAGACTTGCAATTGAAAGAATTAATCTAATTTAATTCAATTTTGAAGTTTTGATATAATGAAGTTGAACTTAAGTAACTGATTTAATGAATTGGAAATTAAATAGAAATTGTTTTCAAGGATAAATTTACTTAACGAATATTAAATGAAATCGATAAATGAATTTAAATTGGTTTGAATGTTAAATTAAATTGATTTAAATGATTTCAGAATGAAACTTATATACGAACTTGAATCAATATTTGAATTGTTTTAAATAGAAATTGAAATTGAATTATAAGATTTTGAAATTATGAATGTGGAAGTTTTGAAACGTAAATTATGGAAATTGATTTAGAAAGACAAATGAAATGTTGGTTTACAAATTCTAATTGAGATTGAAATTGATTTGGTTTGAAATGAATAAACGACCAATCGGTGTAATAATCACGAAAGTTATTAAAGAGACCGAAATCGGTTTGGGACATACTCACTGTCTAAACCGAAAACCACTTTAATAACTATACGCGGAGTGTGATCCAGAATGAAGTGGTTGGAATGATGTACATGATGACTGAAGAAAGAGAACGATAATGGATAGCCTTGACACTTGTGTCAAATTGGAAATGACTAAAACAGGAGCCGTGCCGGGCCAAATGGGGGTTAGCTACCTCGAGCGAACACACTTCTTCGAAAACTACTAATTACTTGTTGTCGATTGGTGCTCCCTTGATTTTGAGAGTGTTGTTTCGTGGTGTTGCGATCGCTGCGGCGATGCGTTCTCACCAGTCCGGATCAGGCAAACGGTAGTTTCACTACCTTGGGTATTGCCTCATGTGCCTTGTCATACTTGTATCCTTATATACGCGACCACTACGATTTGTTTTGTGTTATACCTATGGAGTACTCCCTGATAGCCCACTAGTTTACGGTGGAGTTTACAGTGCTGTATAGACTATAACGCTTATGTAAAAATGTGTTAAGGGGGATAATGGTAACGCCTTAACACTATTTTGATACTTTATATTACTGATCGGCATTATCTATTTACCGTACGCTACTACATAGTAGATAGTTTAACGGATCCTTAAAGGATGGTTATTCCAAACATCCTTTGAGTTATTTGTATTTCAGTTGCTATTTCACTTGAGTTGGATTTATTGATATAAGAATGTTAATCCTGACTCGAGTGTTTTGTGTTTTGCTTTACGCTCGGGTCAGACTGAGTGTACCAGTATTCGAGACTCACCTTTGGAGTTGGAGCTTTGCTTGAAGATCCAGCCATCTATTCTGCTTTCAGTATTCGATGATTCTAGTGATGTATTCTGATTTGTATCTGATGTATTGTGTTACTCTTCCGTTGTATCTGGTTTAACTCTGATGTAACTTATATATTTATATAGTAGCTTCATGAACTACTATCTCTTTTGTTTCCGCTGCATTTATTACTCTGTGTCTGCGATCTGTGTTCTATTTATTTACTGTATATGCTCAGTTTTGCCAATTTAAGTTAACAACGCGGTATTTTGAATTATTCAAGTCCGACATGTGCGGATGCGAATGGTCCAAAATCTCGGGTCGTTACAGAAATATACCTATAATGTAGCTAATGTATAATATGAAGGAAAAAAACTAAAGTAGTACCTTTTGTAAATCGATGCTTTGATTGTGGTTTTTCACTATTTCATGCATATACCTCATCAAATAATATACATAGTCAGTTGCTCCTAATTGTTGAGGACACTACAACAATATTACAAGATAACTTAATAGTTAGTTTAAAATGAATTCATATGCCAAACAATATATAGTATTTATTTTATTTTATTTTTTGTTTGAAAATCAAATCACCTTAACATGCTCCCATTTCAAGGTACTTCCACGAGACTTGCCACCGAATGCCTTGTAAATTTTGAAGGCCCTACACATGCAAGAAAATGTTAAATAATAACTACTCCGGCACCCGCATTTACATACACTAATTTCATGTATAAATTTTTAATTTTACCACATATACTAACTTCATATAAGAGAGAGAATATATACAACTTACGTGCTCACTTGCGGTTTAATTTCAAGTTTATGTTTGCGTTCGGCCTGAGGATCAAAAACATAAATCTCATTCATTTCTACACGGAAAACAAGCAGTATACAATGTTTCCTGCATTACAAGATTTATAGTAAGTTAAAATTGGCATCAAATTTGTAAACTAGTTACTAAAAGTTTAATGTTCATACCCTTCGTACCATGGGGCTAAAAGTAAGCTTTTAGATTGCAATGCTTTCCATGTGTTCGACAAATATGTATTTTTTGCATCTGGATGTTTTCGCACTTGGGAAAGCTTTTTGGGACACATAAACCCAATGGTTTCCACTTTGAGATCATTGCACATATGATTTAACCACCTAAACAAATTTAAACATATATTATTAGTTTTTTAAAAATTGACTATTTATAAAAAAACTAAGATGGTTATATATAAAAAAATTGCTAAGGAAAAAATACTCACATGATGTAAAGTTGCAACCATGATGCATTCAACCATGTCATACTACCATCGTGATATGAATTTCAAATTCCTCATCGTATGTGAGTAAATCCTTATTCACTTGAATTGCATTGATGGCACTATCATTGGATAACATTTGAAGTATTAGGTCATGAAAATATTTGCACTCTCTCGTTAAAGTTTTGAGAATCTCTTCATCCACGATTGATTTGCGTTTTGCAGACTCATCTGACATTGTATTCACGACCTTGTCATTACTATTTTCAAACAAATCCTTGTTTGGTTGAGATGTAGGCACCTAATTCAAAATTTTAAGTAGATGTTTGAAATGATGTTAAAAGAATAGACGAATGCTAAGAACTCAACTTCATATGTTAACTACTTTCCGATAAGTTTATAAATAGCTAAATTATCTATAATAAGTTCTAGTATGAAGAAATTTTACTTCTTTAATATGTTCTAATATGAAATAGATGAGTTTAGCAAGCTAAATTAAGGAAGAAAAATGCATTCATTACCGTATCATTATCTCTTAAAAGCACAAGGCTTTTAGGCTATTGAACAAAACTCCCGACCGCTTCTCCTATCCTGTTGTGATGTTTAGTTGGAACAGGAAGTGAGGTTCCTTCATGACTAGACTCCACTGCATCAATTCCAACTTTTACATGATCGACCAAGATTTGTTGATTATGACATTGATCTCTGGACCTTGAAGCGGGATGTACCATGCCATGACCCACTACAACAATTTTGGAGTCCACATTCATGACCAAACGACATTTAATCGGTTTCTAGAATGGCAAGTACAAAACCAACATTTTTCACTTAGCACTTGTCAAATACATAAAATCGTATACGTTTATAAATTCAACTATGAATTGTTTACCTGCAAGTCTGCAAAGGGATCCATCTCTTGAGTTTTGTTTGCATATTGTAATTTGCTCGGGTGCGTTGATTGACAACTACTACGATGATCAGTTAATGGTGTGTTGATCTCCACCTCCTTGGGAAAATTCATCGTGTTCAAAATGTTTGCAATCTGCTCTTGAACCATTGTACTCATCTCTTGTCTCAATTTTTGGCTCACTTTAGCCTCTATTTCCTGAGTGATAACATGCAGCTCATCAGCTGATATTACACCACTTCGACCTTTCCTTTTCTCTACATCCCCAAATACGTTTTTTATACCAACCATCCCACCAATCCCTCTAACTCGACCTGGATGCTCTTTTTTTTCAAGACCACGACTCAAGACATCATCATACCTATCTGGAACCCATGACCCTTCAATGGCTTTTCCTCTCCAATCATTCTGTCAACAAAAAAAAGCTAAAACATAAGGTGGCATGCTTTTCACTATCATATGAAGATTAAAAAATTAAAATAGTGCTATAGTATCATGCTTTTTACTGAAATGTTAGCACCACACGTTTGCTAAAATGATATCATATTACGTGTCATATTTTATCTAATAAAGAATGTTGGGTCGTGTGTGTTTTCGGTTTAAAACATGTAAAGCGATAAAATACATGGAAATTAGTCATACCATTTTATCTACAACCATCTTAGTTTTCTCATTAGGGATGGCATAATTTCCATTGGCTCCTTTTTTTGATCGTGCCAAAATCCAATCAATACTCCGATCCAAAACAGGTCCACCTGGCAATATGGTCGAGGAACTATGGCCTTCAATTATCCATTTAGCCTTCTTCCCTGCATATCCAGCTTGTCCTAAATGGTGTGGATACTCGTTGCATGCCTGAATCTTCCTAGCCTTCTCACTTATTTGCTGTTTTATGACATTGCAAAATTCAGAAAAACAGAATAGCACAAGCCACAGAACAGTTGCAATTTGCACAAATGTTTGTACTATTTCTCTATGCATGAGCAGTATGCATTTATTATGCAATGATAGAAGAAGAAAGAAAAATATGCAAGTCAAGGCAGCCTAAATTTTCGAAAATTTGCGAAGTAGAAAGCATGGCTGTGTCCATATTTCAAAGCAAAGGACAATGAGGTGCCTCGTTTCTTAAAGAAACAATGAAACATATTGAGATGTCCTGATGTATTAAATAAAATTATGCATATATATACAAGACATCATACAATTCTCATTTCTTTTTAAAATGGTGTATTACTATTACATATATATACAATGCTATATATATAAACAGTTACTCAAAACAATTGTGTTTATTTGATTTACAAAATACTTCATTAATTATTCATGATTAAACTGATTCTAAAAAAAATCAAAATTTAAGAAAGTAGACCTTCGTTTTCTACTAGGTAATCCTCTTTTTAAACTACTCTGCAAAATTAAAAACACCAAAATGCATCTAAAAGAATGAAACAAAGCAAGAACAAGCATACATGAGATGGTTGAACAAGCATACTTGCAATTGTTAAAAGAAACCAGGTAAAGATAACTTAGTACAACAGTACAAAATAACTTGCTAAGTTTGGAGAGAATTACACACGTCCAGACAACTAAATGAAACAAAAATTTAAAATAAGGTGGTTGATAGAAGGCGGCCGATGTTCAAAAATTTTCTACCCTCGTATTTCTGCCAATAAAAACAGGAAACATGTTAAGCATCTTATTGATCAAGATGGCAATGTAGTGGTTGAGCTAGTACAAATACAAAGTATTGTAATCAGGTTTTATTTAGAGTTATATAGTTCAGAAAAAAATCAAATTAGCTTCCCTGTTATCACATGTAAGAAGATTTTGTCATCTCAAGCAAGAATCAAATCAGAGGGGGAGGTTACGAAAGCATAAACAATAGTATAAACGGAAGCATCCTCTTTATACTATGTATACATACATAACAATACTTTGTCACATAAGCATAACTTCGTTTTCTACTTTTTTGAATTCAAACTAATAAAAGCATCATCCGATCACTGTTGTTCAAACTGTTTCAAACTCATATGCAATAGTGATCATCTACGAGAAGCAAGAGAGTTCAGTTTGAATTAATCTACTTCTATGTTTGTATTACAATATTGAGTAATCATAAGTATAAATGACGCCAAATATTCAGAACTAACTCTAGAAGATTTTCGCTGTAAATTATCTTAACATAGCCCTGCTTGCTATTTCATAGAATACTGCTTATATCAATTACTTTGATCTTCTTTCATATATACCAATAACGTATGACTAATCATTTTTTGTAACATTTCAAGGTAAGGATTGTTACTGTAGAGTACAAACGTAGTGTATGTATATATGCAGCTACATCAATTTGAATGTGTGTACCGACAAAGAATTATTATTTTTATTGTTGTCCAGTTTAATTTCTTGGATTGAGATTTATAATTTGTGTCGTAAGAGTTAATAAGATGGAATTTGGCACACTATTTTTTTTATACGTGTACGACGACGAAGATGACAACAACAATTATTGATCAATCATTTGTTAATACTAAGTTTGTTTAAAAGGCCGCCTTGTTGAGTTACATTTCTTTCTTTTTATGTATGGCTTTACACCATGTCAGGATGTGTAGCTTAGTATACAAAAAAAGAACACCCCTCTTGCCTCTTCTATGTAGTTATGCAGGATATTCAGTTCTAAATGCAAGATGAGCTTTGACAGGACTTAATAATGTTATCAAGGTAGTATTACATTTGTAGCTTTATCTGCAATTAATAACTTCTACAACTAGTATGCATGTCGATAAAGGATGTGTCATGGTGGCATATACAACTAGTATGCATGTCTATAAAGCATGTCGGGTAATAGCATCTGGTATGTATATAAAATTAGTAGCAATTAAATGCACTCATAACGTCAAGCACTCGTGTAATAAATTTGAGTAGATATATTGAGTTTCAATATTAAATTTAATATTCATGTTTATTTTTAAAATTGAAATCCAAAATTCTAGATTTTTTTCAACATTTTATAAATTTATGTTTAATTGAAATAATGAAAATTTGTAATAAATATTCTTTTGAAACTATGCAGTTATACGGTAGTTTTACCACCATTGTACTATTGAACAAGTATTTCTTTCCTAAGACCTATTAAAAATACAAACTATTTTGCTCTCTTTCACTTTGTTATAAAACAAAAAATCATAGTGTCTTTTGGAGTTATTTAAGAAAATAATTTAAATCTAACACGTAGCATACTATGAGTTGTGGCAGGCGAGCATCAGTTCAACCACAATTTGAGTGAAAATGATTCTACGCTTAGCAAAAATAAAAATATGAATACGAAAATAGTTTAAAAAGTTTAATGGTCACACGGTGTGTTTAACCTTTTAAGAGGACAATCGATGGTAGTGTTAGAGAATTACTACCATGTAACTTAACAACACAACAGGAAGGAAAAAAAAGGAAATAAATGATAATCAGACATTATATAATTTAACAACAGCATGTATCTTTAGGACACTTACCAACAATATAGAAAATGTTTACATGTAATTAAAGATTGTAATGATACAAAGATTTATCTGTATATCTAATAATGTATTTGTTTATGTTTTAAACTTTTTTTATATGATATTTTGGAGTTCATCCTATTCATTTATTTCCTATATGTATATGAAACAAACTAAAAAAGAACATTTATTTTCTAAATAAAGATCATACAGCTAAAGAGCAGTTTTCATTTTTGTTATAAGAAACTGCACGTTTCATTTTGTGAAATATGCAATTGCTCTAACGAATCTGGTTAGTTGTAAAATGAAAGAAATAGCGTGTGACTTGTGGATATGGCATAAAAAAAACATACCTTAAACTCCTCGGTTTCACAATACTTCTTAAATGTTTCCCATTGTGTTTTTGTAACCCCATCATAAAATTCGTATGGCTCTTTATGGTTTTCTGGAAGCTCTCTAGTCTTCGTAATCCAACCACTAACCAATTTTGTTTTGAAACCCTTCCATGCTCCACAAACATTTTTTAACACATTATTTTTCATATTTTCGTCGATGTGATACTCGGTCTGAGGTAATAAAAAATAAAAAATAAACAACATCAAAGCAGTAAAAATGAATTTGATAAACAATGAAAGCGGTTCATGACTCCAAACACAAAGGATCCAACTGACAATTTAATAAGCGAACAAATGAATTTATAATACCTTAATGTCTTCCCAGATGGTATCCTTAAGCCCTTGACTAACGCTAGCCCAATTCTTGATATTGATATCAATTCTAGATCTAGCTGTATCGCCTACGTACGCCTTAAAAGACTTCACCCATTTTCCAGTAGGTTTGCCATTATCACACCACTCAATGAATTTTGGCTCGGATGTTCTGTATTTCTTTCCGGTTGTTGGACCTCTATGCCTCCTCTTAGATGACGGTTCTGAAGCGGAAGCGGAAGTGTTTTGCTCTTCAGTGTGTTCATATAGTTGCATTTCCATTATTCATGTATCACAGATGTGCACCCGAAAGTTATAAAATATTTCAACAAACGAATAATAACTTAAATATCACACAGTCTGAACTGATTTGAAGACATATTTGCTTGATTGCAAAATGCACACAGCCAGAACTTATTTGAAGATATATTTGCTTGATTGCATGTTTCAGATGGTCTCATGTTTCACTTGGTTATGTGTTAACATTTAATAATACTAGTGTAATTTACAAGTTGATTTGGTGACTAGGCTCTGTCAAGAAATTTATATTAAAGATAATTAAAGCACATTTTGTATTTCAAAATATGTTTATGTAAGTCATCTTTTGGATCACTTATTCATGTAAGTCATCAAACATTATAAGTAAATTTAGTAAGGAAAAGAGTATAATTGTAAATAATGAATTTGAAATATAGATTCTGACATAAGATCAAAAGTACAAATACCAAAGTGGAAACACATATACTTATAGGAAATATATAGTTAATAGATAGGTGCAAAGAACAAAGCATGAAAGCAGCCAGTTTTTGCTACTAAGGATTTGTTGAAGTCTTCTAAATTTATATTGCATTTCGAAAGCATACACCCTTGCCTTCTGCATGGAGGAGCATCCATTCATTGAATATAAACATACTCATTCCATGCATCACTACATGTGAAGCATTAATGTACCACATCCTAACATGAATTGGATATTAACATCTCTACATCCATCCTATACTCACAACAAATGCCTTCTCCATTATCTATATTGATCTGAGGGGAAATAAGAACTAGTAGTTGGTGACAAAGCATGAATGTGGTTGTTTACTATGATAGTGAATCTTTTTGTAAAATTTGAAGAACTGTTATTATATATTATTTACTCTAGGAAGAACTCATTTTATAACATTAGAAGAACTAATAAACTACCCAACAGCATTCATGTAGAAAATGTGACAACATGATGAATTGTACTAGTATAAAAAAGATATAACATAATGCATTCTACAAAAAAATGCAAAAACACAATGCATTCTTCTAAACAAACAAGTGACAACACATTGCATTCTGCCAAAAAAAGATTTGAGAATAAACCGCACATATAAAATGTGACAACACATTGCCAAAATAAAATTCAACAACACCCTGCCAAAAGAAAATGCAACAAAAAATACTTGACTGTTAACAAAGCACATATAAATTATCCAGATTTTTGAATTTAAAGCTTCTCACCTTAAACATGTTGAACTTTTGAAATCTCTAGTTGAAATTTGAAATCTTTAAATCTGAATCCTGAAACTTGCTTTTTAAAATCTCCTGGTGGTTTGAATTAAACAGAGGATGATCCTATCTTCTTAAATTTCCAGACTTGGTTACAGAGTAACTTAGCTTTTTTTTTTAAATTTCCTGCTTGCTTACAATTTTGAACAGAGGCTATATTTTTCTTAAGTTACAGGTTTTAATTAAGACCACAACTCAAATCCAAAGCCTATATATACACAAGCATTGCAATATCCAGATGATAGATTTGGAAAGAGATTTTTGGAGGCTGGAAATGATATTTGTTTTTGATGAGTGAAATTTTAAAAGAAAAGAAATGATCACTACAATCTTTTATCAGGTGTTTCTTTGCCAGATGTTAGTTCATTTTCTAATTTAAAATTTATTACCTGTTTACCTATTGTTTGCTTGATTTAAAACAGTTTTTGTTAACCTGTTTTTCTCTTAACAGCTAATGACTTGAAGTCTTTTTCCCTTATTATATTTTTATATAAACCATAAAATCTTTAAAGTATATGTATGTACTCATGAAGATAGACAGCTCATAGTAATCTTATGACAAAGTAGTGTTTGCATTTATCTCTTATACATTTTAAAATAAAAGTTAGAAACTAGTAAATTAAAATAACCCTCTTGGTTAATATACCTTATATATATGCGTAACGACCCAATATTTTATTGCATGGTTAATATACATATTTGAGTTTCTTTTCCCCACATATTTGAGTTACTTAATATGCGTAACGACCCAATATTTTCAAAATATCAACTATTCATGTAACAACCCGACTTTTTCTCCATAGAAAGTCGCATCGTTATGAAGAAAGAAAGGGATAGAAGAAGAAAAGAAAAGAAGAAAGAACAACAACGCATCAGAGATCTCACAGCGGAACGAGAAATATATTATATCACATAAGATATTACATAGTATCATATACATCAGAGTATACAATTTATACAACACAGAATAGACAGTTATAAACTTCTGTCTATTATACATCACAAGTACATCAGTACAATACAACATACACAGCGGAAACTCTATATATCTACGAATGTTGAAGCCTCCTGCTCCATATCTCCTCCATAGATTCGTCAAAGCTAAACTGAATCCCTTGGCTACTCGTAAAAATTGAGTACCCAAGGTTTAATAAAACAGAAAATAAACACTTGGGTCAGACATGGGTCTGGTGTGAGTAAACGGGTTAAAATTGTTTAACTTCAAAACCTTTTGAAAACAAAGGTATCACGTAAGACTTCCCACACATAAACATGGAAAAGTTTTTACCTTACGCTAACCAAAACATTTGATAGGAAATCTAGTTATATTATAATAGGGTCTAGGGTTTTCAAGTAAAATACAGAAATAGTTGAAATGCTTACATCTCACATTCCAACATAGTTGGGCACAACTAATACGTACGGCACTTATTGGAGTTTGGATTCCATACAATGGCAGGGCTACTGGGGTACCGCCCGTCACAGTACGTGGCCTAGATCACCGTACCGAGGAGTACGCCCGCTCCCCTGCAACACAAAGCCGGAACCATCCCTTACTGGATAATCCCGAACAAGACAATCCCGTAGTTGGCGCGACCAACCACACACTAAGCCGAATAAAAGAAAAGGGACCTCTAGACAGGGATCTATCTTGCTCTCAGTGGGTGCTACCCACGAAGCCTTGCTGCACCTCCCCTGTTTTAGCCATTCCCGGTTGATGAGGCTTGAGGTTACGATTACCTTTAATCAGAACATATCACTTAGAATGCTCATCGTCCGCCTGACGATGTGCTGAAAGCATTCAATCCATATAAGTTCGTTCCAGGTTCGAACGAAACCGAAGGCATTATCTCGTTACACTCGTTTTGGAATCACCCTTAGAGTTAACGACAATAACCCTTGCACTCTGAATCTTCATCTTCACTTGAGATTCACGACCTATCGTTAATTTGGATCGATGTGGTATTCGGGTCTCCAGACCTGGAATACCGGTATACGGAAACCCGATCCCGGTCTCATCGAAATCCAAAACGTATCTTTTAAGGCCAAGTTGTTTTAAAGGTTTAAACAATTTAACTTATCTATACAGATAGATAATTCACAAGTCACAATTGATAATCACATTATCATTTAAACAGATGATTCATAACCAAATAGGTAATCCATATCAACATCACAATAGTTAATCTATATTACCATCATAATGCAACCAAGCATTCATATCACACAACATCTTATCTCATTTCTGAGATTACATCCATTCAAGACAATCAATGTCATCCATTCTTATATAAGCAATGATTTACTTAATCACAACATAATTAATTTAAAATGAATTAAATTAACTATCTCTATCTTTAATTAATTTAAAGTGAATTAAATTAATTACTTCATCTCTTAATTAATTTAAAGTAAATTAAATTAATTATTTTATTATAAATCTTACTTATATAATCATTAATTAATTACAAATAAATTAATAAATCTTTCTTTAATTATCCACCTTAATTAATCACCTTGATTAATTATATTTTAATTACATTTAAGTAATTAACCTTAATTAATTTCACAAATTAATTATACTTAACCAAATACAGTAATTAAGCTTTAATTACTATCATTAATTACAATAATTAATGAACCTTCATTAATTAATTGCTTTTATTAATCAACCTTGATTAATTAATAATCCTCTAATTACTTCATTAATTAATTACCTTCTAGTTAATTAAATAATTAATCTTTAATCAACTACATTCATTAATTTACCTTAATTAATCATAAACAGTAATTAATAACTTGTAATTACTTATCTTAATTAATTAACTCCTTAATTAATTATATTAACCTTGATTAATTAATCAAATTAATTAATCTTTAATTACTCCATTAAGTAATTAAATTAACAAATAATCCTTAATTAATTACTTTATTAATTAATTACTTTTAAATTAATTACACTTAGTAGTTAATCTTAAATTAAACACATTTAACTAATCACATTAATTAATTAACTAAAATAATTAAGTAATTAACTCTTAATTACTTACATAAGTAATTATCTTCTAAATACTTCATTAAATGATCTCTCTTAACTAATTTCATTAACAAGTAATTTATCCCATCATTAAATAATTCTTAATTCTTTAATTAATTAATCCATAATTAATTAACTTTAAACAATTAACTTAATTAATTCCTTAATTGATTACAACAAGTGATTACTTCAACTAATTACTTCCATGAATAATTTACTCCTCTTGATTACTTTAAGTAATTATTCATTAATTACTTCATTAAGAAATTTACTCACTTAATTATAAATTGATTATCTTGAATGAATCCCTCAATCTCTAATTCATTTATTTATTAATTACATTCATTTCCACTAATTACTTCATTAAGTAATTATTCTTAATTTCAAATAGTAATTAACCTTTAATTCAATTTATTTATTAATTGCCTTAATAAAATTTCCATCTTTAAAAATAAACTTTTCATTTAAATCACATATTAAATTCTACCATTAAACTCCATTGAAACATTTAGAAATAATTTTATATTTGAATAAAATTTTACCTTTAAACAAAACAATTTAAACCCATAATTTTATATGCACTTAAAATCTTGAATATCCATTCAAACATGCTTAAATAGATTAAATAAACAATAATTTAACTTTGGAAATTCCAAATTTCATATCTTTAAACTTATTTATTTAAATATAATTTAAATCTAATTTAACATTCCTTTATAATTACTTTGAACATCACTTTAACTTGAAAACATTTTTAAAATCAAGCTTATCAGTTTAAAACCCAGATCAACCCGAGTCAACCCCTCTAAAACCCCGAGTTCCCCAGCCTCAATATTTTTCTTCGAGTCGATCACGAGGGAACGCGAAGATCCCTTCGAGTCGAAACTCGTCTTCCCCAATTTTCAGTCCAGTGCACAAAATCGTGCACGTGCACGTCTCCCACCAACTCCGGCCAACCTAGGTCGTCGCGACCATCGACCACCATCACACGATCGCGTGCGAGCCTCCCCAAACACTCAGATTAAACAAAACTTGTTCGAATCAAAATTCGAACGATCGAACCAAAAACTGCAGAAACCCAACCTCCAAAATTCCCCATTGCCGACGAACTCGACCTTGCTACACCTCGCCGTCCTCACCATAGAACCTCCACATCACAAGCTACAATTTCCCCCATATGCGCAAGATTCCGGTCACCTATCGATGACGAGAATTCCCGATGAACCTCGGCTTCAACAACGATAGCTAAAACCCTATTCCACTCGAATTTGAACAATTCTGTCATTAGAAAAATTCTACTGCATTTTTCCCCTATTCTACCATCCACAAGCTAGCCTCGATCCAAATTCTAGCTTCAATCATGAAGTTTATCATCGGCAATTGATCAAATTGCCGAAACCCTTCATTCCCAAATTCCCAAATGAATATCAACTTAAACATTAAGAAATGCATGTTAAAATTCATCATTTCTAACAACTAATCCAATTATATAATCCAAAGCAAGAATTAAGATTAATGATTTCCTGTCATAAATCAAGATTCACCGTATTTTCCAATTTAAAAATTATTTTGTTTAGAAGGTATGAATTTATTTATGGATTTGGAGCCTGTTTATTCAAACAGAGAAGATATACATATATATAGAAACTCATATATACAGAACATATCATATTTACAAACATGTATTCACAATCAACATTCAAGCAACAATATACATCATCACAACACAAATCTATCACTTGCATCAAAGTTTGCTCACAGATTTTAAAACTGTTTTTAAAAGGAATGTTTACTCACCAGATTATAAAACAGAGAATAGGCCTTTAGAAGCTTGAAAACTGACAGTTGATTTTAAACTGAATCTTCATTAGCTCAGGTTGAAACTGAGGTTGAATTTAAATCTTGAAGTTGATTTGAATTTAGTTGAGTTGATCTTTGCTCAGGCTAAAACTGGAAACAAGTTGTTGATAGATTTTATTTTCTTTTGATTTTGGTTTCAGTTATTAGAAAGAAGAAAATGTTTTAGAAGAAAAAGATTTGAACTGAGAAAATAGAAGCCAGGTCTCTTACTAATACATATTTATTTAAATTTCAATTTTAACTAAGAAAGAGTATGCCACTTGTATATTTTATTGCATTACAAATGTACTTGCATGCTTAAATCATTTTACACATGTCCAAACTTGTTTTATATACTTACAAGTGTTAAAACCCTTATTATAAAAGTATTTATGATTTTCTTTAAATTATGTAAAATGTGAATTTGTATTTACTTATGTTATAATTATTTATATGTTACTTATGTCTTATCTCTTTTATATGTTTACAAACCATTTAAGTTTAAGAGATATTTTAAAAGAAAGCTTATTTAAAACCTTAATATATAAATTTATAAACCATTTTTAGTTTAATACTTATTAAAGGAAAACAAATTAAAACCTTTATTAAATTTTAGAAAAGATATAAATAGATATTTCCAATATTAAAATTTTATTAGCCTTTTAAAATAAATAAACTTGTCAATTTATAAAACAAAATTATCAATCCAATTTAATTATAAATAAAGATTATTAAATTCATATTGCCCAAAATCCCGGGTCATCACAATTCATTTAACCATGCTTTCACACAAAACTATACTCACACATGTTTTCTCATTCGTTTGAAGATTTAGCTTCTGATATACACATTCCAAATAAATGTACACATATAAACAAATTAAATGGTGACAGTATTAGAAGGTTAAAAAATTACCCCGCTATCCAAACCCCTTCATCGTGATCAGTACGTGCATAATTTGCATTTAAATCAACTTCTTCTTCTGATAGACTTACGCCAATGGAAAAAGGTGGATTCTCATCAAATTGATTATACTCTTCTTCATCTACCACGTCGTCGATCCCAACAATGCGTCTTTTTCCAGGAAGGACAACAGACCACTTATGATCAGCTGGGTCGGTGACATAAAAAACTTGTTTCACTTGAGATGCCAAGATGAGTGGATCGTTATCATGACTCACTCGATCAAAGTCAACAAGTGTGAATCCATGTTCATCCACTTGTACAGCACGATGGTTATCGGCCCATTTACATTGAAATTGAGGAATCGTGAAGTCCCTATATTCAAGTTCCCAAATATTCTCAATTACTCCGTAATATGACATTGTCGCATTTATTGGTTTGTTATCTTTAGCACTAGCAAATTCTCTTGAAGATGCTACGACACTTGCTCCACTATTTTGCATTTTGCTTTTTTCATCCTGACGCTTCGTATGAAAGACATGCCCATTAATAGCGTACACTTCATAAAATCTAACTTGAAATTTAGGCCCATACGCCAACCATTTTATTGTATCGGAAACATTATGATTTGTTTGAGACAATTGAAACATTACCTTATCTTTAAACCATATGACGAATGAGCGGTTATGTTCATTTGTCAACCATCTTTCGTTCTTTGAAGGATTTTGAGACTTTAGAATTGTCATGTGCTCTTCCAAGTAAGGATGAACCTCACTAAGGTGCTGTAAAACAAGTAGGTGAGCTTTGTGAAACATATCATCACCAATTGACATCAATTTAAACCCAATTATGCCTTGACCATCAAGTCGCCCTTCATGTCGAGACTTGCAAAGTCCAATAGGTTCGATGTCAGTTAGGTATTTTGTGACAAATTCAATAACTTCCTCGGCTACAGTACCTTCTACGATACTAGCTTCAGGTCTATATCTATTCTTTGTTTTTCTTTTTAAAGTTCCCATGTGCATTTCGAATGGATACAAATACATCATAAAAGCAGGACTGCAAATCTTGATTTCTCTTACCAAATGTACAACCAAATGCACCATAACATCAAAAAATGAAGGGGGAAAATACATCTCAAATTGACATAAGGTAACAATAACATCGGCTTGTTGATCATCCAACATATCAGGATCAATCACCTTACTACAAATTGCATTAAAAAAATACAAAGCTTTGTAATAACATGTCTAACATGTTTAGGCAATATACCTCGAATAGCAACAGGCAACAAATGTTGCATTAACACATGACAGTCATGAGACTTCATGCCCGTCAATTTCAAATCCTTCATTGATACACGACTGCTAATGTTCGAAGAATAACCTGATGGAACCTTGACACCACAAAGACACTCGCATAAACTAGTTTTCTCTTTTTTGGACAATGTATAACAAGCAGGAGGCAAATAGATACGTTTACCTTTCTCCACTGGTGCTAACTCCTTTCGAATACCCATTTTCAACATATCTTGTCTAGCTTTCTCACCATCTTTTGTCTTACCAGGTATATTCAAGAGTGTTCCAATGATACTGTCACAAACATTTTTTTCTATATGCATTACATCTAGACAATGCCTAACTTGTAAATGTTTCCAATATGGAAGTTCCCAAAATATAGATTTTTTCTTCCACATGCCTTCTTGAAGAGGAAAGGCTTTGCCAAATACATTTTCAATATCCTTGATCCGTTCATATACATCATTTCCTGTTAATGGCAAACGAGCAACTCCGCTTTCTATCTCCCCATTGAAAGGTTTCTTCTTTTTATGATAAGGATGATTGAGAGGGAGAAATCTACGATGATGCATATACACATTTTTCTTGTAAAAATGCAAGCGCTCAATAGCCATGTCGTCTTGACAAATTGGGCATGCTCTAGCACCTTTTGTACTATATCCAGACAAGTTACCATATGCGGGAAAATCATTTATGGTACAAAAAAGCATGGCGCGTAATGTAAATTCACTTCTACTATATGCATCAAATACGCGCACACCTTTATCCCACAAAAGTTTTAGATCATCAATAAGAGGAGCTAGATAAACATCGATGTCATTTCCTGGTTGTCGTGGTCCCGAAATCATAAGAGACAACATAATGTACTTGCGCTTCATACTCAAGTAAGGTGGAAGATTGTAAATCACCAAAAGAACCGGCCAAGTACTATGTTGACTGCTAAGATTGCCAAATGGATTTATGCCATCTGTGCAAAGACCAAGTCTGAGATTTCTTATTTCTTCGCCGAAACTAGAATACATGGTATCGATATTTCTCCACTGCGGAAAATCGGCTGGATGCCTTAGTAATCCATCATCATTCTTCACATCTGCATGCCATCTTAAGTTTTTTGCATTTTCTTTATTTGCAAATAAACGTTTAAACCTTGGTATAATGGGCAAATACCATAAAACCTTTGCTGGAAGCCATTTCTTATCTAGGTCGTTATGAACATTTTCTCGCGACTTGTAACGGGATAATCCACACTTAGGACACTCATGCAAGCTCTCATATTCATTTTGATACAAAATACAATCATTTGGACATGCATGTATCTTTCTGTATCCTATGCCAATTGGACACATAATTTTCTTTGCCTCGTAATTAGAAGTAGGAAGCTCGTTACCTTCCGGTAGCATGTCTTTCAAAAGACCCAACAATGATGTAAAACTTATATCACTCCACCCGTGTTTTGCTTTTAAATTGAAAAGCTTGAGCATAGCAGACAATATTGTAAACTTAGCACAACCAGAATACAAAGGCTTCTCAGCATCAAGTAATATTTGTTAACTCCTTGTTTTCTAGCAACCTAAAACTCTGCGACCTAAAACACTCACGACCTAAAAGCTTGGCGACCTAAGTACAGAGATGACTTAACGACCTAAGGGACCTAACGACCTAAGGGACTTCACGACCTAACTACTGAAAGGACCTACGAACTAACAACCCAGAAGTCAGCGACCTAACTACAGAGACGACTTAACGAGCTAAGGAGTTAACGACCTAGAGCTTCGCGACCTAACTTCACAAATCAGCTCAACGACCTAAGAACTTCTGCAACTACTCCTTAGGTCGCTTACGAACTACCACTTGCCACCTTCTTCAAATAAGACCAAGTGCAACTCCATCAAGCTACACTTCCTAAGTCGCGAAGTGGATCACGACCTATCTTAGGTCGCTCACGACTTATACTAGGTCGCTCACGACCTACCGACAAGGCTCAACGAAGTTTAGACAAGGCCCACGACTTATCCTAGGTCGCTCGCGACCTACGACCTAACTTAGGTCGTACACGACCTAAGACTTGGGACAAAATTCTGCCCAGAATCTTCCCTATAAATACAGCCCCAACTCCAACAATGGAGGGATTTTTTGGGGATCATTCTTTGAAGCGCCGTTACTCTGCAGAATTCTTATCTCGTCCGACACTTGAAGAACTCCAAGCATTCAAGACGCTACAATGAGCTTTGAGAAAGATCTTGCATATCCAACATGGATTCAACAAATCTTATCATCGAAGCTTGAGCTACTAGTCTAGAGTATTTTGGGATCGAAGTGTATCATATATTGAAGTGCATTGCATCAACTTGTAACCAAAATCAGCAATAAAGAAATTCAAAGTGGACGTAGGCTCGATCTTAGGCCGAACCACTATAAAACCGCTGTCTCTTACTGTTTACTACTATTTTACTGCTTATTTCTTATTCCTGTATCACGGGTGGTGCTTTCACAACATTACTACACACACCGGGGTGTTAGTGTTCACTTTTTATCGTTAACATTTTGGTGCTTTCACTGAGAACCCAACTCAGGAATACATTCACCATTGCTTCACAAAAGTTCGTTGAAAAAGTTTCTTTCAAGACCAGAAGTCTGCTGGATATAATGGCTCCTGGAAGAAAACGCAAGTCTATCAGATCTGAAGACGCTTACGATAATACTGCCACTTCTTCTTCTCCAAGTCAGGCAGCTCCAAGCGTTAGGGTGACACGAGAAGAGTTAGATGCCGTAGTGTCCGGGCTGTATCAGCAAATTGAAACTCAGAATACTCTAATGATGGAGAAGTTAAATGCTTTGCTCGGGGCTAGTCAAAGGCCAGTAAATAATGAAGAAAACATTGCTGATGCCCTTCACAACTCCGAAGGAAGAAATATTCCTCAAGGGGGATCAGGTGCCGCTGAAGGGGCACCTCTCCAAGCTGAAGGATCCAGACCATCGCCAGTTTTCCGTGAACATCTGCCTGGACAAACTTCCAAGAAAATGGCCGAAGTCTACTCTGCAAAGTCATTGAACAATGAGGAATATCTCTCCGGCATGATTCGACAAATAATGAAAGAAAGCATGCAGAGAAGTGAAGATGAGAGCGAATGGGGATTTGCTCCGAGTAAGACTCCGTTTACTGAGAGGATTCTAAAAGCTGAGTTTTCCAGAAAATTTGTTCCCCCTACCATTCCTGCTTATCGGGGGACAAGTGACCCGAATCAATTCTTGTACAAATATGACTGGCACATGACCGGCGCCAGAGAGACTGATGAGATTAAGTGCCGGTATTTCCCGGTATACTTGGAAGGAGTGGCACTTCTTTGGTTTACCAAGCTTCCCGTTCGATCTGTAGACCAGTTCTCCGACTTAACCCGAAAGTTTAAAGAGCAATTCAGACTGTACGCTTCAAAGGCGAAAGATATAATGTCATTGTCTAGTCTTGAGCAGAATCTGGGAGAGTCAATTAAATCCTTCCTGAATCGCTTCAATATAGCTCTGGCTGAAGTTGACAACGCAGAGCCACGAATGGTTTTGACTTATTTGATGCGTGCTGTCGATAAGTCGAGTGAATTTGGGAAATGGATGAAAATGAAGGAACCAAATTCACTCGAGAAATTCTATAAGAAAGCTGATGAGTTCATACGCCTGGAAAATCTTCCGGCACCAATGAAAGTGGTTACGACAAGAGTAGAGAATAACATTGCTACTTCAGCTAAGAAAGATTCCGGAGGTCAGAAAAGGGAGAATAATGATGGGAAGAAACAAAAGGATATAAAGAAACCACACTTCTTCAAACCCTCAGATTTCACTCCATTAACCGACACTCCGGAGAATATCTTCTTTGCCACCAAAGATGCTGTGGAGTATCCTAAACCAGCTGAGATAAAGCCTGTAAAGAGTGCTATGCGAAATGGAAAATTCTACCGATTTCATAACCAACCCGGTCATGATACCAACGAATGTCGTCATTTGAAGAGCTTAATTGAAGAATTGTTAAGGGAAAACAAGCTGCAACAATATGTTAAGAAGAACAGGAATGACCCAACTTCGTCTACTCAGGGGCAGCAACTCCCTACTCATCCATCTGGCTCGGGTAAGGGCACTACCACACACGAATCTGAAAGACCTGTTATCAATGTGATTACAGGAGGCCCACACCCAGCGGGCAGAAGCTGGGGTGAGATGGAACGATATGCTCATGCTTTGAAATATACCCCAGCGGAAGAAGATGTTTTTGTTTTAGAAGACGTTGTACCCCTGAAACAGCAGAAAACTTCTAATGATGATGTTGTGTTCAAAGCCAAGGATTCTATGGGTATTGAAGCTCCAACCATAGATCCCTTAGTCATTTCTGCATGAATTGGGCCAGCTATTGTAAGACGAGTGCTTATTGATTGTGGTGCTTCCTGCAATATACTCTTCAAAAAGACATTCGATCAAATGAAGATCCCAATGGCTGACGTTCAGGCTTCTTCGTAGAAGATTGTTGGTTTCACTGGGGAACCGCGGCAGCCGATTGGAACTGTTGACTTGTTTGTGGAACTTGGAGAGGGACAGAAAAAAGTAGTTCGGAAACAGACTTTTGTAATTGTCGATGGGTTTTCTGCCTACAATGCCTTCCTGGGCCGTCCAACTTTAGCTGCGTTCAAAGCCATTCTCGCCCCGTACTACCTAACTATGAAATTTCCTACAGGTAATGGTGTTGGTGTCATTAAAGGAGATCAAAATGCTGGGCGGGAATGTTATCTTATAGAGCTTCGAGAGGCAAGGAAGAGAGAGATGGGAAAAGATGTGGCAACTCCGCTCCGCATCAAAAGCCCAACCCTGTAGCAAGTACAGGGTGGCCCCTGCACTGGCGAGCATAGTGGTGCAAGGAGAGAAATGGACCCTAGAAAGGCCAGTGCAGGGGAAAATAGAGTGGTGCCGATGGAAGTAACGGTACCAGTACCTGTTGATCTCAAAGACCCAAACAAAGTGCTAAATGTGGGTTCGCAACTCAGTGTAGCAGTCTAAAATATGCTAATATCATTTTTGAAAGCAAATCTGGACGTATTCGCTTGGAGTCATGCCGATATGTGTGGAATATCTCCAGAGATTGCTGTACATACTCTGAACATTGATCCGAAATTCACACCTGTAAAACAGAAAAGGAGAACCCAGGGTCCAGAAAGGTCAGCAGCGCTAAAGGAAGAAGTGGATCGGCTCATGGAGAATGGTTTCATCAAAGAGTCCACTTATCCAAATTGGGTTTCAAATCCGGTACTGGTTAAAAAAGCAAATGGAAAGTGGAGAGTATGCATCGATTTCTCAGATTTAAACAAAGCTTGTCCCAAATACTGCTTCCCGTTGCCAAGGATTGATCAGCTGGTAGATGGAACAGTCGGGCACGAATTGTTGTCTTTTATGGATGCTTACTCCGGGTATAACCAGATTATGATGCATGAGTCGGATCAGGAGGATACAAGCTTCGTCACAGATGTTGGTCTTTACTGCTACAAAGTCATGCCCTTCGGACTGAAGAATGCAGGGGCAACATATCAAAGGCTTGTTAATGCGATGTTCAAATCACAGCTTGGAAAAACTATGGAAGTCTATGTCGATGATATGTTAGTGAAATCAAAGAAAGCAGTTGACCATATTGATCATTTAGCAGAGATGTTCACAATTCTCCGAAAATATGGAATGAAGCTCAACCCTTTGAAATGTTCATTTGGAGTAGAGTCTGGGAAATTCTTGGGATTTATTGTAAGCGCTAGGGGCATTGAAGCTAATCCTGCTCAAATTACTGCTTTGAGAGAAGTCAAAGCCCCTAGGACAAAGAAGGAACTGCAGAGCCTCAATGGGAAAGTCGCTGCTTTAAGTCGGTTCATTTCTAAGGCCACTGATAAATGCATCCCTTTCTTTGACACTTTAAAGAAAGAAAAGAAAATTTTCGAGTGGACTCCTGAATGCCAGAAAGCTTTCGATGAATTAATCCGTCACATGGAATCGCCTCCAATACTTTCCAAGCCCAGCAACGGCGAAGACCTTTTCATATACTTGGCAGTTTCATCTCATGCCCTGAGTGCAGCATTAGTACGAGAGGATGCGAAAGTCCAGCGCCCGGTCTACTATATTAGCAAAAGACTCACTGGGGCAGAAATGAATTATTCAAAGCTAGAAAAGCTCGCCTACTGTTTACTGATTGCTTCCAGAAAGTTAAGGCCGTATTTTCAAGCTCATCCCATCAAAGTTCTCACTGATCAACCCCTAAAGCAAGTCCTATTTCGCCCTGAAACTTCGGGTCGTCTTCTGAAATGGAATATTGAACTTAGCCAATATGATATCACTTATCATCCCCGAAGAGCGATCAACGGACAAGCTTTAGCAGATTTCATCGCAGAGTACACAGATAAGGGTGATAGTGAGGAAGAGATTACAGTTGACATCCCAACCAAATGGAAGTTATATGTTGATGGCTCAAGAAATGATTACTGCTCCGGAGCTGGGGTTGTGCTTGAAACCCCCGAAGGGCGATTGTTATGTTACGCATTAAGATTGGAATTTCCTTCTACGAATAATGAAGCAGAATATGAAGCTCTAATTGCTGGATTAAAGATTGCAAAGGAATTGAATATCAAAACATTGCAGATCTTCAGTGATTCTCAGCTTATTGTATGTCAAGTCAAGAAGGAGTTTCAAGCTAAAGGAGGGAACCTGCCTGCTTATTTGTCAAAGGCTTCTGAACTTCTCAATGATTTCGATCACTATTCAATAAGCCACATACCTCGAGAGGAAAATATGAAGGCGGATTCTCTTGCAAAGTATTCAAGTTCCGGAGAAGCTCAGTTGTTGGGATTAGTTCCTGTGGAGGTTTTGTTAGCTCCAAGCACTGATGAAATGGATATCGACTGGATCATGGCTGTATCTCAAGAACAAGAGCCATGGATGACCCCGATCAAAGAGTACCTACTCAACGGCTCCCTACCGGAAAATTCTAAAGAACGCCGAAAGCTGTTAAGAAAAGCATCGAGATATGTAATTCAAGACGGCCGGTTATACAGACGAGGATTCTCAATGCCATTACTCCGATGTGTAACTAAGGAAGAAGCCAAGACAATTTTGGCAGAAGTGCACGGAGGAGAATATGGGGATCATTCAGGTGGTCAAACTCTAGCCAATAAAGTTCTCCGGTATGGGTATTTTTGGCCAGATATTAATAAAGATGCTACTATCTACTCCCGAAAATGCGACAAGTGCCAGAGATTTGCAAAAATTCAAAGGGCACCTTCCACCGAACTAACACAGATGGTCAGTCCATGGCCATTCGCCATTTGGGGAATAGATCTAATCGGACCTTTACCCATTGCTAAGTCGGGAATCAAATATGCTATTGTTGCTATTGATTATTTCACTAAATGGGCTGAAGCAGAACCTTTGGCCACTATTACCTCTAAAAAGATGATAAATTTTATGACTAAAAATATCATTTGCAGGTATGGTGTGCTGCAGAAGATAATCACAGACAATGGTACTCAGTTCGAAAGTGAAGAATTCCAGGACTTTTGCAAGCGATTCGAAATCCGAAAAAGTTTCTCAGCTGTGGCCCACCCACAGGCGAATGGGCAAGTGGAGGCAGTAAACAAAATTATCAAGTCAACCATCAAAAAGCAGCTTGAAAAAGCGAAGGGTGGATGGGTTGATAAACTACCACTGGCACTATGGGCATACAGAACAACTCATAAAACTGCGACTGGGCACACTCCATTCTCATTGGCATACGGATCAGAAGCAATGGTTCCAGTAGAACTAGAAGTCCCTTCACACAGGAGAATTCATTTCAACCAGGCTGAAAATGAAAAGTTGCAACTCGAAGCACTAGACTTTCTTGACGAAAGAAGGGAAGAAGCTAAGCTCAGAGTTGCGGCCCATCAACAAAGGATAGCAAGGCACTTCAATTCTAAAGTCCGTCAACGAAGCTTTGAAATCGGGGACTTAGTCTTGAAGAGGATCATGACAACAACTGGAGTATTTGGACCAAATTGGGAAGGACCATATGTCATAGGCAATAAACTTCTTGATGACACCTTCAAACTCACAACTGTCGAAGGAGATCCAATCCCGAGAGCCTGGAACAGCAATCATTTGCGTCCATATTTTACTTAAAAAGGCTTTGCTTGAAATTGTAAAATGATTACGGATGTATCAATTGTATTGTAAACCATTGTAAAATCAGCGATGATCAATAAAAGAGTATAAAGTGGATGTAGGCCCAATTCTTGGCCGAACCACTATAAATTTTGTGTTCTTTATTATTATAAAATGCCTGTTTCATTTCGATGAGTAAATACTCTAAATGTATTGCTAAAATGTCGATTTAATACTGCAGGACATTAAAACGAAGCTTACCCATTACAAGGCTAAGTGAACCCCATAAGTCACTCGATAAAAAAATTTCAAAGCCGCAAAAGGTTCCAGACTTAAATCCAACAAAAGATGAACTTCATGCAAAAAATTGATGGTTCTGTCAAAGGGGTACTTTTCCAAGGAAAAGGAACCAGACACTTGTTAACTAATTACGATCGTCTGTACAAACAGGCATCTGATTGGGTAGCTCGCGCCTGCCCCGTGGAATCACTTAACAGTGAAGTACACATCTTCGAATGGAGCATACTACTCGCGAAAGAAAGGAACACGGGCTCGAAGACAGTAACCGGGGACCATTAATGAGCAAACTACAAAGAGACATGGGCGAGCTAATCAACAAAAGCCCTCTTCGGAGGCGCAAGACCTCTTCGGAGGCGCAACTCTTCGGAGGATGAAGACCTCCACGGAGGCACAAGCCCTCTTCGGAGGCACGCCAATAAATGGAAGTTCTCTTCTCAACAAAGAGGTTAGTGGAACCACTAAAGGCGCAGGGCCTCTGTTAACTAGTTGCGATCGTTTGTGCAAACGAGCATCCAATTAAGTAACTCACGTCCGCCCTGTGGAACCATTTAACTGTGAGAAAGTGACTTCCAGGCAATCAAGTAAAGACCTCTTCGGGGGCACAAGACCTCTTCGGGGGCACAAGACCTCTCTGGAGGCATAAGACCTCTTCCGAGGCACCACAAGACCTCTCCGGAGGCACTAGATTTTCCCAAAAGCACACACTGCCCTCTTTGGAGGCAGAAGACCTTCCCCAAGGCACACAATACCTCTCCGGAGGCACAAAAAATATTCGGAGTCCAAATGCTACTCCACGGAATCCAAATGCTTCTCTTCGGAGACCAACAAAAGCCCTTTAACGAGGCACAAAAAAAACTTCTTCAGAAGCCCGCTTTACCGCGTAGGAGAATATACTTCTCAAAAATACGAAGTAATCATCTCCGAAGGTTGAAGCGTAAAAACTTCTCCAACAACGAGACACGCTCCATTAAAGCAGAATAATTTTTCCTCAAAAATGGAATAGCTATTCTCCAAAATAAGAGTATAAGTCTCGTCAAAGCAAAAGATATTACGATGCACTTGTGGTATGGGGGCAATATCATATAATATAGCTACATTAATAAAAGTAGTATTCAAGCTACATACCACAAGTTCATTATAATATCGCGCAAAGAAAATGTGGAATAGATGCATTCTTAAACACAGACAAAAATTTGTACAAGTGAGAAGAATCATTTATTTTACACTAAAACAAGAAGTAAATGCATTCGTTTACATACACAAGAATTTATGCAAGAAAAAAGAATTACTTTATTCAATATTATCAAAATTCTTTACATATGCAGAATTCAAAAAGCAGGGACCGGTACCCGCACAATCTCCGGTCGACAAAAGCAAAAAAGCAAAACTAGAAGCATAAAGTCTAGCTTATCATTCCTTCTTCTTGCCACCTTTAGTACCCCTCCCCGGCTTGATCACTAGTTTCGGAATTCGGTGTGGACGGGTCAGAGAAGAAGGGGAAGAAGGTGTAGCTGGATCTTCTTCTGTTTTATCCTCTCCAGCTGAAATGATTTTCTTCCTCCTCATGGCGCGCTTCCCTTTCCTCTTCGAAGAAGACTCACTTCCCGGAGTAGTAAGCAGCGTAGAAAGCTTCATGTTGTCATTAAGAGACTGCTCCGAAGTCTTCTCACTATCCTCAAGATCTTCCGCCTTCTGCTCTTGTGAAGCGGGTGGATCCTCCAAGCCTTGAAGGGCTCCTATTTGCTCTTCCTGTGAACCTGGCTGAGAAGCAGGCGTAACTTGAAGGGCTGGAGGAGGAATAGTTGGAAGAGGAGAAGTTTGTACAGCGCTCGGCATTTCCGCTACAGAAGAAAAGAAGTTAAAATCAGTATTCTCCGAAAAAAGAGAAAATGCTGGTTCATCAAGACTTAAGTAACAATCGAGAAATTCATCAAACTCGGTTGAAGCAAACAAGTAGTCTACTTGAGCTAGATCAGGCTTGGAGTTACCTGGAGAAGTCGGCTTTGCAAGATTAATCTCGAATTTCTGAGCCTCAATATCGTCCAGGGCCTCTTCCTCGGTGGGAGTGGTCACAATTTCTTTGTCGACTTTAGCAGGAGGCGAAGAGTGTGAACTGGAGCCAATAATATCGACATCAGCTGAAACTGAAGTACGAACCGGGGTAGTAGGAAGTACTTCTTTTTCGGAACGCTTCTCTCCCGTCGCTTCGGCTCGCGCTTGGGCAAGTTGCTCCTTTCCCTTAACAAGTGCAGCACGGGCATCTTCATCTAAATAAGTTGCTTCAAGATCTGTTTCGGCATAACCAGCACCACCAAACATATCGATTATCGCCTCCCATACTTCAGCCAAGGTGACTTCATATTCCGGCCCCAAAAACGAGAGGCTCCCACGCCCCAAGACGCTGTGGATATAAAAGTCAAATAAGGTAGAGCTGACTTTGGCCTTCATTGCCTCATGCGACTGCTCAGCCGCTTCTTTTTCGGCGACGGTTGCGACTTGACCGATAACTGCATCATCCCGCTCTTTTTCGACTTTAAGAAGTCGAGCTTTTAATGCTGCAATCTCCAGATCTTGCGAGCTAACTTTTTCATGAAGTTGAGCAGTATCTTTGCGATATTCTTCAGTAACATGCTTCTCTGCATCAAGTTTCAATTCAGCGTCTCTTTGAGCAGCATGTGCATCTCGCACTTGCTTTTGAAAGACTTCTTCTTTTTGAGAGTGCAAAGCGGAAGAAGAGGCGAGATCTTCTTCAAGCTTCTTGACTTTAGCCTCGAGTCTCTCGTTATCGTCAGCAATACTCTGCATTTCTGCATCGTGTTGCTTAAGAATTTTCTTCCACTTCGAATGATCATTTTCCATAGTCAACATGGCTTCAAGATTCATATGGTTAACTCTTTGAAGCTCGTCAACAAGTTTCCACCAGCCAGACATCCTATCAATATCAAGTTTGACAGCGTCAACATTTCTTAACATAGCTTGCTTATCGATCGGTACCAAGTCCAAGTCGAAACGCACCCCTTTTAAGCACCAATTTGGGAATCGGCTTTGAAGTGTAGGAGGACCGTCCCCGACTTGATACTGAGGCCTGTTGATAATTGTTTGAATGTCAGACTTCTTGAAAGCTGGAGAATCAGATGGAATTTCTACAGAGGTAGGAGCATCAGACTTTTCAGAAATAGCAAGCGCGTCACCAAGCTTGACCCGCTTGTTTGGATCTCCAGTGATGTGGCCCTTCCCCTTATCATCATAGGATTTCCTCTTATGAGAATCATCGCTTCTGTGAGAAGAGTCGTGTCGATCGTCCCTTCTCCTTTGCTGCTCCTCGTAGTCCCGCCTCTCACGAGCTTTTCTAGCAGCTCTCTCTTCATCGGTTTCTCTATGAGCAGAAATATAGCGCCTAAAATCATAAGTGTCACGACTTCCGTAGCGCTGGAATTTATCGAAGTATGAACCGCTTTGCCCCATCGGAGAATCCAAAAAGGAAAAAGAAATGAAATTTAGAAATCTCCGGAAAAAGGAAGCTAAGTGCGTATAAGTGCCGAAAAATTCTAAGTGTGTGTGGCGTGTAAACTACGCGCGTCAGGTTACAAACCACTCTTTGGCTTAGGAGTTATATCGGATTTTAGGGCGGGAGTCAACTCTTGGGACAACAAAAGTGATCGTAAAGCAGATGTCGCTTCGATCACTGGAGAGGCAACTATAGCATTGACACTATCATCTTTAAAAAGCTCACGCGAAGTCACCATTAGATCACTCAGCTCACCAAAAATGTCTTCACCATCATGCCGAGTGGAGCTTTCTTTTTTAGCTTCTTCATCGGCTGGCTTCTTAGAGCGTTGGGGAGATTCCTCCTCTTCGATTACTAGAGAGAGTGTGAGTTTGCCGGAGGATCCCGCAACGTCAACAGTGGTAGAACATTTCACCAGTGCAGCCTCTACAATAGGTCCTTTTGATACAATCTCTTTTGCAGAAACTGGGGCATTTAATGCCTCTACTTGAGAACCGGAGGCACCCAATGTTTCGGTCTCAGAACTAGAGATTTCGTGAACCTGGGTAAATTGTGAGGAGTGTAGAAGCCCGAACTGATGCAAGAACTCATCTTTCAACAAAAATTTGCTGCTTCTTTCTTCAGCAATCACAGCGTTTAAGGTTTCAAAGATAGACTTGAGGCTGGGATTTCTAAGTGGAGGAGGAAGTACTGCAAAAAGTAGAAAATGAAGTTAAGCATTTGATAATTCGAGTTTCGAAAGGCTCATGAGATGTACAGAGAAAGGCAATCTTACTTCCGACTCTCCAGACGGCATAGAATCCTGGAGGACAGCGAACGAAAAAGAATTGACTTAAGAACCCGTATGCACTGTCGGGCAAGTCTAGAATCAGTTTGCGGTTTCTTGCACCTCTTACACGTATAATTGAAGGGTGGTCTTTGTTCTTCGCAAAGGTGCACAAATAGCAAATCTCACCAAAGCTTGGAAGACGGTTGAGCGCCCTCCTAAACAGAACACACAACCCCATCAAGACGGCATAACCGTTGGGGTGTAGCTGGAAGGGAGAGATAGCTAATCGAAGAAAAAGTTCTCGAAGAAAATCATTGAAATGCGGGATAACTCCACTCAAGCACATCTGACGATTAACTGCGACAAAACCAAGAGGTGGCCTGTCAGCAGTGTCGTTTTCTCCAGGAAATAAAGCATCTGCTTCGGCAATACCGAACTGAATACACAGTTGTCTAAAAACTTTGTGGCTCAGGGTGGTCAGAGTTCTTTCTGGAGGGTCGATCAATGGGTCAGCAATCGGGAAAGCTTCTCCAGCTGGTTCTGTGTCTTCTTGTTGAGATGTCATTCTACACAATCAACTGGATATTCAAATATGAAAGTGCATGTTTCCTAAAAGGTGTGAAATGTTGTGCAAAACTAATAAATAACAAGCAAGTATAACTGAAATCAAGTTAGTTGACATTTGTTGATTATAAAGTTTCAAAGCTTGTCATTTTAAGTCCAAGAACAGTGTTGTGTTGATGCAAACATATCAGCTTTAGTTGATTATTTCAGCTCTGCTTTAATACTTCATTCGAATTTGTTGTTTCACAGCATTTCATTCACAAAGTTCATTTAAGTTGATTATTCTTTATCGACTAATCTGTCATTCGATGTGGGCAGTCAATGGCAGTATAATTGTCCCATTTTTCTGCAACTGTTGTGTTTAACAGGTTGTTAACATTAGAGTTAAAACAATTTGCAAAGAAGTGCAACATAATTCAAGTTCAATCAAAATTCAAAGGTCAATCAAGTTCTGCCCAAAATTTCACAAGTGTTAGGTCGTCCAACGACCTAGCGTAGGTCGGAGTTTCCTTAGGTCGAACTGTGCAAGGTAAAAGGTTCGAAGCAGATTTGTTCAAGTCCTAGCTCGGCCGCGACCTAGAGCCTATGTCGTAAGAAAGATAGGTCGTGCAGTTCTTAGGTCGTGCGATTCTTAGGTCGTGCAGTTCTTAGTTCGTGCAAGTCTTAGGTCGCGCGAATCTTAGGTCGTTCAGCGACCTAACACAGGTTGAAGCTTTCCTTAGGTCACAAAGTTCCTTAGGTCATGAGTTATCTTAAGTCGCTCGAGTTCATTAAGTCGCTAACTTCTTCCCCAAGCATACTCACCAGACCCGGTAACCCGTTAACGCCAATGCAACGAAACCCATCATTCTACTCGTAAAATTCATCGTCTTTTCATACCACCAAATCATTCGAAAATCGATTCAACATATCTCTGATCTATCTCACTGCTGTGCAATCGTGAATCACAACAACAACAATAACCAATGACGATCAAAAATCGATTACAACACGGCTCAAAGTGAAGCACGACGTACGAAAGTGGTTTAGGGTTCGGAGATTAGAACTTGTGGATCAATGGTAATCGTGGATAAACAAAGATCGAAGAAACTTATGTAATCTGGTAGCGAGGATCAATCGTTAAATGATTAACATAATTCGCCTTTGAAATCACAAATTTCTGATAATGGCAAGGCGGGAAATTGAAGCAATTAAGTGGGGAAGAAGCAGCGACCCAACGAATTTATATGGGATTGAGAGAGGAAGGCGAATAGGCACACGAGTTAGCACGATTTTTAGGTTGCTCACGACTTAGCAAAGTTAGATCGAAGCACACGACCTACGACCTAGGCGTATACTTCGAGGGGCAAATGTTAACTCCTTGTTTTCTAGCGACCTAAAACTCTACGACCTAAAACTCTGCGACCTAAAACACTCACGACCTAAAAGCTTGGCGACCTAAGTACAGAGATGAATTAACGACCTAATGGACCTAACAACCTAAGGGACTTCACGACCTAACTACTGAAAGGACCTACGAACTAACGACCCAGAAGTCAGCGACCTAACTACAGAGACGACTTAACGAGCTAAGGAGTTAACGACCTAGAGCTTCGCGACCTAACTTCACAAATCAGCTCAACGACCTAAGAACTTCTGCAACTACTCCTTAGGTCGCTTACGACCTACCACTTGCCACCTTCTTCAAATAAGACCAAGTGCAACTCCATCAAGCTACACTTCCTAAGTCGCGAAGTGGATCATGACCTATCTTAGGTCGCTCACGACTTATACTATGTCGCTCACGACCTACCGACAAGGCTCAACGAAGTTCAGACAAGGCCCACGACTTATCCTAGGTCGCTCGCGACCTACGACCTAACTTAGGTCGTACATGACCTAACTTAGGTCGTACACGACCTAAGACTTGGGACAAAATTCTGCCCAGAATCTTCCCTATAAATACAGCCCCAACTCCAACAATAGAGGGATTTTTTGGGGATCATTCTTTGAAGCGCCGTTACTCTGCAGAATTCTTATCTCGTCCAACACTTGAAGAACTCTAAGCATTCAAGACGCTACAACAAGCTTTGAGAAAGATCTTGCATATCCAACATGGATTCAACAAATCTTATCATCGAAGCTTGAGGTACTAGTCTAGAGTATTTTGTGATCGAAGTGTATCGTATATTGAAGTGCATTGTATCAACTTGTAACCAAAATCAGCAATAAAGAAATTCAAAGTGGACGTAGGCTCGATCTTAGGCCGAACCACTATAAAACCGCTGTCTCTTACTGTTTTTTGCTATTTTACTACTTATTTCTTGTTCCCGTATCACGGGTGGTGCTTTCACAACATTACTACACACACCGGGGTGTTAGCGTTCACTTTTTAGCGTTAACAATATTTTTTTGTACAATGTTGGCTCTTCCATCTTGAACATCATCAAACATCTCATTAACATTGTCGATCTCATCAGTCTTATCATTTACCTCGTTATTTATGGTACCTTCCTGGTCATCCTCATCAATGTAATGATTACTAGAACTAGGTGTACTAAGTGTGCTTTCACCATGCCATATCCACTGTGTATAATTTTGCTTGAACCCATACCGAATTATGTGATCCCTGATCTGATCTATGTTACGAAATCTCCTCCTATTCTGGCAACGTCTACAAGGACAAAAAATTGTTTCTTCTCTTCTTGTTAATTGATCATTCAACGCACACTTGATAAATCCTTCCATTTTGTTCAAGAACTCATCATCACTACGTTTCACGTTATACATCCAATTACGATCCATGTGAAATTGCTAGAGACGCACTACATAAGCAAAAAAAAATCATAAGTGTTTCTTATGTTTGTTTGCATATTTCAATTATTCCTCAACATCAGATCATATAAACTTAGATATTGAAAATGAAGAAGTTAGAATTTATGTTCTTGCAAGTGCATTGCTAGATACCATGTTAGAATTTGAAATACTCTATACTTTCTAGGAACATAAAGATGTTAGAATTTCAAATAAACTAAAAACAATTATCCACTAACCTACAGATGTGGATCTTAACCACCACCTAACACATTAATAGGAACATACCTTATTGACTAATTAAATCATGACATAACTTCTACCACAAACTACATTTCTTGATACATAATCAAAATATTTGTAAATTAAAAATGACTGCCAGTAACAGAAATATCAATTCAATTTCCTAAATTGTTGCTTTAGTCAGGAAAGCACAAAATATGTGCAAGTTATTACATATTATTTTTCCTCATACCAGCATTGAAAAGCTCGCAAATTTAAACATAAATGATGCAAATTGGTTGTATATCCATCTTCTAAATGATGGAGACTCTAGAAGAGATAGGTTATCAGTCCTCAGATTCTTGCAGTAAGCTGGTTAGATGAAAAATGTAAACTCACTGACATTTAGTTTAAGTTTCACGATGTCAACAACAATAGGTAGGATTACATGTTCGACGAATCACCTTATAACCATTGCGCATGTTAATATAATAGAGATCATACAATTGAAACTGAAAAGCAATTGTTTTTAACACATACTCAACTTTAGCTTTTAACTGCTTTGCAATATATTTAACAATGTCTGAAACAAATGACATTAATATAATTTCAGTTATACATTCGTTCATTGTGATAGTTGGATACGTTCAAATTCACATGATGTAAAAAAATTTAGGTTAAAGGATAAAAAGTTTAAAAAATAGTTATGCGCAGAATTATATTGTGAACTCTGCTTAAAACAATTTTTTAACCCAAACCATTTTTATCTGCACAGTAGAGACACAAATCATTGTGTACGAAAAAATTAAACATGAACAAAAAATCTTGAACATGCTTATAGCTCAAAACCAGTTTATAATAGAGTGCAAAAACTTTGCAAAGGTAAACATTAAATTCTCCTAACAAAAAATGTTAAAAAAGTGTAAATGACTATAACATCAATATATAACAGAACAATGCAGTAGGTGAGGATGTGGACTTAGCATAACTTCACAAAATTTAAGATGACTCAAACAGAGAGGACAGTTGTTAAAAGCACATATCAAGACCTTTAAAAAACAATGTTGTAGCTTTCAAGGAACTCAATGATCAAAATATTCAAGCATGTGCACTAGATAACATCATAGCAACCAACATGACGTTTTATAAATAAACAGTAAGACTGTTTCTAAAGCTAAAAGATAAGATAATACCTAAAGGTGTAATGAATTGTTGATATCTTTTTCTTCCCACAAGATAATAAATAAACAATCAGAAATTTTAATCCATAAATGCATATGCCTAGCATATGTAAATTCAAAAATCTGAAAACCATCTTCACTTACTAACAATTATAAGGTCATTGCAAAGCTTTTATAAATGGACAAATGAAATAATTGTATCTAAGATTTTTTCTACTAAATTTTCTACACTGGGAATCAAGAAAAAAATGTCTGCAAATTGTCCCTTAGTAAAAATTATGAATCCTTTTTTTAGTTTCTACTTTGTCAAAATTTTATATGATCCATTAACTATTACAACAGTCCAAGTCAATCCTTATTATACAATTATTTCAAATAACCAATTAAATATGCTAAAAAATTTAACCCTTATTATACATATCAAAATAAATCCATAATTGCTTTAATGCAAAATAATGTATTTCATGTGATCAGTAGGAATCAATGCACTACATTGGAACAAAGTTACAGGATAAAAATAATTGAAGCATCGTACATTAAATTTCCACAAAAACATATATGAAATTACCGTTGTTATAGTCTATTCCTCAAATTGTTATCAATTTACATAAAACCAAAATATTTAGTTAACAAATATATTATACTGGAAACAAAGTAATTAACAAATGGTACTTATTTTTCAATCTTCTTGTTTTATCCTTTTATGTTAAGCATCATCCTTGTTTTCAGTCTAAAATCCAAAATATTGAAATATACCACTAATTCTTACAAATGCTTTGTGAAGAAAGACTGCTTCCAATGGAAAACCCCGCTAATTCCACTGCCAAGTACTTGTTTTCATTATTTTTGGTTGGTTATTTAGTGGTTGGTTATAAGTATTTTTTACTACTAGTTGAATAGTTGTCAAAAAAAAATTCGGGCCCATCGCCCTGCATCCCATGCTGTTTTCAAACTTTGCCCCACCCCCCAATGCTATTTTCTGGCTAGGCCATTGCATATGGGTGCATTTACACTGGTATAAATTAATAAATAATTTTTCCCTCAATCTGTGGAACTGATTGAACATTAGAGAACATATCTTGTACAATTGCTTTTAGCTATGATATGCAGATATTGCTTTCAATCACTTAAGTGTGATGTAACTGTAATGCCAAGAATAATTATACGATTAATTTGCTAATTGCTACCAACCTATTTATTATCACTATGGCACTTGAAAAGGATGAGTTTAGGAAGTTATGGTTTCACTTTGTACGACCTGAAATGTTAGTCTATAGTGTTATTATAATGTAAAAAATATTAAGACCAACTGATACACCAAAAACGTTTAATGCTCAATCATTATAATCAATCACAAAACAACTTTTTTCGTTCTCAAAGATATCTGAGCCCCTAAGATTGACTGAAGATACATCCTTGGAATCTCCATCAACCCCGCTAATACTTATAACCAACCACTAAATGTGAAACTAAGAACTAACTTAGTTAACCTGAAGCCAAGTACTTACACAAAAACAGTGACAAATTATGAAATTAAACAGTAATTCTCAGTAATTCACTAAATTAATTAACTACACGGTAATTAACTAATTTGATTTCTGCCTTGCAAGGCTAACAAATTTCAATTCTCGATTGCCAAGGTCCAAAATTTAGTACCTTTTCAAGCTTAATGGGTAGAGAGAAGAAGGAATAAAAGCGTGCGATTTGCTGTTTTCTCTCTTTTTTTTGTTTTTTTGTTTTACGAAGAAGAAAAGAAGAGACGTTCCGGGTACGTGATGGCTAAAAATTTCCCTCTAAAATTTAGGGTTCGCGGGAAAAGATGGGGCGGCTGAAATGGATTTGGGGGGAAAAGTTGTGTGCCTATGGTGTCGGTTTTTGGACAACCGATGCTATTGTATTTAATTGTGTCGGTTGTTCAAACAACCGACACGAGTAAATCTATTGCTTCCCTTCAACTGTGTCGGTTTCTTAAGAACAACAGATGCAAATTACATTTTTAACATTTTCTTCTTACCCCATAAGTCAATAGTTTCGGTTGTTAATAAACAACCGACACAAATTACACTATTTATGTCGGCTTTATGGACAACCGACACAAATGAGGCGAAGCAACTAATCTGTTTTGTACTAGTGTTCTGTTATCATCCTGGGTTGTGGCCAATTTCTGATTGCTTCAACTTTATTCTGATCCACCTGTATACCTCCTTCTGAAATAACATATCCCAAAAATAAAACACTATGCGTCATGAACACGCATTTCTTTGTTGCAGCATAAAATTGTTCCTGTCGCTGTATCATCAACACCTCTCTCAAATGTTGCAAGTGTTCTTCTGAGCTTCTACTATATATTAGTATGTCATCAAAATACACCACCACGAATTTCCCAATAAAAGGTCTAAAGATCTGATTCATCACCTGCATGAATGTACTAGGTGCATTCGAAAGACAAAACGGCATAACCAGCCATTCGTACAATCCCTCTCTTGTCTTGAATGTTGTTTTCCATTCGTCCCCTGGTCTAATTCGAATTTGATGATAACCACTCTTCAAATCAATTTTCGAAAAGATAGTAGCCCCACTAAGTTGATCCAACAAGTCATCCAGTCTAGGCATAGGAAATCTGTATCTCACTGTAATCTTATTCAATGCTCTACTATCTGTGCACATCCTCCACGTTCCATCCTTCTTCGGTACTAATAAAGCTGGCACGGCACAAGGACTTAAACTTTCCTGTACACGTCCCTGTTCAAGCAATTCTTCCACTTGCCTCCTCAACTCCTCGTGTTCCTTTGGACTCATTCTGTAATGCGGTCTATGCGGTAGCACAGCTCCTGGTGATGTTGAATGTCTCTCAACGGTGGTAATTCCGTTGGTAGCTCCTCAGGAAATACATCGTCAAATTCTTCCAGCACTGGCTTTACTTCTTCAGGAATCTCAACCACTTCATTACTCTCACGTCCAATCAACAAAAACACTTCAGGCTCCTCTTCTACTTCCTTAACAAACTCCTTCAATGATAGCAAAGTTTTAAGTTCTTCAATCTCCTCCAACTTGCTTTCTTCTTGTTGTCGCTTCTTAGGAATTAAAGTGATTTTAGTTCCTTCAAACATGAAACTATAACTGTTAGTACGACCATCATGTTGCACAGCCCTATCATATTGCCACGGTCTCCTCAGCAACAGATGACATACGTCCATGTCCACAACATCACACCAAATTTCATCTTTGTATTTTTTCCCAATTGAAAAATTAACACAAGCCCTTCGTCCAACCTTCACCTCCCCACCTTTCCTCAACCAAGCTAACTTATAAGGTTTCGGATGCTTCTCTGTTTTCAATGCTAACTTCTTCACGGCCTTTGTAGAGATAATGTTGTCACAACTACCCGCATCGATGACAAACTTGCAAACCCTTCCCAAGATAGTGCATGTTGACTGAAAGATGTTACTCCTCAACCAACTTGAATCATCCTCTTGCTTTGGTGTCAAACACGACCTCTTCATCATCAATGAATACCCTTCATCTCCCGACACATTCTCTTCCTCCTCATCATGTAGTGAATTAGAACAGTCAGCTTCTACCTCATCTTCCTCTGCCTCAGCAATCATCGTTCGCTTCTTTGGCTTCGTACATTCATTGCTTTTGTGACCCATCTCCTGACAATTGAAACATTTGATACCACTATTGATTCTGGTCATAGCCACTTCATTAACAACCGGTTTTGCAACAGCCTTCGAAACATTCGCATTGCTACTAGCCCCTTTCATTGGATTGTTTGGATTTGTAAACACACCACCAACTCTCCTGCCTTGCTTCTCCCAAGCTAGAGCCTTTTGATGTGCTTTAGCCACAGATCTGGGATCAAACATGTTCACCATATCTTGAATCTGCATTCTCAACCCTCCAACAAATCTAGCTGTCAACTGCTCCTCCGTCTCCATGATATCATTCCTCGCAATCAATTGATAAAATTCATCCGCATAATTATTCACTGACTTTGTCCCCTGCCTCAAGTTCTGCAAACGTTGATACATAAGTGATTGATAATTGTAAGGTAAGAATGTAGCTTTCATCAACTTCTTCATCTTATTCCATGTAACAATCTTTGACTTCCCCATTCTCTCCCGTGTTAGTTTAGTTTGCTGCCACCATGCCATCGCTCTTCCTTTCAATCGTGTAGCAACCAACTTCACTCTTCGATGCTCAGGAACCTCCTTAAAGTCAAAAATTTCTTCCACATTAGACAACCAATCCAAAAATTCCTCAGCCACCATTCCACCCTTGAATTCTGGAATTTCAGTTTTCATCCCCGACTCCCATCGTCGATCTTCCTCAACATCCCGATATGCATTTCGTGCTAGGTCTCGATCTCGAGAATGAACACTACCTCTATCACCATCTTCATCAAAAACAGATGTACTTCGATAACGATCTCGACCAGCCTCATTTCTATGAACTCGCATATCTCTTCCACTTTGTCTGTCATCATCACGGTATGTTTCATGTTCAAACTCACGTGGAGTTCTTCTCTCTTCATCTCTATACTCATGATGCTCTCTTCTCAATGAAACTGAAGATTCTCTTCTTCCTCGATAAGGTTGTGGCGATACCCTCCTCGCTTCCGTAACCGATGGCGAAACTCCGTTTCCTCCATGGTTCGAGATTTGCGACCTTCTCCTTTGTCCTCAATTCATATCATTCATCAGTTTCTCTAACTTCTCAATGCCTTCATCAAACTTTTCATTGATGCGTTGTTCCATTTGCTCGGCTTCTTCTCTTCGATACAACGCTTCAACATTCTGATGGCGATTAGCTCTTCTCGGCGGCATGATTTGAAACTTCACAAACACTTCAATTCTCGGCTTGGACTTTCAAAATGATACCAAATGATGCACGGCCTTCAACTTCAAACTCTTGGCCTTGAATAACAAAGTGATGCACGGCTTGAACTTTTGAATAAGAATTGTCTCCAAGACTCGGCTTAGCTATGATTGGCTAAGTCTAGCTCTGATACCAAATGATGCAGCAGCGGATAACAAAAATGGATATATCGGTGAAAGTAGCGATCGGGGAATTGAAGATACCAAATGGCCCAAATCCGTTGATTCAAAGATACCGGATTCTAGCTATCTCAAACATGTTGATCGCGCACAATACCGTGTTTAAAGATCTACGATTTTTCGTACGTTGATCTAGCACACTAGATTCCGTGAATCGGCTTCAGCGATCGTTGATTCGAGCGCACTCGAATACCGAAGGTGGAGATAGGAGATCACACTCAACTACCGATTTGAGAAGTGGCACAAAGCTCACAAACAAGTTTTTATTCAAAATCAACTAAACTATTACAAATGACACCACCATCCCTATTTATAGGGTTACAAACATACACGCCTCAAAACTTGACAATACTTAGGTCATGAACGACCTAACATAGACCAACGACCTACGACCTAAAAACAATGCGACCTAAAAACAAACAAGTTTACAACACACGCTTACATCACAAAACATCCGACCTAAAACAGGCCTGCGACCTACGACCTAACATAGGTCGTTAACGACCTAAAACATTACAACACAACAAAATACAACATCACACAAGGTCGAGCGACCTAAAAGATACTCGGCAGCGATCCATCTTGAGCGACCTAGAGAAGCGGCTTCAGGAAATCTTCGAGCGACTTAAGTTGAGCGACCTAACATAGGTCGTAACCCACTTCCGCGACCTAACATAGGTCGTAACCCTTCTTCGCGACCTAGCATAGGCCGTAACTCATTCTCGCGACCTAACTTAGGTCGTAACTCGTTAGGTCGTTTGAGTAACTCGGAGCGACCTATAGGAATTAGTAACTCGCTAGGTCGTTTGATCGCCTTCTTTTTTAACTCGTTAGCTCATTCCAGTATGATATCTTCCTCGTTAGGTCGCACATGACCTAAAAGCATGTTAGGTCGCTCGCGACCTAAGACTTGGTCATTTTGGGCTGCATCAATAATGATACAAGAAATATGTAGTTGAAATAACTCCAAACAATAAAGTTCAATATTTTAAATTTATACGATTAAAATTGAAATTTATAAAAATAAAAATATATTTTATAAGTATAATACATAATGTATGAAAAATAACGGAGTTAATACACGTTTATATGTATGAAGATTTTTCACAAGTATGAAGATTAAATATATGTTTGTAAAACAAATCCATGAAGAATACACACACAGAGATACATACTGTAATGACGCGATTTTTCGTCGCTCGAAAATCGACATTAATACGTCCACTGTATCAACTGCCGAGCAATCGAATGCCGAAAAACCGAATTGTTATGGAGAAAAAGAAGAGGTAGAAGAAAAGAGAAGAAAAGAGAGAGAAGAAATAACAGGAGAACACAGAAATATCAGAATCTCACGTATCGCAGCGGAACAACATATAATAGATAAATGAATAATCTTTAAATCAAAGAACTATATCATTTTATACATTATATCATCATCAGAGTTTACAACACAATACAACACTGGACAGTTATATGAACTTGTCCTCATACAGAATACACAGCGGAATAAATAATATCATATACAAGTGGTACGTCTCGCCATCCAGCTCGCTACTAAGCTCCACAGCATCCCGAATCTAGAATGATCTGATAACCTAACTCTAGACTGCCCGTGTGGAAAATGATGGGCACCCAGAGTTTAGGAAGGAAATAATAAACTCCGAGTCAGTCATGGTGACTGGTGTGAGAACTAAAACAGTTTATCTTTAGAAACAAACAACAATAGAATTTTAACATTGAAACCCGCAATGCTTTTGGAAAATGAGACTACCATAAGACTTCCCACCACACACACAATGCAATCGCAGACTTAGAGGAGATTTCTTCTTATGATCATCAAAAATGCTTACTACGCCAAACAAATCATTTTTTTGATATCATTACTAGTGCATAGTGTAAAATTCTTTCGAAAATACAATATTAATCTTAGTCAGCATAGGTACCATTATATTATGCCTGCTATAGCTGCCTCCTGAGGAAACAGGTTATACAATTTCAATCGTAAAAGGTTCGTATTGTTTCTTTGGATTTTCCAACAAATGGTCAGGCTAAGGAACTTCCTTTCCTACTGCCGAATGGGATCGCCTCTGGCTGGACGTCCCGAGAGACAAACTGCTCTCTGCCAACAAAGCCGGGTTACCCCTGTAACTAGACTCACGAATATGTCATCCCCCGGTGCTTTGGGACCTTTATCCGAGCCCTCAGTAACCACATCACACATAATAAATAAGGTGTGTCCACATGAATAAGTATCTGGGCTTCATACCATGATACCACCCCTTTCCAGAAGGAAATGACATACCCTAAAGGGCGCGACCCTCATAACCTTGCCGCAACATTCCTGTTTCGACCATTTCCGGGTTGTTGATGCCCTGACGAAGTCTCGTCCACAAAGCTACGCTTTATACAAAAGCTATGCTTTGGGTCAAACAAATGATCAAAGTAACGATCACAAAGATAAATGATCAAACAAATGATCATATCACAAATGATCAAACAATGATCATTTCACAGCAACACTCAGCATGTCACATTACCAAATTGGGAATATATCGCTGATAACCTTCAACTACATAACCTCTAAGCTCGTACGTCTCAGAGAAGGGTGTTAAGCTAAGAGAATAAATTCTCCGCCGCCAACATAAATGTATTTGAAAGAAATTAGCTTTACATCTCAAAATGTAATGTCAAACACGTAACCATACAAGTCTGTTCTGGGTTCGAACAGAACAGAAGGCACTTCCAAAAGAAGCCCTTGCAATTCGGATATTCACAATCCCGACAAAACTTCCCATCACAAAGGAAATCTCAATACCGTAGCTAATGGTGCAGAGACAATCGATAGGTCATCCTATCGTTTTCACAAATATCCGGTCTTCACCACCGGTCTTCAATACGATCCATATCGTCGTATCACAAATTCGGAATAGGTTATACGACACAAAGGTCCTTTCCCGGCTAACCCGAATAGTGAGCGCTTATTCAAAAATAAGTGTGGCATTCAAATTCAAGCAAATCACAACAAATACCCATTCAAGGTAATTATTGATAGTCGGTTATTTAACTATCAATAGGTCTGTATAGCATCATCAGATTCCAAATAATTTCCAAATTATTTATCTTTCAAAAATATCTTTACAAGATATATAATTTCCACACTTCAACTATTTGAAAACAATTTCAAATCAATTTCCACATTTCAATTTATCTTTGAAGATAAAATCTCAAAACATTTCACTTCATATTGGAAAACATTTCCATACCTATTTAATAATAGGTAATTCACAAATCCATTTATTTTCAACATTTGAAAATATTCAATATACTTAAATCAAAATTAAGTATATATTTCATTCTTTAAGGAAATCATTTTCTTAAACACATTTTATTTGAGTCAAAACGAATGTTACGTAAAACATCGTTACGACAACTCAAAATCACTAGTATAAGGATTCAAAATTAAGATAGATATATAAATCCCAATACTATATAAACCATTTCCTTTCGGAAACCATTTACTATAACAACAGTGTTATAGTCCACCATTTCCTTATTCCTCGAAACGTCTATTTCAACAATAAATGTTGAAATCTATGTTTTCGATACTTAACACGTTTTAAACATCTTTTAAAACAATTACTTCATTTCGTAATATCACTTCTCCAAAACATATCCATTTTATCTAATAATATATTCACTGTCCAAAATCGTGAATATACTTTATTTACCCAATTCAATGTTTCTACACATTTATTAAAAGATTATCCATCGTCTAAAATCGTGAATATAATTCCTTTAATTAACTTCTAAAATTCACTTATCAAAATAAGTGATTTCGGATTTATAAACAACGTTTATAAATCACAGTTATATTTTATAACTTCAACTTACAAAATCAATTTGTTAACAAATTCTATTTATACCTCATTTAAATGCCAAAATCTGATTTATAAGTTAATTACTTATAAATCTTTTATTTTACAAAATCTATTCATTTAATAACTTCACATTATAAATCTATTAATTTCATTCACTTATGAAATCCATTTATACTTCCTTTTAACATTTATAAAAACTCATTTTATAATTCCAATATTTTAATTTATAAATATCAATTTTATAAATCTTTTATATAAATCGTTCATAATAATTTTTTTCAAGAATCCCAATTTAAAATCAAAATCGTTATTTTTAAACTTCAAAAATGGATCTGATGATGCAACAGCACCAAATAATCAATCACAGCATCCAAACATCATATATCATCATATGATAGCAGAATATACAACAATATATGTAAATAAATCACTACGGTGAGGAATCCAGTTGGATCCCTCCAACCTGTTTCCATGCATCCACAGATGTTAGCACAATACCAATTTCACTTCACACTGAAATTATCGCGGTATATGGGATTTATAAATATTATCCGCTATTATGCGGCGCAATAGGGTCTCATCTGCTATACAATGCGGGAAATCAACTCCTCCAATATATATATATTCCATTATATATATATATATTGCTATATACATATATAATACCAATTCCACTTCAACTGTGAAATTATCGCGGTATATGTTTTTAATAAATAACATCCACTTAATAACGGCGTATAATGTCTATTTATCACAATAGATAACAATCATCATCCAATTCACACACTTAGCATTATCAACAATTTTAAATCTAACTATTTAAAATTTAAATCGAAACAAAACATTCGATTGAGTGAGGAGTTCTCACCTTTGCTTTTAATTTCGTTCCAGCGTTTTATTTCGAATAAATTAAACAGACGTTTAATTTTACCCAAAATTTTCACTGACTCCAATTGCTTCCAATCCAGTTCCATAGCGTAGTGCTCGACCATACGATTCCAACGCAATTCGATTCGTCCAAAACGGACCTCGTATGAAAAAGTTATGATATTTTAAAGTTTACACGAATTTAAATAAAACAATTTCAGCTTTATTTTTATTTTTCTAACCCTAGAACAGATCTCAGCCTTCCATTTCTGCATCTGGACATCAGGGCCGCACTTTTCCTTTCTTCCTCTTCCAGGTATGAATGAGACATTCAAACCCATAGCCTCCATTTCTTCAACCAATTATCGCGGCCACTACGTTTGTCGAAACCCCATCAAACCACCACCAAGTCGAAGGTCATCACGTCCCCTACCTCCACCCAGAGCACGGCCTGGCTCGGTCATGACATGGCCTTGGAAAACGTGCATAACATCCACACCTTCAAGCTCCAATTGCCAATGAATGGCTTCGCTAAAAACGATCTCCACCGTTGGTTTCAAAGATCTCGATACGATCTACAACTTTGTAGTTTGAAGTTTCCTCTAATTCTTTGTGGATTTGAAGATAATTGAGGAAGAAGATGGCGATTTTCTGGCCATTGAATGATGGAGTGGCGGCTGAAGCATTTGTTAGGGTTTCTCAGCCCTTATACGTATATATATATATATATATATATATATATATATACGATAAATAATATTAAATTTATTTTAAAACGACTTTTTCAAACGATCTCCAAATTACACGTGCCGCCTAGCGTTCGTAAGGTTTACCCCACGTTTCGAACACAATGGAACGTGTTTCGGGAGCTAATTCGATCATCTGTGCGAGTTACGGAAATAAACGATCATTTTAAATTAAACCGATTTCGATGCGTTTTCGCTTGCCCCGGACAAACCGTACATCCGATTGACACGAAATTTGAAACCTTACAATAATATCACATTATGGATCCGATGAAACTGGTTTCGTCGAAATCCGAGACTTTTTAAAAAATGACTATTTTAACTCGTCAAATTAATATTAAAACAATTTCGATGCGTTTCGAGCTGCCACGGTCAAACGACAACTCCGATTGCTACGAAAATTGAAATCCGATAATAACAAACTATTACGGATCCAATGGAACTAGTTTCGTCAAATTCTGAGACTGTCCCAAAAATGGCTAATTTCACTAGTCGATTTAAATATTAAAATATTCAATTTCCACAAATTTACTTTAAATTCAATTTTAAAAGTTCTATAACATCACTATAACTTCAACATGATTTAATATAACTTCGTAAATCATTTTCATTCACATTTAATCCAGATTTCAATTATTTCTGGAATTTCAACTATTAATTTATCGATTTAAATATCCAATTAAATCCAGATATTCGAATTTTAAATTATTCGACTTATTAATTCTACTTATCAATATTTAAAATCAATTAAATATTCGAATTTCAAATGTCAGAAATTCTGGGTCGTTACAAACTTCTCCCCTTAAAAGAATTTCGTCCTCGAAATTACCAAGTAAGAAAGATCCACAAAATCCATTAACTTTCCAAAATCCACTTCGTGAAAATTTTATATTCACCTTTTTTCAAAACCTTTAACTTCAACCAAAACAATGGTTTCCATTTTCTAGTTCAATTCGTATATTTTCATTTCAATTTAGAAATTGACTTTCATTTAACAAAAATTTTCCAAAATTTCCCGAAAATTTTCTAACGCCTTAAATTTCCAGAAAAATTTGCCAGCATTTCCTTTGCGCGGTTCGATCGTAGTAGGATCACAATTGACATATATATGTATACATCGACCCACCCGGTCGGAAAAGCAGAAAAAACAGTTCATATTTCCTATTTTTATTGCGTAGGCGTACCTTTTTAGCATTTTTAAGCAAAGCAGTTATTAATTTAGCATATTTGCGCAACCAAACCAACCGAACGGTAGCCACCGCACCTGTACTTACTCAATTTAAACACGTAAGTGACAAATATATAAATCTATTCACATTTCACTTGTTTTCAATAATAACAAGTAGTTTTCATAAGAAATACATGTGATATTCATTCATAAGCACATATTCAAGGTTTTAACACTAGTTTCATTTGTTTGCAACTCAATTACATACAACTCCATTCAATCCGAATAGTTTCAACTCAATTTCTTACATTCAATTTATTTTCAATTAGTTTACATTCACTAATTTCAATTCAAGTTGGTTCACTTTCAATTCAAATCCAATTTCTATTTAATTTTACTTCACTTTCAATTTGGATTCAATTACTTTAGCTTCCAATTTTGCTAATTCAATTTCATCAGCACTTAATGAATTATACTACATACAATCAACCAACAATCAAATAACAACCAATGTATATTCAACACAACCAAATAAATTCAATTTACTTTACTTACCTTCAATTTGGTTCAATACTTTTAATTCCAATTGGTTTAATATTAAATTGACTTCCATTCAATTTATTCAACTTCCAATATCATTTAGCTTTTAATGAATTAACACTTACATCCATTGTTTCATATCAATTTATTCTCATTAGATTGATTAACATTCAATCCATTCATTTATTAATTCAATTGCTAATTCATTTTTACAAATAAAGTTGAATTTCATTTATATAACTCAAGTTCACATTCATTTAATAAATTCACTTTATTAATTTACTTTAATATTAAAACCAACTTCGTTCAATATCACTTAAGTTATTTTCCATTTCAAACATCATTTGTTCAAATTAACTTAAATTTCCACTTATAAATCCAATTCAGATTCAAATTTTATTTAACTTTTACCAAAGTCAAATTTATTATCTCATATTATAAGTTCAAAACTTGATTACTTATATTCAACAATTACAGCTTGGATTTTATTTATTCACTTATACTTACTTTAATTTAACTCCATCCTTTAAGTTAAATTTATTATATCAAAATTCAAATTGTATAAGTTATCAACTCATTATCTTTCCCATAAATATTTTAAATAGGATTCCAGAGTCTTTCCAACCTTTCAAAACCATTTTTTTTGAAATCAATTCAAATTATCTTTTGAATTTCCAAAACCAAATCCAATTTTTTTCAAACAACTTTCATTTAAAATAATTTGGCAGCAATTCCTCTTTTGGAAACCCAAAAATGAACACCAATGATGTCGCGATCATCATCGGAATTATTTTCCAGCGACCTGAAAAGTGTTTAGAGCTTTCATCTCTCCAAAACAATTTTCTAAAATATCAAATCCTTTCAAAAACCTTTCTCTGGAATTTTATTTCAGATTATAAATCACATTTATAAATCTTTTACTTATAAAATTTCACTTTTTATATATAAGATTATTTTTACCATTGTAAATCATTTTAATTATAACTTCATTCATTATAATTCATTTGCTTATACAATTTACTCTTTTACAATTGTTGTTTTCATTTAACTTATTCAAACAACTTTTATTAACTTATATATATTTACATTTTTAACAACTAAACAATTCCATTATATACACTTTAATAATTTGTGAAAAATTATTTCTTTATATACACAATATAATCAAGGTAAAATTATTTCATTTACCCAATTTAAAACAATATCGTGCCGAATTGTTCTGAACAAGTGTTTAGAGATCCCTATCGATAGAGTTGTATGGACTATACCGACCAGAATCCATATACCACTCAACAAACCAATCATTACAATATAAAACAATTTTATATTCACTAACAAATACGCGCTCATATCTATTATTACACTCAACTCATTCTAGAGTACTACTGACTCTATCTCTAATGAGTAACACCCAACAGAGCAGGGTTGTCGCTTAACCATATGCTCTGATACCAAATGTAACGACGCGATTTTTCGTCGCTCGAAAATCGACATTAATACGTCCACTGTATCAACTGCCGAGCAATCGAATGCCGAAAAACCGAATTGTTATGGAGAAAAAGAAGAGGTAGAAGAAAATAGAAGAAAAGAGAAAGAAGAAATAACAGGAGAACATAGAAATATCAGAATCTCACATATCGCAGCGGAACAACATATAATAGATAAATGAATAATCTTTAAATCAAAGAACTATATCATTTTATACATTACATCATCATCAGAGTTTACAACACAATACAACACTGGACAGTTATATGAACTTGTCCTCATACAGAATACACAGCGGAATAAATAATATCATATACAAGTGGTACGTCTCGCCATCCAGCTCGCTACTAAGCTCCACAGCATCCCGAATCCAGAATGATCTGATAACCTAACTCTAGACTGCCCGTGTGGAAAATAATGGGCACCCAGAGTTTAGGAAGGAAACAATAAACTCCGAGTCAGTCATGGTGACTGGTGTGAGAACTAAAACAGTTTATCTTTAGAAACAAACAACAATAGAATTTTAACATTGAAACCCGCAATGCTTTTGGAAAATGAGACTACCATAAGACCTCCCACCACACACACAATGCAATCGCAGACTTGGAGGAGATTTATTCTTATGATAATCAAAAATGCTTTCTACGCAAAACAAATCATTTTTTTGATATTATTACTAGTGCATAGTGTAAAATTCTTTCGAAAATACAATATTAATCTTAGTCAGCATAGGTACCATTATATTATGCCTGCTATAGCTGCCTCCTGAGGAAACAGGTTATACAATTTCAATCGTAAAAGGTTCGTATTGTTTCTTTGGATTTTCCAATAAATGGTCAGGCTAAGGAACTTCCTTTCCAACTGCCGAATGGGATCGCCTCTGGCTGGAAATCCCGAGAGACAAACTGCTCTCTGCCAACAAAGCCGGGTTACCCCTGTAACTAGGTAACTCACGAATATGTCATCCCCCGGTCCTTTGGGACCTTTATCCGAGCGCTCGATAACCACATCACACATAATAAATAAGGTGTGTCCACATGAGTAAGTATCTGGGCTCCATACCATGATACCACCCCTTTCCAGAAGGAAATGACATACCCTAAAGGGCGCGACCCTCATAACCTTGCCGCAACATTCCTGTTTCGACCATTTCCGGGCTGTTGAGGCCCTGACGAAGTCTCGTCCACAAAGCTACGCTTTATACAAAAGCTATGCTTTGGGTCAAACAAATGATCAAAGTAATGATCACAAAGATAAATGATCAAACAAATGATCATATCACAAATGATCAAACAATGATCATTTCACAGCAACACTCAGCATGTCACATTACCAAATTGGGAATATATCGCTGATAACCTTCAACTACATAACCTCTAAGCTCGTACGTCTCAAAGAAGGGTGTTAAGCTAAGAGAATAAATTCTCCGCCACCAACAGAAATGTATTTGAAAGAAATCAGCTTTACATCTCAAAATGTAATGTCAGACACGTAACCATACAAGTCTGTTCCGGGTTCGAACAGAACCGAAGGCACTTCCAAAAGAAGCCCTTGCAATCCGGATATTCACAATCCCGATAAAACTTCCCATCACAAAGGAAATCTCAATACCGTAGCTAACGGTGCAGAGACAATCGATAGGTCATCCTATCGTTTTCACAAATATCTGGTCTTCACCACCGGTCTTCAATACGATCCATATCGTCGTATCAAAAATTCGGAATGGGTTATACGACACAAAGGTCCTTTCCCGGCTAACCCGAATAGTGAGCGCTTATTCAAAAATAAGTGTGGCATTCAAATTCAAGCAAATCACAACAAATACCCATTCAAGGTAATTATTGATAGTCAGTTATTTAACTATCAATAGGTCTGCATAGCATCATCAGATTCCAAATAATTTTCCAAATTATTTATCTTTCAAAAATATCTTTACAAGATATATAATTTCCACACTTCAACTATTTGAAAAAAATTTCAAATCAATTTCCACATTTCAATTTATCTTTGAAGATAAAATCTCAAAACATTTCACTTCATATTGGAAAACATTTCCATACCTATTTAATAATAGGTAATTCACAAATCCATTTATTTTCAACATTTGGAAATATTCAATATACTTAAATCAAAATTAAGTATATATTTCATTCTTTAAGGAAATCATTTTCTTAAACACATTTTATTTGAGTCAAAACGAATGTTACGTAAAACATCGTTACGACAACTCAAAATCACTAGTATAAGGATTCAAAATTAAGATAGATATATAAATCCCAATACTATATAAACCATTTCCTTTCGGAAACCATTTACTATAACAATAGTGTTATAGTCCACCATTTCCTTATTCCTCGAAACGTCTATTTCAACAATAAATGTTGAAATCTATGTTTTCGATACTTAACACGTTTTAAACATCTTTTAAAACAATTACTTCATTTCGTAATATCACTTCTCCAAAACATATCTATTTTATCTAATAATATATTCACTGTCCAAAATCGTGAATATACTTTATTTACCCAATTCAATGTTTCTACACATTTATTAAAAGATTATCCATCGTCTAAAATCGTGAATATAATTCCTTTAATTAACTTCTAAAATTCACTTATCAAAATAAGTGATTTCGGATTTATAAACAACGTTTATAAATCACAATTATATTTTATAACTTCAACTTACAAAATCAATTTGTTAACAAATTCTATTTATACCTCATTTAAATGCCAAAATCTGATTTATAAGTTAATTACTTATAAATCTTTTATTTTACAAAATCTATTCATTTAATAACTTCACATTATAAATCTATTAATTTCATTCACTTATGAAATCCATTTATACTTCCTTTTAACATTTATAAAAACTAATTTTATAATTCCAATATTTTAATTTATAAATATCAATTTTATAAATCTTTTATATAAATCGTTCATAATAATTTTTTTCAAGAATCTCAATTTAAAATCAAAATCGTTATTTTTAAACTTCAAAAATGGATCTGATGATGCAACAGCACCAAATAATCAATCACAGCATCCAAACATCATATATCATCATATGATAGCAGAATATACAACAATATCTGTAAATAAATCACTACGGTGAGGAATCCAGTTGGATCCCTCCAACATGTTTCCCTACATCCACAGATGTTAGCACAATACCAATTTCACTTCACACTGAAATTATCGCGGTATATGGGATTTATAAATATTATCCGCTATTATGCGGCGCAATAGGGTCTCATCCGCTATACAATGCGGGAAATCAACTCCTCCAATATATATATATTCCAATATATATATATATATTGCTATATACATATATAATACCAATTCCACTTCAACTGTGAAATTATCGCGGTATATGTTTTTAATAAATAACATCCGCTTAATAACGGCGTATAATGTCTATTTATCACAATAGATAACAGTCATCATCCAATTCACAAACTTAGCATTATCAATAATTTTAAATCTAACTATTTAAAATTTAAATCGAAACCAAACATTCGATTGAGTGAGGAGTTCTCACCTTTGCTTTTAATTCCGTTCCAGCGTTTTATTTCGAATAAATTAAACAAACGTTTAATTTTACCCAAAATTTTCACTGACTCCAATTGCTTCCAATCCAGTTCCATCGCGTAGTGCTCGACCATACGATTCCAACGCAATTTGTTTCGTCCAAAACGGACCTCGTATGAAAAAGTTATGATATTTTAAAGTTTACACGAATTTAAATAAAACAATTTCAGCTTTATTTTTATTTTTCTAACCCTAGAACAGATCTCAGCCCTCCATTTCTGCATCTGGACATCAGGGCCGCACTTATCCTTTCTTCCTCTTCCAGGTATGAACGAGACATTCAAACCCATAGCCTCCATTTCTTCAACCAATTATCGCGGCCACTACGTTTGTCGAAACCCCATCAAACCACCACCAAGTCGAAGGTCATCACGTCCCCTACCTCCACCCAGAGCACGGCCTGGATCGGTCATGACATGGCCTTGGAAAACGTGCATAACAGCCGCACCTTCCAGCTCCAATTGCCGACGAATGGCTTCGCTAAAAACGATCTCCACCGTTGGTTTCAAAGATCTCGATACGATCTACAACTTTGTAGTTGGAAGTTTCCTCTAATTCTTTGTGGATTTGAAGATAATTGAGGAAGAAGATGGCGATTTTCTGGCCATTGAATGATGGAGTGGCGGCTGAAGTATTTGTTAGGGTTTCTCAGCCCTTATACGTGTATATATATATACGTATATAAATAATATTAAATTTATTTTAAAACGACTTTTTCAAACGATCTCCAAATTACACGTGCCGCCTGGCATTCGTAAGGTTTACCCCACGTTCCGAACACAATGGAACGTGTTTCGGGAGCTAATTCGATCATCTGTTCGAGTTACGGAAATAAACGATCATTTTAAATTAAACCGATTTCGATGCGTTTTCGCTTGCCCCGGACAAACCGTACATCCGATTGACACGAAATTTGAAACCTTACAATAATATCACATTATGGATCCGATGAAACTGGTTTCGTCGAAATCCGAGACTTTTTAAAAAATGACTATTTTAACTCGCCAAATTAATATTAAAACAATTTCGATGCGTTTCGAGCTGCCACGGTCAAACGACAACTCCGATTGCTACGAAAATTGAAATCCGATAATAAAAAACTATTATGGATCCAATGGAACTAGTTTCGTCAAATTCAGAGACTGTCCCAAAAATGACTAATTTCACTAGTCGATTTAAATATTAAAATATTCAATTTCCACAAATTTACTTTAAATTCAATTTTAAAAGTTCTATAACATCACTATAACTTCAACATGATTTAATATAACTTCGTAAATCATTTTCATTCACATTTAATCCAGATTTCAATTATTTCTGGAATTTCAACTATTAATTTATCGATTTAAATATCCAATTAAATCCAGATATTCGAATTTTAAATTATTCGACTTATTAATTATACTTATCAATATTTAAAATCAATTAAATATTCGAATTTCAAATGTCAGAAATTCTGGGTCGTTACACATACATGCATGCATGCATGCATACATACATACGTATATAAGTCCCTTGTATTATTAAGATGAAGATAGAGCTAAATAAATAGCTATTAAATATAAAACAAAACTACGATGAACAAATAATTTGAAACAATCTTGTGGTGTTAAGATAATAAAATATTATATTAAAAACATATGAAAAAAGAATAGTTTTTGTCAAAGTTGGGCTCAAGCTCATGATCTTATAGAAAGTAAATTGTATTTTATGAAAAGCGGAACTTGAACTCGTGAGCTTATAAAAAATTAAAAGTTACTTTTGTGAACAACGGGATTTAAACTCATAATTTCATACGTGTAAACACAACGATGTTTTTTGAAGTTGAACTATTAATATGGATATAGATTATTATTAAGTTTGATAAGGTTGCTAACTTGGTAACAAAAATTACCGCTTAATTTCTTCTTTTGAAGATATGAATGTCACTTCAGTTAATATGACCTCGCATTTGCTAGCAATTCAGTTGCACACATGTTAGAATCATATGATGAAAGCAACTACATTATTAAATAATGTGTCGAATACTAACATTAACTCGTAGAGTAAAACTTAAAAGAACACAAGCCCGGTCAGAGGACAACCCACCAAGCCCTCGAGTTAGGACAACCCGCTGTGCTGGGCCAACAAAATAAGTTATTTTTTTGTTATAAACTGCTAATATATAAATTATTCATCAAGTAATGTGTAGTTCAGTGCTAAGTCAATCTAAATGGAGTTTGGTATTCCATGTTCGAAGTTGGTAGGTAGTATTATTTTATTTTTTATTTTCAATTTCTTTCCAAAATTATTTATATGCGCTTGAGCAATCGAGTTTTTGGGCCGATCCTGAAAGAACCCGTCCATTGAAATGTACTTCAATTTACTCGTAGAGCAAAACTTAAAAGAACTTACCGATTGGAACATACTTCAATGGCTTTCACATAGGGCTGCCAATGGATACCCGAAAAATCCAAAATATGTCCGCATCCGCATCAGAAAAGCGGATAAATATTCGATATCCGGAAAAACGGATGCGGATGCGGATACGAAGACATTCGCATCCAAAAATTATCCGTCCGGTTTATGTCAAGATTATAGTTCAAATTATGTGTATTTAACGAAGTAAATGATATTCGTTTATTATTTTATTAAGGTAATAGTTTATATTATATGCACTTGATGCTTATTAACTGCTCGAAACGATTTAGTATCATCATATTTGTTCATTTTTAACACTTTTATAATCAATGAGATTGAAAAATATTCATGTTAAACTAAAATTTTCTTTTTGTAATTCTTGATTTATCGGTTGTTAGTGGATAAGATAATTATCCGATATCCGTCCGTATCCGCGGATGCGGATATTCGATAATTGAAAATGATTTCGGATGCAGATGCGGATATGACACTATCCGCATCCGAAAGCATCCGTTGACAGGCCTACATTCACATTTGAATACACTACAAGTTAGACCAAGCACCAAAACAACAAAATTCATCAACTTGGGTGTAGAGGCGACCGTTTATTGGTTCAAACCAAATAAGTTTTGTCGATTCGGTTTTGTTAGTTAACTAATTGAGTTTGGTTTTTATTTTCACAATTATTTGTTTTTTTGGTCGGTTTTGGTTTTCGATATTTTAGAACAAAACCAACCAATTAAACCGAATATAAAACTTCAATCGATTATAAGAAACATAAATGTCAATGAAAAATTATATTATTATCTTAACAATATTTCTTTCTTTTAATTTATGCTAAAATTGAATTATAATTATTTTTATCTTTATCTCAAAATGGTAGTTATCTTTATAGTTTAGTAAATGATAAAAATATTTATCTTTATCTAAAATATGTTGTAGTAGTCAATTTACATTATTGATTATTAAATGATAATTTTATTTATCTTTATGTCAAAATAATTTATAATTATTCAATTATAATTATTTTTATATTTATCTCAAAATGATAGTTATCTTTTAATTAAAAAATATAAATATGTTTATCTTTTATATAAATATTCTTTAATAAAGTTAAATGAAATATGTTTATCTTGTATTAAATGATAAACTATTTTTTATTTACTAATGATAATAGTATTTACCTTTATATCAAAATTGTTATAGTAATAATTTTTCATTTTTTGATTATCAAATGATATTTGTATTTTTTAAAAGATAATTTTTGTTATCTTTATGTCAAAATGATAGTTATCTTTTAATAAAAAATATAAATATGTTTATCTTTTATATAAATACTTTTTAATAAAGTTAAATATAATTTAATAAAGTTAAGTTAAATATGTTTACCTTATATTGAATAATAAAGTTATTTATTGTTTATTAAAAGATAAAAGCATTTATCATTAAGTCAAAATTGTTGTATTAATCATTTTAAAAGTATTGTTTTGTGTAAGGAAATGTACAAACAAAGCTAAACCATAATAATAAAGTTAAAAATACAAAGCCAAACCATTTTAACTAAGTTTCAAGGAAAGATGGGAAACATAGCTCAAATCAAATAAACACACCAATCAAAGTCTTTAATGGTTTGTTTTATTTGAAATTCAATTTTTATTAAAAAAAATGTATTATACACCTAGCTTGAGTAGAATAATCTGACAGTATGAATCAGAACATACTACTATCAATAGACATGTATGTAATTAGCCTACATATATTTTCCTAATACTTGGCCATTTGGGCTGTTAGCATTAGTTTGGATTTGTAAGCAGCATATAGTTCATGAATGACTTTGCAGAAATTAAAAAAAGTTTGACCATATATAGCAGACTAATTAAATAATTGCTAACAATGTTGAATCTTTAGCTTTCCTGCCTTTGTTGAGGTTTGGTGATGTGCATATGTATGGGTTTGGGATTAACACTGAATTGAATATAAATACTCCCCTATGCATTTTCAAACATCCGGAACAACAACTGCACCTTACATGTCTAATTTGGCACTGTATTTATCTTTATATCAAAATGACAAAATTTCTTTTTTTTATACCGCTATAAACATGCATATTAGACATTCATCCAAAACTGTGAAAAAATAGAAATTAAATCAAACCAATTCTATGAAAACTGCAAACTGCATATTTATCAACATCAATGGCCAACAATGTATCAATATGAGACCTATGAGCAGCGCCTATTATCAGAAGCATAGCCAATCAAGTCCAAAATCTCCATCTAGTCAACATCAAACAACAACGGTATGTGAAGTTTCTTTATTATTAACACTTTTCTTATGATGCGCATCATTCTTACTTGCTACTTGTTATCCTACCTTTTGGTCAAGGCCGGAATATCAACAGATTATCAAAAAAGGACGGATATCAGGATTGGAGATCGATTCAAAACAAGGCTATGATCGATGTCGTCAAAATTTGGCCGAGCTCCAATCAAGACGGAATCGATTGGGAATGATGAATAAGGCTAAGAAAGGCTACGTTTCAAATTTCAAGTCAAACGGAGTTCATTTGCTCAACAAATTGATGGATACGTGGACAAGGAGGTCTCATTCGAATCGATACGAATTCGTATCGATCCAGCATGGATACGACCAAGTTATTCGTATCCATCGATATGGATATGAACACGTTGTTCGTATCGATCAAGGAGAAGGGATGAAACGTGGCAACATGCTTCGAATTGATGGTTTCGCGTCGATTAGAGTGGGAATGGTATCGTATTTCGTATTAATGGTTTCGAATCGATAACTTCGTATCGATGCAAATGTGAACCAGTTGGATGGATGCGTAGGTGCACTTCGTATCAATCATTGGTAGATCGATACAAAAAGGAAAGCAGCGGTTTCAGGACTTCGATTGAACATTTCATATCGATCGCTTGTGGATCGATATGAAGAAGACGCTTATGGATCGATACGAAGAAGACGCTTATGGATCGATACGAAGAAGACACTTGGAAGCGATACAAAGAGGGAAGGTTTTATGGATACGATGGCATGTGCTTTCGGGGTGCTCAAGAATCGATACGAGCAAGGTAGTGTGGAGACCAGATATTGGATCGATGCGAAAGTTAGATATGAACGACATAAGATGGATGCGAAGACAACAATGGCTGATCGATACGAAGAGATAGAGGTGAATTGATGGATGCGAACGCTTCAGCCCCCATACAAACTACAACTTGCATCGATCATAACTGATAATCCACAAGTTCAAATGCCAACAAATTTTCACAAGAGCTTACGTACAACCTAAAGAATGCTCCTGCTCGATTTTGACTCGATTGGACAAAATCTTGATCGATACGAAATTGGTTCGTATCGATCAGGGATTGAGTTGGAATCACCTGGGATCGATCGCGTGGGCCCGCCCACGTGCCATAAGAGGTCTCCCAAAATATAAGCGAGATATTTGCAACCTACGCCTATAAATAGCATCCCAAAGCCTACAGAAAAAGGACTTTTGGATTCTCCAACGTCGAGACTCTGTCAAAATCCACATTATACTGTTGTACTCGAGAATTACTGCTGTAATCCATTGTAACCAGCGAGCAAAGTCAATAAAAGATTAACTTTTGAAGTGGACGTAGGCCGGAGATAGAAAAACCACTATAAATCTTGTGTCTCTGTCTATTTCTTTCTGTTTTAAGTTCGTTATTCTTCATTTCTATCCTTTAGTTTACTTAGTTCTGTGATTTGTGATCATATACTGCTGATCTGTGTTCATGCATTGGTGCTTTCGCGATATTTGGGGTTTGTGACCAATTTTGGCGCAAACAATTTGGTGCTTTCACTGAGAATTGAACTCTGGGATTCCAAGGCTTGGATTTCGGATTTGAAAGCTCGAGGATTTCGATCTGGAAAGCTATGACAAGGCAATCAACAAGAAGACAAAGAACTGAAAGGAGTCAGCACGAAGGTAGTCAGGAGGCTTCCTCGGGAGCGAATCAAGCCTCCATCTTTATCACCAGAGACGAGATGGAAACGATGCTAAAGAGACAAGAGGAGATGATACAAAACCTACTTCGACAAGTTGGAAAAGTTGGAGTGTAGAATCAAGGGAACACCACTGCAGGAGATGCTGGAGATAGAGATCAAGAGCATGGAGTAACCAGAATCCAGAATAGAGCAAGACCATCAGGAGCAGCACCAGAACTAGGGGGCACTCACCTAGAGCATGTCGATCCAATCCCGGGCAGAATACCAGGTGGAGCTGTGCAACCTGGCATTGATAGAAGAATGGACGCTCGTCCAGGATAGCAGATTCCAGGAATCCCTCATGAACTCGGGGGGTAGATTAGGAGCAACGGACAAGGACTGCAGCTTGGCGACAATGATAGATTGGCCGAGATGGTTAGGAGAGCCATGAGAGGCGGATTGGGGAATAGAGACTTGGAGGATGTGAATCGGAGTCCTTTTGCTCCTACGGTCAGGCAAGCTAGGAACCCACCGGATTTTAAACTACCAACACTGGAGATGTATGATGGGAGAACGGATTCTACCGTTCACTTGACAAGGTATATGAGGCATATGGAGGTATTGGGGGCATCAGAGGAAGTCATGTCCCGGTGCTTCCCTTTGTATTTGATAGATGTAGCAGCACTATGGTTCAGACAACTGGAAAGCTGTTCAATTGGCACTTGGACGGACCTGATTGAGAAGTTTATGAAGCAATTTTAGGTCCACATCATGAGACCAAAGATTGTGATGACTTTGACATCAATGAAGCAGTGGAAAGGAGAGTCGCTCAGGGACTTTTTGACCAGATTCAATGCGGTAGTGGCTTCGGTGTAACGACCTGACCCGTCGATGGTTTTGATGGCAGCAGTCTCAGGCATTGTGGATAATTTGGATTTTAAGAGATCATTGGAACAGGACCCACCGATGGATCTCGGGGAGTTCTACCATGAAGAAGAAAGGTTTCTAAGGCAGGAAGATGCCTAGGCTGAGAGAGAAGGGAGAGAGGCTGAAGCTTACGCAGTAAGGGGTGGAGGCCCACCTAGGGAGGATCCAAATAAAGATGATAAAGGGAAAAGAAAAATGTATGACAACGGTAATGCTTCAAAAAGGCCACAGAGGAGTTCAAAGTTTACTTCCTACACGAATTTGACTGAGACTCTGGAAAGGATTTACTTGGATACTCGAGTGCGCCTCCAGTATCGAAGGCCGACAAGAAGGGAAACTTCTGAATACGAGCGGGCATCGGAAAAGCATTGTCTATTCCATGAGCTGGATGGGCACAACACAAACGACTACCGACATTTGAAGGATATCGTTGAGGATCATGTAAGGAATGGTCATCTACAACAATATGTAAGAAATCGAGCTGTGGCAATAGAATAGGAACGACCACCGCCCACTTCAGGCGAAATTGCACTGGATCTAGGCAACGTCATCAGCTTGTTATCAACTAAATAGATTTATGACTTTGAATAAGTAGTAAACCCCAAAGTGATGCGGCTAAGTCACTAACACATGTACGAGATCGAGGATGGTCCCTAGGCATGCTCTGAGATGATGATAAACCGTGATGCTTGGGTTTATGAAATATTGTTTTCTTTTTATTTACTATGGACTCTGGTTTCATTCATGGTACTATGGCTATTTGTTTTCTTGGTTGTAAAAAATTTCATTTTGTTAGTTGAATTCTGTGATGATTGGATTTGGATTAGTATAATAAAGAATATCGGCTACACGATTACGGTCCCGACCGGAGAGACGGGGTAGTAATCGCAAGTTATGGGTCCCTTTGCCAGAGAGCGATGGAATGTACTCGAACAGAATATAAAAGTCCTTGGCCGGAGAGCCGAGGCCGAAGAATATAAAAGTCATTGGCCAGAGAGCCGAGGCCGAAGAATATAAAAGTCCTTGGCCGAAGAGCCGAGGCCGGAGAACATAAAAGCCCTTGATCGGAGAGTCGGGGTCAGAACAGGATAACGCGACCCGGGGAGGTATATGGATTTAAAGTCAAACCCAGAAAGGTTATGGATTCGAATTATGGATACGAATATTGGCTACGAACAACTAAGGATCTGGACGTCAACCCGGAGAGGTCCTGGATTCGATTATTGGTTATCGGATAGTTATGGATGGAATATGGACTTTGGATATCAGATTCAGATCCAGTCAAAACACACCTTCTTACCATAAGGCATGTTTTGGGTGGAAAATGTTATCCCACCTTTTGGTCAATGCCAAAATATCAACAAATTATTTGAAAAGGACTGATATCAGGATTGGAGATCGATTCAAAACAAGGCTATGATCGATGTCATCAAAATTTGGTCGAGCTCCAATCAAGACGGAATCGATTGGGAATGATTAATAAGGCTAAGAAAGGCTACGTTTCAAATTTCAAGTCAAACGGAGTTCATTTGCTCAAGAAATTCATGGATACATGCACAAGGAGGTCTCATTCGAATCGATATGAATTCATATCGATCCGGCATGGATACAAACAAGTTATTCGTATCCATCGACATGGATATGAACACGTTGTTCATATCGATCAAGGAGAAGGGATGGAACGTGGAAACATGCTTCGAATTGATGGTTTCGCTTCGATCAGAGTAGGAATGGTATCGTATTTCGTATCGATGGTTACGAATCGATAACTTCGTATGGATGCAAATGCGAACCAGTTTTATGGATGCATAGGAGCACTTCGTATCAATCATTGGTAGATCGATACGAAAAGGAAAGCAGCGGTTTCAGGACTTCGATTGAACATTTCATATCGATCGCTTGTGGATCGATACGAAGAAGAAGCTTATGGATCGATACAAAGAAGATGCTTATGGATCGATAGGAAGAAGGCACTTGGGAGCGATACAAAGAGGGAAGGTTTTATGGATACGATGGCATGTGCTTTCGGGGTGCTCAAGAATCGATACGAGCAAGGTAGTGTGGAGACCAGATATTGGATCGATGCGAAAGGTAGATATGAACGACATAAGATGGATGCGAAGAGAACGATGGCTGATTGATACGAAGAGATAGAGGCGAATTGATGGATGCGAACGCTTCAGCCCCCATACAAACTACAACTTGCATCGATCATAACTGATAATCCACAAGTCCAAATGCCACCAAATTTTCATAAGAGCTTACGTACAACCTAAAGAATGATCCTGCTCGATTTCGACTCGATTGGACAAAATCTTGATCGATACGAAATTGGTTCGTATCGATCACGGATCGAGTCGGAATCACCTAGGATCGATCGCGTGGGACCGACCATGTGCCAGAAGAGGTCTCCCAAAATCTGAGCGAGATATTTGCAGCCTACGCCTATAAATAGCATCCCAAAGCCTACAGAAAAAGGACTTTTGGATTCTCCAACGTCGAGACTCTGTCAAAATCCACATTATACTGTTGTACTCGAGAATTACTGCTGTAATCCATTGTAACCAGCGAGCAAAGTCAATAAAAGATTTAACTTTTGAAGTGGACGTAGGTCGGAGATAGCCGAACCACTATAAATCTTGTGTCTCTGTCTATTTCTTTCTGTTTTAAGTTCGTTATTCTTCATTTCTATCCTTTACTTTACTTAGATTTGTGATTTGTGATCATATATTGCTGATCTGTGTTCATACATTGGTGTTTTCGCGAAAATTGGGGTTCGTGACCAATTTTGGCGCAAACACTACTATAATAATAACTGATCGAGATTAATTTAGATTTTTCCTGATCAATAGATCTGAACTGCTTAATATTCAATTTAATTAAGCACTGTAACTACTACTAGTTTTAGTTTCATTAATAGATCTTTCATTAATTCAGATTTTTCTTGCATCAATAAATCTTGAATCAATTTCATTAATTCAGATTTTAGGATCAGTGACTAAACACCTACTTGGTTTTCTACTAGTTCCAACATTGAAACTACTAAAATGGTAGTAGGCAATAAACAACAAAGAAACTGGTTCCTTTTAAGAATTTATTAATTAAGCATTACAACTTTATAATGAGAATTTATTAATTAAGAATCATGACAGTATGTAAATATATTGTAAATGTTTATCTTTTTATAAAAAGATAATTTTGTTTATCTTTTTATACAAATATATATGTATGAGACTATTAAAAATTTACCCTCATTTCATTTTTACATACTAATGTGTTATTTTCACTATAATAAGACACAAAACAGATCTCAACTTTAGAAGTCACTAAAGTGGAAGAAAGGTTCATTGATTCTCAACTGCAGACTCAACAGGAAGATGATAGAGCAAATGAAGTTCATGAAACAAGTGAAGAAAAAGAAATATATTTGACAAATGGAAGTGAAGACATTGAAAGTGATGAAGATGTTGAAAAGTACGAAGTTCAACACAAAGAAACAAAGCATTATAGTGGAATGTACAGGTGCAATTTAGATGCACTTTTCAAAGTGATGAGCAGAATAAAAAAAGAATTTATTATCAGCTGATGCTATTTCATACATGAGCAAAACCCCATTCAAAATTTTTTTTCAAATCTTTTTAAAAGACAACTTTTTTAGTACTTTATTACAAATTACAAGATCTCGTTCATTAAAATTAATAAGATACATCGAAGGTATCTTTTCTTAGTTCTACTTCTACTCAAGGCAAGGTTTTCGAAAAAGTGCAAAGAGTTTAGATGAAGTTATAACATCTTATGATAAAAATGAGAAAGCTTTTAGAATAGGAGATTCATTGTTGAAACTAACAGAAGAAGATGTTAGCTTGATTTTGGGAATGCCATTAGTGTGTAAGGATTTATTCCCTATTAGAATAACAAGCAGAGATAACTTGCCTGAGGAATTTTTTGATTTCTTGGATAGAAATTTTGAAGGGGGGAAAGAATTAATAAAAAAACAATAGGGAAGAGATTGAAGATTACGATTGATAGGGGAAATGGAGGTGTGGACTTAGTGAAATTGCTAATTTTGTTGATGATTATAAAATTTTTGTTTCCAAATAATCAAACATATTTGCAATGGAGTTTTATTCCAAAACTATTAAATTTGAAAACTCTGAATTCAATTTCTTGGCCAAAAGCGATATACAGTCATGTTTCAAAAAATGTTGAGAAGTTTGCAGAAGATCCAAGAAGCATGCCGGGCTGTTCTGTGATTTTAATGGTATGTGCTAATTCTTATTATAAGATAATTATGTACCAAAAATAAAATAATTTGACAAAAAAGTAACACTGTAATTTTTATTCTACAGTATTGGATATGTGAAAAGACACAAATCATAGAAGGAAAAAATGTTTTCAAATGGCAAGCCCAAGGATGGTGAAATGGAATTTGTCAAAACTCAAAAATGTGTCACTTGATATGGTTGGGGAAAAAAGGTATAATAATAATTTTATTTTAGCCAAACAAGTGAAATAATATCAATAAAGATTATTCAATTTATCGTTTTCAAATTTAATATACATGCTTGTTTATAGGTGAAAGAGTTCAAATTAGACTTCTCATTATTCTTCTTGCCTAATTATTAATTGTCCAATTGTTATGCACTGCAGTCTAATTGTTAGTTGTCTAGTTGTTGTACGGTCTTTTCTAGATGTGTATGTTGTTATCTATCTAATTGTTCTGCAGTGCAATCTTCTTCTAGTAAAAATTACTAATAATAGCCATCATTTTCTATTAACTTATTACAAATGGTGGACGTGAATAGAAATGTAGTTGCACTTTATAGGTTCCTAAAAACGAATGCATCTGTCCTTTTAAGCTGCAGAAGCCATGAAATGGTGGGAAAACCGAGCACTTTTTATTGGAACATTTGGACTTGTAGACCAATCAACTTTAAGTATGGCATTGTTTTTGTTATAAATAAGATCATCAAGTGAAGATGATGCTTAACAGATTTTTTACTTATTTAGAAAAAATACATGGTTCAAAAGGCATTTAATACTTTTTGTGTATGCTCCACCATACCAGATGCTTGTAGCCACTCAATGGCCATGTAATGTATTCAACCAGCTAACAAAAATGAACTTGTATTCTCTGCTTGTAAAAGACTATGCAAGTAAAATCTTAGACATACCCACATTGATATCAAATAAAATCCTTTTTTGGATTTAACCTATTCGTTTGTTTTTTTGCCTTTAGATATAATAAAATTCTTTTGGTTAATTGCACAAATATTATATGTTATATAAATGTAATTATTTTTTGAAAATATGCATCTGCTTTGAGTTACCACTGCAGTTTGTTGTCTAGGCTTGTTTGAGTGGCATTCAGTGAATGTACGCACTTCACTTCTGCTATTTAATTAGTTTCTCTTTACATTTTGTGGTTCTTTTCATTTATACTTGGTTTATGTAGTTTGAATTTTGTAGGAAAATCTTTGAGGTAAAATGATGTTTAGAAAATGTCATTGGTCTACACAGGAGCTTGAGATGCAACTTCTTTAGTTGAGATACATGACTATATGCTTAAAGCCAATGCAAATTAGGATGCAATTGATGAATGAGAATTGATGTTTTGTTGTTGAATCCGACTAGACTCATTGTTAGTTTCCAATCAATCACTCTTTTAACATTTTTCGTCTTCTTGTCTCTTCTTATTTATGCATTTTTTATATTAATTTAACAACTTTCAACATCTTTTAACTCTTTTAACATCTGTTGACAGATTGCGAAAAGGTTCAAAAAATTATCAGAAAATGAGAAGAATCTGCTAACCGAAGTGACAGAACTTGTTGAAGAACAAGTGGAAGAGGAGAGCAACTCAAAAAAGAGGGAAAATAGAAAAAGAAAAAGAGAAAAGAAAAAGGAAGAAGAAATTTTATTAATGCAAAATGAATCCAAAGAAAAGGAAATAGAAAGTCTAAAACAAAAAGTTATGGAGCTAGAAAAACACTTTTGCTAAAAGAAAAAGAATTGGAAGAAGAACAAACTTGGAGAAAAAAGTTTGAAGCTAAATTGAAAGAGTTGGGGAGGAATGTACCGTGAGGGAAGAAGATGTAGATGAAACAACTGAAAGCAGAAGAAAACATGTATTTGCTAGGCACACAAACAGTTCATCAGAGTTTCCATCTTTCAAATTATTTGAATCTCAAGATTTTAAAACACCTGAAATGGAAAAGGAGCTAGACGAAAATCATGGCAGGGTTTATAACGAAGGTAAACATGAATTGAAAGAAGATGAAAAAGCAAATGAAAAAGAAAAGGAGTTGGAAATAGAACTAAAAAAAATTGAAGTGAAAATTAAGGAAAAAGGAAAAAAGAAGTGAAAAAGAGCACAAATAGAACCAAGTTCTATGCAAAGAAGAATAAAACAAAAGGTAAGGGTGGCAAAAAAAGATCCCAATTATATTTATGAAGAAAAGAATAAAGTAATAGATGTGGAAAAGTACAACATAGTAAAGAAGGAAGAGCAGATAAAGAAGAAGAGTAGAAACATAGAAAATTGTCCACTGTTGAAGCATTTGCCACACAACGAAGCGAAGATGATAACAAATTTCTTCAAAGTGGTCGGAGACATTGAGTAAGTGAAATTATAAATATTTCTTATACTATTTATATATTTGTATAAAATAATTGAAATATGCATTGTTATTGAAATTTTCAGCAAAGAAGCTTATAATTTGGATGATGAAAATATGATTGTCATATACAAAAGTATGATAGAAGAAATGCTTTTTGGTGGATTCATTAGTGGGCAGGTTAGTCCAAATGTAAAATAAAAAACTTATATTCTTATTAAATTATTTTTAATAGTAACTTATATAACTGATTTTTTGTATAGATTATCAATTGGTATTGGTTTAGGAGAGCGAAGATGTATCATAGCAGTTCTAGCATAACATACATTAACACAACAATGACAGTAAGACCAATTTTATATAAATAAATGCTATCCATCGTTAATAAAATATAATTTACAATATTTATTTCTCTTCACAGAAAAGTGCATCTGATAACAATGAGAATGTGAAAAATCAACTGTTCATTCTAGCAATAAGAAAGGCTCTATCAAATCCTTTGTGATGTACTATACTATTTCCAGTACATGATGAAGCACATTGGACGCTTTTGGAACTTGATAGAGAAACGTCATCCTGGATTATTTATGACTCAGTGTATTGAACAACAAGAAATAAAAATTTCAGCAGCAGGCATAAGAAATATTGTATTTCGTCAATAGTAAGAAATTTTGTATTTCGTTAAAATTTGCATAAAATCCTAAATTATTTTATATTTATTTTTATGTTTTTTAATCCCATTGTTCCACATAGAAAACAATTGTCAACAAGATCATCAAGGAGCTCAAATGCCACGAAAGCAACACAAATTTGGAAAATTTAAGTACCCTTACGTTGGGAACTTGTGCTCAGCAAGAAAACGGGTAATTATTTTTAAATTATATGTTCATGCCCACTAAACCGTGATCCACATAATAATAGCATAACTACTTGTCAAATCATATACCAAATAGTATTCTGGACTGCTTATTTAACTATCGTTAATGCTTATGATTAATTATCCATTAAAAGTCGGACAGAGCCAAGTTCAAATTTGATGCATGTAAACCATATGATACATCCTACTGTGTATAGAATTATCGTTTATCATAAATTGATAAAAGAATTATCATTTTAAGTATAGAAAATTTAATCATTCATCATCTTATAGAAGCATTACAACATTGTTAACATATTACAAAAATATTCATTTGTAATTAAAAGATAATACAATTTATCATTTTCAGAAATTGATAAATTCTTTTATCATTTTTATAAAATTGCTAAATTTTCATAAAGTGATAAAAGAATCTATCAACTTAAATATAGAAAATTTAAACATTCATCATTTTATATAAGCATTAAAGCAGCCTTATTGACTTATTATATTACAACAATATTCATTTTTGATAAAAAGATAACACCATTTATTGTTTTTCAGAAATTGATAATAGATTTAACGTTTATCAGAAATTGATAAAAGAATTATCATTTTAAGTATATAAAATTTAATCATTCATCATTTTATATAAGCATTGCAACATTCTTAACAATTACAACAATATTCATTTGTAATTAAAAGATAATACCATTTATCGTTTTCAGAAAATTGATAAATTCTTTTATCATTTTATAAAATTGCTAAATTTTCATAAAGTGATAAAAGAATCTATCAACTTAAATATAGAAAATTTAAACATTCATCATTTTATATAAGCATTAAAGCAGCCTTATTGACTTATTATATTACATCAATATTCATTTTTGATAAAAAGATAACTTCATTTATCGTTTTTCAGAATTTGATAAAAGAATTTATCGTTTATCAGAAATTGATAAAAGAATTATCATTTAAGTATAGAAAATTTAATCATTCATCATTTTATAGAAGCATTACAACATTGTTAACATATTACACCAATATTCATTTGTAATAAAAAGATAATACCATTTATCGTTTTCAGAAATTGATAAATTCTTTTATCATTTTTATAAAATTGATAAATTTTCATAAAGTGATAAAAACATCTATCAATTTAAATATAGAAAATTTAAACATTCATCATTTTATATAAACATTAGAGCTCCCTTATTGACTTATTATATTACAACGATATTCATTTTTGATAAAAAGATAACACCATTTATCGTTTTTCAGAAATTGATAAAAGAATTTATCGTTTTTCAGAAATTGATAAAAGAATTCATTTTAAGTATATAAAATATAATCATTCATCATTTTATAGAAGCATTACAACAATATTCATTTGTAATTAAAAGATAATACCATTTATCGTTTTCAGAAATTGATAAATTCTTTTATCATTTTTATAAAATTGATAAATTTTCATAAAGTGATAAAAGCAATGAAATTGCAGCAGTTTGGATGTTACTGTGATGAAGTAGATGTACAGTGTGGGGATGTAGTGGAATAAGAAATGGTGGGCAATGGGGTTTGATTGCGATTGGCAAGTATAAGCAACTATATGGGGTTACTGCAGTTTTCTTTTTCATTTTTTTTGTTTTTGTTTTTTTTTGTTTTGGTGCAGAGAGTTTGTTTGAATGTGGGAGGTTGTTGGCTTGCACTGTGTGTTTATACAATTTGATGGGGGGATGTGAGAGGTAGCTGATGATAAGCAGTTGCACTGGATGATGTTGTATTATCTGATGTGTTGTTTATGGTTGATGATGGTTAATGTAGGAAGGAGGAAGTCGAGGAGATGAAATAGCAAGTTGTTGTACGGGTGGACTGTTGTGCAGCAGTTCTCAAATGGTGTTCCTGAAGGCAGAAATGTGCAAGCAGTTTTGCTAGAGGAAGGATTGTGATGAAAATGTGGTTAAAAGTGTGGTTTGGGTGGATAAGTAAACTGATATTGTATGAATTATGTTCGTGCCTTGTGGCGAGCAGGGATGGCAGTGTAGTGATGGAATGGTTTTCATTTGTATGTATGATGGAGGGCAGAGAGGTGAATAGTGGCAGTGAAGTGCACTTGGTAGTGGATATGTCCAGTAAAGATGGAGATGGTGGAAGGATTTTGTGAAGGAAATATGTGAAGTAGGTGATGAAGCTTGGTTGAAATACAAGTTAGTGAAGTTGAATGGTTTTGTGAAGGAAATAGTTATTGTAAGTGGTTTGTATGTGATGGTCTAGCATTATTGGATTGCTGTTGCGCAGTGATGTAGTAGCGTGATGGTCGAAGGGGTTTTGTGTTGAACCTATTCCATAATACTAAAAATCTAAATGCACTTGTCCTCATGTTTATTTATTTGTCAACGCATGTAACCGTAAGGACATTTTTCAATATCTCTATAGCATTTTTGGTAATGCATAACACTCAATTTTTGACCATATATATCCACCATTTATTATTTATCGTTTTCTAACTAAATGTTTTACAATAGGTATGATTGCGGAATGTTTGTCATGGTAAACATGAGAAAAAAAGCAATAGGATTACCATTGGTAGGAAAGGTTTCAGAAGAAGATACTGGTTAGTTAAGAGCAAATATGGTAGCCAACATTATGACAGATGAACCATATTGTTGGACCATGGAAAAGTTCTGCAGTTCACAATAGAAGCCACATGAAGAAAAGAAGCATGTTGAAAAAAGCAGTTGAAGCAAGATGAATATTAAACTAGTTTGTTGACATCATTGAAAGAAAACATTATATGTTTTGTTAGTTTTAACTTCTTTTTTTGTAGGAAAGGAACAAAATTGCACTGTATGTTGAAATTTATTTCATTTACAAAAAACAGTTTATTTAGTTTTTTCCTTTCACATGTAAACTTTGTAATCAATTTGATGTTTTTCACAAACAAGTTCTATAATTTGTTATGTTGATCAATATTTGGCTTGAATATGAATTATATCCTGCTGTACTCATGTTATATTTCATATGTTTGTTCTGTAATTTGTCCTTTCATATGATTTAGATCCTACTATACTTATATTATATTTCATATGTTTGTTCTACCATTTATTCTTTGATATGATTTAGATTTTGCTGTACTCATATTTTTTCTGTAATTTGTTATTGTTATGATGTTTAGTCATGTATAGTTATTAACTTTGTTATTGCAAATGTTGTTTTGACAGATCTTGCTGCCAATTTGGTTAAAATTTTGTATTGGTGCTTTTCAATAACAACTGTACTCATCACTTGTTGAAGCAATTGCTTTTCCATGTCAGATGTAAGCTGTGTAATGTTCAAAATTAATACAAGCACCAGCTGTTTGTACCAAAATTGGGCACAACACTCTTCGGAAGGGTTTGAAGAGATAAAATGAAGAAATAAATGTCAAAAGAGGATTATCTAACAAACACTTCAAACAATAATCAGAAAAACAGCAAAAGAATGCAGAGATTTAGAGTGGTTCGGCGTATTGCCTACGTCCACTATGAAATGATTGATCTTTATTAACTTTTTCTTGCTGGTTACAGCGGATTACAACAGTAAATCTCGAGTACAACAGTGAAATTCGAGTACAACAGTGAAATTCGAGTACAACGGTGAATTCGGAAGAGTCTGGACGTCAGAGAGTTAAAAGATCCTTTATCTGTAGGCTCTGGGATGCTATTTATAGGCGTAGGCTGCAAATATCTTGCTCAGATATCGGGAGACCTCTTCTGGCACGTGGGTGGGCCCACGCGATCGATCCCACGTGATTTTCACTCGGTCCGCGATCGATACGAATGAATTTCGTATCGATCAAGATTTGGTCCAATCGAGTCGAAATTAGGCATGAATATTCTTTAAGTTTTATGTAAGCTCGTGTGAAAATTTGGTGGCATTTGGACTTGTAGATTGTGAGTTATGATCGATGCAAGCTTGCGTTTTCTTTAGGTTGTCTAGTTCGTATCGATACACTTTGTATCAATCTGTTCGAATCATTCTTGAGCACGTGCCTGCAAGTTGACGTGGTGCGAAATTCTTGGAGCGATCCACTTTTTGTGCCGAACAATCGAGCCTTCCTTATGTATACGCCTTATTCGTATCGATCTAGTTTGGCTCTGTTCGTATCGATTACAATTGCTCTATTCGTATCGATTACAATTGCTCTGTTCGTATCAATTGCAATTGCTCTGTTCTTATCGATCTTAACTACTCTGCTCTGTTTGCATCGATGGCAGCTACTCTGTTCGTACTGATCACTGGCTGATCGATACAAAGTAGTGGCTGTGCTTGGTCTTGATGGATGACGGAGTGGAGTTGGTTGATCGATGTGAATAGGCTGGAGATTATGGATGCGAAGAATGCTGCTTTTTATGGATACAAACACATGCTTCTTTAATCGATACGAAATCACGTTCATCTGACGGAGTCGAAATTCAACGATACGTAGGAGGTTTCCTCCTAATCACTGGATGGATACGAATAGTGGCTACTTGATGGATACGAAGTGGAGCACATTGATGGATGTGAAGTACATGGTTACGAAACAAACATGCTTTTCATGAAAATTGATCGATCCATAATTCGAGCATACGAACCCCGATTGACATGAAATTTGGAACGTCAGCTTTCATAGCTTTACTTGTCATGTCTTGTCAATTATAGCTTGATCCGGACTCGGACAAAGTTCATCGATATCCATAGTGAACCTGCATATAGTCGATCTTCGGGACAGACTGTCCTTGGTTTTTAGTCATTTCCTTGGTGTCACGGCCTTGCCAAAAGGCGGGATAACATTTGCCCCCAAAGTACGTCATGTGAGGACATGACGTGCTTTGAAAAGTTGTCATCTTTATTCTGAAAAGTTCCATCTGACTTGTTGAACGATCGTTATCTCTTTTCTGGAAAATATAACCATTTACTGATCTTCGGTAACATGAATTTTTGACCGCCATTTGTTGTACTGTGTACTGTTGTAACCAAACGTCGTATGATAGTGATTAGTTGATGTAGTTGTCACCAAATGAGTATTCAATTTCTTGAATTCTGTATCGATCCTCTCCTGAATCGGTGTGAAATTCGAGTTGTAGCAACGATCGATAGTCGTTTTAAGTAATTTCTTTTGCATCGATCCTCTCCTGGATTGATTCAAGAAGTTGGAATGCATGCTTTGTACCGATGGCTATCGATACGAAATGGATAGACTTCGGAGATGTTTCATATTGATGGATACGAGGTCTTGGGTCTCGAAGTTGGTGGATACGAGATTGCTGTTTTGTATCGGTAGAGTTGATTTTGTCCAAATATAATTTTGCAGTGATTTTCGTATCGATGGTTATCGATTCAAAATTGGCCGGTTTCATGAGGCTTCTTCGTATCGATAGGTAAGTGATGGATACGTGTAGTGGTGGCTTCAGTTAGACAGTTATTAGATACTAGTAGCTCTCTTCGTATCGATCCGATAGGAAACTGTTTCAACCGGTCCCAGCAACTGGGAGACGAAACGTTTTTAACCTTTACCCTACATCCATATAAATACCGTTAGGACTTAGAAAAATCTCACTTGCGTTTATTTTCTGCCTTGTCTTCGTATCATTCCAGACTTCAAAGAATCAAGAGATCGTTCTTGCCTTTGAATCAAACTGAGCTCTAATCCTTCCAACTAATTGCTAAAACTAGGTAAATAAAACATGAATTCGTATCAAAAAATGATGAGACTCGGAATCTCATGCTGTCCTGCTTGTTTCCGTGACTGGTTCTGACGAAGTGGTGGTCGGAGGCGATCGCCATGAGGTCGAGGAGGGAGAGGGCGGCACTCAAGTGGTTTTGGAGAAGATGAAGTATAGAAGGCAGCACAATTTCAATTTCGTATCGATGAAAGGAAGGAGAAGACTTGGCTTCGTATCGATGGAGAATGGATGGACAAAATGGTGAATTTCGTATCGATCACTGGGCTATTCGATTTCGTATCGATCGACACGAACTTCATGGTTTTAGGTCGGTATTAAAATTCATGGTTTGAGATCGATTCGAAACCAGCAAATGTTTTATCGATACGAAATGAGAACTTCGAACCGATATGAAATCATAAGCGTATTGATCGTTACGAAATGAGAACCTCTGGTTAATACGAAGTTAATAAGCCTTTGATCGATATGAAATTGGATTTTTCGATCGATACGAAATCAAGGCCTTCGTATCGAATGATCTGATCTTTGACTTTGATGGATACGAATTTCGTGAAAATTCGAACACTTGATTCCGACGAGCTTCGGCCTTGCACAGTTGGACTTTACCATTGAACTGCATATTTGACTACCCATAGAAGCTTATCGATGGAACTGTGACTTAATCAAAATTTTAATGAACTTTAGTTCGGATCGGTCTCTAAAGTTTGAATGGCACGGTTGTGACGGTCAGCGATGACGGTCACTCCGATTAAATTCTGAAGTTTTGTCGTTTGAAAATTTCTTAATCCCGTAGAATTTCTCAAGTATTATGTATTATTGGACTACACAACACATTCACACACTTCACACTGGCGAACACACGGGCTTTTTATCATCTAATAATGGTTTTTAATAAGTTGATTAGCTATGGAATCCACAAGTTCACAACAGTAGGAGCTTCAGTGTTCATCTCCCTTAGTCATAGAGATACCGGTCATCGCGGCCGAAGCTATAGATCCAGCTCCGGACGAGCTGCCTGGCGCCAGGTTTATCATGAACCAACAAGATTATGTGCCATCTAACGTCTCCGAAGATATGCTGGGACGAATATGTCTAAGGCATGGTCTACCGTTGGACGACGTATTATTACCAGGACCGAATGATAGACCGCATGCTCCTCCAGAGGGTTTACAACCTTTAATCGCCATGCATGCACAGCGGGAACACTTCCTCCGTTTAATCACTACATTAGAGAAGTGCCGTCTTTCTTTGGAATCGCCCCACCACAGTTACACCCGAACAGATACGCTCTGCTCAACAGTCTGTTCATCGTATTCATTGAGCACCTTTTCCGACCCCCGACTTCGATCGAAATCCGATATCTTTATAATGTCAAGAGTCGAGGAGATAGCCCTTCTTTCTCATTTCTGGAGGTGGTCAGGAACTATCAAGTTGTGGCTGGGGCTTTGACCAGATTGAGCTACTTCAAAACTGAACGGTTCTACGTTCGATGCCCACCAGGGTTTGCTAGTCGATGGTTGGCTAGACGTAAGTGCTTCGACTTTCCTGGTAGTTAACAATATAGTTGCAACTGGTATTGGGACTAATACTCTTTTTCCATTACAGCCGCAATTCCTCAACCTGATGGTGCACATTTTAAAGAAATAGTACGGATCCTCCAAGAAGTTCCAAGCGAGATGAGAGAAATCGAGTCGGTGCTCACCGACAGGAACTTAAGAATTCTTGGATTAATCGAGCGAAAACAAAGCATAAGGCTTGAAGGGGTGCTTAGGTCGGCCCCAACGAAGTGGGTAAAGCGCAAAGCGCCCGTGGTCGTGATTGCTGAGGAGGGTGATGAAGAGCACACGCCTACAAACGACGAACCCGTGGCCGGGCCTTCTGACAGTCTTCAGGGTTCAGAGGGAAAGAGAAAAGGCAAGGCAGCTGCATACAAACATCTCAAATCCACAAGGTGGAAATCTGTTGTTGTATCCCTGCCAGCCTTCGGCGTTAGAATTTCGGAGACTCCTCCCTCGCCAGTAGAGAATCCTTTTGAAGGACTTGCTGATGTTCCAATTCCGGACTACCTGTCACTTCAACACGACACCGGATTGGAGGGGCTCCAAAGTGATCTAGATTTAAGCGAGTCTCTACCCATCAGTGCGACCGACATTTCTGGTTGGTCGAGGGGTCACACACACATATACATTTCACGGCACTACACGGTTTCCAACCTTAAGTTGCCTGTTTTGAGAATTTACTAACTCCGTTCTTCTTTTACTTTACAGGCACGATGAATAGGCGAGAGTCTATGCTCGGCAGTCTCCGCTCAGCGCGCCAATCATCGAGCTTGTATTATGAATCCCGTCGGAGGGAGGATGATAGAAACCGCGATCGTGGTTATTCTAGTCAGGAACGCTACGAGAGGGATAAAGACAGGGATTACAGAGAACAGAGATATCAATCCCGATCTCGTTCTCCACCCCTCGACTCCCCACACAACCTTCAGGCCAAGGAAAACAAACAGTAGAGCCCCCTCGTTACAAACCATCTTCGCAAACTTCTCGGCCTGAGTCGCAACGTCACAAAACTAAGGTTGAGCCTCTAGTCGTCGCTGAACAAGCTATCACTGAGCCTACTGGGGAAGGGGCTATTAGAATTGCTCAGTTAAAGAAAGATTTTCCAAATATATGCTTTGACGGCAACATCTTCCCTCCTCACTTAAAGAGAATTCCGTCGAATGCAGAGAACATAATGCATGATTACATTCATGACATATATACCCAGTATAAAGAGTCGGTGAAAGCTGTAGAAAATGCATCAAAGGTGGCCTTTGAGCGGGCAAACATGGTCGAGAAACTAGAAACTGAACTTGCTCAAAAAGACCGGATCATTCAAGTGCTTAACGATGAAGCCGAATCCTCTCGGAAATCAGAAATAGAGGCCACCAAAAAGGCCGATGAGGCGAACTTGGCTATGGAGAGGATGAGGCAGACACACTTCGCTTTGGTGGAGCAGATGGGCCATCGGAACACCACTGTCACAGCTGAACGAGATGCTGCTTTGAAAGAACTCGCTGAGCTTAAAGCTAAATTTTCCAAAATCATCAAGGAGAAGGATGATGCAAATAGAGCATCTCAGGAAGCATGTGAACAGGCTGTAGTGCTTCGGGGCGAACGGGATGCGGCAACTGCTAAGGTTCGAGAGGTGGAGACTAAGGTCGAGGAGAAAGTCCGAATGGCAGAGTCTAGGCTAGAAGCCGATATTGAAGATCTCCTTATTGTTTATAATGCTAACGTCTTGAAGCATAGAAGTCTAGTCTGGCTCGATAGTTACCTGACACATCTACACAACGCCTGGGGCCGATTAGTAGAAGATGAAAAGGCCGCCCACCAAGCCCAATCGATTGATGAGTTCGAGCTCGAAAACCGAGTGTTGAGCGAAGACGAGCGGAAAGTTCTCCACGATGCCATGATTTCATATGAGAAGGAGAAGCTTGGCGCTCAGCATTTGGAAGTTAGAGAAGGTTTCGGTGTCGAGCAATATAACATAAGTTCTGAAACTCTTGTGCTAACTCAGCCCGAATCCACAGCTGCGGTTGATCCTCAGCCCGTTCCTGCTTATAATCCGGATCAACCGCAAATATCTCCAGCTCGCGAGAAAACCTCTAAGGCGGTTCCGCCATCCGCGAGCCAAACTGAGGAAGGTACTCTGAACATTCTCTATGCCTATCCAAAATCGGAAGCGTCACTTGAAGTAATTATTAACAGTTCTTCTTTTATTTTTATCCAGTGATTGAAGCTACACCGGTTGTGCCTCCTGCAACTCAAGAACTACAACCTATGCAGAAGGCCATTATAACTGAAGCGACCACCACAACGACCATGGCACCGACTGATGGAGCGTAGAGGAGTACACTTATTTTTGATGAGTAGATGATGGAGGAACTCCTCGGTCATCACAGTGATCCTTTTGCAGATTTTCCGTTCGTTATGGGTGGAAGTGCACCAATGACAAGTTCTTCGGCTCCAACTACGGGAGCTCCTGACGATGCACAAACGCTTCACGAGGAGGAAATCATAGCCGAAATCAACGCTGAAATGGAGGCAGCCGCGCGAGGTAGTGGCTTTGGCGGTGGAATGGCTGGACCTGGTCCGGTTCCTTTGCGGATGATATCTCCGGGAGGAACGGTTATTGAGACGAGCGCGCCTGCCCCACCTCCTTCTATTGATCCTTTCCCTCTGACTCCGCCTGCAGGAAGCGTTCCAATACACTTGAGTTCGGAGGAAGATGTTGATATAATGCCCCCGACTGGAGATCGGTCGCCGAAAGGCAAGGGCTTAAAGAGAAAACTAAGCGGAAGCTCCAGCTGGTCTACACCGAAGTGGAAACTGAAGAAGAAGAAAGAATAGACATGCTTCTTTGGTAAAATTTTGAGTAGATAGGAATTTCTTTTGTTCTTTTTTGCTAGCCGTGTATAGATGCGAGTTCGACCCATGCTAGTAGAATTTTTTGGATAAACTTGTACTTAGTTTCCTTCTACAAACAGTTGAAATGAAATTCCATTTTGTCTTTAACTCAATTTTCATTTATTTGAGCATTTGAACTCCAGTCAAGTGTTCTTGTTGAGTTTCGACATTTGGATTGGAACCAAGTTTAATCGTTAAGTCCTGAAATCACGACTATGAGTGATGACTAAAAGTCAAGCCGGACTCCGATGCTGCACTGTCTCAATCAGTGATTGACGCTTAAGTTCTGCCCCCAGTTTCAGGGAAAAATTGTAAAATCAAATGGCAATTGCACTCCACTTCCAATTCATCGATCTTAACATTGTCGAATTGATGCTAAAATGAATTAATCCGAGTGGTTGAATCACACTCCCTGATCCATTGACGATTGCATCCACACTTCGGGGATTCACATTCGTACGTCGGCAGTCTGGCTCGCCTACTTGAGTTTCAAGGATACGTCCACGCTCCGGGGACTTAAGTCACTTTCATGGGTGGTCAGTAACACCCGATTTGCATTTATACTCTAACCACGCTCCGGGGACTTAGAGTTGTTTTACGGACGGTCAATCCCAATCCGGTTTGTGTTCAAATTCCAATCCACTCTTCGAGGATTTTGAGTCAACGTTTATACTCCCATTCGCGCTCTGGGAATTTGGAGTTGGTGTTTATGTTGACACTCCGGCTCACACTGTGGGAATCTGGAGTTAGTTAATGTTTATACTCCAGTTCGCGCTTCGGGAACTTGGAGTTAGTCAATGGTTATACTCCAGTTCACACTTTGGGAAATTGGAGTTAACCGAAAGATGGTTAGTCACATCTGTTCAGGCTTTAGGATTTCGTTCGCACTCCGGGAACGACGAATTTATCAGGATCATGGACGTTCGATTCACATCCACCCTGAGTTAACAAACAAGGTCGTTAGATGGACAGATCCATCCTCCTCAAACTTGGTCAAGATACGAGCGAAGTCGTTTGGTGGACGGATCCACCCTCTTCGTGATCGTATTTGTAAGTTTATACTCCAGTTCACACTCTGGGAATCTGGAGTTGGCTAAAGGATCGTCGTGTATCAATCCTTTTTTGAATTCAGTGTGATGACTTGCCCCCGAGCTCGGGTATCATCTGGCGAGTGACCGGTCATATCACAGTCACTCCCTATTTGAATAAATCCCACCGTCTGGTGGAATTTAGCTCTCCGTGCATAGTGATAGTTGTATGATGCATTCAATACATCACAGCTCTGGCTCGAAGAGATTGCATTTTATTGCTGAAATAAGAAAATATGGAAAAACCAGTTGCCTTATTACAAATTCAAATTTCGCAATGCAGAAACAATATGCAAATGAGAAATAAACTGAATAAATAAACATAGCATGTCATGTGTAGTAGCGACGAAAACTTTCGCTGTTCCAGGCTCTCAGAAGAGTGAGTCCGTCAACGGTCGATAACTTGAATGTGCCATCTTCGAGCTTTCATTCAATAACATACGAGCCTTCCCAAGTTGGCTTCATATGCGAAGGGACCGGGTAAATTCATTTAAGGACGAGATCACCGAGTTCAAAGGTTCAGGGTCGGACCATGGCATTGTATAGTCGGGCGACTCGACTTTGGTATGCGGCTGCCCTCAAATCAGCCTCTTCATGCTTCTCATCCAATAAATCCAGGGATTCAACAAGCAATATAGCATTTGTCTTCGGAACATAGTATGTCACACGATGAGAAGGCACTTCTAATTCGACTAGAATAACGGCTTCTGAACCATAAGAAAGAGAAAACGGAGTGTGGCCGGTTGCGGACTTGTGGGTTGTTCGGTAAGCCCATAAAGCCAAAGGAAGTTCATCGACCCATTTGCCCCTGGCCTTTTCCAGTCGCTTCTTCAAAATAGACTTTATAACTTTATTAATAGCTTCAACTTGTCCATTCGCTTGAGGGTATGCGACTGCAGAGAATTTCTTCTGAATGTGGAATCGTTGATAGAAATCCTTAAATTCAACACTATCGAACTGGGTTCCGTTATCAGTGATGATAGTATGTGGGAGACTAAATCGGCAGATGATGTTGCGCAAAGTTGATCACCTTCTTTGTTGTGATTGTAGCAAGGGGTTCAGCCTACGCTCACTTGGTAGAGTAATCAACTACTACGATGGCGTACTTCGCACCACCTTTGGCTAGAGGTAGAGAGCCAATAATGTCAATGCCCCATACCGTGAATGGCCATGGACTGACCATCTATGTTATCTCGGTAGGTGGGGCTCTAGGAATCCGAGCATGCTTCTGACACTTGTCACATCACTTGGCATAATCCGATGCATCACGATTTACACTCGGCCAATAATATCCATATCGAAGTACTTTCTTGACAAGAGCTTGCCCCCCGGTGTGATCGCCACATTCTCCTTCATGCACATCATAAAATACGCGTTTTATTTCATCATGAGTGATACACCGAAGTAAGGGAACAGAGTATCCCCTTCTATACATGACTTTGCTCTTAATAGTGAACCGTGAAGCTTTTCGAAGAATTTGTCTCTTTTCACTCCTGCGCTCTGGCAGGGTTCCATGCTCGAGATAATTTCTGAACAGAGTCATCCATGACTCCATATCGCAAACTACCTCAGATATCCAATCTGTCTCTATTCGGTCGATGCTCGGGGAAGCTAATGTCTCCACGGGAACGAGTCCCATTTGTTGTGCCTCGCCTGTACCGGTTAACTTTGCTAATGAGTCTGCCTTTTGATTGCGCTCTCGGGGTATGCAGTGGATGGCATAGTAATCGAACTGATTCAATATCTCCTGAACCTGAACAAGGTAAGCAGCCAATCTTCGATCTTTGGCTTGATACTCCCCTCTGACTTGACACACGACCAATTGTGAATCACAATAAATTTCTACAGCAATGATTCTTAGGTCTCTGGCAAGTTTCAAACCGGCCAGTAAGGCTTCATACTCAGCTTCATTGTTGCTCGCGTGAAAATCAAACTTTAGAGCATAGCATATAGATCGACCTTCAGGAGTTTCCAGTACAACCCCTCCACCTGAACAACGGTCATTTGATGCACTGTCTGTATGCGGCTTCCAGATATACTTGGGAGATTCACTGGTTTCGTGAAAGTCCTCTAGGATGGTAAATTCAGCTATAAAATCTGCTAGGACTTATCCTTGAATGGCTCGCCTTGGAGTGTAAGTAATATCCAACTGACTTAACTCGATATTCCATTTGAGTAACCTACCAGACGCCTCAGGCCGCATAAGGACCTATCGTAACGGCTGGTCGGTGTAAACGGTGATTGGATGTGCTTGGAAATACGGACGGAGCTTCCTCGAGGCAATCACAAGACAATAAGCCAACTTCTCTAGCTTCAGATAATTTCTCTCAGCTCCGGTTAGTCGTTTGCTGATATAATAGACTGGCTTTTGTATTCGGTCTTCCTCCAGAATTAGGGCAGCACTGATTGCGTTTTCTGATACCACCAAATAAAGGTAGAATTTCTCGTGATCGATAGGCTTTGATAAAATTGGCGGTGTGGAGAGATGTTGAATTAGTGCTCGGAATACGCCCTCACATTCCGTAGTCCATTCAAAGTTTCGTTTCCCTTTTGGGATCAGATCGGAGATGGAAATGCATTTGTCACTAGACTTTGAAATGAACCTGCTCAGTGCTGCTACTTTCCCGTTGAGGCTCTGGACTTGTTTAATAGTTCTTGGAGTTTCAAGATTTCTAATCGCCCAGATCTATTCGGGATTGGCTTCGATTCCTCGAGCGTTGACGATAAACCAAAGGAATTTTCCGGATGCGACCCCAAAATGACATTTCAATTGGTTGAGCTTCATTCTATATTCTCGGAGGATATTAAACATCGATTCCAGGTCTCTGATGTGATCAGTGGAAAATCGTGACTTGACTAGCAGGCCGACCACATGCACATCCATGGGTTTTCCAATCTGGTTAGCGAACATTCGATTAACTAACCGTTTATAAGTTGCCCCAACATTCTTGAGTCCAAAAGGCATAACTTTATAGCAATAGAGCCCCATAATGGTTACGAAGCTAGTGTGCTCCTGGTCAGGCAAATGCATGGGTATTTGATTATAGCCCGAGTATGCATCCATGAAGGATAAGAGTTCATGTCCGGCCGTTGAATCTACGAGTTGATCAATTCGAGGAAGTGGAAAACTATCTTTAGGGCAGGCTTTATTTAGATCAAAGTAATCGATGCACGTTCTCCATTTCCCATTTGGCTTTCGAACAAGTACAAGATTTGACATCCATTCCGGATATAATGCATCTCGAATAAACCATTCGATTTAAGCTTGTCTACTTCTTCCTTAAGGGCGGCAGATCTCTCTAGATCCATACCATGCCTTTTTTGTTTTGACCGGGACGTGCCGTGGGTCAATGTTCAATGCATGGCTCGCAGTGTCCGGCGAGATCCCATACATGTCAGAATGCGGCCAGGCAAACACGTCAAGGTTTACCCAGAGAAATTCAACCAATTCCTCTTGCATTTATTGGCTTAACTGAGATCCAATCTTTATCATTCTAGAATCATCGCTATCATCGATCAGAACGTCGATCGTCAGTTCGACCGAAGAAGCTTGACTGTCTTTACTTTTGTCTTCGCTTTCGGTGTCTCCCGGGTCAAGATCTCTTTGGAATTGGTTGGGGTGCCCAGGCCTAGGCCCAGGCGTCAATTGTCAATTGTCAACAAATCAGACGCAGAGAGATTCCTCTACGCCCTTCTCTTTCTCTTTTCGCTATGCCTCGCGCAGCTCAGCAACATAACAGGCTCGTCCAGCAGCCTGATCTCCTTAAACGACTCCAACTCCACGATCGGTGGGGAACTTTAGAGTCAAACACCACGGGGCAATGACAGCCCTGAACTCAGCTACAGCCGGTCGGTCCAAGAAAGCATTATATGGCGAGTCTATATCCAAAACAACAAGCTGCAATATCCAGACTCTCCGACGTTCTCCAATACCTAACTCCACTGGCAATTCCACCACTCCAGTGGGTATAGTTGCACTCCCGTTGAAACCATGGATACGGTACTGACAAGGTTTCAAATCTTTAGTCTCCATTTTCATCTGGTCGTAGGCTCGCTTGAACAATATATTCACAGAACTTCCACCGTCTACCAAGGTCCTCTTCATCCAAGCAGGACCTACTTGAGCTGATATTACAAGTGGATCGATGGTTGGGGCTTCGATCCTATCGGCATCTCTGTGTCGGAAGACGATGTCGTAAGTCATCATTTTTTGTTGTTTGGCTGGAGCCGCATCTTCCAAACTACTACAACACTCGAAGCTCGCATGCTTGATAGAACTAGCATACGACTCCATTTCCTTCCAGCTTCGGTTTGCTAGATGAGGACCACCACTAGTGGTATTTATCACCAATCTCCCGTCGGTACTAGCAGGTTCCTCATGTCTTTCCTGATTCGGTGTATGGTTCTGATTCGATGGGCTCGCACCTCCAGACTGTGGCGCCCACACAAACTGTTCTAACTTCATTTCATGTATCAACTTTTCAATGAGATCCTGCAAATGACGGCACTCATTTGTATTATGGCCGTAGATTTCATGGAATCTACAAAATTTTCCTGTCTGAATCTGTTTCTTCGATGACTGTTTCGGAGCAGGCTTTTTATACTGAATAGTATTGCAGGTCTATAGATACACATTCTCCAGTGACGTATTCAAAGGAGTGTAGTTATCAAACATAGGAGCCTTACATCGTGGACCACGACTCTGATCCCGTTTCCTATTTCGGTTACCATTGCTTTTCTCCTGATTTTGTTTATTCTGGATGTTCAATTGCACTTTCCCGGAGTTCTCCCTGGATTGTTTAACAATAATATTACTCTGAATTCCTTCCATACTAGGCCCCGAATCATCCTTTTCCTAGACTGATTCGCATCCTCCCTTCTCAAGAATTAGGCTGCCTTGGAATAGAAACGGTCCAATGATGCAGGGGGTTTTCTGGCCAACCAGTTGCCGAACTCAGAATCGGGATCAATACCCTTAGTCAGTTCCATAAGAATAGAGTTATCATTTGGGTTGCTGATCTCAGCGCATGCAGCATGAAATCTCTCTAAATAACGCCTGAGTGTCTCTCAAGGAGCTTGAGTGACAATAGATAAAGTATTAACATCCTTCGGTCTTGCGACATGCATATGAAATTGCTCAATAAACTTTGTTGCCAACTGATCAAAACATGAGATAGATCGAGGTGGTAGTCGGGTAAACCACATAGTCGCTATGCCCCATAGAGAGATCGGGAAGCTTCGGCACTTAACTACGTCATCAGCTCGTGCGGCATTCATCAACCATTCATATTTCAAGATATGTTGATTAGGATCTGAGCTCCCTTCATAAATGGGTAAAGTCGGCATCCTGAATCGCCGAGGTGGTTCAACATAAAGTATCTCATCAGTAAAATGGTATGACCTTAGGAGATTCCCTAGTCGTCATTGCTAAGACCCTGACTTTCACGGATCATTTGACGGATCATTGTCGGCAGGGGCATCTGGACATTTTGAGCATGTTGGGCCAAGGTGTGGTTGGGTTCCATAATGCGAGGAGGGGCCGGTCGCTGTTGACGATCCATGTCTCGTCTCCTTGGTTCTACATCCTCGGGGACGTAAGGCTCAGGAGTATGGTTGCGTTAATGGTGGGTCGGATCCGTTCGGTTTCGAGCGTCAACTCCCAAATCAGTAGCTGTTGCAGTACGGTTATCAGTAATATGGTGTGGGGTAGCGCCTCCTCAGGAGGAGGGTACGATCTGATAGCTGGTTGACGGGTCAACTCTCGGTTTCCCAAGACTCAATGTATGCTGATTCCCAGTGGCCTGTGTGTAACTTCCATCTAGCCTTGGGCGTGTAGATCTATGATGGTAATCCGAAGAGGCCGAACTCTCTGTGGAGGAATAAGAAGCTTGATCCCTTCAGGATCTCCTTCGTCGTTGATGGTTCAATTGATTGGTCAGTTCCGCATTAGCAAGGAGCTGTTGAGTGAGCTGTTGGCGGCTCTGTGTCAATTTTCGCATTAGCATCTGAAATTCTTCCCTGGTAACGAGGCCTTGTGGATCTGATGGTCCGGCAACATTCTGATCGGTTAGAGGCAGTTATACGGGATTCTGTCTGTCCCGTCCTTCTGGATCTGTGGCAGTTGAGGTAGTCCTTGTGTTAACCATGATGGATAGCGAAGCTCTTTCCTAGACTTGATGCAAATCTGAATAGGATGGAAGAACTTTAAACTTGGAATCTGGATCTTCTTCTTAGATTTGTGCAATCCAATATCGATAGTAGATCCAACGAGCAAGAGAAAAACTGTGTTTTCTTAATGAAATCACCAAAGTTTTTGTACCAAAATTGAGCACAACACTCTTCGGGAGGGTTTGAAGAGATAAAATGAAGAAATAAATGTAAAAAGAGGATGATCTAACAAACACTTCAAATAATAATCAGACAAACAACAAAAGAACGCGGAGATTTATAGTGGTTTGGCATATTCCCTACGTCCACTATGAAATGATTGATCTTTATTAACCTTTTCTTGCTGGTTACAGCAGATTACAACAGTAAATCTCGAGTACAACAGTGAAATTCGAGTACAATAGTGAAATTTGAGTATAACGGTGAATTCGGAAGAGTCTGGACGTTAGAGAGTCAAAAGATCCTTTTTCTATAGGCTCTGGGATGCTATTTATAGGCGTAGGCTGCAAATATCTCGCTCAGATCTCGGGAGACCTTGTCTGGCATGTGGGTCGGCCCACGCGATCGATCCCACGTGATTTGCACTCGGTCCGTGATCGATACGAACGAATTTCGTATCGATCAAGATTTGGTCCAATCGAGTCGAAATTGGGCATGAATATTTTTTAAGTTGTATGTAAGCTCCTGTGAAAATTTGGTGGCATTTGGACTTGTAGATTGTGAGTTATGATCGATGCAAGCTTGCATTTTATTTAGGATGTCTAGTTCGTATCGATACACTTCGTATCGATCTGTTCGAATCGTTTTGAGCACGTGGCTGCAAGTTGACGTTGTGCAAAATTCTTGGATCGATCCCTTTTTTGTGCCGAACGATCGAGTCTTCCCTATCTATACGCCTTATTCGTATCGATCCATTTTGGCTCTGTTCGTATTGATTACAATTGCTCCATTCGTATCGATTACAATTGCTCTATTCGTATCGATCGTAACTACTCTGATGTGTTCGCATCGATGGCAGCTACTCTGTTCGTATCGATCACTGGCCGATCGAAACAAAGTAGCGGCTGTGCTTGGTCTTGATGGATTACAGAGTGGAGTTGGTTAATCGATGCGAATAGGCTGGAGATTATGGATGCGAAGAATGCCGCTTTCTATGGATACGAACTCGTGCTCCTTTAATCGATACAAAATCACGTTCATCTGACGGAGTCGAAATTCATCGATACGAAGGAGGTTTCCTCCTGATCGCTATATGGATACGAACAGTGGCTACCTAATGGATAGGAAGTGGAGCGCATTGATGGATGCGAAGTACATGGATACGAAACAAACATGCTTTTCATGAAAATTGATCGATCCATAATTCGAGCATACTAACCCCGATAGACTTGAAATTTGGAATGTCGTCTTTCATAGCTTTACTTGTCATGTCCTGTCAATTGTAGCTTGATCCGGACTTGGACAAAGTTCATCGATATCCATAGTGAACCTGCCTATAACCGATCTTCGGGACAGACTGTCCTTGGTTTTAGTCATTTCCTTGGTGTCACGGCCTTGCCAAAAGGCGGGATAACACCAGCACAACAAACTTATTACAATTAAATATGCATCATGTTGCTCTACTTTTAGCATTAATTCAGTTATTTTGTTTAATAACAAGCTTAATTGCACGAGTTTTCTCAATTGTTTATGGCATGATGTTGAAGATTTTAAATCACTCTCACCTTAGATGGGAATTTGCATACATGTATAATTTAGATTAATAAATCTGGTACATTTTATAATAACCAAAACTACTAAACTGTGCTAAGCAACTAAAATTGCACTGAATTTTCAAAAAAAACAAAACAGAATCAGATTCGGATCTAATTATCAACATTCTGCTTGGCATTGAACAATAGCATTGACCAACATCTGGGGTAATAGAAGCATTAAACTCAAAAGGAATTTCATCTGATCTATTTTTTAGCGTAGATTTAGTCTGGTAGCATTTTGGTTGTGCATTGGTGGTCAGAGTTTAGAGTAGTAGAGTGTTCTTCGGATTCCTCTATGGCCGTTGCATGTTCACCTTCAGATAATATTTCAATGTCTATATCATTATTTATAAGAGTTTTAGATTGTAACTCAACTTGTTCTAAATTCCTGGAATCTTTAACTTGAGTTGTTGGTATATGAATGGACTGTAAAACTTCAGATTCTGAGTTAATAAACTATGTTGTACTTTTTTGCTGATTGGATTGACTTGCATCTATCTTTAAATTTATGTTCTAATTTATTTTGTATCTTGTTGGTCTCGTGATTATCTGGTTGAAACTACTCCAAATTTACATTAGTCTGTAGAGAATGTTCAGTTTGAGGAATGGTGGTCTGGAATTTCAACTTTCCTACAAATCATTATCTATCTCAATAGCATTTCTAATAGGGTTATTAGTAGATGTAGATTTAGGTACCCAAGCTTTTCAGAGTAATATTATCTGAATCACTAAAACTATTGTAGTTCGTGCACTTAGGGGCTTCCATTCATACTCAATATCTTGCGTTATCAAACTATTATCCTCATTGCTGAAATTTTCAAGATTATTTAATGTCATAACAATTAACAAGTAAAATCATAAAAATGATATAACATTTTATCATTTTACAAATTCAAAAATAAAATTTAATAAAAACACCCATATAAAAAATATAAATTCAATAAAATATTAAAATATGAACTATCCAAGCATAAACGATCTATTCTGAAACAACAAATGATATGCATAATGTTATAGAAGACATTTGACAAATAGATACTGTTCTCGAGTATTTCCATGAACAATAATAACAAGTACACCATAAAATAAAATTTAAATTTTCAGACAAAACAGTAGTTAATTTACAGAAAAAAAAAACAATTTCATCAACATAATATCATATATTCCCATACAAAACCAGTCGAACAATACATAGCAACACATGAATAACCTAATATTAAAAGTAAAAGAATAACATAGAACAAAATTATAATTCAATACAATAGCTTTTAAATTCTAGGATCCAAGAATATCTCAATACAACATAGAAAGCAAAAACATAATTATCTTCAAAAATGAACAAGAGAAAATGACATAAAAATTATAAAAACATTCAACCACTCAATGGACAACTTCTACGATTATGACCTAACTTCTTACACTTTCCACACTTATTTTGCTTCCCATGGAAAACATCCAACCTACCAAGTCTGTTAACTCTAGGTCTACCAGCTCCACGAATAGCCTTAGGAGGAAGAATAGGAGAAAACCCTTCAGAAACAATATCATTTTTATAAAAAGTAGGAATAGGATTGATAACATGCGAGTAAGAAGCACGATAAGCCTTAGTTGTGAAATAATATTCAATAAAATCATAGACATTAAGTTTGGCCAAGGTAATGTACTTCAATGCATGTGCACAAAGAAAACCAGTAACTCTCCATTGGTTACAAGTGCACATCCGATTTTCAAGATCATCTTTGTGAGAAATAGAGGAATGTACTTCAAAAACAAAAGTAGAAGAATGAGAAACGTTCCGCCCAAATCCTTCTTCTTTTAATTTCAATAAATAATTCTCCATTTTAGGACAAAGTATGGTAGTCCAACTAGATGCCTCTTCTCTACGCTTTGACATTTGAGCCATAAGCTTAATTCGAATTCCATCAAGACAACAAGTAATAGGAAGATGGCTTTCTTTCACAATCTTGGAGTTAAAAATCTTTGCGACATTTGATTTATTCTCACCATGGCGATTGCCAGGAAAAAATAAATCAGCCCAATGATCAAATGGCTTATCTTTTAAGAATTCAACAGTTTTTTCACCTCCAATTTGACTATATTTTGTCATAGCTCTTTGAAATTCATAAGGAGTACAAGCTATGACACAACGTTCCAATAAATGTGCTACCCAAGGCCCTTTTCCACCCTATACAACATTAGCAACATTACTTTGCATATGATATAGACAGCATGAATGGAGAGCCATTAGAATTTTTTTAGGAATACTTAAAAGCAAACCCCAATGTCTATCTGATATAAAGACCAAAGCTCGATCAACTCCAATCGAACATTTTAAATGATCCAAAAACCAAGACCAATTTTCCTCATTTTCCTTTGCAACAACAGCTATAGCCAATGGAAAAAAACCTTTAAAAAACATTGTTAGCGAATAGAAAAAACTGTATATATGTATGCAATAAAGTAAAATTATAAATGGATTTTTCCAATTTATACTAATAATTATAGTGAACAATTTATAATTCTTTCTGTTATTATCGACTTCAATGTTTAAAACTATAACTTACATATAACATACATATATATAAAAACATATTTTCAATTTAGATAACTGTGTTTTGTTTCATGTGTAACATATTTGTTGTTTATCAACATATGGATTACTCTCAATCATCCATTTGTTTATATCTTTTGTTTTATCTACTAATTTAGTAGAAGATGGATATTTACGTTTATATTCCTTCAAGGTTAATTATGAAACACTAGCATGATTGTATGAACCAATAAATATACACATACAAATATACATAGATCTGTTATTTACCCAAATGTACAAATATACATAGTTTCTATCCCTAGCTATCATTGTTGGTCATCCGACACAATAAAAAGGTGGAGAATACATATTTAAATGCTAGTTGGTTGTATTGCACTTACAACCCTTACATATTTATGCATGTTATCCATTGACAATCCATTAAAATACTTATTACCTTACTATTATCTAAAATAGCATAAATATAAATACTTTTATCATTACATAAAACTATAATGTAACAATCACAGTAAAGATAACTAATTTAATAACTACCACTTTCCAATTATTAACAATACTACTACAGAAATTTAGCAATGACATTATATACTTAACAAACAAAACTTTATGGAAAAATGTAAAAGAAATAATAAAAGTACTGAACAACCTATAATTAAAATAAATGAATTATCATTATCACTTTAAATTAACTTGCAAATATTAAAAGAATAAATCATACCTAGGTTCCCATTTTTTGCAGTAGCAGTCATTAAACAACCATTCCTACCTTTTAAAAAGGTGGCATCAAGAAATATCATAGGACGACAATGATAGAATCCATAAATACATGCTTCGTAAGATATATAGACTTTTTCAAACTGATTGCTATTTTCATCAACAACCATAGATGTATGACTATTAGGATTACTTTTATCAACTGATTTCAAATACCAAACCAAATCATTATAAGATTGTTCTTCATTACCAAAAATTTCCTTCAAAGACATCTTCTTGCCCATAAACGCATAGTAATAACTTAAACTAATATCATAATTTCGTTTAAAATTGGTAATAATATCACTAGTCATTCTTGTTGGTTCATCATGAATTTCATCTAAAATCAAGGTCTTCACAAGATCACTCTTAATTATAGGACTGCTAATCGATCTAAAACCACCACCACATGAACGATTAGATTCAAACCTTCTAACTAAAAAATGATCCAATTGTTTAAACTTGTAAGAAGCATGAATTTTAAAACTACAACCTTCTAAAGCACACTGCACGGTAATTCGCTCTTTACAATTCTTCAAGAACTTAGGTTTGAATCTATATTTTGCACAATATGCAATGACAGTTTTTACGAAAATCAGATGCAGACTGAAATTTTTGACCAACAGTAAAAAATTCTAAATTAGAACCTTTCTTCATCAACTCATTAAAAGCAATCTCTTTATTAGAAGAATATTCCGAACTATCAACCCCATCATATGCGCTACTTACAAAATCTTCAATACCAAGTGATTTACTGCTAGAACAAGATCTACTACTACAACTAACATTATTCTGAGACAATTTCTTCAATTTAACAAACAAAACCAGAAATTCCACTTTTTTTTTAAATGACAAGCATAAAATAGCTTGCAAATCACTATCTGTCTCAATGAAAGTAGTCTTGGAACCTCGAACATAAAAGATATCAAAGCACAAAGGAGAAAGTTGATCCCAAACTTCACATATCTTGTTTCGAATAGTAGAAATAGGAAAATCCAAAGAAAACCTAAAACTAAAGTTGTTTTTGTTGAAATCAAAAACAACCAAAACAGTTGCTGCAGTGCTGAGAGTAAAAATGAAAAAAGATATAAAAATTTATCAGTATACAAAAATATCAAAAAATATAGTAAAAACATTACATACCTTTGATCATCAATATTTATCATCTTCTTGTGGCCAAAAGCAAATCATCATAATATTAACAAATCAGCATAATTTTAACAGATCACACGTAAAAACAAAATCTGGACACTGCTAAAAAAAACACAAATTAGACTTACAGTAAAAGAAAGGAAGAGGAGCAGAAATTATATATCTGGTGAAACTTTTTCAATCGACATTGAAATCGAGATTTAAATCAAAACTGAAAAGAAAATTGAGATTAAGAGGAGCGGAAATTGAGATTAGATTAAGAGGAGCGAAGAGGATTTACATACCCATGTAGAAGCGAAGAGGAGCGACCAGTAAAAGGAAGGAAGAGGAGCGAAGAACGAAGCTAATCTTAAAACATAAAGAAGAGGAGCGAAGAATGAAGCTAATCTGAAAACATAAAGAAGAGGAGCGAAATTTAGTTAACAAAATAACGACCGAGAAAAAGAAATGTCCTGTAAATTTAATTTTTTAAACACCTGTCCTGGAAAAAAATACGGTATACATAATGGTCACTAAAACATAATTTCCAATTTCAAAAATTAAAAAAAAATTCAAAATTAGAAAGCTGCAAGTTACCTTGCATTTTCTGTAAGAAAAGTATAAGGCAGCTTGCATTTTCTATTTTTCAAAAATAGGAACAAAACTTACATATTCATTTCTGCGTGGACTTTTCTTATAACGACGTCAAAAATAGAGTCCTGTGGCTCTTTTATTTTTTATTTATATCTGTAATGTTTTGTACCTAAAAGCAATAAAGCCAATTACCTAGTGGCAAGAAAATATAACAAAGCAAAAACAAAAACGAATTCAGTCCATGTCACATCATTTTATTTCTCATTCATTTAAATCTTTCAATCGAGTTCTAATCAACGTTTATGCTTCCAATTTTAAAATTATTGTAGAAAGTATAAAACTCCATCCAATCAAGTAGTTTTAAATTTTATTTTCAGAAATCCATGAAAATTGTTCTTACAGAAAGTTTGATATATGAAAACTTAAATGAAATTTCTGTCATTTTTGTTTCAAAGAAACATAATATACACTCGTTTGCTTCAATTTTATCCATAATTTTTTTTCTCATTCTATTTAATATTTCAATCTGTTATCCTGTCTTTTGACTAAACAGTATACAGACGATCCCGACAAGTTAAACTTCGAAATTATCCGGGTAAGACGTCCTGAAAGATGACCCCAAAGCCCAAAAACTCAAGTATAACCATGATCACAACTCAAACAAAAAACCATCACAAGTGAAAAAGATTAGAAGGCCTCAAGTGTGGGGTCGGTACCGACCTATATACACTCCCCCATGGGAGTCCATCTTCTGCCTACTTGTTCCATTTGATGTAAAAGCCTAGTTTGTGTGTTGTTTTGTTGTTCCAATGCAATTCCTTATTGGTCTCCACGAACTCCTGAATCAGCAACTTTGTTCTTCTACCACTCCGTAATTTGGACTTCGAAACAAGGTAATATTGGTACAAACAACTATGGAATCACGAAGCTAACCACAAGATGATCCAAAGCGAAAAGTCGAAGGCAGCCAGTTTGGCCAACTTATGGGTCGGTACCAACCCCTACCCATGGAGTTGTACCGACCCATATATAACGTTTGATGATGTGGTACTTATATTTTCTAGAGGACTTGGTATAAGCATGGAGAACGAGGTGGAGATCTTTTGTGCGAGATTTTAGGCTCTCTATCTTTATAAATAGAGGGGTGTGGCTCATTTTTTAGAATCTTTTGGTTGTGGTTCCATCATACCCCTATATTCTTGTAATTCCGAAACTCTAAGTGTTAGAGTTGTACCGATCCCTAAGAAACTTCTGCCTCCAAGTCAGAATATAAACAATAGAATAATTAAGTGGACGTTGGCTAGAGTTTGCCGAACCACTATACATCTTCTTATGTTCATTTCTTACTCGTTTTAATTTATCTTCTTCAATTTTTATTCTCTTTGTTATGCATCAAACAAATATTTGAAAGGAGAACTTTTTTATGTGTAATAAGGTGGTCAATCATATCAAACATGAATGCATTTTACTTTCCAGTTTTAGCGAAACAGAGTATTTATAGAAGGTTGGATTATCCTAAAGTACTGCATTTAATGTTGGTTATTGGCAATGCCATTTAAATTTTTTATATATAGCGATGCAAGTGAAAGTTGAATGCAACCGTACACTATCAAAGAATATGAAAGATGTATCGTTACTTTACAAATGGAAATCAAGATTAAAGGTTTATATTGGCACGGTTACTTGCCTTGATTTGTATAGTAGCAATGCTCAACGCTTAAGATTACGTCATTGCCATCAATTTGCTTGTATATTTTAAATAAAATTGTGTCATTTATCATTCGAATTCCTCTTGAACGTGGAAGTCACATAAATGTTAGTTCTTGAATATGGTGGCATATCATTTAAGTGTATTAGTTTCATGCCATTATGTAGATTAGATATCAAAGAGGTACTCGAGTGATAGAGTTATAGTTTTAATTGATATTTACATGCAAGTTTAAATTGACTTATAGAGTGGGATATCATCATTTAAGTACATAGAAAATTATTCATGTTTTGGTATGCCAACTGCAAGCGCTTTTGTCACTGTTGTTATGTTCAACCTTGAATTTGATACAGCTTCATGTCAAAAAATATTAAATTATTTTCAGAATAGGAAAATAGGCTCAAAGATAAACTTAGAAATTTTTTTGGTTAAAGGACAGCAAGTTTATTTTTTTGGCTGAAGGACAATGCTAGTTATAACTAGCATTTCGCGTAGTGTAAAACTGAATACAATGCTAGTTATAACTACAATTTTGTATAGTGTAAAAGTTGAATATAATGCTAAATATAACTAGCATTTGTCCTTGGGCCTAAAAATTAAACTTCATGTCCTTCAACCTTAATTTTTTTCAAAGTTTGTTCTTTTCTCTAATTCTCTCTTTTCAAAATATGAAGTCCCTTAAACTCATGAACTTACATATTACTGTAAGCGTTCAATATATTCTATTATTATATAAAAAAGAGAATAAATCACTATTTGTATTCTTTAACCATGTTTACTCAAGCAAAATCCTTCCTTCCCCTTTGTTTGGGTGCAGTTTCTCATTTACCCCCTCACAAATATTCTCTTTACAGCATTCTATTCCTCAAACTGAAATCCTTAATTAATGCCGATGGAATAACACAAGACAATCATTCCTAATCTATTAGCTAAATTATTTGGTTTCATATGTGCAGCCGTCGATTTATCATTCCTAATCGTTCTTATGCAAAATTTGTCCAAAAGAATTCCTAATCGTTCTCATACAATTGTTCTCAAATATAATCCAATTATTTCTCTCTTTGAGAAAACATAATGCTAATTTGTTTCTCTATTCAGCTTAGTTGATCTACTAAATTAAAGGCTAAAGGCTAAACACATATTTTAACAGTTCTGTTATGTGTGGTTCCGAAGGATTTCATGCTACACTCTTTTCTTATGAAGCTCCTTGAAACGGTAAAATTTTGGTTCATGAAATTATTTTGATATTTTAATTTGTATGGTTCGTTCAAGTTTATAAATTCATTGCTGAAACTGAATAAATTATAGAATTGATGAAGAGTCTTTAATGTATCCTTTGCAATTATGTATTTAGTCTGTGCAAACTATTGGGAACCAAACGTAGGGATTACTCATTATGTACTTTACATGGATTAATATTATTATTCATTGCTACCAAAGAGGTATTTTACTGTTTTGAGGGATTTTTTCTTAAGTTTTCTAATAGAAGTTTGAGTACAAAAGTTTTAAAATAAACATGTTTGGTCCATACTTTTTAATTAATTATTACCAACATTGATATCCCACTAACATCACATAGTATCATCTAAGAAAATATGAAATCTTTTAGTTTGAGTACAATAATTAGACATAAAAGAAGGCGCGAGATTAAATTTTGAAGCTGTAGAGTTCTTGATGCAAATTACAATAACTATACCATTTTATGCATGTGAACCTTTCAGTTTGATTTCCTGGCACTACAACCTTGCATGGGTTATAATGTGAACTTTTCAATTTTATGGTAGTTAGTTAATTTATAACTGAGGACCTTTAATTTCATATTACCAGTCAATAAGGGAAATGTTGTGCAAAAATGGTAGCACTTTGCGGAAGCTTATATCAACGGATCTTTGTCACCCAAATCACAAAGAGATAACTTGGATTAAAAATAAGACGGAATTGAAATTAAAAGCACTAAGACAAGATATTCCACCCAACCACCCACTTTATTGATTCACCAAATTTTTTGTTTACAATTAATAGAACAAAGCTAAAATAAACAAAATACCATTGAATCAATAACCAAATTGAGAAAGGGAGCAAATATCTATATGGCTAAAATTGTTGGAGAAGAAGAACAAAGATGGAGAACAAGGAATTAGCAAATAGATTTTCCACCATACTTTTACCCTCTCTTCTAGTCTCTATTTATATAATCAATTACTTAATGCCCAAGTTAACATTAGATGGCAAAAAATAATTTGATTAGCCAATAAGAGAAAGAAATAAACATAGTCAATATGCTTATTAATTAGGGGAAACAAAATCTTCTCTTTCTTTCTTTTGCATATTTCTTTCCCTCTATTTGTGATTTTGTATCACCAAAATTTAACACTCCACCTTGATGCAAAATCACATATCTCCAACATATCGAGCATACCATATCTAGATCTATCACAAATCCCCATATCTCAACCACACTAAATTACAAACCTCAACCACCGTCTACAAGTGATGCATCTCCCACATGAGGTGAACCACACAAATCCGGTCTCAAAAATGTTTGTAATACCACAAAGATCTCCGTCTTGTCTTTGTGGATTTTACAACTCGACACCCATCTATCACTCGATCTGAGCTCATTACTTGATCACTATCGATCCCTCGAGCATCATCAACATGAAGACACATGTCTAAAATATGATCCTCAATGCTAGAATCATAAGCAGTGACCACATTAACCTCTCCACCTTGTTGTGGACTAGGTCCTTCAACCGTCACTCACTTTACATTTTCGACTACAGAACCAACCAAGCTATAAAGGTTTCCTTCTTCCAATACTCCTCTCATCCTTACACGACCACCTTTCTTCACTCTTAAAACTCCACCTTGAGTCTCATAAGTGCAACCACGGCGATCCAACTGACCGAGAGAAATAAGATTATGCGAAGAAGTGGGTACATGTCTGACTCCAGAGACTTCTCTAACCACACCGTCATGCATACGAAACCGGATAGATCCAATACCACAAATCGGTAGCTCTTCTCCATTGGATGTCCTAATCATGCCGACACTCTTCTCATAAGAAGAAAAATAATTCACATCTCTACAAATGTGAAAACTGGCTCCCGAATCCATCTTCCAAGGCTTATTTTCACTAAAGAGGACATCATAAGAAGCATCACTATCGGTACCTTCAGCAAAACCTGCATGTGCATCACTACTAGTATCACCATGCGCAGCCTTTTTCTGATCTCTTTTATAAGCATAACACTTGCTACGTATGTGACCTTTCTTATTACAATAATGACAAGTGATAACACCTTTACCATTAGCATCCTTCTTCTTCCAAATTGTATCTTTCTTCGAGTCCCTTTCCACCATAGCCTCACTTTGAATTGATTTCATACCTGACCCTTTTCTTCTAAGCTCCTCATTCAAAAGACTGCTTCGAACAGTTTCCAAAGAGATAGTTCCATTAGCATTGGAATTACTCAATGAAACAACCAAAGTTTCCCAACTTTCTGAAAGCGAACTCATCAATAAAAGAGCTTGTAACTCATCATCAAATTTGACCTTCATATTTGCCAATTGATTTATTACATCCTAAAATTCATTCAAATGCTCTGCAACAGACTTCTCTTCATCTAATCTCAGTTGTACCAACTTTCAAACCAGAAAAGCCTTACTAGTAGCACTCTTTGACTCATACAAAGATACCAACTTGTCCCACAAAGCCTTCGCGGATTCACAACTAGCCACATGATGGAAAACTGAATCATCAAGATACTGGCTAATCAAAGCAATCGCCTTCTTATCCATCTTCTTCCATTTTCCCTCATCTACATCAGAGGGCTTCTTTCCATCTCCATCAATCGGATCATGAAGATCATTGAGGTACAGAACATCCTCCATCTTAGGCTTCCAAATACCCCAATTTTTCCCATCCAAAATAGCCATCTTCGAAAATGAAATCATATTCGACATCATTAATTTTTCAATCCGAAATTACTCTAAGCTTTGCGATGATCTGTGCTTTGATACCAAACTATTGTGCAAAAATGGTAGCGCTTTGCAGAAGCTTATATCAACGGATCTTTGTCACCCAAATCACAAAGAGATAACTTGGATTAAAAATAAGACGGAATTGAAATTAAAAGCAATAAGACAAGATATTCCACCCAACCACCCACTTTATTGATTCACCAAATTTTTTGTTTACAATTAATAGAACAAAGCTAAAATAAACAAAATACCATTGAATCAATAACCAAATTGAGAAAGGGAGCAAATATCTATATGGCTAAAATTGTTGGAGAAGGAGAACAAAGATGGAGAACAGGGAATTAGCAAATAGATTTTCCACCATACTTTTACCCTCTCTTCTAGTATTTATTTATATAATCAATTACTTAATGCCTAAGTTAACATTAGATGGCAAAAAATAATTTGATTAGCCAATTAGAGAAAGAAATAAACATAGTCAATATGCCTATTAATTAAGGGAAACAAAATCTTCTCTTTCTTTCTTTTGCATATTTCTTTCCCTCTATTTGTGATTTTGTATCACCAAAATTAACACTCCACCTTGATGCAAAATCACATATCTCCAACATATCGAGCATACCATATCTAGATCTATCACAAATCCCCATATCTCAACCACACTAAATTACAAACCTCAACCACCGTCTGCAAGTGATTCATCTCCCACATGAGGTGAACCACACAAATCCGGTCTCAAAAATGTTTTTAATAACACAAAGATCTCTGTCTTGTCTTTATGGATTTTACAACTCGACACCCGTCTATCACTCGATCTGAGCTCATTACTTGATCACTATCGATCCCTCGAGCATCATCAACATGAAGACACCTGTCTAAAATATGATCCTCAATGCTAGAATCATAAGCAGTGACCACATTAACCTCTCCACCTTGCTGTGGACTAGGTCCTCCAACCGTCACTCGCTTTCCATTTTCGACTACAGAACCAACCAAGCTATAAAGGTTTCCTTCTTCCAATACTCCTCTCATCCTTACACGACCACCTTTCTTCACTCTCAAAACTCCACCTTGAGTCTCATAAGTGCAACCATGGCGATCCAACTAACCGAGAGAAATAAGATTATGCGAAGAAGTGGGTACATGTCTGACTCCAGATACTTCTCTAACTACACCGTCATGCATACGAAACCGGATAGATCCAATACCACAAATCGGTAGCTCTTCTCCATTGGCTGTCTTAATCATGTCGACACTCTTCTCATAAGAAGAAAATAATTCACATCTCTACAAATGTGAAAGCTGGCTCTCAAATCCATCTTCCAAGGCTTATTTTCACTAAAGAGGACATCATAAGAAGCATCACTATCGGTACCTTCAGCAAAACCTGCATGTGCATCACTACTAGTATCACCATGCGCAGCCTTTTTCTGATCTCTTTTATAAGCATAACACTTGCTACGTATGTGACCTTTCTTATTACAATAATGACAAGTGATAACACCTTTACCATTAGCATCCTTCTTCTTCCAAATTGTATCTTTCTTCGAGTCCCTTGCCACCATAGCCTCACTTTGAATTGATTTCATACCTAACCCTTTTCTTCTAAGCTCCTCATTCAAAAGACTGCTTCGAATAGTTTCCAAAGAGATAGTTCCATTAGCATTGGAATTACTCAATGAAACAACCAAAGTTTCCCAACTTTCTGAAAGCGAACTCATCAATAAAAGAGCTTGTAACTCATCATCAAAATTGACCTTCATATTTGCCAATTGATTTATTACATCCTGAAATTCATTCAAATGCTCTGCAACAGACTTCTCTTCATCTAATCTCAGTTGTACCAACTTTCAAACCAGAAAAGCCTTACTAGTAGCACTATTTGACTCATACAAAGATACCAACTTGTCCCACAAAGCCTTCGCGGATTCACAACTAGCCACATGATGGAAAACTGAATCATCAAGATATTGGCGAATCAAAGCAATCGCCTTCTTATCCATCTTCTTCCATTTTCCCTCATCTACATCAGAGGGCTTCTTTCCATCTCCATCAATCGGATCATGAAGATCATTGAGGTACAGAACATCCTCCATCTTAGGCTTCCAAATACCCCAATTTTTCCCATCCAAAATAGCCATCTTCGAAAATGAAATCATATTCGACATCATTAATTTTTCAATCCGAAATTACTCTAAGCTTTGCGATGATCTGTGCTTTGATACCAAACTATTGTGCAAAAATGGTAGCGCTTTGCAGAAGCTTATATCAACGGATCTTTGTCACCCAAATCACAAAGAGATAACTTGGATTAAAAATAAGACGGAATTGAAATTAAAAGCAATAAGACAAGATATTCCACCCAACCACCCACTTTATTGATTCACTAAATTTTTTGTTTACAATTAATAGAACAAAGCTAAAATAAACAAAATACCATCGAATGAATAACCAAATTGAGAAAGGGAGCAAATATCTATATGGCTAAAATTGTTGGAGAAGGAGAACAAAGATGGAGAACAGGGAATTAGCAAATAGATTTTCCACCATACTTTTACCCTCTCTTCTAGTATTAATTTATATAATCAATTACTTAATGCCCAAGTTAACATTAGATGGCAAAAAATAATTTGATTAGCCAATTAGAGAAAGAAATAAACATAGTCAATATGCCTATTAATTAGGAGAAACAAAATCTTCTCTTTCTTTCTTTTGCATATTTCTTTCCCTCTATTTGTGATTTTGTATCACCAAAATTTAACAAGAAATGTTTTCTTAGCGTGTTTATGTCGACCATGAAATCATGAAACGACGGCAACTATACACGTATTTGATTATGCATATGACAAAAATATTAAAAAACTAAAGCATAAAAGAGATATTAGTCATCTTTCTAGAGTTACTATTTGACCATATCACTTTGTACTATAGTTGAAACACTTCCGAAATACTAGCAAATTTGACTTAATCACAAATGTGTATTGAATATTTCATAAATTTTGTATCGGTAGCACATATATGAATATAGATTTTTTTTAATAACCAATCTAATTATAAACAACATGATAGAGGTCTTCTTTTACACTTTTTATTTAACAAATTTATGTGTCTTTTAAATTAGGGTAAGTCTATTTAAACATAAATAGGCGATACAGTTGATGGTACAATATATCTCAACAGTTAGATATTCCTCTGGTTTCAATCTCACACGTAAACATAATGGTATCTAATATATATAATTTCACTTTTGTGTTTTATTTTATATCCAAATAGTCATCCAATTTAAATTATGTACAACTTTGCAATAATAAACTAAAATCTTCCACCTTATGAATTTTACTTTCGATCATAGAAGAAAAGTAAATTAGGAAGTTATATACCTAGGATTCCTAATGGGTTACTAACATTTTTAAAAGTTCAAAAGCTTTAGCGTAAAGTTTTCGCCTTGAAATAGTTCTTATTTTTTTCATGATTCGCCTTCTAATTAGAATAATAATAATATTTGTTTTAAGACTTGCCATTTATGCTTGATTTAATCTATAAACATGGCCGTAAAGTGATCCATACAATGCTCAATGTTCTATATATTAGAACAAAAGAAAATTGAACAAACTTGCAACAGAAAAGAATTTAAACGACTTCTCTTTTTTGGCTTTTGTTTATTGTTGTACTTGGATTATGGTGACGAATATATATATATATATATATATATACATATATATATATACATATATAAGAGTGCGTGCATGTGTACGTATGGATAACTGGTCCTATAAAGCTCATTTAAAATATTTCTAATCCTGATGAGTTATTTAGTTTTCTTATATTGGTCTGATTATGATTTGAGTTTCATTATATTAATGTGAAGAATCTTCTTCTTTTTTATGGAGGAGTACTCAAACGATGCTCAGCTTTGTATTAAGTTAGTCTTTATCTTTAATTGTTTTGAATCGAAATTTATAGATATTCAAATTAATTGTTTATTCATTAATATTGAATGTTAAGAGCGTTTAAATCGTTATTATTAATATTTTCATCATATCCAGTCAAATCCTTAAAGGATTCATAGAAAAATTGATTAGTCTCCGACTCTTTAAATTTTCTTACACTTGATTTTGTTTTCATAATTTGGCTTACACGGGATAACTTAGACTATTGTTGAGCTGTTAATTCACTCAGCTTGATAGCAATTTTTGTGTTTGGTTCTACGACCATTTTAGATAATATATGGAAAAGTTTAAATCTATGATAACATGTTACGATACACTATTATAACAGATTTTTTATATGAAAGAGTGATCTTTAGATTGAGAAGAGCACTTGATATTATTTATTATGATGTAAAACAAAATGCTACCAACAAGCCATAAAAAAACTAGCATAAAATATTTAAACTGCCAAAGAAGTTTAAACTACCAAACAACTAATGTTGAAAGAGTAAAATTCTAGCGTGAACTTTAAAAAAAGATATAAATAATGTATGGTTAGCTAAAGGTGCTGATAATCATGCTGCATAGATTGAATGGGTTATGTAGCTGCTGCAAGGTGCATTGAAATACAGTGCATGATGCATCACTAGTAGAATAGAGTTGGACCGTATGTGAACTGAGTTGAACTGAGCTAATATTACAAGTTTGGAATGCTTCTTGAATATTGAGATGAATAGGCTGATTGATAAGCCTAGAAAACATTCAAACATGCAGACTAAGTTGAAGAGGTTGAGCGTAATGAACTTTACTGGAATACTATATCAAAAGTGGATTGCTTAGAATTGTAGTGGCCAGAGTGACTGGACCGAAGTGCTTAGAATCGAGTGATAGAGAGCATACATGCAAATACATGAAGAATTTGAAGGCAAAACATCTTGATTGAAGGGAACATTTTGCATAAGTGAGAGGCCTTGAAGAACTAAGAAGGAATGTGTGCACTGACAGGATGTGGTGGTATAAGTGAAGCTACGGTTGTAAGGAAAAGGCTGGCGAGTGTAGGATAGAAGAAAGAATAATAATTAACAGCAACAACAGCGAAGAAGAGGCAAATATGTGAAAGGAGATGAGCCTGCCCTGTAGCATGTTCATGAACTATTATAACGGATTTAAATATTAGTTTATTACCGAAATTGATGCAGCGCAGCCAAGAAAGGAATCGCGAAACCCTAGGTCGCTTCCACCTAGGTCGCGAAAACCTAGGTCGCTTCCACCTAGGCCGCGAACGACATACGGGATGCCGCTCCAGTAGGTTGCTACCGTGCTTCTTATGTCGTGAGCTTCTTATGTCGCTGATTGCTAGGTTGCTGCCGTGATTCCTTATGTCGTTCCAGAATCCTTATGTCGCTGCCGAAGCTTTAGGTCGCTGATTGCTATGCCGAAGATACTTATGTTGCTTTTTCATATGTCGCATTTGTTAAGTCGTGTGTCGTTTGTTTTGTAATTGTTGTGTCGTTCATCTTATGTCGTTAAGTCGTATGATGTTATGTCGTATAATGTTAAGTCGTTTGTGCTGTAGTTGTTATATCACATTTGTTAAGTCGCGCGTGTGTGTTGTAATCTTCTATAAATAAGGGTTTGTTGTCATTTGTAAGAGGTTGATTTTTGAATAAAATTTGTTAAGATCTTTGTGCCTCTATTAAAATTGGAAGTTGAGTGTGATCTCCTTTCTCCATCTTCGGATATTCGAGTGCACTCGAATCAACGATTTTGAAGCCGATTCACGGAATCTCGTGCGTGAGATCAACGTTGAAGAATCATAGATCTTCTAATGCGGTATCGTGTGCGATCAACGTGTTGAAGATAGCTAGAATCTGGTATCTCGAGAGATCAACGGATTTGGGCATTTGGGTATCTTCAATTCATCAATTTATCTTGTTTCATCGATTCGTATTTCCGCAATTCGTGATTAGATCCGGGATAGATTTGACCGCTGGTTCAGATCTACTTCCGTGCTGCGTCATTTTGGTATCAGAGTAGGAGATGAACTTTTCCAAGTTCGTTGATTGTTTGTGAGATTTCAAACAAGTTGGGGAGTTTTGATTCGAGATTTTTTGGATCGAAGTGAAGTTTGTGTTTGGATCTGTTGAAGATTTGATCATGCCTCCGAGACGTGCTAACCGCTATCAAAATGTTGAAGATTTGTATAGAAGACAAGAAGCTGAGCAGATGGAGCAGCGTATCAATGAAAAGTTCAATGAGGGTATTGAAAAATTGGAGAAATTGATGATCGACATGAATCAAAATCAAAGGAGAACGTCACCAGTTTCGAACCAGGGTGGAAACAGGGTTTCGCCATCGGTTTCGGAAGAAAGGAGGATGTCACCCCAGTCGTATCGAGATAGGAGAGAATCATCAGTTTCAACGATGCGAGACCACCATGGGTACCGAAATGAAGAGGAAGGAACTCAACGTGGTTTCGAAAATGAACCATATCGTAATGCTGAAAGACAAAGTAGAAGGGATATGCGTGGTCATAGGGATGTCGATGGTCAGGATCGATATCGAAATACATCTGATTTTGAGGAAGATGGTGATGGAGGTAGTAGTCATTATCGAAATCAAGGCCAAGTGCGAAATCAATTTCGTGGTTCAGAAAATGATCGATGGGAGTCAGGTATGAAGATGGAAATTCCAGAATTCAAAGGTGGTATGCAAGCAGAAGAATTTCTTGATTGGTTATCGAATGTTGAAGAAATTTTGGAATTCAAGGATGTGCTTGAGAATCACATAGTCCAATTAATTGCTACAAGACTAAGGGGAAGAGCTATGGCTTGGTGGCAACAAACTAAACTAACTCGGGAGAGAATAGGAAAATCAAAAGTTGTTACTTGGGAGAAGATGAGAAAGATGATGAAAGCGATCTTTTTGCCGTACAATTATCAATCTCTTATGTATCAACGTTTGTAGAATTTGAGACAAGGGACGAGGACAGTGAATGACTATGCAGATGAATTCTATCAATTGATTGCAAGGAATGATATTATGGAAACCGAGGAACAGCTAACGGCTAGATATGTTGGAGGGTTACGAATGCAAATTCAAGACATGGTTAATATGTTTAATCCTATGTCTGTTGCTGAAGCACATCAGAAAGCTCTAGCTTGGGAGAAATAAGGGAGACGAGGAAGTGGTGTGTTTACGAGTTCCAAAAACCAGAATAAGGGTGCTTGTAGTAGTGCTAATGTTTCCAAGGCAGTCAATAAACCAATTGTCAATGAAGCCGCTAAAGCAAAGGTTAATAACAGTATCAAGTGCTATAATTGTCAGGAGTTTGGCCATAAAAGTAATGAATGTACAAAGCCAAAGAAGAGAGCATTAGTTGCAGAGGAATGTGAGAGTGAAGATGTGGAAGCTGAAATTGATTATTCACAACCACCGAAGTTTGATGAAGATGAAGAAGTTGTGTCAAGAGACGAAGGGTGTAATTTGATGATGAGGAGGTCTTGTTTAACGCCAAAGCATGAGGATGATTCTAGTTGGCTGAGGAGCAATATCTTTCAATCTACATGTACTATCTTGGGAAAGGTTTGTCGATTTGTTATTGATGCGGGAAGCTGTGATAACATTATTTCTGAAGAAGCCATCAAGAAGTTAGGGTTGAAGATTGAAAAACACCCTAGACCTTATAAAGTGGCATGGCTAAAGAAGGGTGGAGAAGTGACAGTGGGAAGAAGAGCATTTGTTACATTTTCTATTGGGAAGAAGTACAAAGATGAAATATGGTGTGATGTTGTCGGTATGGATGTGTGTCATCTACTATTGGGAAGACCATGGCAATATGATAGAGCTGTACAACATAATGGTCGCACCAACAGCTACAGTTTCATGTTCGAAGGTACTCAAATCGCCTTAGTTCCTAAGAAGTGTGAACAAAGTGAAAGCAAGTCAGAGAAGAAAGTGGAACCAACTAGTCTATTATCTTCGAGAGAGTTTGTTAAAGAAGTGGAAGATAGTGCTGAATTGTTTATGTTGATTGGATATGAAACAAGTGAAGATCTTGAAATTCCTGCGGAGGTTAGACCGATGTTAAATGAATTTGAAGATGTCTTTCCTGCGGAATTACCCAAGGACTTACCGCCACTAAGGGACATACAACATCAAATTGATCTAGTGCCAGGTGCTGTTTTACCGCATAGGCCGCATTACCGTATGAGTCCGAAAGAGCATGAAGAGTTGAGGAGACAGGTTGAGGAGTTGCTTGAGCAAGGGCGTGTTCGAGAGAGTTTCAGTCCTTGTGCTGTACCAGCTCTGTTGGTGCCAAAGAAAGATGGTTTGTGGAGAATGTGTACAGACAGCAGGGCACTCAACAAAATAACCGTCAGATACAGATTTCCTATGCCAAGACTTGATGATCTATTGGATCAACTTAGTGGGTCTGTAATCTTTTCTATGATCGACCTTAAGAGTGGTTATCATCAGATTCGCATAAGACCAGGTGATGAATGGAAGACAGCATTCAAGACTCGGGAAGGATTATATGAATGGCTGGTCATGCCATTTGGTCTATCTAATGCACCAAGTACATTTATGAGGGTGATGAATCAAATTTTCAGACCTTACATCGGGAAGTTTATTGTAGTCTACTTTGATGATATCTTGATATATAGTGCTAGCACAGAGGAGCACGTTCAACACTTGCGAAAGGTGTTAACTATTCTTCGTCAAGAACAGTTCTATGCAGCAACGAAGAAATGCGTGTTCATGACGCCGAGTGTTTTATTTCTGGGTTATGTCATGTCCAAGGAAGGGATACAAGTGGACCAGAGTAAAGTAGCCGCAATCAGAAATTGGCCACAGCCCAAAACTATAACAGAAGTCAGAAGTTTCCATGGGTTAGCCTCATTTTATCGAAGATTTATACCGCACTTTAGTAGTGTGATGGCTCATGTTACTGATTGTATGAAAGGAAAGCAGTTTTCATGGACGAAAGAGGCAGGATCTGCTTTTGAATAGATCAAGGAACTTTTAACATCAGCACCGATTCTAGTGTTGCCAGATTTTCAGTTACTCTTTGAGTTACATACAAATGCGTCCAAAGTTGGAATTAAAGGAGTGTTGAGTCAGAAGGGTCGTCCAATTGCCTATTTCAGTGAAAAGCTTTCTGGAGCAATAATGAGATACAATACTTATGATGTGGAGTTTTATGCTATTGTGCAGGCCGTGAAACATTGGAGACATTACTTGTTCCACAAAGAATTTGTTTTGTATACGGATCATGAAGCATTGAAGCATTTACAAGGGCAGAATAAAATTGCAGCTAGGCATGCATCGTGGATAGCTTATTTGCAGCAATTTACAGTCGTCGTAAAACACAAGTCTGCAGTAACTAATCGCGTCTCCGATGCATTGAGTCGGAGGAATAATTTGCTAACAACCATGCGAGTAGAGGTGATGGGTTTTGACTTACTTCTAGATTTGCTTACTTCAGATTCATATTTTTCCAAGATCCTAGACAAAGTCAAGCAGGGAAACATGGATGGATATATGCTGGTTGATGGTTTTCTATTCAAAGGAAATCAGTTGTGTATTCTAGATTACAGTCTGCGAATGAAAATCATCAAAGAATTACATGAAGAAGGACACGTGGGCCGTGATCGTACTATGCAGTTGATCTCAAAGTCTTATTTTTGGCCGTCAGTGAGGAAGGAGGTTGAAAAATTCGTTCAGAGGTGCCATATTTGTCAAGTTTCAAAGGGGACCGCAATAAATGCAGGTTTATATTTGCCATTTCCTATACCTACTAAACCATGGGTGGATGTTAGTATGGACTTTGTATTGGGATTACCGAGAACGCAACGTGGCAATGATTCCATCTACGTGGTGGTTGATCGATTTTCAAAAAGGGTACATTTTATCGCATGCAAGAAGACGGCAGATGCAGTTAATGTCGCACAGTTATATTTCAGAGAGATCTATCGTCTTCATGGGTTGCCTGAACCTATTGTATCGGATAGAGACACTCGTTTTCTGAGTTATTTTTGGATGAGTCTATGGAGAATGGTCGGGACAAAGCTGAAATTCAGTAGTTCTTATCATCCACAGACGGATGGACATACAGAAGTTGTGAATAGATCCCTAGGTAATCTATTGAGATGCCTCGTGAATAACAATTTGAAGGGTTGAGTTTGCACACAACCATGTCGTTAATCGTAGCACTGGGTTCAGTCCATTCCAGGTCGTTTACTCAACAATGCCTAAGGGACCATTAGATTTATCTACAGTACCACAGCAGAAGGGAGTGATCAAACGGGCTAGTGATTTTGTGAATGAATTGCAAGAGTGCCACAAAGTTGTGTAGGAACGATTGCTTAAGGCGAATGAGAAATATAAGCAATCCGCGGATATTAAGCGACGAAATGTTGAGTTCAAAGAAGGAGATTTTTTATATGCAGTATTGACTAAGGATCGATTTCCTATTGGTACTTACAACAAATTGGCTGCTAGAAAGATTGACCCTTTGGAAATCGTAAAAAAGATCAACGAGAATGCTTATCAGTTAAGATTGCCGGATCATATCCATACTGCTGACGTTTTCAACGTCAAACACTTTATTCCATATCATAAGAATAACCATGTCGAAGAAGAGGAAAGTGTGAATTCGGGGTTGAATTCTTTTCAACCAGGGGAGGATGATGCAGCGCAGCCAAGAAAGGAATCGCGAAATCCTAGGTCGCTTCCACCTAGGTCGCGAAACCCTAGGTCGCTTCCACCTAGGTCGCGAACGACATACGGGATGCCGCTCCAGTAGGTCGCTGTCGTGCTTCTTATGTCGCGAACTTCTTATGTCGCGTGCTTCTTATGTCGCGAACTTCTTATGTCACGAGCTTCTTATGTCGCTGATTGCTAGGTCGCTGCCGTGATTCCTTATGTCGTTCCAGAATCCTTATGTTGATGCCGAAGCTTTAGGTTGCCGATTGCTATGCCGAAGATACTTATGTCGCTTTTTCTTATGTCGCATTTGTTAAGTCGTGTGTCGTTTTTGTTGTAATTGTTGTGTCGTTCTTCTTATGTCGTTAAGTCGTATGATGTTATGTCGTATAATGTTAAGACATTTGTGTTGTAGTTGTTATATCGCATTTGTTAAGTCGCATGTGTGTGTTGTAATCTTCTATAAATAGGGGTGTGTTGTCATTTGTAAGAGGTTGATTTTTGAATAAAATTTGTTTAGAGCTTTGTGCCTCCATTAAAATTGGAAGTTGAGTGTGATCTCCTTTCTCCATCTTCGGATATTCGAGTGCGCTCGAATCAACGATTTTGAAGCCGATTCACGGAATCTCGTGCGCGAGATCAACGTTGAAGAATCGTAGATCTTCTAACGCGGTATCGTGCGCGATCAACGTGTTGAAGATAGCTAGAATCCGGTATCTAGAGAGATCAACGGATTTGGGCATTTGGGTATCTTCAATTCATCAATTTATCTTGTTTCATCGATTCGTATTTCTGCAATTCGTGATTAGATCCGGGATAGATTTGACCGCTGGTTCAGATCTACTTCCATGCTGTGTCAGAAATCTATTATAATTTCACATTTAAGTGAATTTCATAATCAATTCTGCACTTGAAATGGATATAATTTTCCTTATTGGCTTTTAATTCACAAGACAACATAATCCATTATTTGGATTTCGCTTGACTCAATCCAATATAAGGGTTTTTTGCTAACTATTTACGTGGCATAGTTCACATTTACAATAATATGTAGATGTGGTTTCAGTGCATGAAAACCATTATTATAGATGAAATTAATCTTACACTTCCTACTTTTTTAAGTAAACATAGGTGTTTATATTATCTAATTCAATGCACAAAAATATTAAGATGTAAGTTGTAGTACCTTGCATTTGATTTTGAATTAAAAATTTGTTCATATTGTGTAGATATATTATCCATATTTAATTATGAACTAATCCCAATAATCAATCTCTTATATGGTAAGAGAAATCTATGTAGTATCTTGGTACACCCAAAATTTTCTTACCTGCTCATCTTTTCTATAATGTGTAACTTATTAGATGGAATTAATGATCATGTTCAATTTTGATTTTTTTATTAGCGTATATTGGCATCTAAAATATATTTTGAGATTTTCACAAAATTACAAACTAAAAGCTCTACTTAGTTCTATACTTGTGATGCAGCGCGAGAACGACCTACCTTAAGTCGTTTTCCTGAATCGCGTTTCCTTAGGTCGCTCCAGATTTCCAAAGTTTCTCCAGACATATCTTAGGTCGCGAGGACGAAGGTTGCTCCAGATTTCCAAAGTCGCTTCCTTATGTCACGAATTCCAGCCTTATGTCGCTGATTGTTAGGTCGCGAACGACCTTCCTTATGTCGCGAACGAGCTTCCAGTCAAGGTTTTAAATCTCGGATTTCGGTCACGTCTCGTCTCGAATAATTTAGATAGCTTATCTCGTATCGGGTGAGATCTCGAACGAGATGAGTGCATCTCGGTCGTCCATCTCGGATTTACATCTCGGTTTCTAAAATTCATTTCGGAGTTATCTCGAAGTATATGCCATGTTGAAAATTAGTTTTCATACACCTAAATTTATAATACTAGTCACTACCTTAAGGAAAACACTATGCACTTACCTTGAATATATCACACGCTTATCATTAGTAATTTAGTATGGAAAAATATCTCTTGTATCATGTAAAATAAACAAATAACTAGATTTCATGAATAATGTTCAATATAATATCATATGAGATAAAGTAGACAAGAAACAAACCATAACATATGCACCTTTACTTTGTTTGATCATTCACTTAACTTTCCTACACAATATAATGTCTCATTTCTACCTTTTATGATTTATAGTGCTGCAAGGGAAATCTTAATTTTATAACTTCAAATACAAAAGTCTACAAGTTGAATTAAGATATTCTATGTCTGATTATAGTATTTAATTATTAGCAAACAAAATCTCATTAAGCAACTAATAGCATAGATATTTCAAACAAATGTATAAAATAGCATACATAGTACAAACAATTTCAAACATTTAGTAATATTATAAGAAAAGCAAAAAAATGATGTACGAATGAACATGTAATCATCAAATGAAATTAATAGATGAAAGAGAATTCCTTTATTGCTTAAAAATAAGCCTTGAGGAAAAAAATTATAGCAGCAAAGACTAAATGAAATCAAATTGGGAATCCATTTAGAACATAAAGTTAAATAAGTGAAGCCCAAAATTTATAGCCGCAAAAAAATAGGGTTAGGAAAAAAACTCAAGAAAGTGTCGAAAAAAGAAAAATGAAATCGGATGTAAATTAATTTGGATCAGAAACCTAAATGAAAATCATAAAGTGAAATACTGACCATAATCGATGTAGATTTTATCATCTTCTTACACTTGTCACTGCCGTAAAATAAGAGACGAAGATTATATGAGATTTATATAAGAAATAAGGGTTAAAAAAGTACAATTAAGAAGGCTTAAATTAAGGTAAAGGATGAGCTAGCCCAATACGGAAAAAGAGTTGATTTTTTCCAAAATTCAAAAATTCGGCCGATATCTCGCTGTTAAATCTCGTCCGAGATACCGGACGAGATACTGAAATCTCGTCCGAGATTTGGGTCAGACGAGATTCAAACGAAATTAGTTGTTTCGAATCGCCCAGGCTTGAAAACGAGATCTCGCCCGAGATGAGCGAGATTTAAAACCTTGCTTCCAGTAGGTCGCTGTTGCTTATGTCGCGAACGAGCTTCCAGTAGGTCGCTATTTCTTATGTCTCTCCAGTTAGGTCGCGAAGTTTTCTTATGTCGCTGCCAAATCCTTTTGTCGCTGAAGATTCTTAGGTCGCGAAGTTCTTATGTCGCCGTTTCTTAAGTCGCTCTTGGATGCCGCATTTCTTATGTCGCTCCCATTATGCCGCTGTTTGCTTATGTCATTGATGTTAAGTCTTAAGTCGTTATGTCGCTTTTCTTAAGTCGTATATTGTTAAGTCGTGTTTTGTTGTAACCCGTTTGTTTGTTAAGTCGTTTGTACTGTTTGTGATGTATTTTTCTTAAGTCGTGTGAAGTGTTGTAACGTGTGTTGAGTTGTACTTTCCCTATAAATAGGGGTGTGTTGTCATTTGTAAAGGGAGTTGATTTTTGAATAAAATTTGGTTTGTGCTTTGTGCCACCATTAAAATTGGAAGTTGAGTGTTATCTCCTTTCTCCATCTTTGGATATTCGAGTGCGCTCGAATCAATGAACTTGAAGCCGATTCACGGAATCTCGTGCGTGAGATCAACGTCGAAGAATCGTAGATCTTCTAACGCGGTATCGTGCGCGATCAACGTGTTGAAGATAGTTAGAATCCGGTATCTTGTGAGATCAACGGATTTGGGCACTTGGGTATCTGCAATTCATCGATTCATTTTGTTTCATCAATTCATTTTCCGCGAATTTATCAATTCGTGAGTTGAGTGATCCTGTAGGCTGCATAATTTGGTATCAGAGCGAGGAAACGAACTTTTCCAAGTTCGTTGGATGTCAAGTTTGCGTGATTTGAAGTTTGTGTTTGGATTTGTTGAAGATTTGACAATGCCTCCAAGAAGAGTTAATCGTCATCAGAATGTTGCAGATGTGTATCGAAGAGAAGATGCTGAACAAATGGAGCAACGAATTAGTGATAAATTCAATGAGAAGTTTGATGAGGAAATTGGTAGATTGGAAAGGCTCATGATGGGTATGAATCAAACTCGACAAAGAGCATCGCCAGGTTCAAATAAGGTGGACATAGAATTTCGCCATCAAATTCCGAGAGGAGAAGAATGTCACCACCATCGGATCGGGAAAGAAGAGAACCGTCAGTTTCGGGAGAAAGAGACGTGCGTGGTAGCAGAAATGTTGATGGTCAGAATCGACATCGACATACATCAGATTTGGGGGAATTTAGTGATGATGGTAGTAGCTTTTGTCGAAACCGTGGCCTAGGGCGAAATCGAAATTGAGATTCCGAAGATGTTCGTCGATGGGAGTCGAGGATGAAAACAGAAATTCCAGAATTCAAAGGGGGAATGCTAGCGGAAAAGTTTCTGGATTGGTTATCAAATGTGGAAGAAATTTTTGACTTCAAGGAAGTACCCGAGCATCGTAGAGTTAAGTTGGTTGCTACACGATTGAGGGGAAGAGCTATGGCATGGTGGCAACAAACTAAACTTACACGAGAAAGAATGGGAAAGTCGAAGATTGTTTCATGGGAAAAGATGAAGAAGTTGATGAAGGCTACTTTCTTGCCTTATAATTATCTGTCTCTTATGTATCAGCGCTTATAGAATTTAAGACAGGGGACAAATTCGGTAAATGATTATGCAGATGAGTTTTATCAACTGATTGCTAGAAACGATATCATAGAAACGGAGGAACAGTTGACATCCAGATTTCTTGGAGGATTGAGAATGCAAATTCAGGATATGGTAAATATGTTTGATCTGAGACCCGTTGCTGAAGCACACCAGAAGGCTCTAGCTTGGGAGAAGCAAGGTAGAAGAGGAGGTGGTGCGTTTACAAGTTCGAGAAATCAGGTGAAGGGGGCTAGTAGCAATACTAATGTTTCCAAGGCTATTAGTAAACCGGTTGTCAATGAAGGTGCTAAGACCAAGGTCAACAACAATATCAAGTGTTATAACTGTCAGGAGTTTGGTCATAAGAGCAATGAATGCCCGAAGCCTAAGAAGCGAGCGATGGTTGCTGAGGTTGAGAATGAGGATGCAGAAGTAGAATGTTCTAATTCACCACAGGTTGAGGAGGAAGAAGAATTATTGACGGGGGATGGGGGATATTCTTTAATGATGAGGAGATCTTGCTTGATGCCAAAGCAGGAAGAGGAGACTAGTTGGTTGAGGAGTAATATTTTTCAGTCGACATGCACTATTTTGGAAAAAGTTTGTAAGTTTGTTATCGATGTAGGGAGTTGTGATAACATCATCTCTACAGAAGCCGTAAAGAAGTTGGCGTTAAAGACAGAGAAGCATCCCAAACCCTACAAATTGGCTTGGCTGAGGAAAGGTGGGGAAGTGAAGATTGGTCGAAGAGCTTGTGTAACTTTTTCCATCGGAAAGAAGTATGAGGATGAAATTTGGTGTGACGTGGTGGATATGGATGCATGTCATTTGTTGTTGGGAAGACCGTGGCAGTTCGATAGAGCCGTGCAACACGATGGTAGGACTAACTGCTATAGTTTCATGTTCGATGGCACTAGAATCACTTTAGTTCCTAAAAGGCGACAACAAAGTGAAAGCAAGTTGGAGGAAATCGAGGAACTAAAGACTGTTATCTTTGAAGGAATTTGTCAAAGAAGTAGAGGATAGCCCTGAAGTATTTCTGTTGATTGGACGTGAAACTAATGAAGCAGTTTAAATTCCTGAGGAAGTTAAGCCAGTGTTGAAGGAATTCGAAGATGTGTTTCCTGAAGAATTACCAAAAGAGTTACCACCATTGAGAGACATACAACACCAGATTCATCTTGTTCTGGGAGCTGTGTTACCACATAGACCACATTATAGAATGAGTCCAAAGGAACACGAAGAGTTGAGAAGGCAGGTGGAAGAGTTACTTGAACAAGTGCGCGTACAAGAAAGTTTAAGTCCTTGTGCAGTACCAGCCTTGTTAGTGCCAAAGAAGGATGGAACTTGGAGAATGTGTACAGATAGTCGAACACTAAACAAGATTACGGTGAGTTACAGATTCCCAATGCCAAGATTGGATGACTTGTTAGATCAGTTGAGTGGAGCTGCTATCTTTTCAAAGATTGATCTGAAGAGTGGGTATCATCATATTCGAATTCGACCAGGGGATGAATGGAAGACAACCTTCAAGACACGGGAGAGGTTGTATGAATGGCTGGTCATGCCATTTGGTTTTTCGAATGCACCTAGTACTTTTATGCGAGTGATGAATCAGATCTTTCGACCGTTTATTGGAAAGTTCGTGTTGGTATACTTTGATGATATATTGATATACAGTGGAAGCACAGAAGAGCATCTACAACACTTGCGAGAAGTGTTGATGATACTTTGTCAGGAGCAATTTTACGCGGCAACAAAGAAGTGCATGCTCATGACGCACAGTGTTTTGTTCTTGGGGTATGTATTGTCCAAGGAAGGTATCCAGGTGGATCAAAGTAAAGTTGAAGCAATCAAGGATTGGCCACAACCCAGGACTGTAACTGAAGTGAGAAGTTTCCATGGTTTAGCATTATTCTACCGAAGGTTTATTCCACATTTCAGTAGCATGATGGCACCAGTGACAGATTGTATGAAAGGAAAGCAGTTTGTGCGGACTGAAGAGGCTGATTCTGCTTTCCAACAGATCAAGACACTCTTGACTACAACACCGATTCTTAGATACCCGGACTTTCAGTTGCTCTTTGAGTTAGATCATGATGCGTCTAAAGTTGGAATTGGTGGAGTGTTAAGTCAAAGGGGTCGTCTAATTGCTTATTTTAGCGAGAAACTTTCTGGAGCCAAGACAAGATACAGTACCTATGACTTGGAGTTCTATGCTATTGTCCAAGCCATAAAGCATTGGAGACACTATTTGTTTCATAAAGAGTTTGTGTTGTATACTGACCATGAAGCATTGAAACATTTGCAGGGACAGGATAAGATTGCAGCCAGGCATGCTTCATGGATCGCATACTTGCAACAGTTTACATTTGTTGTAAAGCATAAGTCGGGAGTTACAAATCGTGTGGCAGACGCATTGAGTAGAAGAAATCATTTGTTGACTACGATGAGAGTTGAAGTGACGGGGTTTGATGTATTTCCAGATTTGTTTGTTGAGGATCCTTACTTTGCCAAGATTGTAGATGAAGTCGAGAAAGGAAGGACGGATGAGTATGTGTTGGTAGAAGGTTTTCTACTTAAGGGAAATCGGTTGTGTATACCAGAGTGCAGTTTGCGAATGAAGATTGTGAAGGAATTGCATGAAGAAGGTCATGTGGGAAGAGATCGTACCTTGCAGTTGATTTCTCAATCATATTTTTGGCCTTCCATGAGGAAAGAAGTTGAAAGATTTGTGCAGAGATGTCACATATGTCAAGTTTCCAAAGGGACAGCTACGAATGCAGGATTGTATATGCCATTACTCATGCCAACTAGACCATGGATTGATGTTAGCATGGATTTCGTTTTGGGTTTGCCAAGAACTCAACGAGGGAATGATTCTATATATGTTGTGGTGGATAGATTTTCGAAGATGGCAAATTTCATAGCTTGTAAGAAGACCGCCGATGCAGTCCGTGTTGCTAAATTGTTCTTTAAAGAGGTTTATCGACTACATGGGCTACCTGAGTCTATTGTTTCTGATCGGGATACTCGATTTCTAAGTCATTTTTGGTTGAGTCTATGGAAGATGGTTGGGACTAAGCTGAATTTTAGTAGCGCCTATCATCCACAAACGGATGGGCAAATGGAAGTGGTGAACAGATCTTTGGTAAACTTGTTGAGATGTCTTGTGAAGGATAATTTGAAGAGCTGGGATGTGAAATTGTGTCAGGCAGAATTCGCACATAATCATGCCGTTAATCGAAGTACTGGATTCAGTCCATTTCAAGTGGTATATTCAACAATTCCGAAGGGACCGTTGGATTTGTCGACAGTTCCACTTAAGAAAGGGGTTGTTAAACGAGCTTGTGATTTCGTGAATGAGTTGCAGGAGTGTCACAGGATTGTTCATGAATGATTGTTTAAGTCAAATGAGAAGTATAAGCAATTGGCAGATAAGAAGCGAAGGAGTGTGGACTTCAAAGAGGGTGATTTTGTTTACGCAGTATTGATGAAAGATCGTTTTCCAGTTGGAACTTACAACAAGTTGAAAGCTCGAAAGATTGGTCCAGTAGAAATCATAAAGAAGATTAATGAGAACGCTTATTAGTTAAGATTGCCGGATCATATCCATACTGCTAACGTTTTCAACGTCAAACACTTGATTCCATACCATGAGAATAAGCATGTCGAAGAAGAGGAAAGTGTGAATTCGGGGTCGAATTCTTTTCAACCAGGGGAGGATGATGCAGCGCGAGAACGACCTACATTAAGTCATTTTCCTGAATCGCATTTCCTTAGGTCGCGAGATCCTTATGTCGCTCCAGATTTCCAAAGTCGCTCCAGACATAGCTTAGGTCGCGAGGACGAAGTCTTAGGTCGCGAGGATGAAGGTCGCTCCATATTTCCAAAGTCGCTTCCTTATGTCACGAATTCCAGCCTTATGTCGCTGATTGTTAGGTCGCGAACGACCTTCCTTATGTCGCGAACAAGCTTCCAGTAGGTCGCTATTGCTTATGTCGCGAACGAGCTTCCAGTAGGTCGCTATTTCTTATGTCGCTCCAGTTAGGTCGCGAAGTTTTCTTATGTCGCTGCCAAATCCTTTTGTCGTTGAAGATTCTTAGGTCGCGAAGTTCTTATGTCGCCGTTTCTTAAGTCGCTCTTGGATGCCGCATTTCTTATGTCGCTCCCACTATGCCGCTGTTTGCTTATGTCATTGATGTTATGTCTTAAGTCATTATGTCGCTTTTCTTAAGTCGTATATTGTTAAGTCGTGTTATGTTGTAACCCGTTTGTTTGTTAAGTCGTTTGTACTGTTTGTGATGTATTTTTCTTAAGTCGTGTGAAGTGTTGTAAGGTGTGTTGAGTTGTACTTTCCCTATAAATAGGGGTGTGTTGTCATTTGTAAAGGGAGTTGATTTTTGAATAAAATTTGGTTTGTGCTTTGTGCCACCATTAAAATTGGAAGTTGAGTGTTATCTCCTTTCTCCATCTTCGGATATTCAAGTGCACTCGAATCAACGAACTTGAAGCCGATTCACGGAATCTCGTGCGCGAGACAACGTCGAAGAATCGTAGATCTTCTAACGCGGTATCATGCATGATCAACGTGTTGAAGATAGCTAGAATCCGGTATCTCGAGAGATCAACGGATTTGGGCACTTGGGTATCTGCAATTCATCGATTCATTTTGTTTCATCAATTCATTTTCCGCGAATTCATCAATTCGTGAGTTGTGTGATCCTGTAGGCTGCGTTAACTTGCTTCCAATTATTGAAAATATGCTCATGATTGCTTATGCATGCTATTTTAGCTAATGCTCAGATATGGTACATATGGTGCAGATGTCTTAAAATGCTCTACAACAAGATAAAAGAGTACCTATTATCAAGATCGCTTCTTTTATTTCCGTTGCTATCCATTTTAGTTTATCTTAAGGGCATTTGTGAATCATCATGAAGATATTAGTTAGAATGAAATAGTAAAACATAATGCATGTAATTATCAGAATTAGCCTAGGTATGCAGATTATATGATGACCCTTAAATAAATTATTGGACATGGACATTCTATATATTTTAACTATCTGTATAGCGGATGGCACTTGGGAAATCTCATGCTAAATGAGCAACATTTAAACAATGGTAATCATATATCAAGAATAAAATTGGGTATAGGATAAAAAAGAAAATATGACCATTTTGTTATAAAGGATTATAGAGCGAAAGAAAATGATTAATATCAGGGCTATAGTGGGAAAAAACTATATTATCGATCTTTGTTTAGTGATTAGATCTTCCTTGCAATTTGATTCTTATTGATTATGATTTGTTTAGTGATTACTTCATCTATACTTAGAGTAATATACTTTATACAATGTGGATGTTTGGTGTCACGAGTATAAAACACCTATAATTATAATAATAATTGGATATAAATTTTCCCATTTGATTATAATATAGGTACGCATTAGTAATTGATAAGACCCAGATGTTCAAATGGAATTGACATTCGATTAAACCTCTGGTGTTCAATTTGAATTCCTGTTTTATATAGGCATTAAAAAACTAAAATTAATTTATATACATGTTTGACTAAAACTCAAGACTTCATTTTACTTGTATTCCTCATACAACAGAGATATGCTTTAACTTCTTTAACATTTATCAACGCAATTTTCCAAATTTTGTTGCTACTGTTAGCATGTTAATGTTTAGAGCTACTATTACTTACCATAATTTTACGTTCTTCCCAAACCTTATGTTCTTTGTAGTAACTTTCTCACAATTCAGTGTTCTGACCTTATAGAATTAAGGATAAAAACAAAATATACAACAAATCAATGTTGAAATACATCTCTATGTTATCCTTCTATAATCATTTGTAGCTATAATTTCATATAAACCACTTCCTAATTTAATAAAAATAACAAAACTAAAAATTACCGTAAAGATACATCGCAAAATTTTGTTTCAATATAGTAATAGACTTACATTTTGTTTATTTATTTACTTATTTGACTAAACTACTACATATGTTTATTGACCCAACAAGTTACTTTGTGATTGCCAAGCAATTATAAGTATATAACAAATGCTATACATTTAGTGAATATATATTTCAAGAGACTAATAGATTTGTTTTCAGAAATACATCTAATAAATACTTCCAAAAATAAGTTTTGGAAAATTACATACTTTTAAAGCATGAGGTTTGTTTCACTATACTACATATATTTTAAGAAATATGAGGAAATTATGCCGATGTTTTCAGGCAACTACATTTGTTTTCAGTAACTGGTATATTACCGTTTCCTTACAAACTAAATATATATATTATGGAATTTACATTTTTCTTATGGAAATTTTTGAGGAAAATACCTTTTATATGGAATATTTTTTAATTGATTTTATTGAGACTTCTAGAGCAAATTTGTAACCTACATTTCATAAAATTAAGGGCCCATCTGGTTTATTTTGTATTATGTGTTTTGAGTTTTCAACGTTAATTACACAATATGAGAAGTGTGGAGGGACGACGGAGGGGGTGGAAGGAAGGTGGAGGGGAATACAGAGGGGATAGAGGAACGACGGAAAGATGAATTGTTTCTCATGCTTCCGTTATTTCTCAAAACACGAAAAATAAAAAAAATTGTTTTCTATGTTCTGTGTTAACTTCGTTTTCTAAATTGATCGTTTTTCATAATATACATGCATCATGAAAATTTTTGTATGGACGAAAACCCAAACTAAAAATGGTAAACCAACCGCAACCTAAGTTTTGTATGGAATGTTTTATACACATCATGTGTTCTTAATTTTATTGATAGCACATTTGATTCTTGTAGCCTACCTTTAATAGAAGCTGCAAGTTTTATTAGCGTAGTAACAAGTAAAATCAGAACAATTACACTTGATGGTCTTGGTAGTACCATCTTATTTTGCATTTTTTGTCAATTGATAGAATATAATAACACATTCTACTGAGTCTTTTTTTCTAATACAAGGAAATACTGACAAATATATAAATTTAAAAGCTACATTTTCGAAAACATAACTCAAATTCAAAATTATCTAACATTTCAAAACACTCAAACCAACAATTATGTTTAGCTAACTAAATAGTGATTCTCTATCTTGGTATTGAGTTAAAATGTGCAATTTATGTAGGTGTACCTTTTCTAATTGTATAGTTACGGGTGAAATGGTCAAATGCAGCTCTCAAAGGAAAAGAAAAAACTAGACCATTGAAGCATCTCTTCTACCTTCAAACGGCATGTCAAAGGATATACACAATAACTTATCTTATTTACATAAAGAACAACTAAAAAATAATTAACTAGGTTTTTCTATATTTAATTTATTGTTATACACATGTGCAAGGTAAATGAAATGTATGTTGCAATTTATTGCTGTTGTACTAATGACTTATACTTTCTACATAAACTTTTGAAATGAACGAACAAACTACGATTAGTTCAATTGTAACTCATTGTCCTTTGGGGTACTATAGAAGTTTTGTAATGGATTTTACCTATCAATCTTTTAAATTAGATACTGCAAATTATAAAGTAAAATATTATCAATCAATCATTATAAGTTATTCAAAAATCGTTAATTTGCTTTTGAAATTACTATGTTTTTAGGTATTATGTTGGATATTTCAATTATTCTTTACTATACTTCATGTAGTACATATTTGTAGATATTTCTCAGGATGCAATATATATATTCTTAGTTCATGAAGAGTTACGCATTATGTACTGTGTTGGATATATTTAATCCACATAAAGAAAGACTCATTTAATTAATATCGATGAATTTGTCCTTTATTACTAAATGATTTGCAATATCTGTATGCATAGGATGGGTTCGCACTAGTATTACGTAACTATCAAAATATAGAATTACTACTAAATTATACGTTAGTTCAACTTGCTAAGCTATTTAATTTATTTTATGGACATTGGTGCAAGAATGAAAAATTAGACATTTGATCCTCATAAAGCGACTTCAAAATCTGAAGATTTCACAACAAACATCTACCAAATTCACATAGGTGTTACCATAAGGACTTAAATTTTCTTTCTAAACATGCTCTTGTTAGGAGGTTTAGGACATCATTTATAAATGATTTCAAGTGTACCTGCTTTGAAAGTCCAATTTTCCAGTTATGTAACCACAAGTTTATAACAAACTACATTTTCAAAAGAAAAATAAACGATAAGGCAGATTTTCAAAATTATGGGTGTTAGTGCAGAATTTCGTCCACCCCAACAACCCGAAATCCAAAGGCAAAGCTCTGGAAGCTAATGTGAAAATTAAGTTAAATAAGGTGATAGCTGAGATATAGTATAATCGAACTTGGAAGGTGAAATCTTAAACCGTAAGGTAAGAAAAACAAATATCGAAAGGGTAAAATGCGGAAAGTAAATAACATCGAGACTTTTATAACAGTTCGGATCGAAAGTCCCAGTGTCCACTATCCTTTCCTTATTTAGTCACTCTTATATAGCTGGGAGGCCTATTACATTGAATCTAAGCGTTTCCACCATTAATGAGTGTTTGATCGGAGCTCTAATATAGAAAAGTACTATTTTTGTTTCTATCCTTTTTCTGCCAGAAGATCTCTTTTGCCTTGGGGTTTCCACCTATTTATAGCCAATAAGTCGTGTTGCCATTGGTTAAGCGCCTTCCTTTTGGATTGATGATCTAGCTTGCTATGCGCGGTCTTGATTTGAACGCTTGTAATCATTTGGTTGAGTATTATTTGATGCAGATTGCTAATGTGACGACTTCATATATAGCATTTTGGATATCTTCCATTTATCTTAACCGTTGGTCTCGGCCTGGGCTATCTAAGTCGTTGATCGTTGTTATTAGTTGAATTTCTTTGGGCCTTCGGTAACTGATGTTCTTAGTCCGGCTTCTTGTCTCAACTAAATAATGATCTTGGCCTTGGTTGACACTTTGATTCGTGCTCTCGGATTGAAGGCTCTCTCGTTGGAAGCCAGAAGATAAGTCTCGAAATTACAAGCTAAGGAACTTCCGTTTCGAAATTTGTACTTTGCAGAAATTATAGCGTAAAATATGCTCCCCAAAGTTCACCTTATATAATTGATATGGGGTGGACTTTAGAAATAATAGTGTTGCATCAGGTTCAATACTTGGCTTGTTTATTCAGTTCCCATCACGAAGTTGATTCTGAGTGTTCGTGATCATTTTCTTTACTTATGAAACTTGTAAAGACCTATCCTTATAGAAAGGATTTTGAAAACAATTTGAAATCGGTGCCCAGAGGCGAAGACTTAGCTGGTCGCTTTGGTCAAGTGATGAGTAATTAACGATTTTGAAAAATGAAGGAGTGAAATTTTAATTTGGACCGTGAGGTCAAAACGTTAAAACCATATTTACCACTTGAAATTGTTTAGGCTAGATAATAAGTGAAATTTCCTGGACTTCGAAAGGCAAGATCCGAATCAGAGACGTAAAGTCAAAACTTTTAAAAATCGTGCTTTCAACTTGAAGTCATCTGGATGAAGTGAAAGCGTTTAGGTGCCAAAAGGAAAAATCTAATTTGAGACCATGAGGTCGAAATTTTTGAAAATCGGCAATTTCCATTTGAAGTTACTTGGACTAAGTGTTAGGCGAAACTGATTTTATGCCGAGAGGCAAAATATAATTTGGGGTCGTGAGATCTAAACTTTTAAAAATCATGCTTGACACTTGAAGCCATCTAGACTAAGTGATAAGCAAAACTTTTATGGTACTGAATGGCAAAATCTACTTTGAAACTGTGAGGTCAAAACTTTTGTAATTATGCTTGTCACTTGAAGTCGTCTAGGCTAAGTGGTAAGCGAAATTGTTTCGGTGGCGAAAGGCAAAATCTACTTTGAAACCGTGAGGTCAAAACTTTTGAAATTATGCTTGTCACTTAAAGCCACCTAGGCTAAGTAGTAAGAGAAATTGTGTCGGTGCCAAAAGGAAAAATCTACTTTGAGTCCATAAGGTCAAAACTTTGAAATTGTGCTTGTCACATGAAACTATCTAGGCTGAGTGGTAAGTGAAGTTGTTTCGATGCCAAAAGGAAAAATCTACTCTGAGACCGTGAGGTCAAAACTTTACTTTCAGCAAGGAATATTGTGAGTATCATTCGAGATTGTACTTCGAAGAGAAGGGTTCTGGTCTTGCATTAAAGGTGAGTCCAAGTGTCAGTAGTTGATTGGTTATCTTCAAAAATTGTCTCTCTTTTCTTGTGCAAGAATGACCTGGTATCTGAGGAAAAATCTTGACATTCCTCGTATGGGTAGTTGCTAAATGAGATCTACGGTGGAAAGACTTCTCTCTTCTTCGATATGTTCCGTTCTTTTTTAATATAAACAATTCATTTTCTTTCTCTTCTCTTTTACCTGCTCGAATCGCAAAATTGAAAGTCTAGTGGATCGTATACTATCTAACTTGTATATAATAAGAAAGTATGTAATATCCCGGAAATTTGGGGCAATATCAATTTAATAATATATTTAAATAATTAAATTGATTTGTTAATCTTTGATAAAAATATTTGAATTGGTTTAAAAATCTAATTAAATGAATATTTAATTAGTGAATTTTATCCTTTAAAAACTAATAAAATGATTTCTATTTATAATGTATATATATATGTATATATTGTAAATAGATAAGCTTGGATTTGAAATTTAAATAATAAATGAAATCTTGTTTTAAATTTCTAATGTATATTCTTATAGTTTGGAAATTATGATTTATTTAATATTAGCTTTACAAAGCTATTTAAACAAAATAATTATATGGTTTTAAATAAGATTAATAATAAGATTTATTTTATTTTTGAATATTGCTTAATAAATATGATTTAGGAGTATATATATATATTTAAAGTACAAATTACATATGATATGTTAATTCATTTAGTAATAGTAGTAATCTATAATCTCTTTTATGAATTATTTTAAAATAGATAAATTATTATGTTAAACAATATTTTTGATATATTGTTATATATAAAAATAAATAGATTTTAATAGAATGGTTATTTCAAATTGAATGTGTAGTTATATATGTATGTATATAACTTGACTTTAAATTGGATTTTAAATATAATTTGAATTTGAATTTAGATTTAATTTTGAATTCAAAAGAGGTAATATTCAAATAGTTTGGATTTCAAAATATATGTAAACTTTTATTTATAATAATTAGTTTTGTTTCTTTATAATTAATATATATATATATAGATAAGTATTTAATAAATAAAGAAAAAGGTTTTTACATTTAAAATAAATATTAATTAATTAAAAGGACATGTGTAAATTCCTAAGGCATCATTATAACATGTGTTCTAAGGTTAAGATATGAGAATGACAAATGTCAAAGTTTTGTATTTTTGTTTTTCTTTTTGAATAAATCATTTTCACTTATATAAACATATGTTCTCATCTACACTTTCCTTTTCTATTCTTTTAAAAACTTAAGAAAACATCAGCCTGAGACAAAATTCTCAAAATCAAAATCTGAAGTATACTCAAACAATTTCTCAAAACAAATATGTAATCAACTCCTCAAACCGTAATCAACATTTCTTCAACCTGTAAATCATTTTCCAAAAACAAAGGCAAAGCCTGTAACAAATTCTTCAAAACCTGAAATACATTTTCAAATCTGAAAGCCTGCAATTTCTTATTCAAAGTCTGGAAGCAAGTAAACCTGTTCTAAAGCAATATCTCAACAAACAAATAGCATGCATGCAAGTTTCTAAAGCTAGCAATTCAAGTTTTAAAAGCAGGCATTCAGATTCTAAAGTTTAAAAGCAGTTTCAAAATAAGGCTCTGTTCATCTTCTTTAAATAGGTGAGTAACTTTCTTTTTAAACTTAAGTAGGGATATTTGTTTGCATGTGAATTTTCTGGAATAAAAGAAGTATCGAATGCATGGATATGATTGAATTTCTATGGATATATAAATGCATGTTTAATTTTGTATCTGTTCTTACCTGTTTTTATCTATTCTTCTTTTAGAAGCAAATATCATGATCAAAACTTCAATACCTCCTAATATAATCTCTGTTAGGACTTAGACTTTAAACAAATGTTGTTTGTTCCAGTCTAAATCAGAGTCTAAAATTTTATTAAGTTAAAATAAAATGAAAACTACTCTGTAAATATAAAGGAACAGGGAAGTTTTAGTTTTGTATAAAATTCAAATATGATAATTAAGCATTCCAGGATTATAAATTGAATCTTTAAACCAAATTATGATTTTTAGAAGAGAAATCACAATTTTTAGCATTAAGTTGAGTGAGCAGTTCGAACTTGAACAGAATATGGGTTTTTGGTAGTTCCTGATGATCTAAGAGTTTGGGAAGGTCGTGGTCACTAGGGGAGGAAGTGGAATGATCAGGGACTATGGCAAAAATGTCAGAAAGATATTCAAGGCACGGTGGTGGCAGCGATGTTCGTTTTAAGTCTGTAGACCTAGTTTTTGATGTGGTCAGAAAAGTTGTCGTCACGTTGTCTCTGGTGGACCGAGTTCCACCAGACTCTGAAAATTTGAAACGGGGACGTTGACGAAGGCGTGGCGAGAAGGTCAGGTGCTCCGGTGGTCAGAAAGTTGGATTCGAGCATTTTTCCAGGTCTGCTTTTGGTTCCAGGTGGTACTGAGCAACTCGATTTCGAATTTGAGGGGTTGTCGAAAATCTGGTGATTGAGTTAGGGTATGTAGTTGATTATCGACTTGTAGTGATCGTCGTGGGTGGCCGGAGCTCAGGCGATTAGCTGTGCACGTGCACACATAGTATCAGTTGGGTTGAGAGTTGAGTTAGAGGAAGAAGAAGATGTTCTCGAGGTATATGATGTTTTGACTCGAAGTCATACTCGAGGAAATGGGGACTTGGCTCGGGGATTCGAAGGGGAGACTTGTATGGGATAAACTGTGTTTTAAAACTAAACATAACAAAGTTTTAAATAAAAAGGGGAAGGGAAACTCGAAGTTGGTCTCGGGGGTTTTCAGTTTTTACTCGGGTATTCTGATGTTGGCTCGGGTAAGTTGTAATGTTCAGTTTTAAAAACCTGACAGTGTTTTCAAAATTTAAAATGAGTTTTAAAATTTAAAGGCAGGATTTAAACTAAGTTTTAAATCAAGTTTCCATATGGGTTTAAGTTTAAATTTGTATTCTAAATTTGAGATAAATAAAGTTTATAAAATTTATAATGTTTTATCAAATTTAAAATATTTAAAGTATATTTTTAAAAAAGGGTTTGAATAAATGAATTTGTTCAAAAATCTTAATTTTCTTTATAAATGTTAAGTGTTTCTTAACATTTGGATTTAAAAAGATTTTGTAAATTGGATTTAAAATTGGTTAAAGCTAAATTGTAATTTATTTAAAATCTTTAATTTGAAATGAATTAAGGTAAGATTTTAAAGTAAAATGTTTTAAAGTCTTTGTTAATAATAATTAAAGTAGTTAAAGGTTAATACTTTAATTTAAAGATTAATTAAGCAATTAATTTAGTAATTAGAAATTAATTGGTAATTAAGAAATTATTAAGTTGTAATTAATAAATAGTTGATTAAAGCTAAATTTCTTAACGAAAGTAATTAAAGAAATTAATTACTTAAGGTAATTAATTAAATAAATTTGATAAGTTTAAATTAATTAGTTAAATTAATTTAAGATAATGATTTGGAAATTTGATAATTACTTAAATGTAATTAGTGAAAGTATAATTACTTAGGAAAGTAATTAAAGTTAATTAATGGATATAATTAACTAAAGATGATTTTAATAATAAAAGTAAATTGAGTTAATTACTTTAAATAATTAATCAAGGGATTAATTAAAGGATAATTAATTAAGGAGTAATTAATTTATGAAGTGTAGTAATTAAGAGTAGTTAATTACTAAATGAGATTAATCAAAGGTGATTAATAAATGTGACTAATTAATTATTAAATGTAATTAATTTAAATAAGATAATTAATTAAGAGTAATTAAGGATCATTAATTAATAAAATTAATGATGTAATTAAGAATTGATTAATTAAGATTAATTAATAAATAATAAGTGATTAAAGTAATTAATTAATTGTAATTAATTAAGGATTAAGATAATTAAATATAGTTAATTAATTAATGAAGTAATTAAAGATTAATTACTGAATGGTTTAAGATAATTAATTTGTGAAATTAATTAAGTATTAATTACTTAAAGTAATTAAAGGATTATTAATCTGGAATGATTAATTAAGATGGATACTTAGAGTAATGATTAATTAATTGGTTTAATTAATAATTAAGTAAGCAGGATTTATAGAATGAAGTAATTAGTTTAATTCACTTTAAATTAATTAGATGATATAAATCATTGCTTAAGGATGGATGAATGAGATTGAATGTATTTCATTGTTTAATATCTCTGATGAGATATGATTGATATATGATATGGATGTTTGGTTGAATTATAATGATAATGTGAATTATCTGTTTGGTATGATAATGTAGATTATCTATTGAATTATCTATCTTTGTGTATATAGATAAGAATTGAATTGTTTTAACCTTAAAACAACTTGGCCCTTAAAAGATACGTTTTGGATTTCGATGAGACCGGGATCGGGTTTCCATATACCGGGATTCCAGGTCTGGAGACCCGAATACCACATCGATCCAAATTAACGATAGGTCGTGAATCTCAAGTGAAGATGAAGATTCAGAGTGCAAGGGTTATTGTCGTTAACTCTGAGGGTGATTCCAATACGAGTGTAACGAGATAATGCCTTCGGTTTCGTTCGAACCCGGAACGAACTTGTATGGATTGAATGCTTTCAGAACATCGTCAGGTGGACGATGAGCATTCTAAGTGATGTGTTCTGATTAAAGGTAATCGTAACCTCAAGCCTCATCAACCGGGAATGGCTAAAACAGGGGAGGTGCAGCAAGGCTTCGTGGGTAGCACCCACTGAGAGCAAGATAAATCCCTGTCTAGAGGTCCCTTTTCTTTTTATTCGGCTTAGTGTGTGGTTGGTCGCGCCAACTACGGGGTTATCTTGTTCGGAATTATCCAGTAAGGGATGGTTCCGGCTTTGTGTTGCAGGGGAGCGGGCGTACTCCTCGGTACGGTGATCTAGGCCACGTACTGTGACGGGCGGTACCCCAGTAGCCCTGCCATTGTATGGAATCCAAACTTCAATAAGTGCCGTACGTATTAGTTGTGCCCAACTATGTTGGATTGTGAGATGTAAGCATTTCAGCTATTTCTATATTTTACTTGAAAACCCTAGACCCTATTATAATAAAATCAAATTTCCTATCAAATGTTTTGGTTAGCGTAAGGTAAAAACTTACCCATGTTTATTTGTGGGGAGTCTTACGTGATACCTTTTCTTTCTAAAGGTTTTGAAGTTAAGCAAGTTTAACCTGTTACTCACACCAGACCCATGTCTGACCCAAGTGTTTATTTCTGTTTTATAAACTCTTGGGTACTCAAATTTTTATGAGTAGCCAAGGGATTCAGGTTTAGCTTTGACGAATATTCTGGAGGAGCAATGGAGCAGGAGGCTTCGGCGTTCGTAGATATAGTATTCCGCTGTGTTGATATTTGTGATAGTGTCTTGTCTTGTATTTGAGTTGTAATGTCTAGACAGATGTTTATAACTGTCTAGTAAGTGATGTATATGCTGTGTAACTCTGTAAATTGTTGTATACTATGTAATAGTTTATGTTATTAATATAATTTATTCGTTCCGCTGTGAGATCGTTGTTGTTGTTTCTTTCTTTCTTCTCTTCTTTTCTATTTTCTACCCCTTTCTTTCTTCATAATGATCCGACTTTCTGGGCATAGGAAGTCGGGTTGTTTCATTTGGTATCAGAGCATAGGTTGAGCGAATGCCTAAGCTTTTGGTTAAGTGAATATCAGAACACTAGGTTGAGTGAATACCTAGGTTCGGAAGGATTGTTTATTAGAGATAGGATCTGTAGCAACCTGTTTGAGTCTGAGTGTATATATATACGAGAGCGCGTATTTGTTAGTTATATAAAATGGTTTTATATTGTGTTAATTGATCGGTTGAGTGGTATATGGATTCTGGTCAATACGAGTAGCTAACGTTATTGATAGGGATCTCTAAACACTTGGACCAGGCCAACGAACACAATATTGTTTTAAAAAGGTAGATGAAATAATTTTACCCAGATATAATTTCTATATAAAAAAAAGTATCATTTTAAATGTATATGGTATTTGTAATGATTGGTTGAGATGATAATAATTTATCATCTAGGATTAGGAGTCTGAGTGTTGAGGTTGGAAGTGTATTTGTCGAGACTGTAGACCTAATACCGTCTCGAGTGAACTTTGCAATTGTAAGGATTTCACAATCTCTGAAGAAAACCTGTTAAGGTTCGGAGTTCATCTTTGAAGTTGGATCTGTCGGAGAGCAGAAGCGAGTGATGGTATCCTGATATCTCAAATAATAGCTGTGTGATGAGACGCAGTGAATATGGATGTTCCCGAAGATGTTTTCTTTGGAACAAGTTAATGAAGTGTGTCTGTTTCGGTGTTGTGGCTGAGTTCAGCATGGTGATTCTGTTTGGTTGAGGTCCGAGTTTCTCGAAGAGCTTTGGTTAGGAAATCTTTGGCATCTGTGGCAGCAGTGCAGCTCGGAGTATTCTTGGATTGGCAGAAAGTTTTTGGCTAAGCATTTTTCTGAAGGTGTAGTTTAGAAGCAGCAGAGTGGATCCATTTCTTCGATAGATTGGATAGTTAAGTATAAGCTGTTCTGATTGGTAAAGAGAGAACAGTTTTCTTTGCAGTTAGGCTGGGTTGATCGCAAAAGTGACTTGCGATAGTTTGAGTATTCTCTTGAGTTATCTGAGATTTTCTGGGATGTGTTGTCCAGTTTGTGCTTGTATTCTTCATCATCATTTTCATTCTACTCCAGATCAGAGTGGTGCAGCAGAAGCAGTTTGGGAGTGCATCTCTAGGAGAAGTAAGTTTGGAATCTACTGATGTTTGTGAAGTAGAGTTGTGTTTTGGATTATGAGTTGATCTTGAAGGGAATCATTTTGTTGAGTTATTTTTGATCTTGTTTGTTTCGAAGAGCAACAGCGAAGGTTGAGTTGATCAGGAAGGATCTGTAGTCAGCCCAGGATCGTCTGAGGGATTTTGTGGATAAGAGGCGGAGGAATTTGGAATTCGAAGTTGGAGACTTCGTTGTTGTTGAAGTTTTCTCTGGTAAAAGGGAGCTATAAGATTGGGTAAGTCTGGGAAGTCAGCTCCGAGTTGTTTTGGATCTTTTCTGTGTTCTGATTTGGATAAGTGCTTTGATCTACTGGATTGAATTGTCAGTTTGGATAACTGGAATTCAATGTATTTTACGTATCTCTGAGGGAATACGTGTTTGATATATCTCTGGTTTTGGAACCAGCAGTTTTGGAGGTTTGGTTGTTGAGTCAGACTCGTCTGTAGTCTGATATTCTGTTTAGTTTTGTAGATCTAGACGAGTAGGAGCTCTATAGCTTAGTAGTATTGGTTGTTTGGATTGTTTGTAGAGCGAGTATCCCGGTATATATATACTTGGGGAAACTCGAGGAAATTCTATTCAGAATTTTTCGCTGGATAGTTAGAATGGTTTGTTTGGATGATTGGTTGCTATGATTGTTAGCATATGGATGATAATACATCCTTGTGATTTAAAAAGATTATTAAATTACCTTTGTTTTAAATTTCGGGGACGAAATTATTTTAAGGGGGGAGGAATGTAATATCCCGGAAATTTGGGGCAATATCAATTTAATAATATATTTAAATAATTAAATTGATTTGTTAATCTTTGATAAAAATATTTGAATTGGTTTAAAAATCTAATTAAATGAATATTTAATTAGTGAATTTTATCCTTTAAAAACTAATAAAATGATTTCTATTTATAATGTATATATATATGTATATATTGTAAATAGATAAGCTTGGATTTGAAATTTAAATAATAAATGAAATCTTGTTTTAAATTTCTAATGTATATTCTTATAGTTTGGAAATTATGATTTATTTAATATTAGCTTTACAAAGCTATTTAAACAAAATAATTATATGGTTTTAAATAAGATTAATAATAAGATTTATTTTATTTTTGAATATTGCTTAATAAATATGATTTAGGAGTATATATATATATTTAAAGTACAAATTACATATGATATGTTAATTCATTTAGTAATAGTAGTAATCTATAATCTCTTTTATGAATTATTTTAAAATAGATAAATTATTATGTTAAACAATATTTTTGATATATTGTTATATATAAAAATAAATAGATTTTAATAGAATGGTTATTTCAAATTGAATGTGTAGTTATATATGTATGTATATAACTTGACTTTAAATTGGATTTTAAATATAATTTGAATTTGAATTTAGATTTAATTTTGAATTCAAAAGAGGTAATATTCAAATAGTTTGGATTTCAAAATATATGTAAACTTTTATTTATAATAATTAGTTTTGTTTCTTTATAATTAATATATATATATAGATAAGTATTTAATAAATGAAGAAAAAGGTTTTTACATTTAAAATAAATATTAATTAATTAAAAGGACATGTGTAAATTCCTAAGGCATCATTATAACATGTGTTCTAAGGTTAAGATATGAGAATGACAAATGTCAAAGTTTTGTATTTTTGTTTTTCTTTTTGAATAAATCATTTTCACTTATATAAACATATGTTCTCATCTACACTTTCCTTTTCTATTCTTTTAAAAACTTAAGAAAACATCAGCCTGAGACAAAATTCTCAAAATCAAAATCTGAAGTATACTCAAACAATTTCTCAAAACAAATATGTAATCAACTCCTCAAACCTTAATCAACATTTCTTCAACCTGTAAATCATTTTCCAAAAACAAAGGCAAAGCCTGTAACAAATTCTTCAAAACCTGAAATACATTTTCAAATCTGAAAGCCTGCAATTTCTTATTCAAAGTCTGGAAGCAAGTAAACCTGTTCTAAAGCAATATCTCAACACACAAATAGCATGCATGCAAGTTTCTAAAGCTATCAATTCAAGTTTTAAAAGCAGGCATTCAGATTCTAAAGTTTAAAAGCAGTTTCAAAATAAGGCTCTGTTCATCTTCTTTAAATAGGTGAGTAGCTTTCTTTTTAAACTTAAGTAGGGATATTTGTTTGCATGTGAATTTTCTGGAATAAAAGAAGTATCGAATGCATGGATATGATTGAATTTCTATGGATATATAAATGCATGTTTAATTTTGTATCTGTTCTTACCTGTTTTTATATGTTCTTCTTTTAGAAGCAAATATCATGATAAAAATTCAATACCTCCTAATATAATCTCTGTTAGGACTTAGACTTTAAACAAATGTTGTTTGTTCCAGTCTAAATCAGAGTCTAAAATTTTATTAAGTTAAAATAAAATGAAAACTACTCTGTAAATATAAAGGAACAGGGAAGTTTTAGTTTTGTATAAAATTCAAATATGATAATTAAGCATTCCAGGATTATAAATTGAATCTTTAAACCAAATTATGATTTTTAGAAGAGAAATCACAATTTTTAGCATTAAGTTGAGTGAGCGGTTCGAACTTGAACAGAATATGGGTTTTTGGTAGTTCCTGATGATCTAAGAGTTCGGGAAGGTCGTGGTCACTAGGGGAGGAAGTGGAATGATCAGGGACTATGGCAAAAATGTCAGAAAGATATTCAAGGCACGGTGGTGGCAGCGATGTTCGTTTTAAGTCTGTAGACCTAGTTTTTGATGTGGTCAGAAAAGTTGTCGTCACGTTGTCTCTGGTGGACCGAGTTCCACCAGACTCTGAAAATTTGAAACGGGGACGTTGACGAAGGCGTGGCGAGAAGGTCAAGTGCTCCGGTGGTCAGAAAGTTGGATTCGAGCATTTTTCCAGGTCTGCTTTTGGTTCCAGGTGGTACTGAGCAACTCGATTTCGAATTTGAGGGGTTGTCGAAAATCTGGTGATCGAGTTAGGGTATGTAGTTGATTATCGACTTGTAGTGATCGTCGTGGGTGGCCGGAGCTCAGGCGATTAGCTGTGCACGTGCACACATAGTATCAGTTGGGTTGAGAGTTGAGTTAGAGGAAGAAGAAGATGTTCTCGAGGTAGATGATGTTTTGACTCGAAGTCATACTCGAGGAAATGGGGACTTGGCTCGGGGATTCGAAGGGGAGACTTGTATGGGATAAACTGTGTTTTAAAACTAAACATAACAAAGTTTTAAATAAAAAGGGGAAGGGAAACTCGAAGTTGGTCTCGGGGGTTTTCAGTTTTTACTCGGGTATTCTGATGTTGGCTCGGGTAAGTTGTAATGTTCAGTTTTAAAAACCTGACAGTGTTTTAAAAATTTAAAATGAGTTTTAAAATTTAAAGGCAGGATTTAAACTAAGTTTTAAATCAAGTTTCCATATGGGTTTAAGTTTAAATTTGTATTCTAAATTTGAGATAAATAAAGTTTATAAAATTTATAATGTTTTATCAAATTTAAAATATTTAAAGTATATTTTTAAAAAAGGGTTTGAATAAATGAATTTGTTCAAAAATCTTAATTTTCTTTATAAATGTTAAGTGTTTCTTAACATTTGGATTTAAAAAGATTTTGTAAATTGGATTTAAAATTGGTTAAAGCTAAATTGTAATTTATTTAAAATCTTTAATTTGAAATGAATTAAGGTAAGATTTTAAAGTAAAATGTTTTAAAGTCTTTGTTAATAATAATTAAAGTAGTTAAAGGTTAATACTTTAATTTAAAGATTAATTAAGCAATTAATTTAGTAATTAGAAATTAATTGGTAATTAAGAAATTATTAAGTTGTAATTAATAAATAGTTGATTAAAGCTAAATTTCTTAACGAAAGTAATTAAAGAAATTAATTACTTAAGGTAATTAATTAAATAAATTTGATAAGTTTAAATTAATTAGTTAAATTAATTTAAGATAATGATTTGGAAATTTGATAATTACTTAAATGTAATTAGTGAAAGTATAATTACTTAGGAAAGTAATTAAAGTTAATTAATGGATATAATTAACTAAAGATGATTTTAATAATAAAAGTAAATTGAGTTAATTACTTTAAATAATTAATCAAGGGATTAATTAAAGGATAATTAATTAAGGAGTAATTAATTTATGAAGTGTAGTAATTAAGAGTAGTTAATTACTAAATGAGATTAATCAAAGGTGATTAATAAATGTGACTAATTAATTATTAAATGTAATTAATTTAAATAAGATAATTAATTAAGAGTAATTAAGGATCATTAATTAATAAAATTAATGATGTAATTAAGAATTGATTAATTAAGATTAATTAATAAATAATAAGTGATTAAAGTAATTAATTAATTGTAATTAATTAAGGATTAAGATAATTAAATATAGTTAATTAATTAATGAAGTAATTAAAGATTAATTACTGAATGGTTTAAGATAATTAATTTGTGAAATTAATTAAGTATTAATTACTTAAAGTAATTAAAGGATTATTAATCTGGAATGATTAATTAAGATGGATACTTAGAGTAATGATTAATTAATTGGTTTAATTAATAATTAAGTAAGCAAGATTTATAGAATGGAGTAATTAGTTTAATTCACTTTAAATTAATTAGATGATATAAATCATTGCTTAAGGATGGATGAATGAGATTGAATGTATTTCATTGTTTAATATCTCTGATGAGATATGATTGATATATGATATGGATGTTTGGTTGAATTATAATGATAATGTGAATTATCTGTTTGGTATGATAATGTAGATTATCTATTGAATTATCTATCTTTGTGTATATAGATAAGAATTTAGTTGTTTTAACCTTAAAACAAATTGGCCCTTAAAAGATACGTTTTGGATTTCGATGAGACCGGGATCGGGTTTCCGTATACCGGGATTCCAGGTCTGGAGACCCGAATACCACATCGATCCAAATTAACGATAGGTCGTGAATCTCAAGTGAAGATGAAGATTCAGAGTGCAAGGGTTATTGTCGTTAACTCTGAGGGTGATTCCAATACGAGTGTAACGAGATAATGCCTTCGGTTTCGTTCGAACCCGGAACGAACTTGTATGGATTGAATGCTTTCAGAACATCGTCAGGTGGACGATGAGCATTCTAAGTGATGTGTTGTGATTAAAGGTAATCGTAACCTCAAGCCTCATCAACCGGGAATGGCTAAAACAGGGGAGGTGCAGCAAGGCTTCGTGGGTAGCACCCACTGAGAGCAAGATAGATCCCTGTCTAGAGGTCCCTTTTCTTTTTATTCGGCTTAGTGTGTGGTTGGTCGCGCCAACTACGGGGTTATCTTGTTCGGAATTATCCAGTAAGGGATGGTTCCGGCTTTGTGTTGCAGGGGAGCGGGCGTACTCCTCGGTACGGTGATCTAGGCCACGTACTGTGACGGGCGGTACCCCAGTAGCCCTGCCATTGTATGGAATCCAAACTTCAATAAGTGCCGTACATATTAGTTGTGCCCAACTATGTTGGAATGTGAGATGTAAGCATTTCAGCTATTTCTATATTTTACTTGAAAACCCTAGACCCTATTATAATAAAATCAAATTTCCTATCAAATGTTTTGGTTAGCGTAAGGTAAAAAATTACCCATGTTTATTTGTGGGGAGTCTTACGTGATACCTTTTCTTTCTAAAGGTTTTGAAGTTAAGCAAGTTTAACCTGTTACTCACACCAGACCCATGTCTGACCCAAGTGTTTATTTCTGTTTTATAAACTCTTGGGTACTCAAATTTTTACGAGTAGCCAAGGGATTCAGGTTTAGCTTTGACGAATATTCTGGAGGAGCAATGGAGCAGGAGGCTTCGGCGTTCGTAGATATAGTATTCCGCTGTGTTGATATTTGTGATAGTGTCTTGTCTTGTATTTGAGTTGTAATGTCTAGACAGATGTTTATAACTGTCTAGTAAGTGATGTATATGCTGTGTAACTCTGTAAATTGTTGTATACTATGTAATAGTTTATGTTATTAATATAATTTATTCGTTCCGCTGTGAGATCGTTGTTGTTGTTTCTTTCTTTCTTCTCTTCTTTTCTATTTTCTACCCCTTTCTTTCTTCATAATGATCCGACTTTCTGGGCATAGGAAGTCGGGTTGTTTCAAAGTATGTAAATCAATGCAATAATAGACAATAAATAGTAAAATATATAAAGCGTGCAAACCAGAGTTTTTATACAGGTTCAGACCTCCCATCCTACATCTAGTCCAGAAGCTCCCCTTCGGTATTTCCTTTAAACAAACCACCCTCACTTCGCCCGGAGGAATAGGTTTAATACAAAAGTGTCTCTGACAATCTTGTGTTCCAATAACACAGTTTTTTACTTATAGTACAAATCTTCCTATGATCTCCTTTGAGTATATGAATATGATTGCTCTGAGTTGTAGGAAGTGATTTAACCAAAAGGTTATAGTGGATTGAGAGTATGTAATCAGTGTATATGCAAGAGAGTGCTTTGAAATTAGTAAAGAATATATCAAATCAAGTTAAGTAATTTATTTCTATTTCTCAATCAAGGTACTATTTATAGAATTAGAGAGATGCAAATGAAGAGTTGTTACTCTTCGAAGGAATCTTTTTGTTTTAATGGCAGCAACTCTTCACGAAAGATGATTTCCTTTAGATTCAAAAAGAAGCATCTTTTCAAATATGACAGTTTTTGCCATGATTGACGTCTGTGGTATAATGACAAACGTCTATGACTAGTGTTAATTTTTAACCCGAGACTTGTCACCGATGTTTGTGAGTATACCTTAGACGTCTATGAGGTGAAAATGTAGTTTTCTACTAGTTTTTGATGTATATAAAATTGTGTATGGATATATACTCAAGGAGAACTTAACAATATTTTATCTAGGACTCTTTTACAATAGAATAACCTTAGTATGGTCAATGAATCTTTGTTTCTCTTTGAATCTCAATATCTTTGATCATTGTGTCTGCTTGTAGTATATACCTGCAATCTTGATAAAATCTATATATGTATATGATTGTATAGTTGTTATCACTGAAACATAAGTTGGAGGTTCTAACAATCTTCCCCTTTTTGATGATGACAACTATACAATCTCAAATCAACTATACATTCAAATATTTAACCATATAATCAGATATTAATAACAAAATAGAAGTATTATCATGTTTGTCTATGTTTTGTCTCCCCATATGTATATGCTTCTCCCCTATGTGTATGCATATATTTCTCCCCTTTTGTCATTATCAAAATGGTGGGAAACGATAAATGATATGGAAATAGTAAATAATCATGGCATGTTATCATCAAATGTTAATGTTCATCATAAAATGAAACACAAAAGTTTTTAAAATAGGAAAGCAAATAACCATAAGTGTTACAAAATAATAGAAAATATAGTCTAATGATACTGATTGTGCGAATAAGGTAATCCTCCATAATTCTCATAAAATTCCCAATATGAAGATGGATCCTGCTCATATGTGCCTGGCAACTACGTCTCATCTCATCACTGTCTTCCTCCTCCTCCTCAGGTTGTACGTCAATAGGAGTCTTCCCTCAAGCACTTCGGTCCTGTGATGTACCTTTAGGAGAGGGTTGCGCATGATAGACTGGTGTTTGAACCCAAGGTAGAGGTGTTAGGGAAGGTGAGGATGATGATCGTAAGGAAGAGCGGCCACATACCTTGCGCATTACTTTCCCTAAAGTGGAGACCACTTTGTCGAATGTTTTCTCCATCTTTGTCATCCAATTGAAGAAAGAACATTCCAATCCCATTATCTTTCTATTTAAAGTTCGCTGATTGGCCGTGATTATTTTTTGATTTTTGATGGTCAAATCAGAAAGAGATTCGTCCAACGTTTGTTCAAAATGAGCTTCTTGTATCTCGGAGTCGGAATAATATTCGGTATGATGACTGGATGATTATGGTTGTTGAGAAGTATGGGAGTAGCTTTTCCTAGGAGCGCTAGTTGGAGGAGGCTCATGATGTTCTTCTTCTTGTTGTTGTTGAGTCCATTGGCTAAAGAGGATAATACGAGGAGGGCTTTTGGGAAGATGCATTAGCGACAAATATCGCAGACCACTATCTTTTGTGAGAATTTCTTCGTATTGTGATACATATGAAGGAAAGACAAGATTTTGCAGGATGCGCATGATATAAGGAGCATAAACAATGGAACGACGATGCTACGACCAAATCCTTTAATTTGGTCATGAATAAATTTTGCCCAATTAACCCGTAGTTGAGAAAGTATGGCATACAAAGCTCTATGATCATTGGGATAAATTTGTTAATGACTACCTAGGTGAGGAATAATGGTATTAATTATCATACGATTTAAAAGTCTGGAACGAGGTCGAAGATAGATAGATTTTCATTGTGGCATTCTATCCTCCCATAGTTGATGTGTAACTTCATCCCTAGGTAATACACTGTGATCTAGTATATCGGTCAATTCAATCCCCTCATAGGAACATCCTAAAATTCGACCAAGAGTATATACATCTATTTTAACTACTTTTCCATACACACTAGACCATAACCAACCCTCATCATTCTTCGGATTCCAAATCTCTGAAATACACGTAGAAAAGATAAATAGTAAGAGGGTCAATGGTTACCTTATTAGCATCGTAGCTAATCAAATTGCAACAGCGGGCATCCGTTGTAATTCCAAAAATTTCATATTCTATAACATTGTCAAGGCGGTAAAAAGGTCCAGAGTGAATCTTCTTGTGGGTAAGAGCCTCGAACCATCTATTTGAGTTGGGATTATTTCGAAGCCATTGGGTAATATGAGCTTGTGTAACTGGTGCTTGAGCAGAGGAAGACGATTAGCCTTGCTTTTGCTTTTTGGAGACGGAAACCTTCTTGGGAGCCATTGGTTTGAAAACTGGGAAGTTTTGAAATCTAGGGTTTTAGAAATAAGAAGTTGGAATGGAGGTAAGATGAAAAAAAGAGCAAATTTCTTTATATAGGGCTGCTGGCTGAGCGACGATAGACGTATGTTAAGAAGAAACAGACGTCTGTGGCTTTTGAATTTTAAGGCCGAGAGTTTGGATAGACATTTGTGTTTGATTCACAGACATTTGTGGCCAAAAAAGATTTCAGACAGAGAGTATCGACCGACGTCTGTGTTGGATTCACAGACATCTTTGGCACAGGGAAACTTTTCCTGAAAGTGCTGACAGACGTCAATGATCTATTCACAGACGTTTGTGATATGCAAATTCTGATATATAAGGAAAATTGTAATATTAAAAAATTTATTAAAATATATTAACCCGAATACATATCAATCATTAATAAACAAATATAATGCATATGATATATAACAAAAGTTTTTAGTTCTTGTCTGAAAATTTAGAATTATTGTTTTGTTCAACATCCCATGAATTTGGTTCAACTTTTGTATCATCAAGTAATGGCTTAAGGGGAGACCAACTTGGACGAGCTGGGTACCAATCCAAGGTTGGTTTAATGGTCCTGGTTTGCATAGGTTTCTCGGAGTAATGTTGTGTGCTTTTGTAGGAGTTTCTCGTAATCGAGGAAACTTCTAATGTATGCAATCATTTGTTGGTGAATGACCACTAATTGCGAGAATACATTTTTTGAGAAAATTTAAATGGGATCCTTGTAAATCTCAACCTCTCCTCCATCGGTCACCCAGGAAACAACTATTAGATGTTCTAGGACTTATATCAGCAATTTCTTAGTACTAGTAACTCTCAAACACTTCAGAAACTTCATTGTAAATCTAAGATCCACTATATCGTGGTCAGATCTAGTATAACTAGTTGTAATCCAAAGAGAGAAGAACTAATAACAGAGATTAAAGTGGACATAGGCTGGAGATTACGCCGAACTATTATAAAAACTTCTATGTGTTCTTGTCTGCTTTCTGCCTTTTCTTTTACTTTTTTATGAACTTGCGTTCTCATCTGATTTCTGAGTGTTGATCCATTTTTTGGGTTAACACATTCATAACAAAAATGAAATTTATTAATGATAAAGATCCACTTGATGTATGTGACGACCGCCATATACCATCGGCATTGGTAGAGTATAAATAGTGCGCTGTAGTAGTGCGCGGTCGATATAGGATGATCATCAAAGTTTCTAATGAACAAATGAAGCATATAACCTGTTGTATATCCCACATCACATGGACAAAATATAATATCACATATACAACCGAAAAGATAGTAATAACAATGTGAACAAATCATCATCAGAGTATAATATCCACAAAGTTATACATCAATTATAGAGTTTTATACAATGGAAAAAAATTAAAAATGGTCTCAAATACAAATAGTAAGTAGTCACTGCTAAGGCTACCCAGTGCTGTACAATGGAATAAGCATATACTCTATATAAGTATATAATACGAGATAGATCCATCCAGCTCGTCCTCCGAACAGCTACTGTGTCACCTAAACTTGTTATATAGTCTACTCATTTAAGGGTATCTAAGATAATAAGAAGCAAAGCATAAAACCTTGGGTCAGACAATAGTTTGGTGTGAGTGGTAAATAAATCTTAAGGTACTATATAGGTAAATATGGCAAGGAACAAGAGTACACGAACCATACCTGACCTGTCCGTGCAATCAAAGAGTTAGCACATAACAGTATAATATGCTACTCTACAATATCATAAACGTACAATACAGAATATCATAGTGGATGTCCAAATATCCCTATCTCCAGTGCCTACTCCCAATGATATCCCCGAGTGATAGCCCACTAAAGGGAAGTAACTAAAGCAACCACGACATCTATCAAACAAGACTCACTACCACTCATCCCCGTGCTCTGATTATATGATAACTCGTATGGCCTCCTTCTGCTAGGGACTAATGTAAATCCCGATTCTGTGTACTGTCGTATCACGCAGCCCAAAGCCTCATACGTATCTTGTAGCCCCAAAGCTAGACACTAGACCCAAAGTTAGACACTAGACCCAAAGCTAGACACTAGACCCAAAGCCAATAGTCCAGGGTATTCGAATCCTTGCTACCAATCCATGGGCGTCCGCACTTATAATACCCCTGCTTCGAGTACACAAGAAAACACTCTGAGCATCACGATTCCTTAGCACATACTTATCCAAGCCCTCTTTTGCTTCTTTTGGACACTAAGCCCTTCTTTCTCAATCCAGTTTCCATTATTCACTAGGAACCCTTCCACATTCCCTGATCCTACGACTCCCTCCATTACCGAGCCATCATCTACGGAACCTACTTCCAATACGAGCCAACATCGGAAGATTCTAGCTTTTCATCATACTATTACATCGCCATCCAACCCTGATGCAAACGAGCCAATACCTCTAGTACGTTCTACAGAACCTCTACAATATTCCCTAGAAGTTCCGCTCCTAATGGAGTCGCCGTGACAAGTCGGTACCGACCTCTTCATGTTGGTGCTGATCTCTCTACTTAGCCAACTAATGCTTGAGTTTTCTTCCACTCCTTCATTGCTTCTAGCACCCCATGCCTACATGCTTTGACCCCAACCTATCCATCCCAAACATCTCGGGATATATAAATAAGTCTCCTCTTCAAAGTACTCCACTTCACGATCTCGAAACAAGTCGGCATAGCCTCCACCACTTAGTTAATCACCAATCCATCACCTTGGGCAATCTCCATTAGTCTTACTCTCACTCTCCCCAAAACCGATAACCCGTAGGACCAACCAAAATATGTCAGAGCCGAGCTCTTCATGTCGGTGCCGACATGTGTACTTCATGAATTAAAGCTCGCGACTTGATCCTATGCTCTTCCCATATTCTAGAGCTTCCCCTCCAAGTTTCGTCTAATTCCGACCATCTTAGCTTCCGATATGCTCAATTATCCTACCTATCTTTCTAAACATCCAAAACACTAACAAACAACATCATATCACATCATACAAACATAGAACAACAAGCAATTTCATCCATTCAAACATACAATCCATAGAAATAAGATAAACAAGTCAATATCTAACATAGGTCTACATTTAGCATGAATATATGAACATAAACAAAGGTGATTTCTAATCAATCTGTATCATATGCATGGATTAACATGCACTTAGAGTTAGAAAAGGTTTTATGGCCAAAAATCAATTTAAAACAAGTTAAATCCTATAATTCTACCATTTAAGCATGAGTAGTATAGTGAGAAGTTATAAACCACTCACCAAGTATCAAATTCAATCAATTTGTATGTAGATCTAATCCGAACAACGAAGAAAAGAACTTCAAATGAAGAAATTCGATTATCTCTATCTTCTAATTAACGATCCAATCACTAATCAATAATATAGTTTGATTTAGAGAGAAATTTGGATTAATTAGGATGGATTTAGGACTAATTAGGGTTTAGACCTAATTTGGAATGAGAAGAAAATTTTTTGTTTGAATTCTACAGCCCCTATTTGTAGTGATTCTCTAATTAGACTAATGGACCAACTAATGAGCTTAATTAATTACACATTAATTCTGACCAGTGGCTTTTAAAACTTAAAATAGACATAGCTCCTTAACCGTAAGTCCGTTTTTCTATTATGACCACTCTATGAAATGAGAAACTATCATCCTGAAGCAATGGAACTAGTTTGAGACCCTAATTCAACTCCTATCAAGCGTTATAGTCCAAACAAGATTTTATGGGTCAAAATGGTCATGCGGAAAATTCAGAAAAAACCATAAGTGTGTAAAATATCCCTAAGAGTCATATCCTAAAATTATATAATCATACAACCTCATACGATAAAATAGAAATACTTTATGGTCATTCGATACGTAAAATACGGGTCGTTACATTCTCTCCCCCTTAGGAATTTCACCCCGAAATCCCCAAACAAGCCAAAGTATAAGCAGCCATAGTTATCCCGCATGCCTACTAACAACCATCACACAAATCAAACAAGCAAACATGCAATCAATAGTATATGTGATCTATCCTAGCATACATAATACTAACATATCTAATATAATATACAACGGTAAAAGTAGATACGATAAACGTTGGGTCTTACCATTCAAAGAGCTCCGAACACCTAGTCCTCATGCTCTCCTTCGTCTTCCACGTACAATCGTCATTACTTCTGCTCCATTGTACCTTAACTCGTTTCATCGTCTTTCTTCTAAGCTGTTCCATATCATACCCAACAATACGAACCGGCTTACGAGATATAGAAATTTTTGGTTCTACCTTAACATCCGGTATAATCGTCACACCTGGGTCGTGCGCAAACTTCCGAAGATAAGAGACATGAAAAACATTGTGCACGCCCATCATCTTCTAAGGTAAGTCAACCATATATGCTAGCTTCCCAATGATTATTGGAAAAGGACCTACGAACTTCGGTGCCAACTTCCCCTTTCTACTGAATCAAACTACATTATTTAGAGGAGAAATGTTCACAAGTACCATATCTCCGATAGAGAATTCCAAATCTCTTCGTCTTTTATCCGCATAGCTTTTCTATTTATCCTTACCATCTTTCATTCGTTGTCAAATGATCTCAATCTTCTCCGATGTCTCTCTAATCATATCTAGTCCAAGTATCAATTTCTCACCCGCTTCCCACAAATATGAAGGAGCGTTACACAATCTTCCATACAATGCTTCATATGGAGCCATTCCAATACTCGACTAATAACTGTTGTTGTATGTAAACTCCACCAAATGCAAATGATCATCCCATGATCCACCAAAGTCTATAATGCATGCTCGCAAGAGATCTTCCAATATAGGATTTACTCTCTTGGTCTGCCCATCCGTTTGCGGGTTATAAGCTATACTAAGATGCGGCTCCATCCCTAACGCCTCTTGTAAGCTCTTTCAAAATCCATTAGTGAAAAAAGAGTCTTGATCGCTCACAATGCTCTTCGGCACATCATGAAATCGTACTATCTACTTTACATATAACCCCGCCAGCTTGGATGCCATTTTACTTGATTGGACGGGTATAAACCTAGCACTCTTGGTCAACCGATCTACTATGACCCAAATGCCATCGTACCTTGCTCGAGTCCTCGACAGCCCATCTGCAAAATTCATCAATATATGCTCCCATTTCCAGTCAAGAATCTCTAATGGTTGCAATAATCCACTAGGATTCTTTTGCTCCACCTTTACCAATTGGAAGTTCATACACTTCGAGATGAATGCCCCAACATCCCTCTTAATACCTTCCCAGTAGTAAGTTCTCTTCCTATCTTGATACATCTTGTTACCACCAGGATGAATAGTCAATCTGGAAAGATGACACTCTCTTAGCACTTCATCTCGCAATCTATCAACACCGGGAATAAATAGTCTTCCATCCTTACGAAGCCAACCCTCTCGGTGGAGTTCGTATTGCTTCATGTCTTTAGATTCCACTCCTTCTACTATCTTCGCTATGATCTCCGCCAGCCTAGCATCTCGCTTCTAACTAGCACCGACCCTTCTAACAAGAGTAGGTCTAACCGACAAACTTGCCAACATCTCTGGTTTTAGCTCACAATGAGGTCTGAAATCATATCAACAATGTACTCCATCTGCTTCCATTCCAAGAATATTGCTCCTAAATTTGCATGTCTTCTACTCAATGCATCGGCAACTACATTCCCTTTTCCTGGTGTATAAGAAATACCGAAATCATAAGAGGCCAAGAACTCTAACCACAGTTGCCAACGAAGGTTGAGATCCTTTGGAGAGAAAAGGTACTTCAAGGATTTATGGTCCTTAAACAGCTCAAACCTCTCTCTTAATAGATAGTGTCTACGCACCTTTAAAGAAAAAACAATCGCCGCCAATTCCAAATCATGTGTTGGATAATTACTTTCTTACGGCTTTAACTGTCAACTAGCATAGGCAACAATATTTTCTTTTTGTATCAAAACCGCCCCCAATCCAGTACCACATGCATCTATATATACTGTCAACTCTTCGTTGCAACTTGGAATGATCAACACTGGTGCACTCGTCAACCTCTCTTTCAGAATCACAAATGCATGCTCAAACTTTGTGTTCCAAACAAAAGTCTGACTCTTCTTTGTCAAATTGGTCAACGGTGTTGCCATCTTCGAGAAGTCTTTGATGAAGCGTCTATAATATCCAACCAATCCTAGGAAACTCCTCACATCCGTTGCATTCTTGGGTCGATTCCAATATTGGACCGCTACCACCTTCGCAGGATCCACCGCTATTCCCTGTCCTGAAACGACATGACCCAAGAAACTCACTTCTTCCCTCCAAAAGTGACACTTAAAGAATTTCGCTCTCAACTTTTCTTCCTCAATATCTCTAACACAATCCTCAAGTGTGTCTTGTGCTCCTCTTCAGTTTAGGAGTAGATCATAATATCATCCATGAACATAAGCACGAATTTATTCAACCGGTCTCTGAAAACTTGATAAATGAGATCTACAAAGTATGCTAGAGCATTAGTCAACCCGAATGACATCACCAACCACTCATAAAAACTTGACGACATATGAAACACAGTAGTTGACACAATCTCCTTCTCTACTCTAAGCTGATGAAATTCCGTTGCTAAATCCATTTGAGAGAACACCTTCGCATCGTGCAGCTAATCGAACAAGTCATCAATAAGTGGAAATGGGTACATGTTCTTCTTCATAACTTTATTCAGCTCACGATAATCCACACACTACCTCAAAGAGCCATTCACCTTAATTGCGAATACAGCATGTGCGCCCTACTCAAATATGCTTCTTCAAATGAACCCCTTCCTTAATAGATCATTCACTTGCACCTCCAATTCTTTCTGCTCTCTGGGTACCATACGCCTCAGAGGCATAACTATAAGTCTGTCTTCCTTCGCTAAGTCAATCCGAAACTCGATCTCTCTATGCGGCGGCAATCCAATCTTTTTCTTAAAGAAATTCGGATACTCTCTAGCGATCGACACAGATGAAAACCCTTCTGTGGAACCTCAAGCGAATATAGAAAGCTAACCATCACCCCATCTCCGATTGTCACCAACAGCTTCTCGCAATCCACTATAGTTGCATACTTCTTTACCCAATCCACTCCCAAGGTAATCCCGAATCCGACGAAATTCAAAACTAAGCTGTCACAAACAAAAGAGCATCCATGACTCGATAAAACTAAACGACTACAAACCATGTACAAGCTAGTCGAGACTTTAATAGAGTTTGTCACGACCAAGGGCCAGTCTACTATCTCGGATTTCAATCCTCATCTATCTACTAGGTCACTACATGTTAGTGAATGTGAAGCACCGGTATCAAGCAAAACTCGAACAAGAACATCACCAATAGAAATCATACCTTGAATGACGACTCCTTTCCCCTTCTCCTTTGCCGAGGTAGCACTCGACGAAGCCAGGACTACGTCCGAAGCATATGCCTGCACAATTTGCTTATCCTTCACCGGTTCTGGACAATCTTTCAAATACCCTAGTTTATCGTAGTTGTAGCACTTCTTCTTATCACTCACTTTGCAATCCTTGATTAAATAACTCTTCTCTTTACACCCATAACAAATGGGTTCTCATTTACCCTTCTTCTTGCCACCCTTTCTCTGGGGCTGCTACCTCTTTCCATTTCACTTCTTCTTGCTTTCACCACTTTGTTGCAGCTTTGGCTCCTCCTTCTCAACAGAAACAACAATAGCAGTCCTAGCTTTGGGGTATACGTTCTCATGGCGAAGCGCCTTCTCTACCAGCTTCTCAAATGGCTCATCAATATGGTCCACTAGCTTCTTCCTTACATAGTCATCCAATCCTATGATGAACTTCTCATTCTTCCTCAAGGGAGTGTCGATGAATGACATCCTATACTTAACAAAGCATCAAATTCTGCCACATATTCAGAAACCGTCATCTCTCCCTGCTTGAGATCAGCGAATTTCCTGAATAAAACCGACTTATGAGCAGTCGGATGAACTTCTCTTCAAACCTTCTCCTAAACTTATATCGAGAAAACTGGTCTTTTGGAGTAACAATAGTGACAGCATGCCACCAATTCATAGCTCGGCCCTGAGGCTGCCTCGAAGCCAACTTTCTTTTCATAGCATCTTCCACCTCCATATCACTAAAGATGCACTCACAAATATCCAACCAGTCTTGTACTCTATGGCTGATTCTGTTCCATTGAATGGCTTTCCTCCAAAAATGGAGTAATCCTTGCGTAAATCGGCCCTAGGTGCTTGCACTGGAGCACCTCATCTCATCATAACTCTAGGAGTATTTCTCACCATATTAGCCATCATAGAATTAAACATGGCTTTAAAATCAGGCGTAGCAGCTCCTGATCCCACTCCTTCCTCCACTTCTGAAGCCGATCTCACAGTATCTCTCGTATGCCGGCTCATCCTTGTCTAACAATAATGATTAGTTTCTCATAAAGAAAATTGTGTCTATGGTGCTCATGTGCATGCGACCTATACTGTACTACTATATAGTTTAGAAAACTAAGCTTATAACAAGTTCACACTCACTCATATATACAACTTAGATCCAGCCTTAAGGTAGCGACTCCTTCCTTATCTCTACTAGATCGCGGTATCAACTCAGATTAATCATGTAACTAAAGCTCTGAAATGTAACTAAAGCTCTAGCTGCATATATATGCAGTTTAAAATGTATATTTTTGCTGAAAACTTTGACTGGGGTTGTTTCGTGAAACTTGCTTTTAAAAGGGTTTTTCTAGGTTTTAAATTTGAAAATAAGATGCGGATCTTAATTTCCAGAATATTAACAATTGATATTTAAATTTAAAATGATAATGGAGAGAATTAATAGAACTTTGGTCCTTGATGTCACATGCTTGAATCCTGCATATTGCATGATTCGAACTGCTAGACATATGTTGACATTTAGTATGCCACATACTACCTAAGATTTGTATCACAATTACGTAATACAACCCTAGTGGTTAATTGAAAGAAAAAAAAGGAAGAAGAAGATTGGAGAAAGAGAAAGAGAAAAACCTCGAAAGAACGGTAAGGAAATCCCTAAAATTAATAAAAAAAACTGGAAATTCATCTATGTTTCTATTATTTAATAAATTAATAGATTTATTATAGTTCTAATTAATTATTATTTTTTTGATTGAGATCACAGTAAATGTTTTGCCCAATAACCAAATTGACATTTAACACCTTCAACCGCAAATTTACGTGGGTGGAAAAAATAGTTTCGGTGTAAATGTCAGGGCTCTTCCTTTGTTGGGCTTAGTTAAACCTGATGGATCATGTGAAAGTAAGTCCTGGCCCAATTTAAGGGAATAACAGGCGGAAACCATGCACCCATCCAATTTGCCAGTCCCTCAACAATTTTCGCGCTTATATCTTTTCCCCAAAAGTTGAATTCAACTGCAGGAAAATAGGGTTTCGCTTAATGGACCTATATATTTCGAAATCGGAAGAAGAAGGAATTTTCCTTTCCTGACGGTTATTGTATGTTTGATGAGGTGCTTATTTTACATATGAAGCTTAGGATCCGTTTGTTTAAAATGCTGAATTTTGAATTTTGATTGCTGAACTCTGAAGTCTGAATGCTGATTGCTGAATTCTGAATGAACACTTACTTTTTTGTTTGCATTTAACATTCAAAACAAAAACATTCAGCATTCAGAACAAAAAATAAACACTAAAAAAGTTCTGAATTATTTTGTGTAAATATATAACTTTATTCAGAACTCATAAAAACAAACAAAGTAAAAAGTTCTGATTTTTAAATCAGAACTTGGATTCGGAACCTTTTATTAAAAACAAACGCAGCCTTAGTCTCTTTGGATGTTTTTGTTTCATCATGTAATGCAACTTCGACATGTCTTTTTTTCTTCCCTTCCACATTTTCCTTAATTACACATTCGTGGTATCCTAGACCTCAAGTTTAGTTGTTATTCGATTTGTAAAGGTAATTTATTTTAAAGTTTACACAATTTAATAACGTTGGTTAGTTTCCTCTTCCTCCCCCTCTTCTTCCTTTTTTGTCTCCAGTTTCTTAGGAAGAATGTTAGAAATCGGTATTTTCCATTTCTTTCATCTGTTACTACCATTGTGTAAAATCAAAATGTTAAGACTGAGGTGATGGACAACTTACAACATTAATTAACATTACAATGTAAGCATAATAAATACACAAGGTAACATAAATACTGTCAAACACAATGTGGCTAAATTGTACATACTAAAAGTCAAACATATTTGTTTACATCTGGATACGTTCAAACTCCTTTGTTGGGTCTGCTTTTACCTGGTCTAACAACCAAGGGGGACCAAACCGTATTCTCTCTAGATTGGATCGTATTTTTGGTTCTGAGGATTGGTTCCTCTTGCCCTTCTCCTTCTCCATCTCTCACCTCCATTGGACCTTCTCTGACCATGCTCCTATGATTTTACGATGTTCCCCTCTCTCTCTATCGGGTCCATCCTCCTTCAGATTCCAGAGTATGTGTAGATCTCATCACTCCTTTCACCAAGTAGTGGAGGAATCTTGGAGTTCTCCAATCGTTGGCTCCCCTTCTGTTGTCTTCTCACGAAAGCTTAAACGTCTCAAGGCTTACCTTAAGGTTTGGAACGTCCAAGTTTTCAAGAACATCTTCGATCGAGTGCGGGCGGCCGAAGAATCTATTATCTTAGCCGAATCTTTGTTGGATGAGGATCCTTCCGCTGCCAATAAGGAGGCATGGGCGTTAGCCCAGATGGCCTTCTCGTCTGAGTTGCGTATCGAAAATGACTACCTTCGTCAGAAGGCTAGGGTCAAGTGGGTGGTCGAAGGCGATACGAACTCCAAGTTTTTCCATTCCTCTATTCGTAATGCAACGACCCGTATTTTCACGGATCGGAAAGTTCGTCAAATCTGGAGTTTTAGCATTTTGAGCCATTTCAGCTTTTAGGCAAATTTTGCCTAAGTCCTAAGTCGTTCACGACTTAGCATAAGTCGTGAGTCGTATACGACTTAGGAGATAGGAGTGACCCAGGGTTTGGCGACTTAAGGAAATAAGTCGTAGCTGGGCTAGGTTAGTAGGTTGAAGTTAACTCGGCAAGTGTTAAGTCGTAGGTTGCAAGTCGTTGCCGAGTTAAGGGATAGACAACCTAAGGAAGTGACCGACTTATGTTATTGTAGACGACTTAAGGTTTTGAGTTAAGTGTTAAGTCGGCTGACGAGTTAAGGTAGTGGTCGACTTAAGACCTGGACGACTTAGGAGTTGGGTCTTATCCTAGTAGATCGGCAAAGCTGCTATGTTAAGTCGTAGGTAGGCTGCTGTGTTGAGTCGTGGCCGAGTTAAGGTGATGAGTCGTACCCAAGTTATCTGATGAGTCGTATACTTGATAAGTCGTAGTCGAGTTAACCGTTAAGTCGTACGGGATCTGGGTTTTTGTTGAGTCGTAAGTTGAGCCCTTTTGATGAGTCGTACCTCCTGATGAGTCGTAGCTTTGTGCTAAGTCATGGACGACTTAGTGGTTGAGTCGTCTAGCCAGTAAGGCGCGTGCGCACTAGGTCGTAGACAGGGGTGGTCCGGTAAGTCGTAGGTACCTGTGATGAGTCGGAAGAGGCTATAAGTCGGAGACGACTTAGGAGATAGCTGTTAAGTCTTGAGTCGTAGGGGGGTCTGAGTGTTGAGTTGGAGTTAGGCTTAAGTCGGAAGACCGTTGAGTCATGGTGATCTGATGAGTCGTAGACGACTCATGGAGGCAGTCGAGTCATGGATTTCAGCTATAAATAGGAGAGCTTCTCTTCATTTTTGGGATCCGGATTTTGAAGCGACGAAGTGCTGCCATTTTGAGAGCTCGACTTCTACACTTCTTCACTTCTTTTCTCCACTCTAATCTAGTGCTTCCTTCCATCCAAATCAAAGATCAAGATTGAAGATTCAAGAGCTAAAGTTGAAGATCTTCATCTTTTCAAGAGAGATTTCTTCGTTTGAAGCGGATTCGTGATAGATCAAGCTTGATCCTTCGCTGTCCAGATCTGAAGCGTGTTGATTTGAGGTTGTTTAGGTGATTTGGTGAGTGGTGATTATCTCTCACACGGATCCAAAGGAGTATATCGGATTGTTGGCTCGATTTGGTGTTAAATAGAGATTTCCATGCATTTTCTTCATCCAAAGTGTAGATCCATATAGATCCATTGTTCATGATGATGTTACATCCATTTTATCATATGTTAACCTATGCAAGTTCATTCATCAAGTTTGTAGAGATATAATCCATGTTTTCATGCTTATTGGACTTTCAACTCTTTAATTACGAAAATGCCATTATTGTTATAATTGTCTATTTAGATCATATTTGAATGTTTGATTGTTTGGATTGATGTTTGATTTGATTGATTGTTATGAACTAGATGATTAATGATAGATTTAGACCGAAGACGATTCAAAAGCTAAGGGAAAGGCTTTTGAATTGGGAAGCTGCTCGTGGCATATGTAGCGGGATGATGAAGCTCTTATGCATAGATTCGATGATGTGATGTTGAGATGAGGCTTTGCGAGGATGTAATGAAGCGAGTCATCATGTGATGAAGACTTGGTCTAATCCAGATGGGATTATTCCAAGCATGTTGATAACTCGGTGATATGATTCGAGTTGAGGATAACGAATGGATATGAGAATAGTCATCGAGGAAGATGACTAGGAGGCTTGGATAGCATCGTTGTTGAAGGTTCTAGCATGCTCTAAGCAAGAGTACGTTTGGGCAGATTCGATAGTCCCAACGGCCAACTGTTGATGGTCGAGTACTCTGGGCAGATTCGATAGTCCTAGGCACGGGCTGCGACGACGTGCGGGAGTTATGTCTAGAACCGGGGTTTCCATTAGCCCTTGACGGATGGCTGAAAGAATGTGCCGGTCATTCAATTAACGGCGATATCGAAGCAATGATAACAGTGATAGCCAGAGTCATGGATGTTTGGTTGTAACGTCATTTCGGACTCAAGAGCGGTATTTTCTAGGTGCTTATCTGATTTAGGCCTTGGTACTTGGAAAACATCGCCCTTGACTCGAGTGATAGCATCTTTACTTTAAATTGTATGCTCTGCTATGTTTGCTTCTGCTTAATGTGTGTCTGGGGGCTATCACTGTAGAATGAGGTTGGAGTGGGAGGGTTGTATTCCTATTCCTTTTCCTTTATATTCTTTTGGTATGTTGTTAGTTAATTACTGCTCACTAAGACTGTTGTCTGACTCAAGGCTTTATGTTTTAATTCTTATTGCCTTGGGCTGTTCGTCCATTTGGGACGGGCAGACTAGGTAGCAGGTGACATGTGCTGTTCTCTTCTCACGATGCTGATATCGAAGACGAGCTGGAGGGTTGCATATTATCTTCTTATTATATGTACTGGATATTCCGCTGTTTTGTATTCTCTGAGAGATATGTAGTGAGGCTTGATGTATTGACTATGTGGATGCTTGTATTCAACTATTATGGAGTTTTATATGATGTCATTTTGTTCTGTAAAGCTTCACTATACATATGTTCTATTGTATTTTGTCCATGCGCTGTGAGTAATACGATAGGTTCTGTTGTTTTAAATCTTACCTTGACAATCGTCCATGGTCGCCTGGCACACTTTACAGCGCTCTATCTTTAGATTCAGTGCAGGGGTCATGGGCGGTCGTCACATTTGGTATCAGAGCATTGGTTAATCGATTTTACCCAACGCTCGCCGTCGTAACTACGTATGAGAGACGTAATTGTATTTTGATGGATGAATACTATATATAATATAGTAGTTTAGTTGAGTTTGAGTCCTTTATGCAGTTGTTTCTCTAAGGTGTTCTGATCATTCCTTTTTATAGATATTGAGAATGAGTCGAAGAGGGAGACCAGCTGCTAGGGAAGGCCGTGCTACTGAAGAGACTGCTGATTATGCAGCCATGTTCGAAGCTATGATGACTTCGATCATGAGAAGGATACCAGTTACGGGGGCAGCAGTAGATGTTGGAGTTCAAGTTCAAGCTCCGAAACCAGTGGATTTTGCTAAGTTGTGCAAGGATTATACTACTCTTGGAGGAAAGGTTTTCTTGGGAACAGAATCAACTATTGAGGTCCAGAGGTGGATAGATGCTTGTAGATGGATCTTTGGTGATTTGGGAATTGATGATGCAACTAAGAGGAAGTTAGCATCAAGGCAGCTTCAAGGGAGAGCTTCTGATTGGTGGAATTCTATTACCATCAATACTGCGGAGGAAGAGATTACTTGGGAGCAATTCCAAGCTAGATTTGAAGCTAAGTTCATTTCTACAGCTCAGAAGTCTGTTATGTTCAAAAAGTTTGTGGAGCTCAAGCAAGGCGGAAGATCTGTTCTTGAGTATGTTTCTGAGTTTGAAGCTTTGTCCAAGTATGCTCGGTCATATATTGAATCTGCTTATCAGAAGAATGAGAAGTTTGTGACCGGCTTGGATAGTTATCTTGGGAGACAGTTGGTGGATCATTTGGACGATTCATTTGAGAAGCTTGTGGAGAAAGCTCTTAGGCATGAGAGTCTGTTTCCTAAGGAAGGACCTGTTGTTGCTATTACCAAGGGAGAGTCTAAACCACAGCAGGGTGGAAACTAGAAGAGGAAGCAGCAGCAGCAGAAGGGTAAGGATGGCCAGAAGAAGCCGAAAGGCGAGGTGACTTGCTACAATTGTCAGCAGAAGGGCCATTTCTCGAAGGATTGTAAGAATCCGAAGGTGCCGATGAAGTGTCACAACTGTGACAAGCCGGGGCATTTCAGGAAGAATTGTCCAGAACCGAGGAAGGACAGGCAGATTGTGCAAGCTTATGCTTTGGGAGCTGTTCCGTCGTCTTCGAAAGCTCCTACCGCTGAAGAGAAGGGAAAGAGTGTGGTGGTTCAAGGTACTCTTTTCCTATGTGGTGTTCCAGTTAGAGTTCTGTTTGATACTGGAGCATCGCATTCGTTTGTTTGTAGTGAACTCGTAGGCCGGTTAGGTTTGGCACCGGATATTGTTGATAGGCCATTGGTTGTGACTAATCCAGTTGGGGGTTCGTCTTGTTTGTGTATGTTATGCCGTGGTCTGATTGTGTCGAGTCATGGTTGCTCTTTTGTTTGTGATTGTTTTGTTCTGAACTTTGCGGGGTTTGGAATTATTTTGGGTATGGACTGGCTTAGGAAGTATGCGGCTAAGGTTGATTGTGAGAGGCTGGAGGTGACAGTCGAGAATGTGGAGGGGCGAAAGATTGTGATACGATGTAAGCATGAGGAAGGCGTCTTCATGAGCTTCATGTATTCGCTAGTTGTTCCACGGGATGGACTGTCTTTAGTGCCAATCGCAAATGGATTCGAGGATGTCTTTGACGAAGTCAAAGGGTTGCCGCCGCATAGAGAGATCGAGTTTCGTATAGATCTAGTTGAAGGAGCCAGGCCTGTTGTGATGCCTCTTAGGCGGATGGCGCCTAGGGAACAGCAGGAGTTGAGGGTGCAAGTTGATGACCTTTTACAGAAAGGATTCATTCGGCGTAGTGTGTCCGAGTGGGGTGCACCAGTTGTGTTTGCAACCAAGGCAGATGGGTCGTTGAGATTGTGCGTCGATTATCGTGAGCTGAATAAGGTGACTAAGAAGAACAAGTATCCATTGCCGAGAATAGATGACTTGTTTGATCAGCTTCACGAAGCTAAGGTGTTTTCTCAGATGGATTTGGCAACGGGATTTCACCAGTTGAGAGTGGCTAAGGATAGTGTGCCGAAAACTGCTTTTAGGACACCATCCGGTTTCTTTGAGTGGCTGGTAATGCCGTTTGGATTGACAAACGCGCCAGCATATTTTGTGGATCTTATGAATAGAGTGTTCGGAGATCAGTTGAACAAGTTCGTACTTGTGTTCGTGGATGATATTCTGATTTATTCCAGAACGGAAGAGGAGCACAAGACGCACTTGCGTATTGCTTTGGAAATCTTGCGGAAACATCAGCTGAAGGCTAAGTTTTCGAAGTGACACTTCTGGAAGAGTGAAGTGAGGTTCTTAGGCCATGTGATTTCTGGAAATGGAATGGCGGTTGATCCCTCTAAGGTGGCAGCAATCCAGGATTGGGTTAGACCTAAGAATGCATCAGATGTGAGAAGTTTTCTTGGATTAGCAGGATATTATCGACGGTTTATCAAAGACTTCTCCAAGATAGCTGCACCATTAACAGGATTGACGAAAAAGAACCAAGTGTTCAGTTGGGATGCTAAGTGTGAGCAAGCTTTCGGAATCCTGAAAGAGAGATTGACGAGTGCTCCTGTGTTGACTATTCCTAGTGGGAATGATGAGATGGTGGTTTACACCGACGCATGTGGTACTGGACTTGGAGCAGTGCTGATGCAGAAGGATAAAGTTGTTGCGTATGCCAGTCGACAGCTGAAGCCGCATGAAAGGAATTACCCAACTCATGATTTGGAGTTAGCGGCAATTGTTTTTGCTCTGAAGATGTGGAGACATTATCTATTGGGAGTTCGATTCGAGTTGTTTACGGATCACAAGTCGTTGAAGTATCTTTTCTCCCAAAAGGATTTGAATCTTCGGCAGCAACGTTGGCTAGAGTTTTTGGCATCATATGATTTTGGTATAGCTTATACTCCGGGAAAAGGTAACGCAGTGGCAGATGCGTTAAGTCGAAGACATGCAGGATTGGGAGCCATGTTTTCAGAATGGAAGAGTCTCGAGTATTTAGCTGGATTTGACTTCAGGCCTAGATGCGAATTGGAACCTGAGATGTTGGCAAACTTATCAATAAGACCCACTCTTGTGGAAAGGATTGGTGAGAGCCAAAAGCGAGATGATAAGCTTGTCAAGATTATCCGTGAATTGGAATCTGGATTGGATCCAGAAAAGGATAAAGTATTCGAGGTCGGTCGAGAGGGTTGGCTTCGGAAGCAAGGACGACTAGTTGTTCCCGATATAGATGAATTGAGGAGTGAAGTTCTGAAGGAAAGTCATCACTCGAAGCTGACAATTCATCCAGGTGGAAATAAGATGTATCGAGATATGAAGAGAACCTACTACTGGGAAGGCATGAAGAAGGATGTTGGAAATTTTATTTCCAAGTGCATGAACTGCCAGTTGGTTAAAGCCGAGCAGAAGAAGCCAAGTGGATTGCTTCAGCCATTAGAAGTTCCTACATGGAAGTGGGAACAAGTGTCGATGGATTTTATCGATGGATTGCCTAGAACCAGAACGAGAAATGAAGGGATTTGGGTCATTGTAGATCGTCTGACTAAGAGTGCACGATTCATTCTTGTTCGATCGACTAGGACTACATCAAAGTTGGTTGAGTTGTATGTTAAGTGGATAGTTCGATTCCATGGTATTCCGAAGAGTATAGTGAGCGATAGAGATCCATTGTTCACTAGTGGATTCTGGAAGAGCTTCCAGGAAGTTTTGGGAACCGAGTTATGTTTGAGTACAGCTTATCACCCTCAAACAGATGGTCAGACCGAGAGAGTCAACCGAGTTTTGGAAGATCTCCTCAGAGCTTGTGTTTTGGATTTCGGAGGATCATGGGAAGATCACCTTCATTTGGTGGAGTTTGCGTACAACAACAGTTACCAGTCAAGCATTGGTATGGCACCGTATGAGGCATTGTATGGAAGACCGTGTAACTCTCCAACATGTTGGTTGGAAACTGGAGAAAAGCTGATGCTTGGGCCAGAGATGATTCGTCAGACTTCAGATTGTATAGAGATCATTCGGCAACGAATGAAGGCAGCCCAAGACCGTCAAAAGAGTTATGCTGATAAGCGTCGAAAGGATTTGGAATTCGACGCAGGAGATATGGTTTTTGTGAAGATTTCTCCACTAAAGAATGTTATTCGATTCGGGAAGAAAGGAAAATTGACTCCGAGATTTGTTGGACCATTCCCGATCATCGAGCGAATTGGAAAGCTCGCCTACAGATTGGAGTTGCCGGAGAAGATGTCAAGTGTGCACAATGTTTTTCACATATCATATCTACGGAAGTATGTGCACGACTCGAATACAGTAGTTTCAGCTGATAGCTGTGAAGATTTCGAAGTTGATCCAGTTGATAGAATACCTCGTAAGCCGCTTCGTGTTGTTGAAACCGACACGAAACAGCTTAGGAGGAAGGTAGTTAAGTTGCTCAAGATACAATGGAGTGATGATGATAACGACTGTACGTGGGAGGTGGAAGAGAGGATGAAGGCAGCTCATCCTGAACTCTTCAAGGTATGGCCCTAAGGTGTCGTGTCATCTCGCGACATTGTAACTTGTTCTAGTTTTAGAAGTCTGTACGCTAAGTTAGAATTGGATGCATGGTTTGTTGATTGCTATGGATGGTAGGCGTACAGAATAGTTTTTTTTTGATTGCTATGATTGTTTGGAATTTCGGGGGCGAAATTCCTAAGGGGGAGAGAATGTAACGACCCGTATTTTCACGGATCGGAAAGTTCATCAAATCTGGAGTTTTAGCATTTTGAGCCATTTCAGCTTTTAGGCAAATTTTGCCTAAGTCCTAAGTCGTTCACGACTTAGCATAAGTCGTGAGTCGTATACGACTTAGGAGATAGGAGTGACCCAGGGTTTGGCGACTTAAGGAAATAAGTCGTAGCTGGGCTAGGTTAGTAGGTTGAAGTTAACTCGGCAAGTGTTAAGTCATAGGTTGCAAGTCGTTGCCGAGTTAAGGGATAGACAACCTAAGGAAGTGACCGACTTATGTTATTGTAGACGACTTAAGGTTTTGAGTTAAGTGTTAAGTCGGCTGACGAGTTAAGGTAGTGGTCGACTTAAGACCTGGACGACTTAGGAGTTGAGTCTTATCCTGGTAGATCGGCAAAGCTGCTATGTTAAGTCGTAGGTAGGTTGCTGTGTTGAGTCTTGGCCGAGTTAAGGTGATGAGTCGTACCCAAGTTATCTGATGAGTCGTATACTTGATAAGTCGTAGTCGAGTTAACCGTTAAGTCGTACGGGATCTGGGTTTTTGTTGAGTCGTAAGTTGAGCCCTTTTGATGAGTCGTACCTCCTGATGAGTCGTAGCTTTGTGCTAAGTCGTGGACGACTTAGTGGTTGAGTCGTCTAGCCAGTAAGGCGCGTGCGCACTAGGTCGTAGACAGGGGTGGTCCGGTAAGTCGTAGGTACCTATGATGAGTCGGAAGAGGCTATAAGTCGGAGACGACTTAGGAGATAGCTGTTAAGTCTTGAGTCGTAGGGGGGTCTGAGTGTTGAGTTGGAGTTAGGCTTAAGTCGGAAGACCGTTGAGTCGTGGTGATCTGATGAGTCGTAGACGACTCATGGAGGCAGTCGAGTCATGGATTTCAGCTATAAATAGGAGAGCTTCTCTTCATTTTTGGGATCCGGATTTTGAAGCGACGAAGTGCTGCCATTTTGAGAGCTCGACTTCTACACTTCTTCACTTCTTTTCTCCACTCTAATCTAGTGCTTCCTTCCATCCAAATCAAAGATCAAGATTGAAGATTCAAGAGCTAAAGTTGAAGATCTTCATCTTTTCAAGAGAGATTTCTTCGTTTGAAGCGGATTCGTGATAGATCAAGCTTGATCCTTCACTGTCCAGATCTGAAGCGTGTTGATTTGAGGTTGTTTAGGTGATTTGGTGAGTAGTGATTATCTCTCACACGGATCCAAAGGAGTATATCGGATTGTTGGCTCGATTTGGTGTCAAATAGAGATTTCCATGCATTTTCTTCATCCAAAGTGTAGATCCATATAGATCCATTGTTCATGATGATGTTATATCCATTTTATCATATGTTAACCTATGCAAGTTCATTCATCAAGTTTGTAGAGATATAATCCATGTTTTCATGCTTATTGGACTTTCAACTCTTTAATTACGAAAATGTCATTATTGTTATAATTGTCTATTTAGATCATATTTGAATGTTTGATTGTTTGGATTGATGTTTGATTTGATTGATTGTTATGAACTAGATGATTGATGATAGATTTAGACCGAAGACGATTCAAAAGCTAAGGGAAAGGCTTTTGAATTGGGAAGCTGCTCGTGGCATATGTAGCGGGATGATGAAGCTCTTATGCATAGATTCGATGATGTGATGTTGAGATGAGGCTTTGCGAGGATGTAATGAAGCGAGTCATCATGTGATGAAGACTTGGTCTAATCCAGACGGGATTATTCCAAGCATGTTGATAACTCGGTGATATGATTCGAGTTGAGGATAACGAATGGATATGAGAATAGTCGTCGAGGAAGATGACTAGGAGGCTTGGATAGCATCGTTGTTGAAGGTTCTAGCATGCTCTAAGCAAGAGTACGTTTGGGCAGATTCGATAGTCCCAACGGCCAACTGTTGATGGTCGAGTACTCTGGGCAGATTCGATAGTCCTAGGCACGGGCTGCGACGACGTGCGGGAGTTATGTCTAGAACCGGGGTTTCCATTAGCCCTTGACGGATGGCTGAAAGAATGTGCCGGTCATTCAATTAACGGCGATATCGAAGCAATGATAACAGTGATAGCCAGAGTCATGGATGTTTGGTTGTAACGTCATTTCGGACTCAAGAGCGGTATTTTCTGGGTGCTTATCTGATTTAGGCCTTGGTACTTGGAAAACATCGCCCTTGACTCGAGTGATAGCATCTTTACTTTAAATTGTATGCTCTGCTATGTTTGCTTCTGCTTAATGTGTGTCTGGGGGCTATCACTGTAGAATGAGGTTGGAGTGGGAGGGTTGTATTCCTATTCCTTTTCCTTTATATTCTTTTGGTATGTTGTTAGTTAATTACTGCTCACTAAGACTGTTGTCTGACTCAAGGCTTTATGTTTTAATTCTTATTGCCTTGGGCTGTTCGTCCATTTGGGACGGGCAGACTAGGTAGCAGGTGACATGTGCTGTTCTCTTCTCACGATGCTGATATCGAAGACGAGCTGGAGGGTTGCATATTATCTTCTTATTATATGTACTGGATATTCCGCTGTTTTGTATTCTCTGAGAGATATGTAGTGAGGCTTGATGTATTGACTATGTGGATGCTTGTATTCAACTATTATGGAGTTTTATATGATGTCATTTTGTTCTGTAAAGCTTCACTATACATATGTTCTATTGTATTTTGTCCATGCGCTGTGAGTAATACGATAGATTATGTTGTTTTAAATCTTACCTTGACAATCGTCCATGGTCGCCTGGCACACTTTACAGCGCTCTATCTTTAGATTCGGTGCAGGGGTCATGGGCGGTCGTCACATTTGGTATCAGAGCATTGGTTAATCGATTTTACCCAACGCTCGCCGTCGTAACTACGTATGAGAGACGTAATTGTATTTTGATGGATGAATACTATATATAATATAGTAGTTTAGTTGAGTTTGAGTCCTTTATGCAGTTGTTTCTCTAAGGTGTTCTGATCATTCCTTTTTATAGATATTGAGAATGAGTCGAAGAGGGAGACCAGCTGCTAAGGAAGGCCGTGCTACTGAAGAGACTGCTGATTATGCAGCCATGTTCGAAGCTATGATGACTTCGATCATGAGAAGGATACCAGTTCCGGGGGCAGCAGTAGATGTTGGAGTTCAAGTTCAAGCTCCGAAACCAGTGGATTTTGCTAAGTTGTGCAAGGATTATACTGCTCTTGGAGGAAAGGTTTTCTTGGGAACAGAATCAACTATTGAGGTCCAGAGGTGGATAGATGCTTGTAGATGGATCTTTGGTGATTTGGGAATTGATGATGCAACTAAGAGGAAGTTAGCATCAAGGCAGCTTCAAGGGAGAGCTTCTGATTGGTGGAATTCTATTACCATCAATACTGCGGAGGAAGAGATTACTTGGGAGCAATTCCAAGCTAGATTTGAAGCTAAGTTCATTTCTACAGCTCAGAAGTCTGTTATGTTCAAAAAGTTTGTGGAGCTCAAGCAAGGCGGAAGATCTGTTCTTGAGTATGTTTCTGAGTTTGAAGCTTTGTCCAAGTATGCTCGGTCATATATTGAATCTGCTTATCAGAAGAATGAGAAGTTTGTGACCGGCTTGGATAGTTATCTTGGGAGACAGTTGGTGGATCATTTGGACGATTCATTTGAGAAGCTTGTGGAGAAAGCTCTTAGGCATGAGAGTCTGTTTCCTAAGGAAGGACCTGTTGTTGCTATTACCAAGGGAGAGTCTAAACCACAGCAGGGTGGAAACTAGAAGAGGAAGCAGCAGCAGCAGAAGGGTAAGGATGGCCAGAAGAAGCCGAAAGGCGAGGTGACTTGCTACAATTGTCAGCAGAAGGGCCATTTCTCGAAGGATTGTAAGAATCCGAAGGTGCCGATGAAGTGTCACAACTGTGACAAGCCGGGGCATTTCAGGAAGAATTGTCCAGAACCGAGGAAGGACAGGCAGATTGTGCAAGCTTATGCTTTGGGAGCTGTTCCGTCGTCTTCGAAAGCTCCTACCGCTGAAGAGAAGGGAAAGAGTGTGGTGGTTCAAGGTACTCTTTTCCTATGTGGTGTTCCAGTTAGAGTTCTGTTTGATACTGGAGCATCGCATTCGTTTGTTTGTAGTGAACTCGTAGGCCGGTTAGGTTTGGCACCGGATATTGTTGATAGGCCATTGGTTGTGACTAATCCAGTTGGGGGTTCGTCTTGTTTGTGTATGTTATGCCGTGGTCTGATTGTGTCGAGTCATGGTTACTCTTTTGTTTGTGATTGTTTTGTTCTGAACTTTGCGGGGTTTGGAATTATTTTGGGTATGGACTGGCTTAGGAAGTATGCGGCTAAGGTTGATTGTGAGAGGCTGGAGGTGACAGTCGAGAATGTGGAGGGGCGAAAGTGTAATATCCCGGAATTTCGAGGAATTTAAAATGTGATAATCTCTAAATTTAAATTATTCAAATTGATAATATTAATATAAATAACCAAATAATATAATAATAAGATGTTTTAATTATGGTATAGATTGATTTGTAATAAGAATAATTGTTTAATTATGTTATTTTATAAATTTAATTTTAAAATAGATTTATCATTTCCAAAATTAATAGGTATTGTTTAAATATGTATATATTGTCTTGAGTTGTTTTATATCAATTTCAAACTAAATAAAGTGTTTATTTAAATAGTAAATAAATACAAAAGATATGTTTACACTTAAAAATGAATTAAAAATATTGTATATAATTTTTATTAGGATATAAATGAGTTTTATTGTTTTTCTTTTAAAGGTTTTATTTATATATCTTATAGGAAAGCATTTATGATTAATAAATGTATTTATCTATTTAGGAAATAAATATAAAAGCTTTTTAAAACTCTTTTTAAAAAATAATATAAATGGATAAGGACAAGTGTTAAATTTTTAAAACATGTTAAATACATGTGTAAGGTAATTAAACAATGTAGAGACATGTGTCATTTTCTTATCCTTTTTCTTTGATTTTTAATAAACCATAAATTAAGTTTATATAAGCCTACATTCCCATTTTCTTTTTCTTTCTAATCTCATTTTCTAAACAAAGACAAAAATCAAAACCAGGAAAATGTCCAAACTGAAATGATCTTCTCATACCAAAAATATACAAACCGAAATCATCTCCTCAAAACCAAAACTGAAATTTCATCTCAAACCTGAAACCCTTCCTCAGATTAAAATCAATATCCTGTAATCTGAAATCTTCTCCAAACCATTGTTTTCAAATACCTGAAACCATATTTCTAAAACCAAATCAATGCCTGAAAATCATCTCAAAAGTTCAATTGCCTGAGCCACTTTCAAAAACAATCTGCAATACTCAAATTCAAAAGCCTGTAACCATTGTTTTCAAGACCTGTTAACATTCTCCTGTTTCAAAGATTCAAGTCTGAATTATTCCAAGTTCAGGAAATATAATCTGAGGCAGAAGCAATGTTCAAAAGCCTTTCAAACTTTTAAAAGAATCAAAACAAGCTTTTCAGTTTTAAAAGAAATCAAAAGCAAGTGCAGTTCGAAAAGCTTCCAGTTATAATTTCTCTGTTCAACAGTAAAAAGGTGAGTAAACAATTCTTTTGCAAAAGCTAAAATAGATATAAACTTGCTTTCGAATGATTTCTAAAATGAAGTATCTTTGCATGTTTATTTATATGTACATATTCTGTATGCATGTGAGCATTGAAGTGTGTATGTCTGATTTAAATTGTTAATATGCTCTGTTCATCTTAATAGGTGAGCAAAACCCTTAACTCTGTTATATTTCTTAGTATTTAGATGTGTATTTGAAGTAGGATATGACTTAGGCTAGAATGATTGTATGGATACGTTTGTATGTCTCTATATATATGTATGACTGGGTGCATGTCTGGGTATATGCATGTATAGTTCTGTTATAAGTTATAAGTTTTCAAAACATGATTCAAAAAAAATCCAAATCATCCAACAAAATGATTTTGAGGTTATAACCTCTGAATGAAAATTGTTTGTATATATATGATATCATTTTAAAAATTAATTTCAAGTGTTTAAATTAAATATTTATTTCGAAAATGATATATATACAGTGATGATTTAAGATAAGCCCAGAATTAAATGTTTTGATTTTTAAGTTTGATTATAGGAATGGATGCACATTTCAAAGGCATGAATTTTAATGATCATTACAGAATTTTTAAATTGATAAATCAAAGTAAATTTAAAGTTGAACAGAATACCCCTTTCTGTAAATTCCTGTTGATCGACGAAATGGAGTTCGTCAAGCTTGGGTCAGATGATTGTTCAAGCACCCAAGATTAAGGGAAAAATACTAACTGAATTTATAAGTGATCAAGGAAATGGAACGATGTGGATTTAGGGATTAACAACCCAGATTTTTCGATGAAGTAAATGAAGGTGATTCATTGAGGTCGAGGCAATTCAGGTCATCGGACCTGGGGGAATGGAAGGAGGAAACATTGGCGGTGGTTCAGGCGAAATCGTGCAATCGCTGGTGGTCGTGATCGTTGGGACGAAGCATTCTTCGATGATCAAGATTTTGGGTTACAGGAGCTCGTATAGTTCGATTTTGATTTTTCGATTAAGTAGGCAACCTGGGTTGTCGTGGTGGCTCAGGGGAGGATCGGCGACTTGTTGAAAGCTTTGGCGATGGTCAGAAGTTCGTCGTTGTCGGTGCAAGGTGCACGGTGGCACAGTGTATCAGCTCGTTAGTTTTTGGGTTCGAGAGTTTTTCTCGAAGTGAATCTCGTGAGAATTAGCTTTTGGCTCGGGTTTGTGATAGGGTTGTACGCGAGATTTCGAGTGATAATGATTAAGATTTTAACAGTTAAAAATTAAACGAGCAGTTTTTAAATTTACTCGGGAAGAACATCGGGGAAGAAGGCTTTTGGCTCGGGTTTGTCTTCGTGTCGCTCGCGAGAATAAGAAAAACAGTTAACTGTTAAGTTTTTAAAACAGTTTAAAAATTTAAACAAAACTCTTTTATAAAAAGGAAAGGAGAAGATGTATTTGTCTTGATTCAAATACATAGGAGTTAAAACCAAAGTAAGATGTTTAAATCAGTTTTTAAATTTAAATAAAGGTAAGATTTTAAATTTAAATAATCAAGTTAAAACAAATCGTTTTGGAAATCCTTTTCTTTGTAATAAATGTTTGACTAGATTTGATTTGTATAATTTGTTTAACTTAAATATATTAAGTTAAATTCTTAACTTATTTTCAAATTAAATTTGGAAATAAGGTAGTTAATAAAGGAATGTTTTATCTTAAAACTTAATTTAAGTTTGATAATAATGGAATAAATAATGAGTGATTTATTAAATTAAATTAGTTAATGGTTAAGGATGAGTAAATTAACAATTAAAGTTTTCAAGTGATTTAGTAACTTGTAATTAAGGATTATTAATTTATAATTAAAGGTAAGTAATTAATGATTATTTATTTTAAAACTTAATTAATAATTCAATTAAGTAAATTTAATTACTAAGATCAAATGTTTAATGATAATATTTTATCTCAAGATTAATTAAGATTTTAAAGAGTTGAAATTAACTAAGTTAATTAAGAATTTAAGTTTAATTAATCATTTAATTAATTTTTGATAAGGATTAATTAAATGATTAAGAGTAAATTAAAATGGTAATTAAGAAGTACTTAATAAAGTTTTATTAAGTAATAATTAAGTTTTCTTAATTGATAATTAAGAAATTATTAATTTATAATTAAAGTTAATTAAGGATTAATTAACTGTTATTAAGGTTAGTTAATTATCATTAAAGGTTGATTAATAGATAATTATGGATTAATTAAATTGGTAATTAAGGTTGTTAATTAATAATTAAGTTTTATTAATTAATAATTAAGAGGTAATTAATTAGTTAATTAAGTTTAAGTAATTAATTATAAAAGTAATTAAGGATTGATTACTTTGTATTAAAGAATATTGATTAATAATTAAGGTTTATTAATTAATAGTTAAAGAATAATTAATCAAGGATTAATTAAATTGTTTAAAAAGGGTAATTAAGGATGAGTTACTCAGTTATGATTTAGGAATGAATGTGATTTATTTAAGTTAATTAATTTGTTAATTAATTAAAGATAGTCACTTGGTAATTAAGTATAATTACTTAATAAGATTGGATAAGAGTAATTACTTAGTGTAAGTAATTGATAAATGAATTATTGTATGTAATTAGTATAATTAATCAAAAAGGATTTATAAAAGAAATTAAAGTAATTAAGAATAGTTAATTACTGTTAATGATTATTTAAGGTTGATTAATGGAAGTAATTAATTAATGCATGATTAATTAATGTAATTAATTAAAGAATAATGTAGTTAATTATAGTTAATTAATTAAAGAAAGTAATTAATTAAGGATCATTAATTAATGTAATTAATGAGAGTAATTAAAGGTTAATTACTATAAATGATTAAGGATAATTAATTTGTAAAATTAATTAAAGAATAATTACTTTATGTAATTAATAATTAATCAAGAGTGATTAATATTTAATGATTAATTAATTAAATGGATTGTAATTAATTAATGGTTGATTAAGCAAGGATAGGAATTAATTCTTAAGTAATTAATTTAATTTAAGTTGATTAAATTAATTATAATATGGATTAATAAATGATTGCTTATGGATGATTGTTGAGTAGAATGTCTGATTTGGTTGATATCTATTGGATGATATACTATGATATTCTGTGATATGATATTGGATATATCTGTGATAAATGTGTGATATTTATCTATGTTAATGCTATGTGAATTCAAGTATTAAATTAAATTGAATTGTTTAAACCTTTAAACAACTTGGCCTTAAAAGATACGTTTTGGATTTCGATGAGACCGGGATCGGGTTTCCGTATACCGGATTTCCAGGTCTGGAGACCCGAATACCACATCGATCCAAATTAACGATAGGTCGTGAATCTCAAGTGAAGATGAAGATTCAGAGTGCAAGGGTTATTGTCGTTAACTTTGAGGGTGATTCCAAAACGAGTGTAACGAGATAATGCCTTCGGTTTCGTTCGAACCCGGAACGAACTTGTATGGATTGAATGCTTTCAGCACATCGTCAGGTGGACGATGAGCATTCTAAGTGAAGTGTTCTGATTAAAGGTAATCGTGACCTCAAGCCTCATCAACCGGGAATGGCTAAAACAGGGGAGGTGCAGCAAGGCTTCGTGGGTAGCGCCCACTGAGAGTAAGGTCATCCCTGTCTAGATGTCCCTTTCTATTTCGACTTAGTGGTACGGTTGCAGTACACAACCGTGGGGTGATTTTATTCGGAATTATCCAGTAAGGGATGGTTCCGGCTTTGTGTTGCAGGGGAGCGGGCGTACTCCTCGGTACGGTGATCTAGGCCACGTACTGTGACGGGCGGTACCCCAGTAGCCCTGCCATTGTATGGAAATCCAACTTCCAATAAGTGCCGTACGTATTAGTTGTGCCCAACTATGTTGAAATGTGAGATGTAAGCATTTCGACTATTTCATATTTATTTGAAAACCCTAGACCTATTATAATACAATCGAATTTCCTATCAAATGTTTTGGTTAGCGTAAGGTAAAAACTTACCCATGTTTATGTGTGGGAAGTCTTACGTGATACCTTTGTTTTCAAAGGTTTGAAGTTAAGCAAATTTAAACCGTTTACTCACACCAGACCCATGTCTGACCCAAGTGTTTATTTCTGTTTTATATAAACTCTTGGGTACTCAAATTTTTACGAGTAGCCAAGAGAGTCAGGTTTGCTTTGACGAGTTATCTGGAGGAGCAATGGAGCAGGAGGCTTCAGCGCTGTAGAGATATAGTAGTTCCGCTGTGTTGATCTCTGAGTCATTGTTATCTGTGTTGTATCTTATATTGTAGAAACTAGACAGGTGTTTATAACTGTCTAGTATGGGTTGTATATGTTGTGTAACTCTGATAGTTGTTGTATATGATACTATGTAATAGTTTATGTTATTAATATAATTTATTCGTTCCGCTGTTCAGATTCTGTTGTTGTTTCTTTCTTTCTTCTCTTCTTTTCTCTTTCTATCCCTTTCTTTCTTATTAGCGATACGACTTTCTGGTCGATGAAAGCCGGGTCGTCACAGAAAGATTGTGATACGATGTAAGCATGAGGAAGGCGTCTTCATGAGCTTCATGTATTCGCTAGTTGTTCCACGGGATGGACTGTCTTTAGTGCCAATCGCAAATGGATTCGAGGATGTCTTTGACGAAGTCAAAGGGTTGCCGCCGCATAGAGAGATCGAGTTTCGTATAGATCTAGTTGAAGGAGCCAGGCCTGTTGTGATGCCTCTTAGGCGGATGGCGCCTAGGGAACAGCAGGAGTTGAGGGTGCAAGTTGATGACCTTTTACAGAAAGGATTCATTCGGCGTAGTGTGTCCGAGTGGGGTGCACCAGTTGTGTTTGCAACCAAGGCAGATGGGTCGTTGAGATTGTGTGTCGATTATCGTGAGCTGAATAAGGTGACTAAGAAGAACAAGTATCCATTGCCGAGAATAGATGACTTGTTTGATCAGCTTCACGAAGCTAAGGTGTTTTCTCAGATGGATTTGGCAACGGGATTTCACCAGTTGAGAGTGGCTAAGGATAGTGTGCCGAAAACTGCTTTTAGGACACCATCCGGTTTCTTTGAGTGGCTGGTAATGCCGTTTGGATTGACAAACGCGCCAGCATATTTTGTGGATCTTATGAATAGAGTGTTCGGAGATCAGTTGAACAAGTTCGTACTTGTGTTCGTGGATGATATTCTGATTTATTCCAGAACGGAAGAGGAGCACAAGACGCACTTGCGTATTGCTTTGGAAATCTTGCGGAAACATCAGCTGAAGGCTAAGTTTTCGAAGTGACACTTCTGGAAGAGTGAAGTGAGGTTCTTAGGCCATGTGATTTCTGGAAATGGAATGGCGGTTGATCCCTCTAAGGTGGCAGCAATCCAGGATTGGGTTAGACCTAAGAATGCATCAGATGTGAGAAGTTTTCTTGGATTAGCAGGATATTATCGACGGTTTATCAAAGACTTCTCCAAGATAGCTGCACCATTAACAGGATTGACGAAAAAGAACCAAGTGTTCAGTTGGGATGCTAAGTGTGAGCAAGCTTTCGGAATCCTGAAAGAGAGATTGACGAGTGCTCCTGTGTTGACTATTCCTAGTGGGAATGATGAGATGGTGGTTTACACCGACGCATGTGGTACTGGACTTGGAGCAGTGCTGATGCAGAAGGATAAAGTTGTTGCGTATGCCAGTCGACAGCTGAAGCCGCATGAAAGGAATTACCCAACTCATGATTTGGAGTTAGCGGCAATTGTTTTTGCTCTGAAGATGTGGAGACATTATCTATTGGGAGTTCGATTCGAGTTGTTTACGGATCACAAGTCGTTGAAGTATCTTTTCTCCCAAAAGGATTTGAATCTTCGGCAGCAACGTTGGCTAGAGTTTTTGGCATCATATGATTTTGGTATAGCTTATACTCCGGGAAAAGGTAACGCAGTGGCAGATGCGTTAAGTCGAAGACATGCAGGATTGGGAGCCATGTTTTCAGAATGGAAGAGTCTCGAGTATTTAGCTGGATTTGACTTCAGGCCTAGATGCGAATTGGAACCTGAGATGTTGGCAAACTTATCAATAAGACCCACTCTTGTGGAAAGGATTGGTGAGAGCCAAAAGCGAGATGATAAGCTTGTCAAGATTATCCGTGAATTGGAATCTGGATTGGATCCAGAAAAGGATAAAGTATTCGAGGTCGGTCGAGAGGGTTGGCTTCGGAAGCAAGGACGACTAGTTGTTCCCGATATAGATGAATTGAGGAGTGAAGTTCTGAAGGAAAGTCATCACTCGAAGCTGACAATTCATCCAGGTGGAAATAAGATGTATCGAGATATGAAGAGAACCTACTACTGGGAAGGCATGAAGAAGGATGTTGGAAATTTTATTTCCAAGTGCATGAACTGCCAGTTGGTTAAAGCCGAGCAGAAGAAGCCAAGTGGATTGCTTCAGCCATTAGAAGTTCCTACATGGAAGTGGGAACAAGTGTCGATGGATTTTATCGATGGATTGCCTAGAACCAGAACGAGAAATGAAGGGATTTGGGTCATTGTAGATCGTCTGACTAAGAGTGCACGATTCATTCCTGTTCGATCGACTAGGACTACATCAAAGTTGGTTGAGTTGTATGTTAAGTGGATAGTTCGATTCCATGGTATTCCGAAGAGTATAGTGAGCGATAGAGATCCATTGTTCACTAGTGGATTCTGGAAGAGCTTCCAGGAAGTTTTGGGAACCGAGTTATGTTTGAGTACAGCTTATCACCCTCAAACAGATGGTCAGACCGAGAGAGTCAACCGAGTTTTGGAAGATCTCCTCAGAGCTTGTGTTTTGGATTTCGGAGGATCATGGGAAGATCACCTTCATTTGGTGGAGTTTGCGTACAACAACAGTTACCAGTCAAGCATTGGTATGGCACCGTATGAGGCATTGTATGGAAGACCGTGTAACTCTCCAACATGTTGGTTGGAAACTGGAGAAAAGCTGATGCTTGGGCCAGAGATGATTCGTCAGACTTCAGATTGTATAGAGATCATTCGGCAACGAATGAAGGCAGCCCAAGACCGTCAAAAGAGTTATGCTGATAAGCGTCGAAAGGATTTGGAATTCGACGCAGGAGATATGGTTTTTGTGAAGATTTCTCCACTAAAGAATGTTATTCGATTCGGGAAGAAAGGAAAATTGACTCCGAGATTTGTTGGACCATTCCCGATCATCGAGCGAATTGGAAAGCTCGCCTACAGATTGGAGTTGCCGGAGAAGATGTCAAGTGTGCACAATGTTTTTCACATATCATATCTACGGAAGTATGTGCACGACTCGAATACAGTAGTTTCAGCTGATAGCTGTGAAGATTTCGAAGTTGATCCAGTTGATAGAATACCTCGTAAGCCGCTTCGTGTTGTTGAAACCGACACGAAACAGCTTAGGAGGAAGGTAGTTAAGTTGCTCAAGATACAATGGAGTGATGATGATAACGACTGTACGTGGGAGGTGGAAGAGAGGATGAAGGCAGCTCATCCTGAACTCTTCAAGGTATGGCCCTAAGGTGTCGTGTCATCTCGCGACATTGTAACTTGTTCTAGTTTTAGAAGTCTGTACGCTAAGTTAGAATTGGATGCATGGTTTGTTGATTGCTATGGATGGTAGGCGTACAGAATAGTTTTTTTTTGATTGCTATGATTGTTTGGAATTTCGGGGGCGAAATTCCTAAGGGGGAGAGAATGTAACGACCCGTATTTTCACGGATCGGAAAGTTCATCAAATCTGGAGTTTTAGCATTTTGAGCCATTTCAGCTTTTAGGCAAATTTTGCCTAAGTCCTAAGTCGTTCACGACTTAGCATAAGTCGTGAGTCGTATACGACTTAGGAGATAGGAGTGACCCAGGGTTTGGCGACTTAAGGAAATAAGTCGTAGCTGGGCTAGGTTAGTAGGTTGAAGTTAACTCGGCAAGTGTTAAGTCGTAGGTTGCAAGTCGTTGCCGAGTTAAGGGATAGACAACCTAAGGAAGTGACCGACTTATGTTATTGTAGACGACTTAAGGTTTTGAGTTAAGTGTTAAGTCGGCTGACGAGTTAAGGTAGTGGTCGACTTAAGACCTGGACGACTTAGGAGTTGAGTCTTATCCTGGTAGATCGGCAAAGCTGCTATGTTAAGTCGTAGGTAGGCTGCTGTGTTGAGTCTTGGCCGAGTTAAGGTGATGAGTCGTACCCAAGTTATCTGATGAGTCGTATACTTGATAAGTCGTAGTCGAGTTAACCGTTAAGTCGTACGGGATCTGGGTTTTTGTTGAGTCGTAAGTTGAGCCCTTTTGATGAGTCGTACCTCCTGATGAGTCGTAGCTTTGTGCTAAGTCGTGGACGACTTAGTGGTTGAGTCGTCTAGCCAGTAAGGCGCGTGCGCACTAGGTCGTAGACAGGGGTGGTCCGGTAAGTCGTAGGTACCTGTGATGAGTCGGAAGAGGCTATAAGTCGGAGACGACTTAGGAGATAGCTGTTAAGTCTTGAGTCGTAGGGGGGTCTGAGTGTTGAGTTGGAGTTAGGCTTAAGTCGGAAGACCGTTGAGTCGTGGTGATCTGATGAGTCGTAGACGACTCATGGAGGCAGTCGAGTCATGGATTTCAGCTATAAATAGGAGAGCTTCTCTTCATTTTTGGGATCCGGATTTTGAAGCGACGAAGTGCTGCCATTTTGAGAGCTCGACTTCTACACTTCTTCACTTCTTTTCTCCACTCTAATCTAGTGCTTCCTTCCATCCAAATCAAAGATCAAGATTGAAGATTCAAGAGCTAAAGTTGAAGATCTTCATCTTTTCAAGAGAGATTTCTTCGTTTGAAGCGGATTCGTGATAGATCAAGCTTGATCCTTCACTGTCCAGATCTGAAGCGTGTTGATTTGAGGTTGTTTAGGTGATTTGGTGAGTAGTGATTATCTCTCACACGGATCCAAAGGAGTATATCGGATTGTTGGCTCGATTTGGTGTTAAATAGAGATTTCCATGCATTTTCTTCATCCAAAGTGTAGATCCATATAGATCCATTGTTCATGATGATGTTACATCCATTTTATCATATGTTAACCTATGCAAGTTCATTCATCAAGTTTGTAGAGATATAATCCATGTTTTCATGCTTATTGGACTTTCAACTCTTTAATTACGAAAATGTCATTATTGTTATAATTGTCTATTTAGATCATATTTGAATGTTTGATTGTTTGGATTGATGTTTGATTTGATTGATTGTTATGAACTAGATGATTGATGATAGATTTAGACCGAAGACGATTCAAAAGCTAAGGGAAAGGCTTTTGAATTAAGGCTTTTGAATTGGGAAGCTGCTCGTGGCATATGTAGCGGGATGATGAAGCTCTTATGCATAGATTCGATGATGTGATGTTGAGATGAGGCTTTGCGAGGATGTAATGAAGCGAGTCATCATGTGATGAAGACTTGGTCTAATCCAGACGGGATTATTCCAAGCATGTTGATAACTCGGTGATATGATTCGAGTTGAGGATAACGAATGGATATGAGAATAGTCGTCGAGGAAGATGACTAGGAGGCTTGGATAGCATCGTTGTTGAAGGTTCTAGCATGCTCTAAGCAAGAGTACGTTTGGGCAGATTCGATAGTCCCAACGGCCAACTGTTGATGGTCGAGTACTCTGGGCAGATTCGATAGTCCTAGGCACGGGCTGCGACGACGTGCGGGAGTTATGTCTAGAACCGGGGTTTCCATTAGCCCTTGACGGATGGCTGAAAGAATGTGTCGGTCATTCAATTAACGGTGATATCGAAGCAATGATAATAGTGATAGCCAGAGTCATGGATGTTTGGTTGTAACGTCATTTCGGACTCAAGAGCGGTATTTTCTGGGTGCTTATCTGATTTAGGCCTTGGTACTTGGAAAACATCGCCCTTGACTCGAGTGATAGCATCTTTACTTTAAATTGTATGCTCTGCTATGTTTGCTTCTGCTTAATGTGTGTCTGGGGGCTATCACTGTAGAATGAGGTTGGAGTGGGAGGGTTGTATTCCTATTCCTTTTCCTTTATATTCTTTTGGTATGTTGTTAGTTAATTACTGCTCACTAAGACTGTTGTCTGACTCAAGGCTTTATGTTTTAATTCTTATTGCCTTGGGCTGTTCGTCCATTTGGGACGGGCAGACTAGGTAGCAGGTGACATGTGCTGTTCTCTTCTCATGATGCTGATATCGAAGACGAGCTGGAGGGTTGCATATTATCTTCTTATTATATGTACTGGATATTCCGCTGTTTTGTATTCTCTGAGAGATATGTAGTGAGGCTTGATGTATTGACTATGTGGATGCTTGTATTCAACTATTATGGAGTTTTATATGATGTCATTTTGTTCTGTAAAGCTTCACTATACATATGTTCTATTGTATTTTGTCCATGCGCTGTGAGTAATACGATAGATTCTGTTGTTTTAAATCTTACCTTGACAATCGTCCATGGTCGCCTGGCACACTTTACAGCGCTCTATCTTTAGATTCGGTGCAGGGGTCATGGGCGGTCGTCACACGTAAGAAGAACTCCCTTCTTACCATTCGTGAGATTCTGCGTCCTGATCTCTCTGTGGCTTCTTCACCAGAAGAAGTCAAAGAGACCATCCTGTCTCACTTCCAATCCTTGCTGAGCGCTCCCTCTGCTTCGAATTCCGATCCGGCTTTATTAGCCTTCATTCCCAGAATGGTCCTTGCTTCGGAAAGTACGGACTTGTCGGTACCTCCCTCTCTGGAAGAGATCCGTGACTGCGTCTTTTCTCTTTCCAAGGATAGTGCCAGTGGGCCGGATGGTTTCAACGGAGTCTTTTTCACGAGTGCTTGACATATTATTCAGTCAGAATTTTGTTTGGCTGTTCAATACTTCTTCTCGAGCGGTTCTCTGCCGCTAGGTTGGACGTCCACTAACCTGATTCTTATCCCGAAGTGCGATAACCCACGGTCTTGCACGGAATTTCCTCCTATCAGCTTGTGCAACTTCTCTAACAAAGTTATTTCGAAGGTTCTGGCCAATCACTTGGCCCCGTTCCTTGATCGCCTCATATCCCCTTCTCAATCGGGGTTTGTTAAAGGCCGTTTAATTATTGATAACGTCCTGCTTGCTCAGGAATTGATTTCTCAGCTTGATCGGAAGGTCAGAGGTTCGAATGTGGTCTTCAAGCTGGATATGGCTAAGGCTTATGACCGCATGTCCTGGTTTTTCATCATCAAGGTTTTACGAGCCTTCGGCTTTCACGAGTCCCTTATCGACTTGGTGTGGAGGCTTATTTCCAACTGTTGGTTCTCCGTTCTTGTTAATGGTTCAGCCAATGGGTTTTTCCAGGCGGGTAGGGGCTTACGTCAAGAAGACACACTGTCGCCTTCACTGTTCGTGATCGCGGCAGAGGCTTTCATTCGAGGTCTTCAAACCCTGACAATTTATGGTCAGATTCAGAGGTTTGGCATTCCTAGGGGATGTCCGCTTGTTTCATCCTTATCCTTTGCTGATGACATTGTCATCTTCTCCAACGGGGGCCGTTCTTATGTTTGTCGGCTCCTTCGTCTCATCCAGCAATACGAGAGGAGTTCGGGCCAGCTCGTTAACTCTTCCAAAAGCTGTTTCGTCCATGCGAAAGACTTGTCTCCCTTAAGAGCTTCTTGGATTGAGAACTTTTCTGGGTTCAAGAAGACTTCCCTTCCTTTGCCTTATCTTGGTGTTGTCCTTTACAGAGGTCGAAAACTAAACGCTATTTTCGATCCCTTGACCGATAAGGTTAGGGGCAAGATCATCCGTTGGAACGCGACTCTCCTTTCTCAGGCAGGTAGACTAGTTCTCATCAAGTCTGTCTTGGACTCGATGGGTACTCATGTCTTCGCTGCGATGACTCCTACTTCGTCCTTCTTCCGCTCGTATCAGGCCTTAACTTCGTCCTTCTTTTGGGGTAAGAAGGATAGCGTCCATCGTCACCACTGGGTTTCCTGGGCCTCCATTTGCCGTCCCAAATGCGAGGGGGGTTTAGGCTTGCGCAACCCAAAGGACCTCTGTGCGGCTTTTGCTTGCAAGTTGTGGTACAGGTTTGGGGCAAACGACTCCCTGTGGGCGTCGTTCCTTCACGAAAAGTACCATAGGCTTGCGGGTGCGGGTTTTACTGGCTCCCCCTCCTACGCTAGTGAGACTTGGAAGCACATGCAGTCGATGAAAGGGTTGGTTGACTCTCATGGTGGCTTATCTGGTTGGGATGGCGGCTCGTTCTCCATTTCGAAAGCTTGGAACTCGGTTCGTATCCCAGCTTCGATTCGACCTTTGTTTTCTTTCATCTGGAATTCTCGCATCCCCCCCAAAGTCTCTCTGTTTATGTGGCGCTTGCTACATGATGGGCTTCCATTAGACGAGAATCTCCAGAGGATTGGCATCCCTTCCGTTTCTCGCTGTAGGTGCTGCGGTTCTGGGGATACGGAGTCCTTGAGTCATTTATTTTTTGCCGGTTTTTCAGCCAGGGCAGTCTGGAATTACTTCGGGAACCTTGTTGGTGTCCGGAGAAATGCCCTGTCTCCCTCTGATTTACAGTGTAGTTGGTGGTCCAGGACCTCCGGTAGATCGCTTCGTTCGATTCTTTTTCGCCTGATTCCATGCCTGATCTGCTGGCACATCTGGTGCGCTTGGAATAAGGCAACTTTTGAGGATTCTCCTATGGATCCCCCGTCCATTATCCATCGTGTTAGGAATGATATCTTCCTTGCGTTTCGTGGTAGACCATTTAGGGGCACTATTGATTTCCGCTCTAGGCGACTGGAGGGTCTGTTTTCCATCGCTTCTGTTCGGTCTGCCGCTAGAGCGAGTATTGGCTGAGGCCGTGTGGGGGACGGAGAGTTTTGACGCTCTAATCCCCTTCCCGATCCCCCCCCCCCCGTTTTTCTATCTCATTCCTGCTTGCTAGTTGCTCAGGTGCTGAAGTTTCAGGTTATCTTCCAGACTGTGCGATCTTCGCCAGATTGGTTGTAGCTTTGGAGGAGGGCCCTTTCTTTTCTCGGGTGTTGGCTCCTTGTGATGTTGGCTTTTCTGCAAGAGCAGAACTGATCTCATTTATCTGGTCTTTTTCAGCGCTTAGCCTCGGTGCTCGGTTCGGGATTCTACTAACGTCATTATTGGGCGGTGGCCTTGTCGGAGCTCGATGGTGATGTTAGTTGGGCGGTGGTTTTTCCGAAGCTCATCCTGGATTCTTTGAGCGGGCATTTCCTTTATGACGGCTTGCTTTTATAGGTCTGTTTCTTTAGCTGATTTCTTGATGTATTGGTGGTTTGTATCTGTTTCTGCTGTTGTTTTCGTCTGGTCTGTTTCGATTTGCTTTAGCTATTCCTGGTTACCTGTCAGGCATGTTGGCAGCTTTTAGTCTACATTTATATATATATTTTTTGGAAAAAAATACTACTTTTAATATATTAATTAATTATTTTGAAATAGATTGTTGCTCTAATGTGAAAAGTCTACAGATATGTAAAACTTTGTAATCTGACCACGGAAACCCACATCAAGTTGTAACAAACCATTCACTCTCTCACCGATTGGTGTCGGGATTATTTTGTTTCCTACTATTCTTTATTGTAGAGATAATGCACATTCTGATATTGTCGTAGTAGTTGCCTCAAGCATTAGTACCCTTGTCCTCAATTAAAAGCACCATAATGCAAAATTAATAATGGCTTTAAGATCTTTGTGCATATTTGTAGTTGATAGTTGAGATAGTTCTATATTAGTGATAACTAATTATTTTATGAAGGCTTGTGCATATCTTCATTATTGAGTGCTTAATGAACTAAAATATTCTGTCGCATATTCTGAATGCAATATCCAGTTTATTAGACCGATAAAGGAAAAGGTGAATACACATAAGATTTGTGACATTTGGCATGGATTTGTGCACCTGGTTCTAGTTCTTATACTTTTAGCGTTAAGTGTGTTGTTATTTAGGAATACAAGAATTATCATTAGATTCATGATCTTGTCCTTAGTTAGATTAATGATCTTGTTCTTAATTGTGGGTCGCCAAATTTCTCTTTATATCACGTGAACATAATCTTTCCAATGCTTTTAATATATGTACCACAGGCTTTTAATATATTCACCTTTGCAACATTTCCAATCGTGTATCATTGAAGAGATATAAATAGAATCATACTGAAATTTTCTTAGCTAACAGGCTAATTTTATTGATAAATAATCCCAGTCACTTTGCAATGATAGGTAATCAGAGAGCTCTTTCACCTTTTCGTGCTACCTAACTTTATGACATCTATGTTGAGAAATTATGTAGAAACATTGCTGTAAACTGCTATTCTTAGAAATCGGAAATTAATAAGCTCTATAGTGCATATGAATCTCCTTGGGTTTGATTTTGGCCTGCTTGATAACTGAAAGCATAGTTAAATGATTATAAGCTAGCTGCATCTTGGTTGTTTATTGACGATTTAAGTTAGTATAAGCATCATGAGGGATATTTGCATGATGTTGTTTATGCTTAAATTAGTACGAGAAGTAATGTATTCGCATCAATATCTCTTAAACTGGTTTGTCTTTTTTTCTTATGTGTACATATTTCCTTTCTAAATTCCTACACTAATTGAACTTTAACTAGTTTTCTGGTATTAATAATCTATCTATACTATATTATTATTAGTGAGTTAAATTTCAAGCACACACAGGCCCCCTTGAAATTTGGCAACTGAACAGTCTCCGTCTATTCTATAATCTATACTATTCTTTGAATACTGAGTTTGATTTCAAGAGCACGAAAGCCCCCTAAATTTTGCAAGTTGAACCGTCTCCAAGTCTATTTCTCTCTGCACCGTCCGTGATTTTCTCATCCCCTTTTCCTCCACATGAAAATACCGTTCTTCCCATCCCTAATCTCTTTTTCCCAATTTCTTCCACCCCAAATCCATCAAATCCCCTTATGCGTATCTCTTCTTCCCCCTTTTCCTCCATTAGAAATCGATAAATTCCGTTCAATTTGTTCCGTCACCATTCCTTTACCATCGGTTTCTACCCCGCATCAAAATATTGTACAAACCCTAGCCTCAACGCCTTACCCGTTTACACCTCTCCATCGGTTTCCTCTATCGCCATTCCTGGCTCGCCCCTGCTTTTCGTCTGCTTCCACTGTACCGTTGCTTGGCCACAAATGCAACAGAACGATGTTGTTCTCATCCTGCTCGCGTTTTAGGTATTTTGAATTAGTCATTTTCATCAATTTCTTTCAATTATTGCGATTCATTTAACTTTTTATGTTAGTCTTCTTCCATAAACTAACTTAATTTCAGTTGTTTTCACTATTTGCTGCATCTGCCTATGATTTATATCTGACCTCACGGATTCCTTCGCTACCTTCAAACGAGTTTCAGGTTTGATTTCCTTTCATTTTAAAGGTTCGTTTTTTAATTACTATAAAAATTCCTTTTTATTAGATCAAGCAACTGGATTGTCTGTTCTCAGTATTTGCTTTGGAACTTTATCAAAAATAAAACTTGCTTGAGAACTTCTTTTAAGATATGTGATTGCTTTTCTTATATACCAATTATTGTTATAGTAATCAGCAATATGGAAATTAGTATGATTTTTTAAGTTTTATCAATCAGTTTAGGGATGACATATGAAAAGTTCACAATACTCATTTCATTACATGTTTTTTCTCAAAAATCACTTAAATATTCAAAAATAAAAATGTACAATTTTTCGCTATTTTAACTTACATATATCTTCTAGGTTTATGTGTGAAATGAAGTGATCTTAGACTGATTCGGTGCTGGAAGGTTTCATAGGAGCATCTCTCAAGGTACAAAAGGTATGACATTGTAAATTCTAAGACTACACATATAATGCTTCTGCTTCTAATATTAAAAGAAATAAGTTATGTAATAAAGAAATTTGTGAGATGTCCAAAATGATAACATTACCGGATATGATATATGGACAATGCTGTCCAAAAGGATAACATTATCAAATATGATATATATGGACCAATGCTTTTATCACCCTATAGCGATTACATGATTGCTAACAATAAAATCTAGTTACATACATGCTTCGAACATTCAATTGTGCAAGTGTAGCAGATGTCACATATTGTATATTTTAGCAAATTTTTTCTTTCTTTCATGTTTTGAATTTTCTGTGGTTATATAACTGGCCTCATTGCTTGCTTCGTGTTCCTGTAAAATTTAGCGTAAAATCTAATACTTCGTTAACTGTGATTAAGGTAATAGGTGACTCAATTTATTTATGTAAATTTATATTTTGAATTACTTCATCTCCCAACTATTTGAACATTTTGACAGAGGAAAAATATTGAATCTTTCATTCAGGATTAAGGTAGAATTGAAGCTTTCTACGAAGAGAAATTCTGTTAAGTCATGAATAAACTAAAGATAAAAAAAAATTCCATCTTTTTTAAAACATAAGCTAATACTAACATAATTCCAACAATTCACTTTGCGTAACAAGGTCGTGCTTTTTTAGATGGCCAGGATTGGAATAGAATATAAAATCAACTACAAGATGATCAATTAACTACAATAATGTTATCAGATAATAAAGTGGTTGATTTTTATAGCCAAAATATTATGTTTTGTGTCATATCGATCTATATACACATGTTTTCATTTAAAGTGCCCCTTTGAATATTAATCTACAATGGATTAAGTTAATATGTGTGCATTTATTTAACTACATTGAGATACCGATCATAATAAAATAGAGTGCTTAATTTTTTGTAGCCAAAATATCATATTTAGTGCCATATCAGTCTATGCACGTTTATTTTTATTAAAATTGCCTCTTTGAAGATTAATCTACAATAATTTGGGAGTTAATATGTGTGATTTTATTATAATTACATTGAGTTATCGATCATAACAAAATAGAGTGATTAAATTTTTATATCCAAAATATCATATTTAGTGACATATCAATCAATGTACACATGTTTTTGATAAAATTGCCTCTCTAAAATTAATTTACAATGAATTCAAGAGTTAATATTTGATGTCGTATGTGAATATCCTAAACCTACTTAGCTATCATAATTATAATGGAAAATATTGAATATACTATTACTTGATATTGTAAGCTAAGATATTGTTTGAATATCTCTTAATTTCCAGGTTAGAAAGCACATATATAAATTTATTTTGGCTTAGACGAATGGTTTTGGTAATTTAGGCAAAAAGTAACCCACTAGGCTGAAAACAAAAATCAACTTTATTGACGTTTGGCTTCCTTAGAATGCTAATACTTTACTGAGGTTTTAATTGTCATTGAAAGAGAGAATTACTTTTGGAGAATTACCATACCCTTAAAATTATGTGATGAATAACTACAATAACATGAACTTAGTGATAGATGGCAACCAATAAAATTGACATATTTCTTAATATTTTAATTCAATATATCGGGTGGGATGAAACCTCATTGATGCGGCTTTTTTATATTCATATACATATGCTTTTTGACAAACTTTCCCTTAACACTAATCCGTAAGATTTAATATATGGGTCCAAAAACTTCACTCAATAATTTATTGTCTCCTTTGATCAATAATAAATATTTTATCTATTTGTTTAATAATATAACTGCATAAACTGGCTTTTTTGTAAAAATATAATATAGAGTCTTGAAATATAATCTATAACCTATGCTCTCCTTTTAATTTCTAATGTGTGAAGATTTTTTTTGTTTGTAGGTTGAGCTAATGGGCCTACCCACCATTGATGCGATTTTAGAAACTTTCTCAAAGGTAAAAATCTCAATTATATTTTGTATTTTTTCAAATAGATTTCCCTCTGTTTTGCCCTTATGCGTGGTCGTTATATGATCTGTAGCTATACATCATGTTCCACCAACAAATTGCATAGTTTTATCGCTATCTAAACTTTTGATATTTGTGTAACTATTAATTTTGAAATCATCGTGTCAACTTTTGGTACTTATTCTATTATATTTTATAGATATTTATTTATAAATAATTAAACTAACCTATTTTTAAAATAGTTTTATTAAAACACTCTTCAATGTTTTTAATTTATATAAAAACTTACGCGCCGCTTGTTATCCCGCCTTTTGGCAGGGTCGTGACACCAAGAAACTGACTAGAAATCAATGACAACCCGTCCTGAAAATTAGTTACATCACAAGAACACTGTGGATATCAATGAATTTTGTCCGAGTCCGAATCTGGCTACAATTGGTAAGACATGTCAAGCAAAGCCATAGGATCCAACATTCCAAATTTCAAGTCAATCCGAGCTCGAATGCTCGAGTTATGATCGATTCAGTCTGGAAGAAACGGCTTCATATTCGTATCCATCATTGAACCACTATTCGACTCGATCCAGTTCGTGTCTATCTCCCACTTCGCATCGGTCAATTCCTCTTAGTTCGAATCGATCAAGTTGGCCATGATCGAATCCATCTGGACAAAGCTGTTCTTATCCATCGGGTGATCTTAGTTCGAATCCATCAGACAGTTGCTCTTCGTATCCATCATGGAACCGTGTTCGAATCCATATGCGAAGACTTGTTCGTATCCATTGAGTCAACAAGCCTGGATGACGTGTTATTCATCGATGCGAGCAAGGCGAAACTCATGGAATCGACCAGGTCAACTCGGAGAAAAGAACGGATCGATGCGAGGTATACGCGCCACGTCATCATGAGAGCACACGCAGGCGATCGATTCGAAGGGATCGATTTGAATCGGTTGATTCGAACCACGCAGCCACCGAGAAACTCCATTTCGTATCGATGATATCTAGAGATCTACCAGTCCAAATGCTATGAAATTTTCACAAAAGCTTGCATACATGTTGAAGAATGTCCACACCAAATTTCAGCTCGATCGGATGATATTTTGATCGATTCGAATGGAGTTCGAATCGATCCCGAAGCGGACCCTGATTTCCTGGACGCGGGCGCATGGGCCCCCTCACATGCCGGAAGTAGTCTCTCTAATTTTAGGTAAAATATATGCCTCCTACACCTATAAATAGAGCCCCTGGTCATTCAGAAAAGGGGTCGGACAATTTTAAGAGCTAAAGAGCGCCCAGACTCTGCCATATTTACCTCAAATCACCACCGCTGCCTTATATTCAGACTTAGCTCATAAATTCAGTTGTACTACATGATAAGAAATTTTAGTCTTCAAGTATCAAGCAATAAAGTCATAAACTTCAGAGTGGACGTAGGCAAGATCGCCAAACCACTATAAATCCTGTGTCATTTACTGTTTTTATTGATTTTTCAGAGTGATTTGCATACTTATTTCTCTACATATGTGATATTTGTGATCTGTGATTGCGAACTGGTGCTTTCAACGACATTTGGGGTTTGTGACCAATTTTGGCGCAAACACTTTGGTGCTTTCACTGACAAGGACTAGCACCCATTACACAAGATTTGAAGATCAGATCTGAAAGCTTGAAGATTTGAAAAACAATGACCCGACAAACAAGTAGAAGGCAAAGAGCTGAGAGAAGTCAGCATGAAGGAAGTCAAGAGGCTTCCTCAGGAGAAAACCAAGCTTCAGCCTTCATCACCAGGGATGAGATGGAGGCAATGATGAGAAGACAAGAAGAAATGATACAGAACTTGCTTCAACAGATTGGGCAACTTGGAGCGCAAAATCATGGAGCAACCAGAGTCCAGAACGGAGCAGGACCATCTAGCACAGCGCCGGAGCTAGGGGCACACACTTAGGACATGTTGATCTGAATCCGGGAAGAGAGACAAGGACATCCGAGCAACCTGACGGCGATAGAGGGATGAATGCTCAGCCAGGGGGGTAGACACCTGAAAGCTCACACGGACTCGGGGGGCAGGTCGAAGGTAGTGAACGAGGACTACAGCTTGGAGACAATGATAGATTGGCAGAGATGGTCAGGCGAGCCATGAGAGGCGTATTAGTGAACAGAGATCTTGAAGACGTGAACAGGAGTCCCTTTTCTCCTACGATTAGGATGGCTAGGAACCCACCAAAATTCAAGTTACCATCAGTGGAGATGTACGATGGGAGGACGGACCCTGCGGTCCATTTGATGAAGTATATGAGGCATATGGAGGTACTGGGGCATCACAGGAAGTCATGGCCCGGTGCTTTCCATTGTATTCAAAAGATATCGCAGCATTATGGTTTAGGCAGTTGGAGAATGGCTCCATAAGAACATGGGCAGATTTAACTGAAAGATTCATGGAGCAATTTAGGGTCCACATTGCAAGACCCAAGAATGTGATGAGTTTGGCAACACTAAAGCAGAAAGCTGGAGAGTCTTTGAGGAATTTTCTAACACGATTCAATGCAGCAGCAGCATCAGTGGATCGGCCGGATCCATTTATGGTCATGATGGCAGCTGTATCTGGAATATCTGATGGCACGGAGTTCAAGAATTCACTAACTAAGGATCCACCTACGGACCTGGGAGAGTTTTATCATGAAGCCGAAAAGTTTTTGCGATTAGAGGATGCTCGTACGGAGAGAGAAGAAAAAATCGATGTTTACGCAGTTAGAGGCGGTAATTCACCTGGAGAAGGTGTAGAGACTGGTAAAGGGAAGCGAAAGGCTGAAGAAAACGATGACAGGTCAAAGCGGCAACGGAGAGAGCCGCGATTTACCACCTATTCAGAACTCAACAAGGGTTTGGAGCGAATCTACCAAGACACCCGAGAGCAAGTTGCCTATCGTAGACCAATACGATGGGATCCAACTACCGACGAGAGAAAATCAGACAAATATTGCTTATTCCACGAGCTGAATGGACATAGCACAAATGACTGTAGACACCTGTGGGATGAGATAGAAGGACATATCAGGAACGGTAGGCTACTTCAGTATGTGAGGAGGCGAGCTCCAGCAGTTGAACCAGAGCGACCACCATCTACATCAGCTAGGGGTGACCCCGAGCCGAGGCACCGTATGGTTGTCAATTGATTTAAATAACGATGAACAAGTCGTAAACTTCTCACTAACACCATCAACCCATTTACACATGTATGAGATCGCGAACTATCCACAGGCATGCTCTGAATGATTATTGATCGTCTCGTAGTGAGAATTTACACTTTGACATCCTTGCTTTGCTTTCATTTCATGTTGATTTGGATATTTAGACTTTGCTTGCTTGGACATTTCTGTTATGGAATTCATGTGAATGCTAATTTGATATTTGCAATCCTGTAGAAGAAGTTACTTGCGTATGCTTTGGATCGCGAGCGGTCCACAAGCACACCTTGTATGGCGATGAACCACCACGATCGTTGATTCAGAAGTTCACCCGAACGTGAACCTGACATTGATAATACTAAGTCCCCCCCGGGCACTCTCATTTGCCTCGAACGGCACCCGACCTCGAACGGTCACCATTAGCCTCGAACGGCACCCGACCTCGAACGATCACCATTTGCCTCGAACGGCACCCGACCTCGAACGGTCACCATTTGCCTCGAATGGCACCCGACCTCGAACGGTCACCATTGGCCTCGAACGGCACCCGACCTCGAACGGTAACCATTTGCCTCGAACGGCACCCGACCTCGAACGGTCACCATTGGCCTCGAACGGCACCCGACCTCGAACGGTCACCATTTGCCTCGAACGGCACCCGACCTCGAACGGTCACCGTTAGCCTCGAACGGCACCCGACCTCGAACGGTCACCGTTAGCCTCGAACGGCACCCGACCTCGAACGGTCACCGTTAGCCTCGAATGGCACCCGACCTCGAACGGTCACCGTTAGCCTCGAACGGCACCCGACCGCGAACAGTCACATTTCATCTAGTATAACATTTGATCGTGAACGATCACAATCTGCCTCGTGTGGCACCCGACCACGAACGGTCACAATTCACCCAGTATGACATTCGATCGCGAATGATCACATTCTGCCTCGTGCAGCATCCGATCGCGAACGATCACATTTTATCTCGTGCATCATACGACCACGAACGGTCACAATCCATCATAGTTCGTCTAGAACGACACCCGATCGCGAACGGTCACAACTCATCTAGAACGACATCCGACCACGAAAGGTCCCATTTCGTTATTTTCCGCGAACAGCATCCGACCTCGAAAGGTCCTATATTACCTCAGATGACATACGGTCGCGAACGATCGTCATTCGTGGTCAGGAAAGACTATCAAGTTCTTTACAGGTCGATGATAGGATATGAACATCCAGCTTATGAACTACAAAACACACCTTCCTATCGCAAGGCATGTTTTGGAGGCAAATGTTATCCCGCCTTTTGGCAAGGCCGTGACACCAAGAAACTAACTAGAAATCAATGACAATCCGTCCTGAAAATTAGTTACATCACAAGAACACTGTGGATATCAATGAATTTTGTCCGAGTCCGAATCTGACTACAATTGGTAAGACACGTCAAGCAAAGCCATAGGAGCCAACATTCCAAATTTCAAGTCAATCCGAGCTCGAATGCTCGAGTTATGATCGATTCAGTCTGGAAGAAACGGCTTCATATTCGTATCCATCATTGAACCACTATTCGACTCGATCCAGTTCGTGTCTATCTCCCACTTCGCATCGGTCAATTCCTCTTAGTTCGAATAGATCAAGTTGGCTATGATCTAATCCATCTGGACAAAGCTGTTCGTATCCATCGGGTGATCTTAGTTCGAATCCATCAGGCAGCTGCTCTTCGTATCCATCATGGAACCGTGTTCGAATCCATGTGCGAAGACTTGTTTGTATCCATTGAGTCAACGAGCTTGGATGACGTGTTATTCATCGATGCGAGCAAGGCGAAACTCATGGAGTCGACCCGGTCAACTCGGAGAAAAGAATGGATCGATGCGAGGTATACACGCCACGTCATCATGAGAGCACGCGCAGGCGATCGATTCGAAGGGATCGATTCGAATCGGTCGATTTGAACCACGCAGCCACCGAGAAACTCCATTTCGTATCGATGATATCTAGAGATCTACCAGTCCAAATGCTATGAAATTTTCACAAAAGCTTGCATTCATGTTGAAGAATGTCCACACCAAATTTCAGCTCGATCGGATGATTTTTAATCGATTCGAATGGAGTTCGAATCGATCCCGAAGCGGGCCCAGATTTCTTGGACGCGGGCGCATGGGCCCCCTCACGTGCCAGAAGTAGTCTCCCTAATTTTAGGCAAAATATCTGCCTCCTACACCTATAAATAGAGCCCCTGGTCATTCAGAAAAGGGGTCGGACAATTTTAAGAGCTAAAGAGCGCCCAGAATCTGCCAGATTTACCTCAAATCACCATCGCTGCCTTATATTCAGACTTAGCTCATAAATTCAGTTGTACTACATGATAAGAAATTGTAGTCTTCAAGTATCAAGCAATAAAGTCATAAACTTCAAAGTGGACGTATGCAAGATTGCCGAACCACTATAAATCCTGTGTCATTTACTATTTTTATTGATTTTCCAGAGTGATTTGCATACTTATTTCTCTACATATGTGATATTTGTGATCTGTGATTGCGAACTGGTGCTTTCAACGACATTTGGGGTTTGTGACCAATTTTGGCGCAAACACAGCTACTTGCATGTTTTTTGTATTTGGCTTTCCTAAGTACTATAAGCAAAACTAAATTCTTTACCATCATTAAAGTCACCTATAAAAAACAATAACACATTTATCGGTAAATTTTAATACATTTCTCAACTGGTAGTAAATTTGGTTAGTAAAAAAATATATCTCCAACATTCTTTAAACATATGTTCAAAATATAACAGATGCGTAAGTGGTTCATTATTGTTCGTTTACATTTACCCCAAATTATGAATTAAAATGATTTTTTTAATGCAGAAATAGGTATATTCTTAATAACTGGGTATTGGTCCATTTGTTTATCAATTTTCAAGACCACTCATTGATTTAATTTTCAAGACCAACCGGTAGTTTAATCCTATGCTACATATGATTCCTTTGACAAGTATGTGTTCCAACTATGTTAGGACTATATAATCTTACTTATTAGTACATTTAACCGTGTTTTCATTTTTGTAGCATGGCGTTAGGAAGTATTTTTGGTTAATTGTTCGATTTGTGTTGGGATTTTAATGATCTGATTTATATGTATTATACGACAATATGATATGAGTTTTTTTTATGATATAGCTACAACTTTGGACATGTTTTGTGTTTTTGCTTTTGTATGACTATAATGCCCAGCATGAACTCTGAAATATTTTTTTAATCCAGTTTTCAAATAGTATTTGCTATGGTACGCTTTCCCTTTCAAATTATGCTATGGTTGCACCTACATTGTGGAATTTTATAGCTTTTAAAGTATCAAGATATAATTTCTCCAAACTATTTTCAGTATTTTTTTCTTTCTATTTTTATGATTTTGGCTAATTTTGGATTATTACATTTTTTTCGGCTAAAACTTCTCGGTCTTAGAACTTAAATCATGATGTGTGAAGGTAAGTAGGACAATGTTTCATTTTCTTTTCGTATCTATCGATACTAAGCTCTTCATTGAATGTTTCTATTTTTTAATATATAAATTGTATACACTAAGGTTTGACTTTCCTGTTGAATTTAGATTTTAAAATATGAATACTAATTTTAAAAGCATAAAAATGGATTTCAAATTTTGCGACTTGAATTTAAATGTGAAAGGCTTTATGATTTTACATATTTCGGTTCTACAATATTTTTTCAATTGTTTATTTTTTTTGCATCAGATTTTTAACGTTTTTAGTACCAGCAGTCAATTTTAAATCTTTATTTAAGAAATTATTAATCGGTTTCAAATTTTTACTTTTAATTTTTCATACTTGACTTCTTAGAAATGATTTTCTTTGTTTTTGGTCAGTTTGGACATCGAAACATTTACACAGACTTATATATAACTAAACTTCTACACTATAAATCCACAAACAATCATTTCACCCCCAAGTGGAATGCTTCATTATTCACCACAGTACAAAGCTTTTCACTGTTCATCTTACCAAATATTAGCATTAACACATTAATTATGTCATGTTTTATTAAGTTCTTCATTGCTAAAATACCTGATCTTTATACAATTTAAGCCACAATAACTTGCATTTCCATGGTACCAAAGCATGTATGTAAAATATTTAATTAATTTTAAATTGTTTGAATTTGGTTTTTTCAGTTCCAAATTTTGTAATTTTCAGAAATGGGTTTGAAAATAAAAGTTAAACCTATAAGGACTTCTCAAATATAGATCTATTGGTAAATCAATGGATTGTTGATAAGCAATAAAATAAAGTTACTAGACTATTGATAATTGACAAACGAGTAATGACTTCTATAATATAAATCTTTTGATAAGTTAGCGGGGTATTGAAAATTAATATTTACCGAGCAATGGCATCTCTAATATTAGTTAGTCGACTATAGATAACTAAAATAGGCAGTAAACTTCTGCAATTCCACTTGACCATATAGTAGTTTTATAGAATAGTTTTAATTTTTTCAAAAAAAATGTAGTTTCTGCACTTTATTTAATGTATTGATTTCTTCAAAATAGTTTCAATTTTGTGTTATAAATTTTTTTGGCTTCGAGTACTGTACTGAACTATTACAGTTATGCATGATATTTTTGTTTACTTTTCTAATAAAAATGTGATTAATTGTTGGTCCAACTCAACTATTTTTTTTATATATATTTTCTACTTAATAACAACATTTGTTATTCATTTTTTTGAAGAACTCTATTTTCATAATTTTGTCCTGCATGTTTCATATAACTTATGCACTTTACGTCTTTACGTATTAAATTTAAATTTTAAGACGTTTTTGATTGTAGATACTGATTTTTATTTTAGGTATTGTTTGACTTCATACTTTTATATTATTTCTTATAAAATATTTTCAAAATTTCTATTTTAATACAGTTTTCCCTTATGGATGATAGATTTCAACTGATTAAAAGATTTAAAAACACACTTTTTTCAGTTATGTAGTATATATGTTTTACAAAATACATATTCGTAGATATGTAATTTTGTAAATTATGTCTTCCAGTTTATACTATAGTTGTATTTACATTGTGGAATTTAAAGCTTTTAAATTTTAAATATACATTTTTTTCCAAATTACTTCAGTATTCTTACTTCTATTTTAAAGATTTTGGATTATTTAAATTACTTTTCTTTCAACTTAAAGTGGCTATAGAACTTAAACCATAGTTTTACAAGGCAAGTGGGATGTGAACTATTTGATTTTTGGTATCTATAGGTACAATTACAAAATGTTTGTTTTTATATACTGCATTTACCAAACTTTGACAACCGTATTAAATTTGAGTTATACGATTTAAATATTGATTTAAAATATTAAAATGGGATTTTAAATTTTGCACCTCGAATTCAAATAAAAAAGGCTTGATAATTTTACATATTGTAGTGTCACAACATTTTTTACATTCTTTTTCCATTAAAAGTTGATGCTTTGTATTTTTACTTTATTCATCTTTAATCTTTATTTAAAATTATTCATCTTCTGTGTTTAGTTTCAAATTTTGTATTTTTACTTTTTCATACTAGACTATTTGGAACCAATTTCTTAGATTTATAAATAAGCAATTCTACAAGCATGCTTTCGCCCAAGTATGATACTATAATATTCAGCCAGCAAAGCACAAAGCTAATATTAAACTAGCTATTTTATTTTAATGTTATAGTTGCTTTTTGATTCAAATTATCTATATTAAGCAAACTACAATATTAATCTGCAAAACGGACTGAAGTATTCCATTTTGAATTCACTTTTTCATTCAAACTAGATATGAATTGTTAATCTTACTGAAAACTAGCGTTAAACGCTAATAACATGATTTTCAAAAACAATTGGAAGAGGTGTAAAACAGCATATCGATTATTTCCATAAATATCAATGGAATATTGAAATCTATGTTCGTATAAATTGTAGATATTCATTTTCAATTTATCTAAATGGCACCAATGAATTTCCATTTAAACACTGGATTTGCTTCATCAAGTTCAAGCAATAAAAGTGCTTGTGTTGGAAAAAGGATTGGTGGGTCGATGTTTAGATGAAGGTGCTAACTCTTTAGAATGATATTCTATGTTTAGAGGATTTTAAGCGTACAATGTTTGAGAAGCAGTTAGAAGAGATGTTCATTAACTAACTAAAGCAAGGTAGAGGTAGTTAACTTATACAAATGGGTGTGGCTATATGTCATACACTTCCCAATGTGAGTTTCGGCCTTAGTTAATAATTACTGTGTATGTTTATTTCATGTGTTATAACATTTTGCATGGCATGTTTTTAACAACCTATTAAGTTAACATTTGTTAACATAAATTTACTACAAAATATAGAGACATGAACTTCAATCTGGATCTTCCAATGCTCAAAACTTTAAATATAATATTGAGCATGAGCAATAGTTAAAGTTAATATCTTTTAGAAGGACATTGCCAACAGGTAATGTATTATACTTGCAACAGTGCCTGATGCCTTATTGGCAACTGAAGCATTTGCCATAAATATAACTACAGCAGTTCCCACATCGCTGACTGACCCTATATCCTCACTTGCAACCGAAACTCTACACCCACTTGCAAAATTGTAAAACTAACACAAGTAGGAAAGTACTTCATTTAGTTCTTACTTGAACGATATAAGCTCTGTGAAGAGTGACTCAATTTACAACATCATTCAGAATTACACTTAATCAATGCATTATGAGCAATAATATACCGAATACATTCTGCTATCTTCCAGACAATGCACTTTTCCTACATTATACATGAACACATGCCATTATGTGTGTCATATTCAGTTTACTTTCAAAGTTATCTATATGCTTTTTATCCTGCAGCATGCAACCTTTACCGCAATAATATGCAAGAGCAAGCAAATGCAACGAGACTGAATCAAAACTACTGCTCTCATTCTCTTTTGGGATTTTCCTTACCACTATTCCTCTGCTTACTGGATCGCTTTATAACATTAAGGATTTCCAAGCGCGTGCAATTCTTTCAAACTATTCTTATAAACTGAGCTGACAATAACCAAGCCATCAATTTGCGTTCCTACATCAACCAGCCAAATTTTGCATAGAAACATTACATCTTTATTTCATCAGAAATATTCAAGTACTCAGTTGTTTGTAATAAATAGATTACGCTTTTCCTATTTTCTTCTGAAATTTTATCATCCTGTACAATGTGTTTAGATGGTGAAAACATCAGCCAATTTACTATTATTTCATATATCTATATTAGATGCTGGATTTTTTTAGAAAAACATTTGTTATTCCTGTTAAATAATTATGTGTTCCATTAATGGAAATAACTTACAATCTGCTACATTTTTAACACCTTTATTCAAGAAATTTTAGTTAGTCATATATCAATTTTAACATTAACTAGCACTATTTTCAAGGGAGTAATGGCTGTAGTATTTACAATGGAGAAAAATTACATAATATTTGGTATAATTAAAACCTACAATTAACTACAAAACTGTTTGCTTATAACTTTGCAACAATAGTATACATCTCTTTTTAATAGAACAACAATAGAAATATGGATATAAGGACTTCGCAGTAGTATGAACTTTGCATTAGATAACTAAAATGTTTTTAACATCAAATCCGTATGCGAAGCACGGGTTCGCACTAGTTAAATAATAGTAAAGCGGAAGAGTTTAAAGCTCTCTCCTTAATTCTAGGAATTTCCTCCTCTCTCCTTAATTCTCTCTAAATAATTTATTTTCACATCCTCCTAATTTATTGTTATTATAATTATTACAATGTTTTAACCGGTTCTCTCTTCTATCATTAGAATTTAATACTAAATTTTACAATTATGTACATATTTCTTTCAAGTTTTTAATGTTATTTTACATTTAAGTCCATATATATTAAATTTAGTTAGGTGATCTTAAATTTAAGCTTTTTAAATAAATACAATTTACGAATATTCATTAATTGATCTAATAAATTTTTAAAAATAACAATTTAATATGCATACCACATTCATATTGACAAAAATAGTAAAACTAATCTTTCATTCAACTCCACATAGATTTAAATTTCCGCAATTATATACAAACTATTACAATTCTACTAATATTCTCTCCAAACATTTTGCATTTAAATGCCAACATTCAATAATTTTTACAATTATTTACGAATTTCTCCTAAGTTTTCTTATATTATTTTACATTCAAGTCTGTATATTAGAATTTATTAATTGATCTTGAATTTAATTTTTTTAACTAAATCCAATTAACAAATACTTATTTATTAATCTAATAAATCATAAAAATGATAATTCGATGTGTGTACCGTATTTGTATTGACATAAATGGTAAAACTATATTTTCTTTCAGGTCCGTATAGTTTAATATTTTCACAATCATATACAAAATTATCTTTGGTACTTTTACATTTTTCTATAATTAAGTTCATAAAATTTCTTTCTTTCTAAAATTGGTTCTTTAATACAAAGAACTATATATACATAATTTTTTCTTCCTAAAGTTGGTATTTCATTACAAACAAATATATACAAAAAATTTGTTTTCAAAATTGTCATTACAAACATATATAACGTTTTTCCTTCATAAAATTGGTACATCAAATGGACTTTTTATCATTATTAAATTATATTTTGAGAAGAATAACATTATAATTATTGATAAGTAATGAATGCTTGTATTCTTTAATATTGAAAAAAGAATAAATATTTCCAATTAGTCATTTTTGTACAAAAAATTACATTTTAATTATGTATATTCTTAATCTGAGTTAATCAATGGACAAAAATTATACCATATTTTGATTAGAAATAATTTTCTTTCATATTTTATATCTTTTTTACATAAATGTTACGTATTTTTTGAAATTTGTTTTTATAAAATAAAGATAGTAAGGTATGAAACAATGAACTAAAAATCGTTTTTTTATATAATTACAATGACAATGTGATTTGTAATGTTTCAGGTTTTATTTTCACTTAATATTTCTTTTAGTAGTTATGAATAAATATATTTTATCACCCTGATAATATCATATAATTATTTTGATAAATATGTGTTGTAAGAACTATAAATGCATTCGAATATATTGAGTCTTTGATATTACACTTTTATTTTTAGGTATTTGCCATCATTCTCTCAAGTAATATTTGAAATTTAATGTATACATCATTAATCTTTTAGTCAAATGTATCAGAACCTAAATGTCAATTTCAAAATATATGTACAAGAATATTTATTTATGAAATTTTAAAAAAATATTAATTTCAAAATTTATTAAGAATACTTATTTTAATTCATTTGATTGATAAATAAAGAATCCTAAAAATTAATAAATCGGTATATAACTCATTTTTATCAACAAAAATGATAATTTAATTTTTATTCAAATATACAAATATACAAATCTCATAACAAAAATACACGGTTATAAATAATACAGTAATTTAAATTTACAAATCATTTATCCTAACAAAATTCATCGGATATTGCATGATAAATTATATTCTTAAAAAACAGTTATAATATTATTTTTCTACAACACCATGTGCAACGCACGGGTTTCACACTAGTTTATCAGTATAAAGAGTTTGATATGTTAATATTTCAAAAAGTTTTCCTGTATATGTTGATCGATAACATGTGGATGTTGCTAGACCTCTCAAGATTTGGCTATGAATATTATAGTTCCAATAATAATATGCCATCTGCCTTTTCTTCATATGACTTCAAAATTTTCCACTAACATATGACATATTTTTAGGATTTAGCATGTGTGTAGGATTTAGCATTTTTGCTAGATGATGTTGTGCATTACACTTGCAAGGGAGGGGGGAGTAAGGAAAAGAAAGAAAAAAGAAAAAACATGGGAATGATCATCACTATCAACTGAATGATTAGCTGAATGTTTGTAAAAATTGTTAGGAACATTATGATGACTGCACCTTTTTTTTTAATTTTTTGTTGATATTTTGCTTACATGCTTATGTTTACGGATTTATTGGTGTCAACTGCTTTATCAGAAGTTTAAATCTTCTTTATCTCATCTTAGATCTCTTTTTTACACTTGAGCGCCACCAAACTTCAAACAACATCCGTATCTTTTTTCCTACTCATCTCATCCGAGATATTAAGATCTGATCGGAAATGTGAACCATCCGAGATCTCGTTTGGAATTTGACGTTTGAAACCTTGTCGACTTTACACAATTGAATGTGGGAGAACATATTTGCATATTTTGTGCACACGCACATATATGTAGATAATTAAGAATATTTAAACTCTATGATTTTTTTAACATTTGTGCACTAAGAAGTTCAGTTTTATAAAATGTTCCACAATATATGATTGATGCAAAAACATTTAATTTCACAGAGCTTTCCGTTTTGCAGTCTTTGATTATAATCATGCATGCCTTAGAGCATCTCCAACAATTTACAAAATACGATTATGATTAGGATTACATAATTTTTAGACTCGATTACAAGTTGTTGTCCCAATAATTTTAGCTACTATGCGCCTGTTTAACATGCGCCTAATATATTTTTTATTATAACATATTTACATATTTTTTAATTTAAAATTTTAATTTGTTTTTTAATTTTATAACACATTTACTAGTTTTTATTTATGTCATATTTATAGCATATAGACCCCATTTCATTTTTATGATTTAACAAATTTTACAAGTTTTGAAAATAAAAAATTTATAAATTTGTGTTATAGTATAAAATAGCAAAATCAAGAAAATAAACAAATACTAATTTTGATAATTTGATTTCAAATAAAAAAATAGTAATACAAATTCTTTAATTGACCCAAACACCAAATACTTTAAAAAATGAAATACAAAACATAAAACATAAACCATCTTTCCCCAGAATGTGCTAGTAGATCGATCATTTCCACGTGTTGGACCGTGGAAAAATGTAGCAAATGTCATACTTTTCTTCTAGTTTTCACATCCCAGTAGCGTATAATTCAATGACATTTGGATTTTGAGAGCTTTCTTCGTTGAAATTGAAATCATAAAATGTCGTAGTTTTATTACCGGATAAAAATTACCAAAATCAGAATTCATTTTTGAGTGTGGTAGAATGTGATATAGATATAATGAAGACCTTTGTTGTGTGAAAATAATTTGAATTGAATGTGTTTATATAGGGGGCGAAAACTTGCCGCTAGGATCGCCTTTATAAGCGCCTGTTTAATAGGCGCCTATAAGGCGAGTGCTTGTTTAATTAACAGATGCCTTGCGTTGGTTAGATATTTGTAATCAAATTGGCCCGATTACGTAATATTACAGATTGTTTATCTTTAATAAGCTGATTTGGGGTTTGGATTGTTTATCTTTTGTAATTTTGATGTGTATGTTTGTAACGAAAACATGGTTGATTGAACAACAATGCAATAATATAGTTGAGGTGTGGCTAATAAATATTATGCGGTCAAAAATGAAATTGTAACTAATGATTAGAGCACCTCCAACAGCAATCAGGATCTCAAATAATCACATATCCGCACCCAAATTCAGCTGCAACAGAGTGTGGATAATCCAATAGTGCAGAAATAGGATGGAAGAGTTCCGGAATATGAGATTTACTGAGGCACATGGGAACCAGGCGCCTGTTCAACAAGCGCCTCAATTTGAGGCGCTTGTTGAATAGGCGTCTGGTTCCCAGACGTCTGTTGAACATGCGCCTCAATTTCCTCCCCCGTGTTTCAAAAGAATTCGGGCGCCTGATCCTCAGGCACCTGTTCAACAGGCGCCTGGTCTGATCTCCGTTGGAGAATATTGCTATCCAACATTTCGAAGTGTGGAAAATCCTATATCCACACTCCGAACTGTTGGAGATGCTCTTATTAATTTCTGTCATCTTGCATGAATCATGAATATGATAAAAATTTACTTATCACCTATTGAATAATTTCAAAACATGATTTATTGATACAACTCACAATATAATATCCATGTTGTAAGAGAGGATCTATGAAGCAATGAATTCAATGATTTAATTTTAAAATTAATGAGCTTTTATATCTTATCAAAAGATTGCCACTCTGTAGATAAGAGAATGAGCTAGCTCCATAGGCTCCATTCTATTGTCCAAAAAGCCATTATTATGTTCAATCACACGAGTACTTGAGTATTAAAATAGTGGAAATTAGGGAGACACCCTTACTTCAAACTTGGTACATGCACGCCTCTTCTCAAAAACACATTTTAAATTACCTCTAGAATTTTTCTCGACTATTATGTTTTTCATCTTTTTTCCAAAAGTTAAATATACAATTAATGTGGAGTTAATATGAGAAAAATCATAAATAATTGCACTTTTAACTACAAATATTTGCAGTTTTTGGAAACTGCAAATATTAGTAATTTTCATGAAAATAATTTAGATGTGTTTCGTAAAACCTGTTTTTTGAAAAGGACGGTAGTGTATTTTGAAAATTAAAAAGGGTGTTTGACAAAACTTCTTATTCAAGTAACTATTGAAATGATTTTACTTGCAACACGGCTAATTTTCTGTCTTCCATGAAATGATCTTACAACTTTTTTTTCGTCTTTATTTTTTTTTAAGAAATAAACCTTACAGTTACTATCTTTTTCAACAAACACTAAATGTGAATATCATAAACTAAAGTAAATGTGAGAAAGAAGTGTGAATTTACGACTGAAACAAAAATTTCATGGCAAATTAACTGTGCTTTAATATCGCTGTACTTATGAGTATTACAATAGTTGTATATTGCCTACTTCACAGTTGCATAAAATAGTCATGCTTATATGGATAACTTTGGGCAAATGTCACGTTGAAACTTGCTTATATGGATAACTTGAATTTGAAGGTAAAGAGCAGTAATCTATAAAGTTTCTAAGATGATCAACATGAAAATGATTGATAGCATGACCTGATCACGGAACCCTATTGGTTGAGTTATATAGTGATATAGACAGTGCTGAGAAGCTTCATCGAAATAGTCAAACTGACTGTAGTAGTCGTGAAACAACTACTGCTGCAGCATGCTAAGCCTCCTAAGCTTTTGCCTCTCCCTTGCTTTGTGATTCTGAAACCAATAGAAGACATTTTTGCCTTCAATCTTTCCAAAGGAAGACAAATATGCAGTTATCTGCTGTATTTGTGATGCATTTGGAGTTCTAACTCCACTTCTATACAGCTCATCAAGCACCACTAGCTGCTCAGCTGTTGGGCACCACCTAGTTGATGGAACTTGAGGCATTTTTATTCTTTTCTTACTATATTTGATATTGTCTCTATAGGAAAAAGTGTGGAGACAAACAGGAGGCAAAAGAGAGTTTTATAGAATGTAAGAGCGTCTCCAACAGTTTGGAGTGCGGAAATTGGATTTTCTACACTCTGAAATGTTGGAGGCCTCATTTCTCCAGGCGCCTGATGACCAGGCGCCTATTCAACAGGCGCCTGATGCCAGCGCCTATAACAGGCGCAAACCCCCCCCCCCCCCCCCCGATGCCAATATTGGACCTGCTCATATCCCTCCTGATGCTACCGTGACTCTAGACGATCTTCGATCCTTGCACGACTTGCTCCCTACTGTTTCGCATCGACTTACTGCAGCTATAGCGACGCCACAGGTATACGCTTATTTCTTTATTGCTTGATGAACAACTATGTAACTGTATATGTATGATAATTGTTTGTTTATTTTAATATTAAATAATCATATATTTAGGTTCGTCACGTAGCGATGCGAGGTAGTTGTATAGGTGTATGTATGAGTATTTTGATGAGTTACCACAGCCGGTTTTGGATAGGCTACATGTGTTACCTTTTGGTGAATTTCTAAATTTACCTAGATTTGCACACGTAGATCACTGCTTGGTAGAGGCCATCACTGAGAGATGGTGGCCTACTACTCACACATTTCATTTCCCTAATTTTGAGCTAGGACTGACTCCTCTAGATTTTTATATGCTCACTGGCATAGAGGTTGGTCGACCGGACCGTTTCCCTGTTCCATTTGATAGTTCATTTGAGGAGTTCGAGTCATATTCAGCTTATTTTCCGGCTTTGGCCGATGAGGAGGTTAGAGGAGGAGCTGTTACTCTCACTTGTCTGCAGCGATATATAATAGAATACATGGCCGTTGAGGATATGCACACTCCGGTTATCCGTGCCTTCATATTATACATTTTTGGATCTACGTTTTTAGTAACAATAAGGGTACTATTAGGCTTGGATTTTTGGCTGGATTAGTAGATGTGGATGAACTGCATATATATGATTACGGTACTACTATTATTGGTTTTGTACGTAGCATTGGATACTTATGCGCTTCGGCAGTCTAGACAGATGTATGGATTTTGGTACATTCTTCCATTTTGGTACTACGAGTATACTACCAATATGCACCCCCGATTTATTATAGAGGCGAATGCCACACCTTATATTTACTTTCCTAGATTGCGTCATTATGGTCCTCATATGCATTTGTCTCGTGTTGCACAAGAGGTGCACAATGAGCTGATGGAGGCTAGACAGTAGATGGATATGAGGCGGCATGGTAACATTATCATTCATCCATGGGATCAGTACTTACAGTTCCTAGAGCCCGGTCCTGATCGTCCACTCACTTTTCAGTTTTCTATGTCGCGACGTAAGGTTTGCTTTCAGGTTCCTACATGTCCATTCATATTTTATTAGGGGAGCGGTGTTGGCTACAGTTGTACAGTATAGGTCGCATTCCATCAGATCCGCTACCATGGGATGATATGTATGGTGATATTAGGGTTGGACCAGCTTATATTCTTGCGATGAGGGGTGCGGGATGGGTGGATGGTGAGCCTTTTACAGTTCCGGGAGACTTTGATTCATATTAGGCTCGAGTAGCCCCACGTGCTTACGCGTTGCCTGATTATATTTGGGGTTTAAACTCCGATCATATTGGTCCGCGTACCTCTTCTGGTAGAGTTCCACTACTACCTGCCACCTTTGAGCCTACATCGTCTTAGTACACGCAGCCTCCTACTTTCGACCCCCCTCCTCATTCATTCAGAGCGTATGATGTACATGGTCAGGTGGTAGAGTATCCCTTGCAGTATCCTACAGATGACGCTATTATGGGTGTACCATCCGCCGGATTGTATCAGCCTCATCAGGTTTGTATGAATTTTAAATTTTCTTTAAATTACTTGTCATTATATTCTCCACCTATGTATAATTTTTCTTGTGCACATATCAGTTTTCTCAGTACATGGATTATGATAGACGGATGATTGTTGCATTTGAGCGTATGACGCTCAATTGTACACAGATGATGTATCAGAGTTACCAGACTGCGGTCCAGCAGCAGCAGACTCAGTATGATGCGCAGATACAGGGATTACAGACCCAAATTCAGCAGCATCAGGAGCAGCTCCATGCCGGACCTGAGCCTCACGACTTTGATGATGTCAACGATGACAGTAACGACGATAGTGGAGACGATAAGAAGATTGATAGCCGTTCCGATCACATAGACTGATGTGCTGCATATAGATTTTCAGTTTATGTTATTATTTTTCACGCATTACGATAGTTGGTTGCATATTATATTGGTGATGATGCTATTGTTATATGTGATTTTCTAAATGTTATGGCATTGTGTCGATTATATTTTATGTTGAGTATGACATTGTGTTGATTATAATTTATGCTCGTTTATTATTAAGCATATATGAAGTAAAAATGTTGAAGTAACAAACACAGTTGTGTTTGTTTGCCAAAAAGTTTATGGATGTTTGACACATGGACGTTAATCTCATGCTTCATTTTTTTGATGCGGATTACGACCTATTTATTTAAGATAAAGTGTTATATTCAAATGTGACAACATTTAAAAGTTCGGTAAATTCAATCAATGTCTAACATAATATTTTCAGCTATAGAATTGAAACTGCTAGTAAATTTTTTAATACAAACTGATCAGATGTGCGACGATGAGGAGATAATGGAAACTCAAATTTGGGACACTTCTGCTGAACTTTACAATAGCAATGTTGAGTGTACTAGTAGACCTACGAAGGTAGAGTTGAGGACTGCTTATGGGAACTTCTGCAACGCCTGTACGCGGTACAGTACGGTTATCAATGAGGTTATATTTGAAAATTTGTTCGAACCAATCCGTTCCACATTTGAAGGCCGTTACTTTCTCAAATATCACAGCACATTCACTGGACACGAGGCTTATATCATACGTCAAAATTGGCTAGAACGATTTGGATATCTATAATTAAAGTGTATTATTGTTGAGTGTATTATTGTTTTTGTGTATGTATATTTATTATTATCTTGTTTGTGAGTAATTTCACTTTCTACGGTACTGTCAAATCAAACTACAATGCTCATATTTAAACATAACTAATTGTTAGCATTCACATGCTTCAATATATACATAAGAGCTTTTCGCTCCATTGTAGAGTTTAGGCCTAATCATTAATGGAGAAGCTATAGGAACGATGAAATCTGTGACTATATAGGATTCCATTTAAAAGAAGCCTAAATTATCAACAGGCTCTCCAAGAACAAAATTCGCCCGCTCCTGGAACACTTAGAGCAGCTCTTGTTCTCAAACACACAATTCAGTTCTCCGCTCCTTCATTCTTCTATTCCTCATATCAATGCTTTCCTGGTCATCATCTATTGACTCTGATTTCGGCTATGTTCCAACGGAAAGCGAACAAACCGATGAAGATTGGAATATCAATTACCAAGACCAGCATTACGAGGACGTTGCTCGTGAATTCCCAAATCTTGACCAACTCACACTTTAAGAAGATGTTCAACAGCTGTATGAACGTACGGTTGTCAAAACCTCTACACGAACAGTTGGTTCATCAACAACCACAAGAATAGGAGGTTGATCAAGTGCCAAATTTGCAACCTTCGGTTGAACAAGAGGTTGACTCTTACGTAGTATGTTGCTACTGTGGTTATAAGGTTGAAGTTGTGGTTAGAGCTGATGGCGAAGATATTGGTCGTCGAATCCAGTTGTGTCCCTTCTGGCTTGAGGTGCAATTATGCAGAATGGGTTGATGAACGGCTGTGCCCAAGGGCCATAACATATGCCAACGAGCTGGAACGAGAAATAAGACGTCTCCGAAATGTCCTGCAAAACTTACAATTTGACCGTAACCAGTTGTTTCTTAGTGTCAGTTCTAAGTCCTAGTTAGGGTATTTTTGTTGGTTGTATTATTGTGGAGTGTATTATTGTTGACTATATTTTTGTTTGTTTATGTATTATCGTTGACTGTATTAATGTTTGGGTGTTTTGGTAACATTGTCTTATTTCTTTCTGTATTATTGCCGTAGAAATTTCTAACTGTACTATTGTTTGGTGGTGTCATAAAGTTGTTAAAAACATGGCTACAGTTGTATGATGGGACGAGACACTACATCAACAGTGAATAGTGTATGGAGGGGACATGACACTGGACCAACAAGCAACAGTATGTAGATGGGACAAGATACTACACCAGTCAAATCTCCTGGTTGGCTTGTGAGGACGTGGCTATAGTGTTTAGATGGAACGAGACACTGCACCGACAGTCAACGGTGTGTAGATGGGATGGGACACTGCAGACGTGACATAAATGGAATCTACTTTATAGATAGTGGTTGAATTGAATTAATGCTACCCGCCAACTAGTCATGATTGTTTGTTTTGTTATAAAAGCCAGCATGTGATTTAAGCTATAAAAAGCTTGTTAGATGCTAGAAGTATTATTGCTCATTCTTATTTCATACAATTTCAAAGATAACAAATGGCTACCGATGATTATATATTTTTCGTTGATAGCGACGACGAATTTGATGAAATGATGGAAGATCATTTTCGTCGCGAAAAGGAACTAATAAGTATGGCTGCACTACAGGTTGATCAATCGAGCGGGAAACATGGTGGATCACTTGTTGGTCATCAATATAAAAATAGCAGACATTCATGGCACAAAGACAGACTGATGAAAAACTACTTTGTTCCAAATTCTTCTTACACAGATGCTTATTTTAGAAGAAAATTCCGCATGCGGCGACCTCTGTTTCTTAGAATCCTACAATGTATCAAGCAACATGACAAATATTTTGTCTTCAAACCCAATGCATCTTGTACAATGGGATTGAGTGGAATTCAAAAAATGACAGCTGCACTAAGAATGCTTGCATATGCAGGACCGACAGACGCGCTTGATGAAAATTTGAAAGTGGTGGAAAGCACGGTATTAGAGTGTTTGGAGCATTTCTGTCAAGCTATCGTGGACATTTACGGTGATCAATACTTACGCAGACCGAACGAGGCGGATATAGCAATGTTATTAAATATGCATGGTAGTAGAGGTTGGCCTGGAATGTTAGGCAGTATAGACTGCATGCATTGGGAGTGGAAGAATTGTCCAAAGGCGTATGCTCGAGCTTATCAGGGTAAGTCTTGTAGGTCCACTATTATCCTTGAAGCCGTAGCGTAGTATGACTTATGGATATGGCATGCATTTTTTGGAATGCCGGGTTCGAACAATGATCTTAACGTAGTCGAATGTTCTACGTTGTTCAATGATTTAGCAAATGGTAGATCAACTCCTTGTACCTTTACTTTAGGTGGTAACATGTATGATCATGGATATTATCTCGGCGATGGTATATATCCTAAATGGAGTACCATTGTCAACACAATTCCTAACCCACAAAACAATAAACAATCAAAGTTTGCAGCGATGCAAGAAGGCCAGAGGAAGGACGTTGAAAGAGCATTTGGGGTTCTTCAATCTAGATTTTCCATAGTCAGTAATCGATGCAGACTTTGGTCACCAGTTAAAATGACCAAAATAATATACACTTGTGTTATTTTACATAATATGATTATAGAGGATGATAGAGACATGGAAGAAGATTACTTTTATGAGGGTGCTCCAACACTACTGCCTGTTTGGCGCAACGATATGATTGGAAGTGCACTAGAACTCGAGTTTCATGTAGAAAGCCAAATGTCCTACCGTAGTGTTCAACTGCATCGAGGACTGAAAATTGATCTCATAGATCATCTTTGGAACTTTTATGGAAATCAATGAAACTATATTTCTGTTGTTACTTTTCCTACTGTTGTTTATGTTGTTATTACTTATTATTGTTATTGTAATCTGTTTATGTTTAATCAACGTAATGTTGTTATAATCTTTTCTCAATGTAATGCAATTTAAATGAAAATACTTATATTAATAATTTCTTGCATTCATAATACAATACAACTAATGGTAATTCAAAGATACAAAGGTTGTAGAAAAACAGAAACGGTTAATGACCCTCTTCAAGTCTACATCTCATAATTTCTCTTCTTCTATTCTCCGTATACTCCAGTTGTTCTGCAGACATGAGCGACGTATCCATGAACATTATTGCATCTTCGTCTCTTTGCCGGTTTCCAGCAAGAAGTTTATCCATTCTTGACAACTTTTCTTGGTGTCGAATTGCTCGAGTTTCCATTGCTCGGTTAAATCTATCTTCAGATTCAAGTAGGAGTTTTTTAATTTCTACCTGATCCGCTCCAGCAGCCTGCTTCTTTTTGGCCACTTTTTCTCCCTGAGGCCTAACAAAATGATCTTCGGTAGGGGTTCGGTCTTCTTCTGATCCTAAACCGTAGCTTCCTAGCGATTCCCTAGGACTAGAGCTTTCTCCAACTCTAGGAGTTTTACCACGACCATTGTTTGATTGGACTTGTTGAATGGTTTTCTGAAGTGATGATTTCCATTTAACATGCTCGACCAACATGTCATAAACATGCATGACTGATAAAAACGTGGGGCTTGTTTGCTATCAGGTTTATAGATTTGTTTGAACAACTTGTTTGCAGCCATTCTCCGTAATAAAAAAAACACTAGTATAATTAGAGAACTATGATAAAAAGTAGAACAATGAAATTATATTAAATCTTACCATATGCGTTTCATTTCCAAATCCACTAGGATTCATTTGCTTTAGCTTGAAAAATTGAGAATCGAATGTTTGCGTTTAACGATTGATTTTTCCATAACGACCTTTGATTGAAGATAACGTTCTTTTCCGATTGATGTTCTTCCGATTGTACCAATTAGTAATTTTGCCCCAAAAAGTCTCACCACTTTGATCGGCCCCTCGAATAGGATCGACTGAGAGTGCAAAGTAAATGTAGCAAAGATCGTAGTTTTCCGCAGCGCTCCAACATGCATTAGTTACCTCTCCCCCAATCGGAACCGTAACGTCTTGTAAGTCGCAGTCTTGAAAACTGGACCTTGTCGTATCGACGTCGAAACCGGAGTACATGTTCAGTTGCGATAAGTGAGAGTAAAAAATTAGGATGGATGAAAGAAATTGGTTGTGAAGGAAAGAAGATGAGGGGAGGTGTATTTGAAGGTGGAATATGGTCGTTGGAGAGAGCCGTTGGGGGGGATGAAGAAGCCGTTAGGCGGGGGGATTAAAAGCGCCTGTTGAACAGACGCCTCATATGATCCGATATCTCCAGCCTCTGCCCCCACTTTCCACACTATCCAACAATCTGCACTCTATTGGAGATCGTTTTGGGTGCAGATTTAAGATTTTCCAATCTGTTGGAGAAGCTCTAAGGGAGAATAGAAATAAAGAGAGGGGTACTGTACATGCTGATGTTGCACTGACATTGGCAATAATTAGGTGTTATTTAAGCTCATTATATGCTTTATATAACTTCTTCTTATCTTTATTTTCTCTCTTTTTAATTTTTTTGTGCTGTTAGTTTGGATGTATGAAAAAGATTCATTCACTGTTCTACTCTGTTCATATTTAAGGGTTTAGGTTTTGATATATTAATGTTAGAGAATGATAACTTGGAAAGTTACATGGTAAGGATTGAAAACTTGGGTCATTCATATTGCATCTGTTTTATTCTATCCTTTGAATTATGTTGGTATAGGAATGCTAATTTTTTTTTCGTAGGCTATTTGTATTTTGCTTGTGCATACAACTGTCTTGAAACATCCTACTTACATCTATGGTTATAGTACTTTCTTTATACCGAACTTTATTTGAGGGCTGTCATTCTTTTATAAGAATCGATTGGTTTATTTATTAGTTGTTTGATAAACTTAAACATTGGCCATGAATGTCATTATTATAATGTGTACAATAAATTATACTTATTGCTGATATAACTCCTTTCACCTTCATTCTACACAGTAATATACTTTTCCCTATTTTCAACGGATGCGCTTCATTTAAATGTTAACTATTTTCAAGTTCACATATACCATTTATCTCTCCCTAGAACAATGCAGGGTTTTCCCCTCAATATTAAACATATTTTTCCCACTTTCTAAATGATGCACTTCATTTACAAGTTAATTATTTCATGTACAGTCATATATATCTTTTACCTCTCCCTACAAACTCAGCATTTTTACCATCAATATTATTTTACATTTTATGTTTACATCATTGATTATGATTGTTGACTTGTAAATTGTAAAGTGGTGTCATATGATTAATATCAATTCATTTACCGAATTAGAATTATTTTGATCAAACCAGGTTAAGTGGATTGATTGCAGATTAATCGTAGAATTGTATATTTGCATGTTAATTTACAAAACAAATATAAATTTCTCTTGATTGGATAGCAAAATTGAGTTAATTCGTGCATTACACACCGTATAATGTTGTAGGAAACAATATATAAATTTTAAACATATTTTTAGAATGTCCAATTCCTAATTCAATGAAAGTGAATTCGTTGAGACCAATTAATGTAAAATTGAACTTGTTATTTTTGTCCAAATATTTCATTTTGTTTTGTGATTTATAATATTTAAATTTGAACAGAAAATAATTGTGTTTTTTTATTCATACAAAATGAGTTTTACTAACTTAGCTTTTTTTTCACAATTTGATATTGAAAAAATAAGGATTAATCTTAGTTAATTACATTAATTTGGCTGACTTAAAATCTAAGATTTAGTCAACTTTATTTAGACACATATTTATTAAGATTACTTTTAAATTCGATATGTGATCTTATTTTACTTTTAACATATTATTTCTTATTTCAATAATCTCTCTTATTGATACAATCCTAAAAAAAAATAACAAAACAAACATCGCAAAATAAACACCATAATAATGTTGTAGAAAAAAATATATAGATTTTAAATAAATTTTAGAATGTCCAATTCTAAATCATGGTTTTAAATCTCCTATATCTCGCCCGAGATCTCCTTTGAGATCTCGTTTTCACACTTAGATGAAACGAGACATCAAACCTTCTTCATATCTCCCTTGACACTCATCTCGTTCGAAATATTCAAATCTCACCCGAAGTATGGATCGAAATCTTAATCTGAGATCTCATCCGAAAATACATAATTTTCTACTTTTACCTTATAGTTTTCCATTTTCGTATAGATTTAAAAGAAACTACTCGATCCAATTATATTTACCAACTCCTTGAATATATTTTTCATTTTTTATCTTGATGTGTCACAACAAAAGACTTCATTTCTTTATTATGTTCAAATAAGAGGATATTGTTCAATCATTGCAAAACAAATTAAACTAATAAAGCTGGTAGTCTTCTTTAAAACATTAATTTCAATTCTTTTTTCAACGCAAATAAATGCTACAATTTTTATTTTTAATTTGAAAATTAGAGTTAAATAAATTGCTAAAACATCAATTTTAGACACATAAGTTACTCTAAGATATTTCCGAGATGCATTTTAAGATCCGAAATGTCAATTTGAGGTACGCATTCGAGATACACTCATCTCATCCGAGATCTCCTCCGATACGAGATAGTTTGTGTGAAAATTTCAAGACGAAATATGACCAACACTCGAGTTTAAAACCTTGTTCTAAATTCAATGAAAATGAATTCGTTGAGACCAATTATTGTAAAATTGAACTTGTTATTTTTGTGTACATATTTCATTTTGTTTTTTGATTTATAATATTTATATTTGAATAGAAAATAATTACGTGTTTTTTGTTCATATAAATGAATTTTACTAACTTGGCTATTTTTCACAATTTGATATTGAAAAAAGGATTAATATTAGTTAATTACATTAATTTGGTTGACTTAAAATCTAAGATTTTGTCAACTTTATTTAGACACATATTTAAGGTTACTTTTAAATTCGATATGTGATCTTATTGTACTTTTGACCTATTATTTCTTATTTCAATAATATCTCTTTATGATACAATCCAAAAAAAACATACATCGCAAAATAAGACGTGTAACCGCTTTATTTTTGTTTATATTAGTTTGTAACAAATAAATTAAAAACGAAAATAGACAAATTATTGACATGATCGTATTTCTACGATTCAACGAAAATAAATTAAAAATTAAAAGACAATACTAAAGTAAGGATAATAACTTGATTAAGAATTATAAATTGAAAAGAATTTTAATTTTATAAACTTTATTGATTTTTACCTCACTCTCATGTTATAGCGTTAATTACACCTTTATTTTAATCGTTTTAAATTTATAAGTTTTATTTAATATTGTCATTCGAAACAGGGGTATAAATGGACGTCCATGTTCGTACAAAAGATGTCATACCAATGATACACACACACACACATATATATATCTAAAGGTTTCGAGTGGTATTAAGACGAAGATAGAGCTAAATAAATAACTATTAAATATAAAACAAAATTGGGATGGACATATAATTTGAAACAATCTTGTGGTATTAAGATAATAAAATATCATATTGAAAACATATGAAAAAAGAATAGTTTTTGTAAAAGTTGGGCTCAAGATCATGATCTTACAGAAAGTAAATTGTATTTTTCAAAAGCGGAATTCGAACTCGTGAGCTTATAAAAATTAAAAAGGTACTTTTGTAAACAGTGGGATTCAAACCCATAATTTCATACGTGATAACACAATGACATTTTTGGAAGTTCAACTATTAATATAGATATAGATTGTTATTAAGTTCGATAAGGTTGCTAACTTGATAACAAAAAGTTACCGCTCAACTTCTTCATCTGAAGATATGAACGTCACTTTAGTTAATATGTTCTCATATTTGCTAGTAATTAAGCCGCACTCATTCTAGAATCATATGATGAAAGCAACTACATTATTAAATAATGTGTCAAATACTAACATGGAGTAAAACTTAAAAGAATTAGGCCCGATCCAGAGGACACCCCACCAAGCCCTCGGGTTTGGGCAAACCATTGTGCTGGAGCAAATAAATATGATATTTTTTGTTATAAACTGCTAATATATGAATTATTCATCAAGTAATGTGTAGTTTTGTGGTAAGTCAATCTGAATGTATTTTGTTGTTCCAGGTTCAAAGTTGGTAGGGGGAATTAGTTTTTTTTATATTTTCAATTTCTTTCAAATTTGTTTATATGGGCTTAGGCAACCAAATTTTTGGGCCGACCCCGAAAGAACCTACCCATTAAAATGTACTTCAATTTACCCGTAGAATAAAACTTAAAAGAACTTACCTATTGAAACGTACTTCAATTTCTTTCACATCCGAATACATTACAAGTTAGATTAAGCACCTAAACAACAAAATTTATCAACTTGGGTGTAAATGCCAGCAGTTATTGGTTCAAACCAACCAAACCAAATAAGTTTTGACGGTTTGGTTCGGTTTTTTTAGTTAACCGATTGGTGAGTTTGGTTTTTATTTTCATAATTATTTGTTTTTTTGGTCGGTTTCGATTTTCGATATTTTAAAAGCAAACGAACTAATTAAATCGAATATAAAACTTCAATCGATTATATGAAACATAATTGTCAATGAAAAATTATATTATTATCTTAACAATAATTTTCTTCTTTCAATTTATGCTAATATTTGCGGAAGAAAAGTTGTTTGTTTCTTAAGATTATAACATCATCGCATCTTTATATAAATATGGACCCAATCAATTATTTCATTCATAAATAATATTAGAAACTAGACAATATAACTCATTTAAAGTCAAACTAATTAAATCAACTAAACCGAACCAATTTTTCTTGGTTTGGTTGGTTTTGCTCTTGAAAAATATTGGTTTGGTTTGGCTTTGTTCGTTGAATGATTTTTTCGGTTTTGATACTCTTTTATTGGTTTCAAAATGAACCAACCATTTTCTCATCTCTATTTGAGTGTATGTATGCCAATGCCACCCAATAATGCACTACAGTACAAAAAATCAAATACTTCGTACTTTATATTTATTATAAAATGAAATACTAGCATGAACTTCATATCTTTCTACTCTTAATTGCCATACTACCTCTAAAGTATCAATTTGACGATTATACAAGTCCAATTGGCGGTCCATCATCATCATTGTAACAAAGCATTATATCCAAACAGGCATACAAAGCTTTTTTTACTTCATCCACATTTGACATGTATTTTCGTATCAAAATTGTGGATTCAAGTAGTAAGCTAGTTTGTACTTTTTTTCATTATTTCAAGGATTTCTAGCATTCTTTTCCATCGTTGTATCCAACAATATTTTCCAAGATTTCTAGCAATCACCTATGCTTTCGCTTCCGTGTATCTCACATTTGTTCATCTTTCACGCTTATTTTTATCTAAGAGTTGATTCATTCATCCTTCATATTTTATGGGGCTTTTGAACCAAGGAATAATTCCGTGATGAGTACACACCAAATGTTGTTTCAATCGAGCAACACCTCCGGTGCAACTATGATCCCAAAATGCAAAAAGGAAGTATTTCAAATTCGTTGAATTTGGTATTTGTTACATCTATTTCCATGCAATATCTTTCTTGCTCACTATAAGTGTATCAATTCAACAATCTAATGATTGAAAAAATGGAAATTGTAATCACAATTTATGGATAAATCAGTAATACAACTTTTGTTTCTTTCACCAAAAAAAAGAGAGGAAAAAACAATTTTTTAGTACATAATGCATTGTTTATTAAATATTGATATTATAAAATATAAATAATACACTATTTATTTGACACTGACAGAAATATCTTTCATCATTTAACACTAATAACATGATAATGCATTGTTCATCTATCAAGTTCAGTAGCAATAGAATTAACAGCTAAGTACTTGTTTTTTTTTTCTTCCTCTCCTATCCATTTCATTCCCTTTTTTTATTCCTTTCATCTCTAAAACCGATTCCAATTTGAAATCAATTTCAGAAGATGATTCCTACTTAAACTCGATTTCATAGATTACATTTTTAACAACCTCCTTCGAACTTTCTTTTTTGCATTTTGAAGTTTTGAACAAAATGCCTCAACCACCTGATCTATCCGAAACATACAAAAAGTGCATCTCGTGCCTCAAAGGAAAAACATCTTTTGCACTGCACCTGGATGCTAACCTTAATCTTGTTTTGAGGGAAGCTTCAGACGTGATTTTCAAAACACTACATATAATTCGCTTTCACAAACAAATCTAATTTAAAACATCACCAGCTAATTCGAGAAATTACTGAAATACACACACACCCTACATACGTGTATTCACAAGTATAAAAATTCACAGTTCTCAATGATTTGAATTTTACACATATTTATAATTAACCTAAATAGTATGTCTTCTTTACCAAGTCAAATGTCTACACTTATTTTACATAAATATGAAGTAAAATATCCATGGAAAGGTTGTTTGTAAAATTGTATGATAAATCAAGTATAGGGTGGATATTTCTTCCCTAATAAATTTTATCAATTTCTATGGTTTTCCACTTACATTTCATCTCCCTTAACGAAATCAGTTCTTCCTTAAACAACTCCCTTTTTAATCATCATTTTTTTCCTTATTCCATTCAACATTTTGGTCTATGCCATGCCATTATCTTTTTATTTATCATTCGGTTCAATATTTTACTCATTTTGTGTTTCATACATTCTTGTTTCTCATTTTAAAATCATTATTGAAAGTTTAAATCTATTTTAACCCATCTAGTCAACAAGTTTTAATTTTTATATTTATATACAAATTAATGAAAATTATTTGGTTTTAAAGTATGATACACAAAAACTTAAATAAGTCTTTCTCACTTCAAAAAATATAGATTTACACTTATTTTCTTAATGTTCTTCTATCATTTTATTTCTCATTTCATTCAACATTCCAGTCTATTCCATCATCTTGTTTAATTTAATATTTTAACCGCTTTAAGTTTCATTCAACATCTTTGCTTAATTTTACACATCTTGTTAATTAAGCTGAAGCTGACCCTAAATATAAGCACTTCAGCGTTAAGGAACTAAATTTAGCTAGTGCTTTCTGATAAACTAATAATTTAGTGTTGGCTAGTTATCACTTAGTATTTAATACCATTATTAATGAATAAGCGAATTTACAAATAATAAGCCTATAGCAAATGCGTACTTTGATATTTGGCACATGTTAGCATAACCCTTTGATAATTTAGCACATGGATGGTGTTAACCAAATTTGTGGTCAACACCACAAAGAATTCAAGTAGATGGACTTAATGGAAAATGGTAGTATGTAGAGTCTTTAAGGAAATCAGTAAATGTTTTGTCAATTCCCCAAAGTTACTCCAAATGATAGGGTTGAGTTGATCTTTGCAGAGGGATTGATAATCTTTGGAATTATCTTTGTATCTCTACTTATAGATAACTTTTGAATCAGACCTTTCGATGTGGTCAAAAGGCTTAGATGCAGGATTAAGGAAACCTTTCAGCTTTGCTGGGTTAGTATACAATGGTTTCTATCTTAGTTGATCTTTTATACGACCTCCTGCTAAGGCTATCTTCTTGATTGGGATGGGATTCCCTTAGTTTTTTCCTGTAAAATGGGGTAATCTTGAACCTGTCGGAAGGTTGAAATGAATATTTTTCTTGGGCTTAGATAGGGTATGATAGGTTTTGTGGATGTGAAGTGGATGCCGACCTTGCCGAAGGGTTAGGCAACTAATTGTTTGGATTCAGAGGTTTGTTAGAGTTGTTGGAGTATGAGAGATTAATGTTTTTCAAAATGGGATTGAAATCGTAAATCGTAAAGTTCCAACTTTAAATCGAAACGAGATTCAAATCGAAATTGTAGATTCAAAATATTTGTATTTTAATGTTTGCAAGTAGTTTGAAATTGATTTTAATGTTTGAACTTCCATGATTAAACATAAAACTTAATTTTTCCTCTCATTCTACTTTTATTTTGTTTTGAAAACATTATAAGTTGAATTATGAATCTAAATAAATATATTAAATATGTTAATATGAGTTGAATGTTTTTTATTTGTAGTTTTGATTAAGTTTGAATCGGAAAGTAAATCGAATCGTTAAGGGAGAGATCCGATCTGAATTGGGATTTAAATCGTAAGATTTTAAGATTTTTGACAACAATGTGAGAGATTGTTAACCTTATCGAAAGGTTTAATCCACAGTTTTAATGATTTCGGAAGGTCTTTATGAATGTTGATTCAAATAAATTTCCCCTGAGGTCAAAGGGTTTAGGTTGTAGGGTTGAGGCCTTCGAAGGGATGTAAAGATTATCTATAAAAGGAATATCATTGTCTTTATCAACAAGAACCTTTCGGAGAAACTGAACCTGAAAATGCAAGTCAATCTAGCTAAGGGTTAAGCAAATAATAAAGTAAATAACAGAGCCAAGGACTCCCCTGTGCATCAGAGAAATTTTTCCTTTTTATTATATTTCCCAAATCACACTTAATTTAGGGTTACAGCACTCTGATTAAGAAGTTACAAGACTAGAATGAAGAAAAATCTACCCTCAAAATAGGACCCCTTGGGTCTTATTTCACTACTAGAAAAGGTTTTTATTCCGACAGCAAGGAGCGACGGCTTTCGACGGCATTCGACGGGCCGTCGGCGGCCGTCGAAAGCCGTCGGAAATTCGCGAATTACAGGGCTCAGCCGAGCCTTCTCCTTCCTCATTCTCAACATGAATTTTTTTAGCAAAAAACCACCAATTCCCTTCTCCAAGCTTCCAATCTCTAATTTCGAGCCTCCGGATCCTCCACGGCTGCCTAATAACACTCTATTGCTCTCAATCTCAGGTATAATATCTTATTTTCGCCAAAAATCTAATTTTTTAACCTAAATCTAGATTTGCATAAGTTGATAAATTAGGATTAATTAGTAATTGTTTCCAATAGCGTAATAACGGTTTATAGCATCCCATGGTATACCTATTTCATATGTTATCGTGAAGTTTTAAAGAGTATGTATAATTTATGATTGTGTGTATATGTAAACCATTTTATATGTGTTGTTTATACCATTTTATTGCGTTAATTGGAATAAGACATGAGTTGTATAACATCTTGACTTGTACAATAATAATGAATGCACGAGTCTAAAAGAACTTGATTGTATTGGAAAATCATAATAATATTAAAGCAGCCTTATTCGATAAAATACGCAGAACAAATATGGTACATTAATAATTTTTTGAAATGTATTAATAAAATACGCAGGACATTTAATTAACTAATGTCCCTTAGAGAGTTTTTGGCCCCGTCTGGCGAGTGTTGTACATGATCGTTATATAAATAGTCGTTTTTTTCAAAAAACGACCATTTATATTCATCTGGTACAATGTTTGTTGGATTTGTCCCTGTATTGGACAAGTTATGAACACAGTAAGCATTTACATTTTGTATACTACTTCGTCTCAAACGGTTCATAAAATTTCGACCTAACTTTTCTTTTTTGTTTCCTACGTACATGCATTTGTGTACAATGAAGGGAACAAAAGGAAAATGCTACCGAAATTTTGTTGAATCAATTGAGACGAAGTAATATACGAAATGTAAATGCTTACTATTTTTGTAATGGGAAGTAGGATGCCTGACCATGGAAAAAAATATCTTTTTGTACAAAATTTTGTATCGATACGTTAAAAAATAAAATGTGTCATATTTGAAAATATTTTTTAATTTGTGAAATAGTTCTATAAATTCCAATATTATACGACCATGAAAATAATCTTTTTCGAATTTGTATTCTTGAAAATAAATATTAAATTTTGAACTTGTGACTCATTTTCTCAAATAGAAAAAATGATTGATTATTTTGTTGATCGAAGGAGGTGGATGTACCAAAGAAAAGGACTGAAAGACTCAATAAAAGAAGATTTTTATAATGGTATAAACGTATTTGTTGAATTCGCTTTAAGTAATAACGGAAACGATCTAGAAATTCGTTGTCCGTGTAGTAGGTGTAGACATTTGAAGTATTTTTTACCGAATATTGTGAAAGTTCATTTGTGCCAAAACAGTTTCATACCCGAGTATTATGTTTGGGATCGGCATGGAGAAGTTGTAGCAAATACTTCTGTAGAGTCTGAAAGTGTCGTTAACGAAGTAGTTACGACGACCCATATAGAAAATATGGTCGAAGATGCAGCACGATCAATGTTTCCTATGGTTGAAGTTGACGACGATGATGGAAATGTTGAAGAACCAAATATTGAAGCAAATTTTTTTATGATTTACTAGATGATGCTAAGAAACCTATTTGGGATGGTTGTAAAAGCGGCACTTAGATGTCAGTAATCGTAGAATACATTGCTATGAAGTCAAAATACAACATCACTAAAGCTGGGTTTACGGCTGTTGTACAAGCTGCAAAAAGACATATGCCGCCTGATAATCTAATGTGTGGAAATCACTATGAAGCTAACAAACTAAAGTCGGCGTTTGGTTTACCTTATCAGAAAATAGATACATGTTTAAAAGGCAGCATGTTGTTTTGGAAAGAAGACACAAACCTTAGAAATTGTAAAATTTGTAATCAGGAGAGATACAAACCAAGAAAAAAGAAGGGGAAGGAAGTTCCGTAGAAGCATATGCATTACTTACCCATCACTCCAAGGCTTCAAAGATTATATGCATCTTCTGTAACTGCATCTAATATGAGATGGCATAGTGTAAGAATGAAGGAAGAGGGTACGTTGACACATCCGGCTGATGGAGAAGCATGGAAGCATTTTGATAAAACGTATCCAAATTTTGCAGTGGAAAGTCGAAATGTTAAATTAGGATTATGTATGGATGGTTTTTCGCCATTTTCTCAATTTGGTTCTAAATATTCATCCTGGCCCATTATCGTCACACCGTATAATTTATCTCCATGGATGTGTATGAAAATGCAATATGGACGTGTTTACTCGTACGCATGCTGTCGAGCATGTAAATCCAGACGGGACAGTTTCGTATACATGGCACGACGATAAATCCAGCAAGAGCCATGTAAGCATATTTCATTTTATGCAGTATTAGTAATAGTTCTACTAGTTAAAATTTAATGAAATAAGATATGATGATATTAATTTGTTAATGCAGGAAAAGTTTATGGAGCAGCGCCAGAAACTCCTTGCTGATACGGGTCAAGATCAGCTGACGACGGATGAGGAGGTTGCTATTTTTGAGTCAGTTATGGATCCATCGAAGCATGGCAGACGATACGGATTTGGCAATCAAGTGGTAAGTAAATAATATATTGGGTATCATATAAGTTTTCAAATTCAGTACATTGGTTTTGAGTCACTTCGTTATGAAAGCATTATGCATTACCAAAATATATTAATTCGTTACTTAAATGTCATTTCAAAAAAATAATAAGGAAAAAGACATGTTATTTAATTTAGTTTGCCTCATATATGTTGTACACATGCATAAATTTGTCACATTTACTGTTAAAGAGATCAAAATCAATGATATCTCGTAATGTAACGTACTATTATTTTTATTAATAAATGGTTGAATCACAATTTAAAAACGGCCAAAAGAACATATTTCCAAATGTATACATTATACATGCATAAACTAAATTAAATAACATTATCACACTGCTAATCATTCACATACGTGCACATACACTTACATAAACATGCATAAATCAAATTAAATAACATTATCACACTGCTAATCATTCACATACCTGCACATGCACTTATAGAGATCACACAGCTAAATTAAATATTTATTATAGGCCAGCAGTCAGAAACGAGGTAGGCAGACTAGAGCTCAGATCGATCTAGCAGAGATCGAAGATTTGCGGGCTAGAGTGCTGCAGCTGGAGGTGCATAACTGTCGGCAGGCCATAGAGACCACACAGTTGCTAGACCAGCGTATCGCCGAGTACATGCAGCAGTATGGTGGCCGCTTCCCTTCCTCTGCTGGCTCTAGTTCTGGAGGAGACCGATTGACTGCTTTGGTCGGTATGTTTTTTTTCTGTTTTGTATGATTTGGTAGATGGTGGAGGTAGTTGTTGATTTATGTACTATGTTATGATACACTTAGCTGTTTTGTCGTATAATTATGTGGATGTTGGGGATGTTGGGTGATGATTATGTGTTTTGACTTAATTTTATGTATTTTTTTGTTTGGTGAATTATGTATAGTTTGGTTTTTGATATTTGGTTGGAATATTATATATTGGATTCTGCAGAATAGTGTTTGTATGGGAAATGTGGATGGAAGGCTATATTGCAGCAGAAATATAAAAAAAAGTAGCAGATTTCTGACGGCTTTCGACAACTTTCAGATTATATTTTTCCAACGGCTTCCGACCGCTTTTAGATCAATTTTTCCAACGATTTCCGACGGCTTCCGACAAGTGTCGGAAGCCGTTGGAAGCCATCGGAAATACGAATGGCGAGATGTGTTGGAAGCCGTCGAAAACACTGCACGCCGACGCCTTATTTTCCTACGGCATTTTTCGACGGCTTCCGACGGCCTCCGACGGCCGCTGATGGTTTTCTTCCATCGGAAAATGCCTTTTTCCTTGTAGTGTTTATAAATGCCGGCGGCTATGCTCTCGACTTCATGCCTTCGATCGGGTCGAAGGGTCTCATTTTTAGTTGCAGTTGCAAACCTTTCGACTTCGTTGAAAGGTTTTCCTTTCGCATGCCAACTTGGATCTTTGACCATTGTCGAAGGGTCTACTCCTCTATATGCTTTCATGGTCCTTTCGTCTTCGCCGAAGGGTCTATCTTCAATGTGATATTGTGAACCCTTCGATCTTGTCAGAAGGTTTCACTCTTACTTCACTATTGTGAACCCTTCGACCTTGTCGAAAGGTTGCTCCTTACTTGGTTGCTATCGGGAGCCGTGCTTTTCTTGAATGTTATTAGAAGGTTGTCTTTCATTCTTTATTGATTTATGAATGCTGCCTTCATCACAAACCTTTCGACACTATCGAAAGGTATTTAGTATGTGTTCCAACCGGTCCGAAAGGCTTATTATGCTTTCAAAAAGGTCATTATAGAGTTATATGCCCTTGCCTCGACTTCTTCACCCTCTTTGGAAGATAAGAACTTCTTGAATACTATGGAATGAAGCCTTCCGTCCCCTCCGAAAGGCCTTGAATTGCTTCACACTGTCGACTGCATCCCTTTGACTTCTTCGAAAGGTTTGATCCGAACTCTTTTCCTTTTGTCTCTTACTGAAAGACCCTCCGACTTAAACGGAAGGTGGATTTTTTGAGTAACATTTGCCCCCCCACCCCCCTCCCCCCGCGAAGGGATGCTCTTGACTTTCCAAGTCATCTTCTCCGAAAGCTATAAAATTTCCAGCCTCTTTTTCCTACAAGCATAATTACTGGGTACAAGTAAATGAATTCTTTCAAACAGCTTTCCCTTTTTAGAACAAATAGGCCACTTCTTAAATTCGATTTAGAACTTTAGATTAACCTCTAATCTCACTCATTTTTCAGGGAGGATTTAAAAACTGTATTTAGTATTTGGTTAGGATTTGGTTAGACTGAGTAGGGCAACCTAGAACACATCTAGGTATAATTTTGGTAACTTAAAATGATCTTTCTACCCCTCCGAAGGAGATTAAGGCGGCAATGATGGATTTGCCCTCCTTGAACCTTTCGACAAGGTTGGAAGTTATTCTAACTCCAACTTTTTCTTATTGTCGGAAGATCTAATAATTTAATGGTTAGACCCTTCGACAACATGCTCTCGTCGAGGTTGGAGAGTTCCAAACCTTACGCTCAACAAGTTCTCGACAAGGTTGGAGAGTTCCAAACCTTCGATATCTTCCTGTATAACAAAACATCATATAACAATATATCAATCAATTAAACACATTTTCAGTTGGGCAACATCACTCCAGAAATTTAACTAAACTAACATACCAAAATATTTACTTATATATTGTTAAATGCTACATTTTTCAAAATAAATAGTCAGTATATACATATTCAAAATGGTGTCGATATTTTAAGACCAAGCATCAGAGACAATTAACAAAAAAAGGGATGATGACTTCCTAATCACAGCTTATTTGGAAAGGGTGGCAAGTCTGGAGCCAAATTGATTGGGTTGATGATGATGGGTTCAACCCAGATTAGCTGATAAGGTGAATACATCATCAACACCAGGTCTTCATCGGAAGCGTCCCAAATGGCCAAATCCATCCAGAATGTAGCTGTGGCTAAATCATATAGCATGGAGTATGTAGCTATTATGTGATGCTTAAAAGCATTAGGCTTTTGTTGAATTGTGTTACTGGATTAAGCACTGTTTACTTCCTCTGCCTCTTGCGGTTGATTTAATAATCCTAATGCATAACAACAACAATAGTGCTGGACTTCAGCGCCCACAAAATCAGAGTGAATTTGGTGGAGGTTACAGGTTGCCACTGACGTCCTTTTTGTTATGGAGATAAATGCTTTTATAATAATAATTAAAAGAGGTGAGAAGACGAATGGATTCTGATTAGAATTTTGGTGGGAAAAATGAGGCACACTCTCTCGTATTTCTAGAGAATGTAGTTAAATGATTTTTTCATTTTGTATGATTATAGTTTTCATTTTGATTCGAAGGTAAATGATGAATAGGAATTATCTGGAAAGGTCTTACATAAGACAATTTTTTTATTAAAGGATTACCACAAAATCCATACTTTGTCAACAAGTTTTGCGCTAGTATCTTTTAAATATCAGCGGGATGCCTTTTTGCTAGAGAAGGCGCGTCTTCGGTACGACGCCTCTCGAAGGAGAATGGTGAGTTTCCAACCCTATGCTGGATGATGGTGGTAGAGAGAGATATTTTGATTAATTCTATATAAAGTATATTGTTGACACTTAATCATAGATTTTTCATATTTAGGTGAATTCGGTAGGGGTCTACTTAGTTGTTTCCATATTCAGATAAATTAAGCCAATTACAGCATGCCCTAGGATTTGAGTCAAATTGATTTTTCAAAATCTTTCTCTTAAAAGGTTCAAGCATTATAAGAAAAAAAATTATTTTTGAGTTCTTTTCTAATTCTATTTTGTATGAACCGGAGGAGTGATCATAAATAGGTAACAAGCAATCGTATTGTGAATATATGTTTTTGTTATATCTTTTACGCTTAACTTTTCTTTACTATGTTATTTTAGACTTTTCTATACTTAGAATACCCTTATCTTCCTTTTGGCTTCCTCGGGGAGTAGAAAGGAACTTTCTTTTAAAAGAAATCAGAATATTTCATTCAACATTGATTGGTGGCCACGTCGCGATAACCTATTAGCCGAGAAATGAGATTATACTAAATGTACACTAGTTATCACTCTGGACGGAGTTATTGTATCATCTGACTCAATAGTTGCGCTTTCCACTAATGCCTTAGGCAAAGTTAGGAACAATGTCTTTCAACCCTAGACGTACCGGAAGCGGTTATTGTATCTCTTGACTTTACTTCTATTTTGAGCTGTATACCATTTTTACAGTAACAAAGATATATATTATATTATTTTATTTTTAAAATATGAGCTAGAGCTTGCTATGATACATTACCCTCAAACCTTTATTTTCTCGCGTTAATGTTATCAAGCATAGATTATTGAGTCGAAGTGGTGGGACGACAGTTCATAACAGAGTTCTTCTCGAGCATTTCGGTTGTAACACTGGAGCCGTGAAGTGGCACAAAAGATATCTTATCCAAAAAATCATAGCCATCAATCGTAAGAATTACATTGATTATTTGTAGATTGAGGTTTAGAGAAAAGACAAAGTGGTCATCGTACTGAAATAGTAATTAAAGCCAAATCCCACAATAGACTTTGGTGAAAAGATGCTCGAACTCATTTATCGAACAAACGATTTGGAATCACAATTGAGAGATTTTCATGCTCAATGCGCCTCTTCCCACTAACTCTATTGGCAAGATTAGGACACTTGTAATAGAATAGGCTTTTATCCTAAAAGCTTATGAGGGATTGTATCTTATTAACGACAGCACGTGATGATGAGAAACACACTTTAACATGTATTCTTATTGTTGAAATAAAGAAATTTAATTTTCCGTTTTGTTTGTTTATATAGGTGACTCAAGCAGGATTGGTTTTACTTTCCAAAGCCCTTGCTTTGAGATTTGTAAGGATCAAGGATAGGTTAATAGCGGAGTTCAAAAAAAGTTAATTTTACAAAAATTCTTTTATTTCTAAGCTTTCTAATAACCTTGTTGCAAAGGAGTGGAATAAAAAGTATCTTTTTCAACGCCATATTATTTAAGAATTCTCCAAAGGAATTGAGAATTCAAAGTTAAAACTTTAATGAAAGGGACTGAGATATTAAACTTTTAAAGCATTCCGTTGGTGGAGATACTTTTATCAATCTCGACTTTGGAATGACCAAGTTATATGAGAGAATTGATGACCTGGAAGTAAAATTAAAAGGTAGTCAGGCATTATGCAAATCTTCGAAATCCATACTTGAGAACTCAGTTTCGGGTGCTGATCCTGTAAGATTTATGGTTTTTACAAAAGCAGTTGATCGAGTCGCAATAATATCAACATATATACGACATACTTTCCATACCTTAGTAATGCTATGTAGCATAATGCAATGCATTATTTATAATATTGTAAATACTACTTGTTTTGTTGCCTTTGTTTGCACTATTTATTTTTCATTTGGATGTGCCTTCTGAAGACTAGTGCACTTCTCCACTTTCCATCTTAGTTCATGACCCCTCTCTAGATTAAGTAAATCCAGATTTTCTGTCATTCCGACTTCTCTGAGAAATAGGTAGCAAATAGTATTCTTAATTGTTAGCTCAGAATTGACATATTAATCTAAATATATCATTTTCCTGGATTAGAAAATCATTTCGCCAATTGTATGAAAAGTAGTTCATTTAAAATGTTGAGATCTCATCTTTATCCATTATGAGAGATGATCATGGATTTAGCTCCTTCCACTTGCTTGGCATGCCTAAGATTAGTTAGTAATAAGCTGCACATAGCTATCGAAATTTAACATTTACTCAATAAAGAACCTGATGGGACATCAATGTTTGAAATTTTGATGTGGTAGTTCTCTGACCCATTCCTCGTTATTAATGGAATCTTTAAAAGTTAAAAAGTCTGAAGTTACCATTCAGAGATTTTTAATGGCGATCTTCTTCTAATAATATTCTTTGACTCAGGTCAAATCACTTGAGATGAATAGAAGTCCAAAGATTTTGTACCCAGATTAGGTTTTTAAATAAACATCAGTCCTGACATCCAAATTTAGGTGTTAATGATGGAGTTTTATGAGGTGTCATCAGACCTAGATTCGGGTATTAGTAGATATATGTTAAGTTGAAAGTCACCTTTGGGAATCCTCTAATAATAAGTGATGGAAGGTTAGAGTGCCAGTTTTAGTAAAAGAATATCAGAATATCATAGTACCAATCTTGGTAATAAGTAATAGAGGGCCAGAGTATCATTTTCGGTAATGGATAATATAAGGTCAGAAATCCATATCTGCTGGATTTTCAATTTGGAACTAATAGCAGAAGTCCGAAAAACCATATGCGGTAATTAAGTAATAGAAACCCAGAATACCCGATCTGGCATTAATAGTTAGTATAAGACCAGAAATCCAACGTGGTATAGTAAGTATCAGAATACTAGAAAACAAATCTGGAATTAAGTAATAGAAGACCCGAATACCATTTCTCGTAATTATTAATAGAAGACCAGAATATCATTTCTGGTAATAAGTAATAGAAGACCAGAGAATTAATCTCACAATAAGTAATAGAAAACCAGAATACCATTTCTGTTAATAAGTAATAGAAGTCCGGAAAACCAATCTGGCAATAAGTAATAGAACACCAGAAAACCAATCCGGCGATAAGTAATATAAAACTAGAATACCATTTCTATTAATAAGTAATAGAAGTCCAGAAAACCAATCTGGCAATAAGTTATAGAAGATCAGAAAACCAATCTGGTAGATGTTCGTGGGAAGAAGTCAGTGACTTCTTCCTGATTCTCTTGTTGAATGCGCAATCTTCAGGCTTTGATGATATTTTGCATGCTTTTTCTTTCTCGGGTTCGAGTTTCTTTATTTGTTTTGGCCTATTTTAGGCAGGTACTCTTTTGTCCAATTCTTTTGCTTATTTAAGCAGTTGCCATTTTAGGCGGTGCCGATTTCTGGCGGTGCCCATTTCAGGCAGGGAGTTTTCTTAGTCCGCCGAACATTTCATCCGGGTTTCCGGTGCGCTCGGCTAGCTTATTCTCAAGAAGGGCCCAAGGACTTACCTGACCTCCCTCCAGGGGGCGCCTTAACCTGGCCATAGTGTGACGCGGCTAAGGGCTTGTTCGGTACCTTGGCCATGTCATAGCGTCGCGAGACCAAAGAATTACCCATCCTCCCTCAAGGAGGTGCCTTATCCTGGCCATTGCGTGACGCGGATAAGGGCTTGTGCTGCTTTAACCTGGCTATTTCTGATTTCGGTGCGGATAAAGGCTTACGCCGTCCCTCCAGAAGGTGCCTTGACCTGGCCATCTTGGCATGACCAAGGGCTTTCTACCATTATTGGTAGCCTACCATTTTAGGTAGTCCAAGTTTGAGGAGAATTTCTCCTGACCATGTAGACTTCTCTTATTTTGTGAATAGAGTCTTTATAACATAATTTGTTCAATCCCTTACAAACTGTTTAAGTTTTCTCTATCTTAGAAAGTGTAGGATCATTTACCCAAGTATCTTACATTGATTTGTATCATGTCCATTTATGGGATGAAAGTTGCAATATGATCCATTAAGTCTTATTTTAAACCCTGGCTTCTTTTTCTAAGAAGGCCAATAATTCAGTTCCTCTTTGATCTTGATATAAATGTCTTCGATTGATGTTGTAAGATTATCTTCTCCAAGAAGTCTTGACTTTTGAGCCGTCTTTGACCGGCGTCTACTTCTTTTGTAGCTTGGTTCAAATACTTCTTCTTGAGGAGTAGGTTTCCTTTTCATCGCTCGTTAATCTTCTTTTAAGGATCCTTCTTTCAGTCTTAAGGTTTTGGTTGGAAATTTCTTGGTAATTTTTATACTTCCACTTGGTAGTTCCTTTATCATCCTTACTTCTTCAATTGTGGATTTTTCCATGTGTCTGTAGTCCTTCCTTGAATGACGAGCCTCACTTATAATCTTACTCCATTTATGCGTGAAACTATCATAATCCTTTATCATTTCTTTTTCAAAGATAGTCCCATGGGAATATGACTGAATAGTTATTCTCACTTGATTAAAAATATTGTCACTTCCACTTATTCTTTTTCCAAGTGCAAAAATTGGGGTCGGTCCTACATGAAAAACGTTTAAGCTCCATTTCTCAGGGTCATAAGATTATGCTTTCTTTTTGTTTATAATTGTCAAGGCTTCGAGCCTTAGTCTTTGTTCCTCATCATGATTGGAGTCTTTGATGTTTACGTGGGAATACCTTTTCAAGTTTGGTTTGGAAGAATCTTGTTCAGATCTCTTAAATATTTTGGTCATGATCAAACCAAAATAAGTGAATTTGATATGGAATTGGTCCAACGGGGGTTAGAGAATTGTAGTGTTAGGGAGTCAATCAAGTGGAAGGTTCAAACCCTCCTTCTAGTGTCAAAATGTTAACCAAATTTGTGGTCAACACCCCAAAGAATTCAAGTAGATGGACTTAATGGAAAATGGTAGTATGTAGAATCTTTAAGGAAATTAGTAAATGTTTTATCGATTCCCCAAAGTTACTCCAAATGATGGGGTTGAGCTGATCTGTGCAGAGGGATTGATAATCTTTGGAATTATCTTTGTATCTCTACTTATGATAACTTTTGAACCAGACATTTTGACGTAGTCAAAAGGCTTAGATGCAGGATTAAGGAAACCTTTCGGCTTTGCTTGGTTAGTATACGATGGCCTCTATCTTAGTTGATCCTTTGTAAGACCTCGCGCTAAAGTTATCTTCTTGATTGGGATGGGATTCCCTTAGTTTGTTCTATAAAATGTGGTAATCTTGACCCTGTTGGAAGGTTGAAACGAATATTCTTCTTGGGCTTAGATAGGGTATGATAGGTTTTGTGGCTATGAAGTGGATGCCGACCTTGCCATAGGGTTAGGCAACTAACTGTTTGGATTCAGAGGGTAGATAGGGTTGTTGGAGTATGAGAGATTGTGAACCTTATCGAAAGGTTTAATCCACAGTTCCAATGATTTCGGAAGGTCTTTATGAATGTTGATTCAAATAAATTGCCCCTATGGTCAAAGGGTTTAGGTTGTAGGGTTGAGGCCTTCGAAGGGATGTAAGGATTATCTATTAAAGGAATATTATTGTCTTTGTCGACAAGAACCTTCCGGAGAAACTGAACCTGAAAATGCAAGTCAATGCAACTAAGGGTTAAGCAAATAATAAAGTAATTAACAAAGCTAAGGACTCTCCTGTACATCAGAGATAAATCTTCCTTTTTATTAAATTTCCCAAATCACACTCAATTTAGGGTTACAACACTCTGATTAAGAAGTTATAAGACTATAATGAAGAAAAATCCACCTCCAGAACAGGACCCCTTGGGTCTTATTTATAAATGCCGAAGACTATGCTCTCGACATTATGCATTCGACCGCGTGGAAGGGTCTCCTTTTTATATGCAGTTGCAAACCTTTCGACTTCGTCGAAAGGTTTTCCTTTCGCATGCCATCCTGGATCTTTGACCATTGTCGAAGGGTCTACTCCTCTATATGCTTTCATGGTTCTTCCGTCTTTGCCGAAGGGTCTGTTTTCTATGTGATATTGTGAACCCTTCGAACTTGTCGGAAGGTTTCTCTCTTACTTGACTGTTGTGAACCCTTTAACCTTGTCGAAAGGTTGCTGCTCACTTGATTAATGTCGGGAGCCGTGCTTTTCTTGAATGTTGTTAGAAGGTTGCCTTTCATTCTTTGTTGATTTATGAATGTTGCTTTCATCACAAACCTTTCGATACTGTCGAAAGGTATTTAGTATGTGTTCCAACAAGTCCGAAAGACTTATTATGCTTTCGAAAAGGTCATTATAGAGTTGTATGCCCTTGCCTTGTCTTCTTCAACCCCTTTGGAAGGTAAGAACTTCTTGAATACTGTGGAATGAAGCCTTCCGTCCCCTCCGAAAGGTCTTGAATTGCTTCACACTGTCGACTACATCCCTTCGACTTCTTCGGAAGGTTTGATCCGAACTCTTTTCCTTTTGTCTTTTGCAGAAAGACCCTCCGACTTAGGCGGAAGGTGGATTTTTTGAGTAACGGATGGGAATTCTAATTATTGTACAGTTATACTTCTTGAATGATAGAATTGCTGAGGGAAGGGTTTATGTTATTTCATTAGCATTGAAGGTGCATGTATAAATGGGTTAGACCTTATTAGAGAGATCATTACTTGAATATCCCTGCACGTGTCAAATATAAACCATCTTTACTGATATGGACATCACAAGTGCATAGTACTAATATGAATGAACAAAAAAGAAGTATTCACTCAAACTTATATTTAATCATCGCATTGTGGTTCGCAGACATTGGTGTATACTTTTACCGAGTATAAATATTCACAAGTATCACAGTTTGGTTGGAATATAAGCTGTATTCAATTTGGTAATTATGGATCTCAGCTAACTTGAAGATGCAACTCATCTTATTGAACCGAGTTAACTCCAACTGACCCATGCAGTAATTAGAAAGAATCAAAACTTAATGAAGGCTCAAGATACGAGTGTCTGTTATGCATCATACAAATATTTGAAAGGAGAACTTTTATGTGTAATAAAGTGGTCAACTATGTCAAACATGAATGCATTTAACTTTCCAGTTACATAGTCAAAACTACTACAAATACTATCATGACTGATTAACGCTTATTATGTTCAAGCGCTGCATTTCCAATTGGTTATTGGCAATGTCATTTGACCTTTTATACAACTATGTAAAATTTTATGCTCTACTTGTGAAAGTTGAATGCAACCGTACACTATAAAAGAAGATTAATGATGTAACATTGCTTTATAAACGGAAATCAAGATTAAAGATTTATATTGGTACAGTTATTTGCCTTGATTTTTAAATGCTCACCGCTTTATATTCGGTCATTGCCATCATATAGTAATACAGACTTTAGTCGTATATATTTTAAATAAAATTGTCATTTATCATTCAAATTCCTCTTGAATGTGGACTCCACATGAATGTATAGTTCTTGAATATCCTGGGCCATATCATTTTAGTGTATTAAGTTCATGGCATGATAGATTAGATAAAAGAGGTACTCGAGTCATAGGGTTATAGCTTTAATTGATATCTGCATGCAAGTTTAAATTGAGTTATAGTGTGGGATATCATCATTTAAGGGTATAGAAAATTATTCATGTTTTGGTATGTCAACTACAGGCGATTTTGTCACTGTGTTATTATGTTCAACCTTGAATTTGATACAGGTTCGTGTCAAAAAATATAAAAGGCATTATGATCTATTTTCAGAATATATAGTTGCTTAAAAGCATGAATGTACATGTTGCAGTGTTCGTCCAATATTATGTAATTATAGAAATGTGTAGAATTACTACTAAAATGTACGTTAGTTCAATCTGCTAAGCTATTTATTTTATTTTATGGGCATTGGTGCAAGAATGACAAATTAGACATTTGGTACTCATAAAATGACTTCAAAATTTAATGCTTTCATGGCAAACATCTGCCAAAATTCACATAAGTGTTACTGATGCAGCCAGGGAAGCGAATTCGACGATGTAAATCGAATCCGTCCAGGATCTCACATGATTAGCGAAAATAATCGGTGAATCGATGATAAATCGGTGAATTTAAGGATACCCAAAGTTCAAATCCGTTGATCTCTAAGATACCGGATTCTAGCAATCTTCGACACTTTGATCGCGCACGATGCCGTGAGAGAAGATCTACAATTCTTCGAACGTTGATCAAGCGCATTTGATTCCGTGAATTGGCTTCAACAATCGTTGATTCGAGCGCACTCGAATGCCGAAGGTGGAGATAGGAGATGACACTCAACTACCAATTTTAATGGAGACACAAAGCTCTCGACAAATTTTTATTCAAAAATCAACTAACTTTACAAATGACCTCACATCCCTATTTATAGAGATTTACAACTCAACACACGACTTAAGAAAATTACAACACAATACAGTACAACGACTTAAAAAAAACACACAGTAACGACCTAAAGAACAACGCACGCGACTTAACAAATGCGGCATAAGAATTCTACAGCATAGCATTCAGCGACCTACTGATAGCACGGCATAAGGAAACATCTTCACGCGATCTAAACTTTAACGACCTAAAATCATCAACGACCAAAAATCATCAGCGACTTAAAGAAGCGGCTTAGCAACTTAACGTCTCAAGAGTAATGTGGCATAAATTCCTTCAGCGACTTAGTGGAAGCTCGCGACCTTTGCCTTGCGACCTAACTGGAAGCGATTTAGGAAAGCTGGCGACATACACTTCTCGATTTGGCCTTAGCGACTTAAGGATTTGGAGCGACATAAGGGCACGCGACATAAGGATTCGCGACCTAAGGAGGAGGAGGAGCGACTTACAACCTAGGCTTCGCGAGTGCTGGATTTGCTCGCGATTTACTGTACGTCGTTCGTGATTTAGGGCTGGAGATGGCATAGCTCGTTCGCGGCCTAAGGAGGAAGAGGGTATAGGTCGTTCGCGACCTAAAGAGAAGGAGGGTATAGGTCGTTCGCGACTTTCTGGAGCGTCTCGCGATTCGCCGCCGTGATTCCAGGTATCGCTGCATCATCCTCCCCTGGTTGAAAAGAATTCGTCCCGAATTCACGCTCTCCTCTTCTTCGACATGCTTACTCTTATGATATGGAATCAAGTGTTTGACGTTGAAAACGTCAGCAGTATGGATATGATCCGGCAATCTCAACTGATAAGCATTCTCATTAATTTTCTTTACGATTTCCAAAGGACCAATCTTTCTAGCAGCTAGTTTGTTGTAAGTGCCAACAGGAAATCGATCCTTGGTCAATACTGCATAAACAAAATCTTCATCTTTGAAGTCAACATGTCATCGTTTAATATCTGCAGATTGCTTATATTTCTCATTCGTCTTCTCCAATCGTTCCTGAACGATTCTATGGCATTCTGTCAATCCATCAACAAAATCAGCAGCCCGCTTAACTGTCCCCTTCGGTTGTGGCACTATCGTTAAATCCAACGGCCCCTTTGACAAGCTTGAATATACAATCTGAAATGGACTGAAACCCGTACTACGGTTGATAGTATGATTATGAGCAAACTCCGCTTGACATAACTTCACATCCCAACTCTTCAGATTATCCTTCACAAGACACCGCAACAAATTTCCCAGGGATCTGTTCACAACTTCAGTCTGTCCATCTGTCTGTGGATGATAAGCACTACTGAATTTCAGCTTCGTTCCCACCATCTTCCACAAACTCAGCCAAAAATGACTTAGAAATCTGATATCCCTGTTCGAAACTATAGATTCTGGTAAACCATGCAAGCGATAGATCTCTCTAAAGAACAACTGTGCCATATGGACTGCATCTGCCGTCTTCTTACAAGCAACAAAATGTACCATCTTCGAGAAACGGTCCACCACAACATATATAGAGTCATTTCCCCGTTGAGTCCTCGGTAAGCCCAACACAAAATCCATGCTTACATCAACCCACGGTTTTGTAGGAACAGGTAAAGGCATATACAAACCCGCATTTGTAGCTGTCCTTTTCGAAACTTGTCAAACATGACATCTTCGAACAAACTTTTCAACTTCCTGCTTCATCGAGGGCCAATAATAAGACTGAGAAATCAACTGCAATGTGCGATCCCGACCAACATGTCCTTCTTCATGCAACTCTTTTACAATTTTCATTCTCAAGCTGCAATCTGGTACGCACAATCGATTCCCCTTGAATAAGAATCCATCTATCAACACAAACTCATCAGTACTCCTATCCTTGACTTTCCCAACAATCTTCGCAAAGTAAGGGTCTTCCTCAAACAACTCTGGCAATAGTTCAAATCCTGTCACTTCAACCTTCATCGTCGTCAACAAATGATTCCTCCTGCTCAAGGCATCAGCTACACGATTCGTCACCCCTTATTTGTGCTTTACAACAAAAGTAAACTGCTGCAGATACGCGACCCATGAAGCATGTCTAGCTGAAATTTTGCCCTGCCCTTGCAAATGTTTCAAAGCTTCATGATCCGTATAAAGAACAAACTCCTTCTGAAACAGATAATGTCTCCAGTGCTTCACAGCTTGAACAATTGCGTAAAACTCCACGTCATAAGTGTTATATCTCAACTTGGCTCCAAACAACTTCTCACTAAAATAAGCAACTGATCTTCCATTCTGACTCATTACTCCACCAATCCCAACCCTTGAAGCATCAGTGTGTAACTCGAACAATATCTAAAAATCCGGCAGTACCAGAACGGGTGCTGTCGTCAAAAGTGTCTTGATCTTCTCAAAAGCTAACTCGGCTTCCTCTGTCCACACGAACTTCTTTCCTTTAATGCAATCGGTTACAGGTGCCATCACACTGCTAAAATGTGGAATGAATCTTCGATAAAAAGATACCAACCCATGAAAACTCCTTACTTCAGTAATTGTCTTGGGTTGTGGCCAACTCCTGACAGCTTCCACTTTGTTTTCATCCACTTGAATACGCTCCTTCGACAGAACATATCCCAGAAACAAAACACTGTGCGTCATGAACACGCACTTCTTCGTTGCTGCATAGAATTGCTCCTGTCGTAGAATCAACAGTACTTCTTGCAAATGCTGGATATGCTCTTCCATACTCCCACTATAGATCAAAATATCGTCAAAGTAAACTACTACGAACTTCCCAATAAATGGTCTGAAAATCTGGTTCATCACTCTCACAAAATTACTAGGAGCATTTGACAAGCCAAACGGCATAACCAGCCATTCGTATAAACCTTCCCTAGTTTTAAAAGCAGTCTTCCACTCATCACCCGGTCTAATACGAATCTGATGGTATCCACTCTTCAAATCAATCTTTGAGAACACAACAGCCCCACTCAACTGATCAATCAAATCATCGAACCTCGGCATAGGAAACATGTATCTCACAGTGATCTTGTTTAGAGCCTGACTGTCCGTACACATCCGCCAAGTCCCATCCTTCTTCGGTACCAATAAGGCTGGCACTGCACAAGGACTCAAGCTCTCCTGAACATGCCCTTGTTCTAACAACTCCTCCACCTGCCTTCTCAATTCCTCATGTTCCTTAGGACTCATCTTGTAATGTGGCCTGTGAGGTAATGCCGCCCCTGGCACAAGATCAATCTGATGCTGCATATCTTTCAACGGTGGTAACTCCTTTGGCAACTCTTCAGGAAACACATCTCTGAATTCTTCCAACACTGGCTTTACTTCCTCTGGAACTTCAACAGATTCAGTAGCTTCATGTCCAATCAACAAGAACACCTCTGGACTCTCCTCTACTTCTTCAACAACTCCTTCAAAGTCAACAAAGTCTTCAGCTCCTCAATCTCTTCTGACTTGCTCTCTCCTTATTGTCTCTTCTTCGGAACTAAAATGATCTTAGTACCCTCAAACATAAAGCTGTAGCTATTGGTTCGAACATCATGCTGCACTGCTCGGTCATACTTCCATGGTCTTCCCAAAAGCAAGTGACAAACATCCATCTCCACCACATCACACCAGATCTCATCTTTATACTTCTTCCCAATAGAAAATGGAACATGAACTCGCATGTCCACCTTCACCTCTCCTCCTTTCCTTAACCACGCTAACTTGTAAGGATTTTGATGCTTTTCCGTCTTCAACTTCAACTTTCTCACAGCTTCGGTAGAGATGATATTGTCACAACTTCCCGCGTCAATCACAAATTTACACACCTTCCCCAGTATAGTGCATGTCGACTGAAAGATATTACTCCTCAACCAACTAGCCTCCTCTTCCTGCTTCGGTGTCAAACATGATCTCCTCAACATTAGATTACATCCTTCATCTCCCGACGCGATATCCTATTCATCCTCCTCAATTGGACTAGAATAACCTTCATCAACATCCTCACCTTCCACTTCAGCAATCATAGCTCGCCTCTTCGGTTTCGGGCATTCATTACTCTTGTGACCCACTTCCTGGCAATTATAACACTTGAAACTGTTGTTGACCTTCGCCTTCGCAACTTCATTCACAACTGGTTTACTGACAGCTTTAGAAACATTGGAACTCCCACTAGCACCCTTGCTCTGAGTATTGGAACTTGGAAACACACCACCTCCTCGTCTTCCCTGCTTCTCCCAAGCCAACGCCTTCTGGTGCGCTTCAGCCACAGATCTAGGGTCAAACATATTTACCATATCTTGGATCTGGATCCTCAACCCCCCAACAAACCTAGCAGTCAATTGTTCCTCTGTCTCCATAATGTCATTTCGAGCAATCAGTTGATAAAACTCATCAGCATAATCATTAACAGTCTTCGTCCCTTGCCTCAGATTCTGCAACCTCTGATACATGAGTGATTGATAATTGTAAGGCAAGAATGCAGCCTTCATCATCTTCTTCATTTTCTCCCAAGCAACAATCTTCGACTTCCCCATCCGTTCTCCTGTAAGTTTGGTTTGCTGCCACCATGCCATAGCTCTTCCTCTCAACCTAGTAGCAACCAACTTCACTCGACGATCTTCCGGAACCTCCTTGAAATCAAAGATCTCTTCAACATTACATAACCAATCTAGAATTCTTCAGCCTACATACCACCCTTAAACTCTAGAATTTCAATTTTCATTCCGGACTCCCATTTGTGATCATACTCTGAATGATTTCTTCCTTGGCTTCGATTTCGACCATGAACACTACCACCATCAAACTCCTCATCAAAATCTGATGCATATCGATGTCGATCATGACCACCAACATCTCTACCACCACCATTTCTACCACCAACATCCCTTCGATCTACATTCCTCGGATCACGATCATCCACATCTCTCCGATCACGATCGTCAACATTTATACGATCATGATCTTCTCTTCTCTCCCGATCTGAATGTGGTGAAACTCTATTTCCCCCATGGCTCAATTCGGGTGAAACCCTTCTTCTACTTTGATTCATTTCAAGCATCATTCTCTCTAATCGACCAATTCCCTCATCAATCTTCTCATTGAATTTATCACTAATTCGTTGCTCCATTTGTTCAGCATCTTCTCTTCCATACAAAGCATCAACATTGCGATGATGTTGAGCTCGTCTCGGTGGCATGATTGAATTTCAAACAAATCTTCAAAAATTCAAACTTCACACTTCGGCGCGCAAAAATCCCAACGAGCAAAATTCAAACACTTTCTGAACTTTGATCCAAAATGATATGGATCGAAACTCCCAACTTGTTGCAACTTCACGATGAACACGATGAACACCAAACTTCCCAACAATGCAAATCTGATCTCCAAACTTCAAATTCTCGAAACCCAATTCTCCAAATGATGCAAACTTCTTGCAACCTAGCTTTAATACCAAACTGATGTAGCCAAGGAAGCGAATTAGACGATGTAAATCGAATCCGTCCAGGATCTCACACAATTAGCGGAAATAATCGGTGAATCGATGATAAATCGGTGAACTTAAGGATACCCAAAGACCAAATCCGTTGATCACGAAGATACCGGATTCTAGCAATCTTCGACACGTTGATCGCACACAATGCCGTGAGAAAAGATCTACAATTCTTCGAACGTTGATCAAGCGCACTTGATTCCGTGAATTGGCTTCAACAATCGTTGATTCGAGCGCACTCGAATGCCGAAGGTGGAGATAGGAGATGACACTCAACTACCAATTTTAATGGAGGCACAAAGCTCTTGACAAATTTTTATTCAAAAATCAACTAACTTTACAAATGACCTCACATTCCTATTTATAGAGATTTACAACTCAACACACGACTTAAGAAAATTACAACACAATACAGTACAACGACTTAAAAAAACACACAATAACGACCTTAGGAACAACGCACACGACTTAACAAATGCGGCATAAGAATTCTCCAGCATAGCATTCAGCGACCTACTGATAGCACGGCATAAGGAAACATCTTCACGCGATCTAAACTTTAACAGCCTAAAATCATCAACGACCAAAAATCATCAACAACTTAAAGAAGCGGCTTAGCGACTTAACGTCTCAAGAGTAATGCGGCATAAATTCCTTCAGCGACTTAGTGGAAGCTCGCGACCTTTGCTTTGCGACCTAACTGGAAGCGATTCAGGAAAGCTGACGACATACGCTTCTCGATTTGGCCTTTGCGACTTAAGGATCTGGAGCGACATAAGGGCACGCGACATAAGGATTCGCGACCTAAGGAGGAGGAGGAGCGACTTACGACCTAGGCTTCGCGAGTGCTGGATTTGCTCGCGATTTACTGTACGTCGTTCGTGATTTAAGGCTGGAGATGGCATAGGTCGTTCGCGACCTAAGGAGGAGGAGGGTATAGGTCGTTCGCGACCTAAAGAGGAGGAGGGTATAGGTCGTTCGCGACTTTCTGGAGCGTCTCGCGATTCGCCGCCGTGATTCCAGGTATCACGCTGCATCAGTTACTATACGGACTTAAATTTTCTTTCTAAACATGCTCATGTTGGGAGGTTCAGGACATTGTTTATCAATGGTTTCAAGCATACCTGTTTTGATAGTTAACGACGGGTTTGATTTCAAAAGATTTTATAATTGGTTTCATACTATACAAAATCAAGGTTGAAAGTTTAATTTCCATGGTTTTGAAAACCATTTTAAAATTGTAAAAGTCCACTAATTTCGAAATAAAAAAATATTTTTTATGTTAAAATTAATTATTGAAAAATTACTAACTAAAACTGGAAAATTGGACTTTAAAACGTAACCACAAGCTCATAAAAAACCACATTTCCAAAAGAAAAAATAAACGATAAAGCAAATTTTCAAAGAAAAAGGATAAAATATAAAAATTAATCAAATAAGATAAATATGCTTAAATTATTTAAGTTAACATTTTTCTAATTTTTTGGAAAATTTATTAATATTTTAAATTCTTTGTTGAAATAAATTTGAAATCGATGTTGCTTTTATTTTGAATGTTTGAAAGAATTGTACTAAAAAGGATAGAGTTGTAAACGATAAATAAAACCACTGATTTTGGCACGTTGAAAGAAATGGTTAAAGTTACACTACGTTGGTTTTGATCGGTTTTAAGACACCCGAAATCTATGCTTTAAGAAACATGGGAACGTTGTTTTCATAAGCGTTCATTAACAAAATCACCCAAAATCAGTCAAAATCCATGTAAAACACATGCAAATGGAGCCTTTCTCTTCATAATTCTGCAAAAGATAAAAAATTTACTTCCAACAATCTATTCATTCTCTTAAGTGATAGATTGGATTAATGAGTACAAAAAAAATTATTTTTCAATTTTCGTACTATCGTGGATCAATTTCTAAATTTTCTTTTGGTTCTAATCCGAACAACCATTTCAAAGTACTCGTCCTTTTATTTTCTCAATCAATGTTTGGTGAAAAACGTGAAACATTGCTTCCTACGAGGCGACGTGATACTTTTTACAACCCCAACAGGCAGAAAGTATCAAGAGTTTATACCTGAGATCCAAAAGTTTGGGTAACTTGACTTACATGAGGTTTAGAACCTCTGTTAAACCCGGCTAGTTCTATTAGCAGTTGCATTTCCCTTATACTAGTATAACCGCACAACGGTGGAGAAACCGACCGTTGTGTTATTTGATATCAATGAAAAAATTATTTGTTAATTTTTTTCCTTTATTATTAATTTGATGAAAAATTATCTGCATTTAAAAAAAACTGAAAGTAATTGAAAATGGGCTTTGCACGAAAGATCCATATTTCTGATGGTGTTATAAGAAAAGTCCCTTTAGAAATAAGTATGTAAATTAAATCTCTGTTTTTTCTAAATAAGAAAACGCAAGGTAGCTTGCGCTTTTTAAAATTTCATAATTTTCAAAATCAGAAAACGCAAGTAGCTGTGGATCAGGTAGAAGTTGTCTTGTATTTTACTTTATACTCCAAAAGTTGTCACAAATTGAAGGAGATACCATGAATTTTTATTTATTTTGAATGGAGTAATATATTGTATGTTTTGCCATTTCAACCAGTGTAGTAAAATTCCTGCTTAAGAACTCAATGTTTAGCACAAAATATTTTGCATGGGGATGTATTTGCAAGAGTACAAAGCATGAAAAAAGCATGCAAACGGAGCAGCAAAATGAACGAAAGGCTAGTGTAGTATTCTCACATGGCCATGTTATAAAACAAATAAAGTTGCCGATAAGGCAGGAACTATCAACAGATGTTCTCTTTGATTTTAATTGGAAAAATATGCAAACCTCTCTAATCATTACATAGATTATTCTGATCAATTCAAATATAGTTTTTTTAATAAGAAAATCAATCAATTTTTTCTTAATGGTACGGTTGGCACTACTAACTATTTATTGCACGCACAAACATGGGTTTCAGCTTTAAAAGCATCATGAAATAAATGTTTTAAAACAAGGAAAGTCAAAAGCCACCATTGTACATTGTACTTGCTTTCTTAAACCTCAAAACGTAGAACGCTGGTCTTCTTTCTTTTGTTGTCATCCAATTGCTACCCGTCTTCATCAATTGCTTCCTTTTTTCTTTTCCACACATGCCTCGTCAATGCACTTGGTATTCTTAGTTAGGAGTGAAGTATGAAGCCAGCCAACCAACCTTGTATGAAATAGAAACTTAAAATTATTTGCTGGAAAAATATAAAAATCATGTCTCAAAATGAATATAACAACTAAAGGCTTTGTTAATCTCAAATAGCCAGTTGCAACAAACTGTGTACCTGATTTGTTTTCATTAGTATACGTAACTCCAGCTAATTCACGGGCTCTCTTGTGTGCACCTTTATACTCTTAATAAAACATTATCCAAGTAAAGTTAGATATAGAGGGTAGGCAACTACATGTGGAAAATGACCCAGTTACCAAATGAAAATAAACTATTGAATAAAGAAATAATAGTATCCAAATAACTCTAATATAGCAGGAAGGAAAATAAATACAGAAGGATAAACCACTTGTATAATTCAATAGTTAGTAAATTGTCTTACTTGCACATGCTCCAGTTGTAGAAATAAACAAAATTTTAGGTACCTGAAATAAGAGTAAATGCAACTCTTACTAATAATGGAAAAGCGTTTTGAATGAATCATTTCATCTTCATGTTTATATGACCCTCAACTATTTTTAAGTTATATACTGATTCTTAAAAAGAATATCAGAATTAGTGTGACATGTCTCCAATAATGATTCTTTTTTATTCTAGGCACATAAAAGGAAGTTTTTTTAAATGTTTCCATACATACATCATCATAAATTGGAATTATGTGTTTGAGTTATTACTTTTTATTAATTTAGCTCTCCATTTCAACTATAGACTACCTGACCTGATTTAGAGTACTTATTGCCATATGCAACACACACATGTGTGTGTATTGATGCAAATAAGTAGAAAGAAACAATAAGACAATAGTGTACAGTAGCAATAAAGACGATAAAGACTATTCTAAGTAAATGAAATAATCGATAAAATAAGTTACTTATTCAAAATGTGTTATGTCAATTTCCCATTGCAATCATCTTTGAAGAGAAGAGCCATGCCATACAACATCTAACAAAACCTCATAAGGTCGACAATTTCACCTCTGTGGTTGTAGTATTTGTAAGAGGTTTGGTTTGGTGTTCTAATGTGCCTAATGGGTGGTTGAATGTTTTTCTTACAACAATGGCTCTTCTGATTCGTCAAGGTCCCTGCTTCTTTTGCCATTGATCTGAAAGAAAAAATTAATAAATTGTACGTTTTATTTATTTACTGGTATTGCATAGCACAAAGGGTTTTTTTGTTGGAAGAAGGACAGTACATTTAGTTGCTTGTATGAGAATAATGTAAATCATAAATAAATCCAAAAGTAAAGTCAGTTTCAAAAGGATCGAACAAAATGAACTAGAGTGATTTTAAATATACTAATACAAATGCAATAAAAAGAATAAAAATACAATGAAGCGATTTGAAATACAGCGGATGTATTTCTATCCTACTATCAGAAATTGATTTTTGTAAATAGTTTTGTCGAAGAAAGCAAACTCCTTCGATTTCGAAGCTAGGGCTTTGCGTGTAGCTCCGATCTGTTTGTAGAAGTTTCAGTAGGATCGAAGTTGAGGTTCCCGCTTCGATCGAGTTTGAAACCGAAGCAGGAGACTACTGACGTTCAAGAACTGTCAGTTTCTAGAAGGTTTAGTTTTTTTCCTACTTGATAAATATTTGCTGAAAAATATTATGTACTGTTTGACCAAGAATTATGCGATTAGTTTGAATTTAAAATGCTAAACCCACTATGTCTTTGGTATTTAATATTTTTTGGTAAAACTGTTGATTTGTGGGTTCTCTTTTGTATTCCATTTAGTAGATGATATACTTAGATAACTCAAGCTTGTGCAAAAATTGAGGCATGGTTATGTATGACTAGTACTGGGCTAAATATTTACTTCATAATCGAATGATGCACAGTCACAGAATTATCAAGTTAGAAATCTATATTGTGCATATGCTGGCAAACTCAGTAAAGTTCACTTAAAAATACAAATAGATGTGCATCAGATGAAGATGAATATATTTCGATTCAGTTGTATGTTTAGCATGATTTCCCGGTACCTTTAGTAATGATAGTTTGAGTAACTTGACTCATAAAATTATTAGATGCCATATTTGGATCAGACTATATGATGATTATTCAACTTATAATTCCTATCAAATGATTCATGATAGAAACTTATGGAAAATAAGAACTTGCATGGTTAATCAAAGTTATTTGGGAAAAACACATAGAGGATGATGTTGAATAGCTATCAACTGAATTATATTAACTGTATTGTTTGTAACTAATCTTGGAGTATCAACTTTTGACTTGTTGGAGGTTTATCTGTATCATTTAACTAATCTCAACATGGCAGTCTTTTTGCCAGTTAATTATTATTATTATTCATGTGCTAAGAATACAGAATAATCAGTTTCATGTTTCAGTTAAATGTTAAAGTGTGTAAAATGCATAAGCAACCGCTCTATCTATTATCTTTCGAGTTTCATATTAGATTCTTCATCCTCTTGTACAAACTATCTTCTGTGCCCAGTGAGGCATACTGATGTGCAGTTTAATTTGCTGCATTTTCAATCTTAATGAACATTTAACATAAACATATAACTGAACTTAGAATTTACTAAGTTATCCAAACTATATGAACTGCATTCATATCTTGAGTTTGATCATCATTTTTTAATACACATAGGGTAAGGTCCTCACTAGGTGTTGCTCAAAGTACAAGTGCACTTGATCTTTCTGGAAAAGAAAAATCTACAAAACCTCCTAAAAGGCTTTCAGTACCAACCAAGCTTAATCCTACTCCACGTAAAGTATTAACTGGAAATGTGACCCCAATTTCAAATGTCAGTACAAAAAGTGACACACCTCTGTCCGAAGTTTCAAAGTCTTCTAGCAGGCGAAAGTTTTGTGTGCTTTCTTCTGTCTCTTACTGGATGGCCCAGATTAAACTTGTAGAGTCTGCTTCTAAACACACTATATCACTTGGTTTTTTTAAGCTTGCACTGGTGTTAGGATGCGAGGTACGCAAATATGTCGGTTTTCCCACTAAATTAAAACTATATTGCTGATTCCATTAACTGGAAATTATTTTTAAGGTTGACTACTTACCATCAATGTTGGGTCATTAAAGTATGTTTCATCAGAGCTTTCTATCTGCTGCCTTACGCATGAAAAAAAAATTGATCTCTTGTCGATGTACTAATAAAACAAATTGTATCGAAACATCAGTAGAAGACCCAAAAATATTTAAGAAAACAACTTTTTGTGAGCGACTCATAAAACTTTAACAATCAGATCATTTACTAAAATTCAACAATTCATTTTACTCAATTAACTCAAAATTGCACAATTAGTCGATTAAACTCACATAAGAATGTTTTTGTGGAAGCCTCAAAGTCTGGAGGATGCAGCACGGCAGCAGGATCCGAGAGGAGGAAACGACAATTCATTAGGCGGCAACACGTCCTGATGGTCTGACGTGGAGGTGTGTTGCTGCGTCTGGTGGTGGGCGGCGGAGATCTGAGTGCCAATTCAATGTGTTCGGGATTTGATCTGTTTACATAGATTTGACGTGCTAATGTAGGGTTCAATCTATTTGACTTTTTTTTGGGGAGAAGAATTAATCAAAGGATCTGGAATTTGCTGCCGAAGTAGTAGGAAAGTAGTAGGAGTAAAGCTTGTGTGCATAGAAGGCGGAGGAAAGCTTCTGTTCATTAGTCACGGTGAAAATTTGGGGGAGAAGGAAACGAGAAAAAAGAACGAGAGAAAAGAGGGGAGAAGGAAACGGAGGAAAAAAAAGCAAAACAGGGGGAATGTTTTTTTGGCTTCAAGAAAATTGATTTTACCTAGTAGAAGTAGGCAAACCTCCCTACGGTCGGTTTGATCAACACAACACCTATTTCATTTTCTCACACGTTCAAAATTTTCCAGCACTTTTAAATATTCCTACTCTTATTTTCTCCAACAAACTCAATGGTTTCTTCATTGCATAACCCCCAGCGTCAAGGAGGATTGAAACCTCATGTACTTTGTTGTTACAAGCAACAAACCCATGTCCAACAAAATTGGCATGCTCCATCATATCCTCATTACAACTTGATTTTGGATTGAACTAAACGACTGGCTTCCGTTGCCAGTTTACCATTAGGCAAAATGTGTTTTGGAATAAGATTCTGAAGCATTAAAAATAATATTGATGCCATGCACAAGACTCGAACCTAGGTCATAAATATGGTAACCGCACCAACTAACAACTTGAACTTAACACCACTTTTTAATTTTTATCAAAATATTACAATTATCATAGTATAAATCTATTTCAGTTGCCCCTTGGCCAGGGGGTTGCCCCAACCCATAGGCTTGGTGGGTTGCCGTCTTGGCGGGGCCTAACTGTAGGTGTATTTTATCACTATTTTTATCTGCTAAGATATTTTGTACTTAAATAATTACAAATTTGATTTTTGCTATCAATCACATGATATTCACTGTTGTTTATATTTAGCCACGGTTATTCATAGATATGGAAAATTAACAGTGCCCCATTGATAGCTTACCGACACATTGAGTACGATTTATTACTATTACCTTTTTCAAATTCTCCGGTTGATGAATGATGATCAACATTTGTGCCTAGCCAGAATTGAGTGTTGATGGAAACAATGCACTCATTTCATTTTTGTTCTGGCAAGTTAGGTTTGATGCAACTTAATTTTATATGCTGACTAGACTATATGCTGGTTATGATCTTCCTGTTGGAATTAATCTAAACATTTTATTTGTTTTATTGTTTTGAATAAATCAGCTGGTTACTGGCGTTAGTATCGCAGCAAGAATAGGTCCTCAGAGTCGATAGTTTGTTTGGAATTAGGAGAATAAGTCGTGGAGAGAAATAAGCAGTATGATCCTGGTTTTTAGCTGGCAACTTAGTCTCGGTAGTTTTAAAATATATATATATCTACTTTGTATTCGAGCAGTAGTTATCTCTCTCAGATTGTAAGATCCTTCAGTTATCAATATAGCAATTTCCATTTTGTTTCTTTGTATTACTTTGTCTATATTCTACACCTGGTATCAGAGCCTCTCTCGACCGTAAGCCACTCTTTAAAAAAAATGGAGACCAACAAGGGGAAAGAAAGTTCTTTTGGTTTAAGCTACCCAATCTTAACAAAAACCAACTACACAGCCTGGGCTATGAAAATGCGTGTGTTTATGCAGGCCCATGGTGTGTGGGAGGCTATAGAACCCAAAGACCCCAAAGCTATTGTTGAAGACAAGGTGGACAAGCGAGCTTTAGCTATTATATATCAAGGCATTGGTGAAGATTTGTTGTTGTCAATAGCAGATAAAACGACTTCAAAAACAGCATGGGAGGCGATAAAGATGGTTCACCTCGGAGTAGACAAAGTTAAGAAGGCGAAGGCTCAAACACTCAAGGCCGAGTTTGAGTCTCTCATCATGAAAGACACAGAACAGCTAGATGATTTCTGTATGAAGATGAATAGCTTGGTGACCAACATCCGGGCTTTAGGAGAGAAGGTTGAGGAGATGTATGTCGTCAAGAAGCTCTTGAGAGCTGTACCTGTGAAGTTTCTCCAAATTGCCTTAGCTATTGAGCAATTTGGAGATTTGGAGAAAATGTCCGTAGAAGAAGTTGTGGGATCCCTCAAGGCACACGAGGAGAGAATTCGCGGACAGAATGAGGTGACTAACGGCCAGCTCATGCTTACTGAAGAGGAGTAGTCAAGACGAGAGGGCACTGAGACCAAATTATTACTTACTAGGGACAAGTGGTTGAAACGAGCTAGCAAAGGAGGAAATGGGGGCAATAGGGATTATCGTAGCAAGGATGGACGAATGGTTCGCGACAGAAGTATAGTAAAATGTTTTAACTGCCATAATTACAGGCACTTCGCTGCGGAGTGTCGGAAGCCAAGGAGGGACAGAGAACAGAGAGCCGAAGCAAATTTGACTCAAATTACTGATGATGAACCCGCGTTGCTTGTGGCTGAGTTCGACAATAGTGGTTATGGCCAAAGGATTCTGTACAATAACGCTGGAGATAACCCTGACAGACTGCACACTACAACTAAGAAGGAGGAGGATAACATGTGGTATCTAGATAACGGTGCCAGTAATCACATGACTGGGCACCATGGAAAATTCAAAGACTTAGACGAAACCATTATGGGTCAAGTGAAGTTTGGTGACGGATCATTGGTACATATTAAAGGCAAAGGGACTGTGAAAATGGTGTGCAGAAATGGTGAAGAACGTGAATTGAAAGAAGTATACTATATACCAACACTCAGAAGTAATATAATTAGTTTGGGTCAGTTATCCGAGGAGGGAAACCGAGTTGTTCTTGATGGAGATATGTTGTGGGTCTACACTGCAGACGGGAAGCTTCTGATCAAAGTACAGAGAGCTTCGAACAGATTGTATAAGCTGTGCATCAAAGGGGATCGAGGTGAATGCTTACTGTCGAAAGTGGAAGAGGAAACACAACTTTGGCACCTACGCCTGGGCCATGTCAATTTTCCAGCTATGCAGCTCATGTCAAGGAAACAACTGGTTCGAGGTTTGCCTAACTTGGTGCAGTCAACAGAAGTGTGTAGTGGTTGCCTCATGTCGAAACAATCACGTAAGCCATTTCCTTCTCAATCTGTTTTTTCTGCTAAAACTGCTCTAGAATTAATACATGGAGATATTTGTGGCCCTATCACTCCAGCCACACCTGCTGGGAATAAATATTTTATGTTGCTAGTTGATGATTATACTAGAATGATGTGGGTTTATATGATTAAAGCTAAATCTGAAGCACTGACAGTCTTTAAGGGTTTTAAAGCTCTAGTTGAGAATGGTGCCTCACAAGGAATACGAGTATTTCGGACTGACAATGGAGGAGAATTTTGCTCAGTTGAGTTCAATAAATTCTGTGAAGAAATGGGCATACTAAGACACCACATAGCACCATATTCCCCTTAGCAGAACGGCGTGGTTGAACGGCGTAATAGAATAGTGGTGGCTATGGGCAGGAGTATGTTAAAAGAACGGAATGTTCCATCCGAAATGTGGGGGGAAGCAATTAGACACGCAGTGTATGTACTGAACAAATTGCCCACTCGAGCTCTCTCAGAAATGACGCCTCACGAAGCCTGGTTTGGTAAGAAACCCCATGTTGATTATCTCCGCGTATTTGGCTGCATCGCCTATATGAAAATTCCAAATGTTCATGTAAAGAAATTGGACGATAGAAGCAAGCGAGTTGTGCATTTCGGTGTTGAACCAGGCACAAAGGCCTATAGGTTGTACGACCCAACTACAGGTGTCATACATGTCAGCCGGGATGTTTGTTTTGAAGAAAGAAAAAGCTGGCCTTGGGATCACAGTGAGCAGACGAGTGTTGAAGCAGGAAATTTCACAGTTGTGGGAGTCACAGATGGTGAACAGGTTGAAACAACTATGGGTAGCGATGATACTACTACAACCACGCCACAGCAATCGAGCAGACGAACCTTCAACCAGAATGCAACTCCTGGTTCACAGGCGTCTGTTGTTCAGAGTACTGAGTCTGGAACTGAAACAAATGAAGGCAGCATATCAGCAACTTCGGGCGAAAGTAGTGCACCACGAAGATTCAGAGACCTCAAAGATATATATGATCAAGATGAAGACATAGAGTCGACAGAGGAATTGCTCCTGTTGGGCATCGATGAACCAGTACTATATGAACAGGCCGCCAAAAGCAGAACCTGGAAGGATGCAATGCAAACTGAACTCGATGCTATCGAGAAAAATCACACCTGGGTACTTACAGACCTGCCTAAGGGACATAAAGCTATCGATTTGAAGTGGGTTTTCAAGGTCAAGAAGGATACAAACGGTGAGATTATCAAGCACAAAGCTCGGTTAGTGGCAAAGGGGTACGTTCAGAAACATGGGATCGATTATGAGGAGGTTTTTGCTCCCGTTACACGGCTGGAAACAGTAAGATTATTGTTAGCTCTTGCTGCTAAAAACTCGTGGGAAGTACACCATCTCGATGTAAAATCCGCTTTCCTTAACGGAGAATTACATGAAGAGGTGTACGTCTCGCAGCCAAGAGGGTATGTCAAACGGGGACAAGAATCAAAAGTATACAGGTTGTTGAAGGCTCTATATGGCTTACGTCGGGCACCAAGGGCCTGGTACACTCAGCTCAATAAATGTCTTCACAAACTGGGATTTGTCAAGTGCCCATTTGAGCACGCTGTTTACACCAGGAGAGATGGAACCGAGTCGCTGGTCGTTGGCGTCTACGTCGATGACCTACTGATTACTGGCACTAGTGTGTCACACATAGTCAGATTCAAGGAACAGATGGGCAAGGAGTTTGATATGACCGACTTGGGAAAGCTTGCATATTATCTTGGACTGGAAATTGAGCAAGGTCAGGGGTATATCGAACTCAAACAAACTGCATATGCTAAGAAATTGTTGGAAAAGGCAGGGATGATTGACTGTAACTCGGTCAAATATCCTATGGAACCCAAACTGCGGCTGCATAGGGATGAAAAGGGTGAGCCTGTGAACCCAACTGAATTCAAGTCTATAGTTGGAGGCCTGCGATATTTAGTGCACACAAGGCCTGATATAGCCTATGCGGTAGGAGTGGTTAGTTGGTTCATGGAACGACCAACCATGTTACATCTTTCTGCGACTAAACGAATACTTCATTATATAAGAGGAACTTTGGGCTTCGGACTGCTGTACAAAGCTGGTAAAGGTAACTACTTATTGTCAGGATTTTCTGATAGCGACTTGGCTAGGAGTGTGGATGATCGTAAAAGCACTGGTGGAATGGCGTTTTACTTGGATGACAGTCTCATTACTTGGATTTCTCAGAAGCAAAGGTGCATTGCTTTGTCTTCATGTGAAGCAGAATTTATGGCAGCTACTGTTGCTGCATGTCAAGGGATATGGTTGCAACGAGTTCTTAGTCACATTTCATATATTAAGGCTGGACCTGTTACGTTGTATATCGATAATCGTTCTGCTGTTGATCTTGCAAAAAACCCGGTTTTTCATGGTAGGAGCAAACACATAGATGTTCGCTATCACTTTATACGAGAATGCGTGGAACAAGGTTTGATTATAATCAAACATGTTAGTACAAATGAGCAACGTGCAAACATTCTGACCAAGGCATTGTCTGTGGTAAAGTTTGAGAAAATGAGGAGTCTGTTAGGTGTTAAGAAGCTACAATCAGTTTAGATTAAAGGGGTGTATGTTGGAATTAATCTAAACATTTTATTTGTTTTATTGTTTTGAATAAATCAGCTGGTTACTGGCATTAGTATCGCAGCAAGAATAGGTCCTCAGAGTCGTTAGTTTATTTGGAATTAGGAGAATAAGTCGTGGAGAGAAATAAGGAGTTGATCCTGGTTTTTAGCTGGCAACTTAGTCTCAGTAGTTTTAAAATATATATATCTACTTTGTATTCGAGCAGTAGTTATCTCTCTCAGATTGTAAGATCCATCAGTTGTCAATATAGCAATTTCCATTCTGTTTCTTTGTATTACTTTGTCTATATTCTACACTTCCATTGTCATTTTTGTACACTATGTAATTTTTTAAATTACTATTAAATTATAATTTTCAATTTAGAAAAGTTGGTAAATTATAAATCTTTTTTAGATTGGCGAAATGTTTCCATCTTAGAAACAAACCCTCATTTTATGAACAACAACATAACTATTAGAGTTGTTAAACTTAAAAAAGCTATCGATTTGTTATTAAATGACTGAAATTCGGATAATGCTAAAGAGATTATCTGACATTTTGTTTTATGGATGGTTGGAACTTAATTCTTTTACCAATATAGTTGTAGATATCAATGCTTGATACATTGAGGCGACAATCAATCTTGATACGAAGTCCAATTGGGGTGAGCATATAATGGCATGTACGGTTCTTTGGAAAACAACATGCTTACAAGGGAGATGCACTTGGGTCTAAATCATTGGAAAGTGCAATTTTTATTTATTAGAACTAAAATTCTACGGTTTTATGACATTCATTTTTAAATCATCGGAATGTGAAAGTAACTTAAGCTTTGGTTTTTTGAGTAAGCGCACTCAATGTAGTACATTTGTAATGCAATTCACATATCAAACTTATTTCCTAAGAATAACAACTTGGATTAGAATTGATAGAAGTCCAACAAAGGGGTGAAGTTCGTTATGTGTTCAACGTTGTTAAGAATCAAATAGAACTTAGAATGAACATGAATCAAATTAATCAGACTAAATTTCTACTAATCTTGGATCAGATGGCTAACTTCCAAGATTGCAAGTGGATTTTGGCTTTAAGCATAAAACGAGAACCTCTCATATCATCTCCCCTAACCTTAGGATGCAAACCATACCTTGACGAGCAAGCATACTAATAGTTGTATGATCAAGAAGTGATTCTTGATGACCCTCATCTCAATACTTCCTTTAGCAAAGTATAAGTTAACGATGGTTATATGTTTTAAAAGAAATGTTTATAGACCAAACAATTGTCTAAATGAATAATATGCGATGAGCTAGCATTGGAGGCAACTGAATGATAAGCATGGTGAGTTGCAGACTTATTTTATTATGGCATAGATCACTATGCATCTTATTGGGTAAAGGTTCATGATGCAGCACGATGTACAATTTCACAAGTGTTAGGTCGGCCATGACCTAAGAAAGAAGTTTTAGGTCGGCCACGACCTAACGAGGTACTGGAGCAAAGCGGTGAAGCGAGTTATGCAGAAGAAGGAAACCAACGACCTATGATAGGTCGCATACGGTCTAACGAAGGATGCATGTAGAGTGGTTCAAAAGGAGTAAGGTCGATCACGACCTAAGTTAAGTCGTTCTACGACCTACGTCCTAGTTAGGTCGCGTGAAATCCTTAGGTCATGAACTCTGTTAAATCGCTGAAGAAGATAAGTCGCGTAATGTTTCTCCTGAAGCTGTTTTCTTAGGTCGCTGCCGACTTATGAGTTAGGTCGCTACCGACCTATGTGTTGGGTTGTTATTGAGTCGCTATGTTCTTTATGTCGCTGCTGTTTTTAAGTCGTTGTACATATTGATAAGTCATATGTTTTTAGGTCGTTCTTTTATAAGTCGTATGTCGCTGAAACTATGTTGTAATGTGCTTGTAATTCGTTCTTAAGTCGTAGGGTGTTCTGTTGAGTCGTTCACAAGTTAAGTCGGCTGGTGTGTTAGGTCGTGTTACTTAAGGTCGTGACCGACCTATGTGTTGTCTGTTTTGGCATGTTGAGTTGTAAGCCTATAAATAGGCGGGTTGGGTCATTTGTAAAAGGTTGTTAATTTTGAATAAAATTTTGTTTGTTAGCTTTGTGCTTTCATTTAAATTGGTAGTTGAGTGTGATCTCCTATCTCCACCTTCGGTATTCGAGTGCGCTCGAATCAACGATCGTTGAAGCCGATTCGTGGAATCAAGTGCGCTTGATCAACGTCGAAGAATCGTAGATCTTTAAACACGGTATCGTGCACGATCAATGTGTTTGGGATAGCTAGATTCCGGCATCTTTGGATCAACGGAGTTGGGCATTCAGTATTCTTTCAAACCACCGATTGCTACTTTCACCGAATTATCATTCTGTTATTCCGCTGCTGCGTCATTTGGTATCAGAGCTAGACTTAGCCAATCATAGCTAAGCCGAGTCTTGGAGCTAATTTATTCGAAGAGTTTGAGAAGTTAATTGAAGTCGAACATCATTTGGAGAAGTGTTTGTTCATCGTGTTCGTCGCAAGTTGCAACAAGTTTGGAGTTTTCGATCCGTATTGTTTTGGATCAAAGGGTTGCGAGGTGTTTGAATTTTTTGTGGAAGTTTAGCGCGCCAAAATTGGAAGTAGAAGGCCGTGCATCATTTGGTATATTGAAGTATTTGAAATTGTGAATCATGCCGCCAAGAAGAGCTAATCGACATCAAAATATTGAAGCTTTGTATAGAAGAGAAGAAGCTGATGAGATGGAGCAAAGAATAAACGAAAACTTTAGTGAGAAGCTCAATGAAGGGATTGGTCGATTAGAGAAGATGATGTTGGAGATGAATCAAAATCAGAGAAGGGTTTCGCCCGAATCTAACCATGGGAGAAGTAGAATGTCACCACATTCCAATCGAGAGAGAAGTAATGATAATGATCATAGAAGTGTGAGCCAAGACAGTTATAGAAATGTTGATGATCGAGATCGTGATAGGAATATGAATGATCGTGATCGGAGGAATGCTGGTAGAAGAGATGTTAGTGGAAGGAGTGATGGTAGTAGAGATGTTGGTGGTCAGAATCGACATCGATATACATCTGATTTTGAAGAGGAGTTTGATGGAGGTAGTGTTCATGGACGAGGCCAAGGAAGAAATCAATCGGAGTATGATCACAAGTGGGAGTCTGGGATGAAAACTGAAATTCCTGAATTCAAGGGTGGTATGCAAGCTGAGGAGTTTTTAGATTGGTTGTCTAATGTGGAGGAGATTTTTGACTTCAAGGAGGTTCCAGAACATCGCAGAGTGAAGTTGGTTGCTACAAGGTTGAGGGGTAGAGCTTTGGCGTGGTGGCAGCAAACCAAACTTACACGCGAACGGATGGGGAAGTCAAAGATTGAACCTTGGAAAAAGATGAGGAAGTTATTGAAAGCTACATTCTTACCTTATAATTATCAATCGCTTATGTATCAAAGGTTGCAGAATCTGCGGCAAGGGACGAAAACTGTGAATGACTATGCTGATGAATTTTATCAACTGATTGCAAGGAATGATATCATGGAGACGGAGGAACAATTGACAGCTAGATTTGTTGGAGGGTTGCGTATGCAGATTCAAGATATGGTGAACATGTTTGATCCCAGATCTGTGGTGGAAGCACACCAGAAAGCGTTGGCTTGGGAGAAGCAGGGAAGACGGGGTGGTGGTGTGTTTACAAATTCCAACAATCAAGTGAAGGGTGTTAGTGGAAGTTCCAATGTTTCAAAAGCTGTTACAAAACCAGTTGTGAATGAGGCTGTGAAGGCGAAGGTTAATAATGGTTTTAAGTGTTATAATTGCCAAGAAGTGGGCCACAAAAGAAATGAATGTCCAAAGCCGAAGAAGCGAGCTATGATAACGGAGGTTGAGGATGATGATGTAGAAGCTGAATGTTCCAATGCACCATTTGTTGAGGAGAAGGAAGAGAATGTGTCGGGAGATGAAGGGTATTCATTGATGATGAAGAGGTCATGTTTAACACCAAAACAGGAGTAGGAAACTAGCTGGTTCAGAGGTAACATCTTTCAATCAACATGCACTATCTGGGATATGTCGTATCGGAAGGAGGAATACAGGTGGACCAGAGTAAAGTCGAAGCAATTAGAGATTGGCCACAGCCCAAGACGATAACGGAAGTTCGAAGTTTTCATGGGTTGGCTTCATTTTATCGAAGGTTTATTCCACACTTTAGTAGTGTGATGGCACCTGTTACGGATTGTATGAAGGGTAAACAGTTTGCATGGACGGAGGAAGCAGGGGTTGCTTTTGAGCGAATTAAAGAACTCTTGACGTCAGCACCAATTCTAGTATTACCAGATTTTCAGTTAGTATTTGAACTACATACTGATGCATCCAAGGTTGGGATTGGAGGAGTGTTGAGTCAGAGGGGACGTCCTATTGCATATTTCAGTGAGAAGTTATCAGGAGCAAAGATGAGATATAGTACATACGATGTGGAATTTTATGCTGTTGTACAAGCCATTAAACATTGGAGACATTACTTATTTCACAAGGAGTTTGTGCTATACACTGATCATGAGGCTTTGAAACATCTAAAAAGGCAAGAGAAGATTTCAGCAAGGCATGCATCGTGGATTGCGTACCTGCAATAGTTTACGTTTGTTGTGAAACATAAATCTGGAATTACAAACCATGTAGCGGATGCGTTGAGCAGAAGAAACCATTTGTTAACTACAATGAAGATTGAAGTGACGGGATTTGAAATACTTCCAGAATTATTTGTTGAAGATTCATACTTTATGAAGTTTGTAGATGAAGTGAAGAAGGGAGAGACAGATGAGTTTATGATGGTAGATGGTTTTCTGTTTAAAGGAAATCGATTGTGCATACCTGATTGTAGTTTGAGAATGAAGATTGTAAAGGAGCTACATGAAGAAGGCCACGTGGGTAGAGATCGTACTGTGAAGTTAATTTCTCAATCTTATTATTGGCCATCGATGAGGCGAGAAGTTGAAAGGTTTGTTCGAAGATGTTATGTTTGTCAGGTTTCAAAAGGAACAGCTATAAACGCAGGATTATATATGCCTTTACCTGTTCCGACAAAACCATGGGTAGATGTGAGCATGGATTTCGTGTTGGGTTTGCCGAGGACACAACGAGGAAATGATTCTATTTATGTTGTGGTGGATCGTTTTTCAAAGATGGTACATTTTATTGCTTGTAAGAGAACGGCAGATGCAGTTCATGTGGCGCAGTTATACTTCAGAGAGGTTTATTGTCTTCATGGATTACCAGAGTCTATAGTTTCAGACAGGGATACCAGATTTTTGAGTCATTTTTGGCTAAGTTTGTGGAAGATGGTGGGAACGAAGTTGAACTTTAGTAGCGCTTATCATCCGCAGACAGATGGACAGACCGAGGTTGTGAACAGATCATTAGGGAATTTGTTGAGATGTCTTGTGCAAGACAATCTGAAGAGTTGGGATATGAAGTTATGTCAAGCAGAGTTTGCACACAATCATGCGGTGAACCGGAGTACTGGATTCAGCCCATTTCAGATTGTATATTCTAGTTTGCCAAAGGGACCATTGGATTTAACGATAATACCACAACCAAAGGGGACAGTCAAGCGAGCTGCTGATTTTTTTGAAGGATTGACAGAATGTCATAGAATCGTTCAAGAATGATTGGGAAAGGCAAATGAGAAGTACAAACGATCAGCAGATCTGAAACGAAGGAGTGTCAAATTTAATGAAGGAGATTTGGTGTATGTTGTGTTAACAAAGGATCGTTTTCCAGTGGGTGCTTATAACAAGTTGAAAGCCAGAAAAATCGGTCCTGTAAAAATTGTGAAACGGATCAATGAAAATGCTTATAGATTGAAGCTACCGGAAGATATGTACACGTTTGACGTGTTCAATGTTAAGCATCTTGTACCTTATTATGGGGATGACCAATCCGATGGGAAAGAGCTTTCAAATTCGAGGTCGAATTTTTCTCAACCCGGGGAGGATGATGCGGCACGATCTACAATTTCACAAGTGTTAGGTCGGCCATGACCTAAGGAAGAAGTTTTAGGTCGGCCACGACCTAACGAGGTACTGGAGCAAAGCGGTGAAGCGAGTTATGCAGAAGAAGGAAACCAACGACCTATGATAGGTCGCATACAGTCTAACGAAGGATGCACGCAGAGTGGTTCAAAAGGAGTATGGTCGCTCACGACCTAAGTTAAGTCGTTCTACGACCTACGACCTAGTTAGGTCGCGTGAAATCCTTAGGTCGTGAACTCTGTTAAATCGCTGAAGAAGATAAGTCGCGTAATGTTTCTCCTGAAGCTGTTTTCTTAGGTCGCTGCCGACTTATGAGTTAGGTCGCTACCGACTTATGTGTTGGGTTGTTATTGAGTCGCTATGTTCTTTATGTCACTGCTGTTTTTAAGTCGTTGTACATATTGATAAGTCGTATGTTTTTAGGTCGTTCTTTTATAAGTCGTATGTCGTTGAAACTATGTTGTAATGTGCTTGTAATTCGTTCTTAAGTCGTAGGGTGTTCTGTTGAGTCGTTCACAAGTTAAGTCGGCTGGTGTGTTAGGTCGTGTTACTTAAGGTCGTGACCGACCTATGTGTTGTCTGTTTTGGCATGTTGAGTTGTAAGCCTATAAATAGGCGGGTTGGGTCATTTGTAAAAAGTTGTTGATTTTGAATAAAATTTCGTTTGTTAGCTTTGTGCTTTCATTTAAATTGGTAGTTGAGTGTGATCTTCTATCTCCACCTTCGGTATTCGAGTGCGCTCGAATCAACGATCGTTGAAGCCGATTCGCGGAATCAAGTGCGCTTGATCAACGTCGAAGAATCGTAGATCTTTAAACATGGTATCGTGCGCAATCAACGTGTTTGGGATAGCTAGATTCTGGCATCTTTGGATCAATGGAGTTGGGCATTCAGTATTCTTTCAAACCACCGATTGCTACTTTCACCGAATTATCATTCTGTTATTCCGCTGCTGCGTCAGTTCATCCATTGAAGGCTACATGTACCTAATCTATAAAGTGTTATGAAAATAGTTGCGCTTTGCGGAAGCTTATATCAACGGATCTTTGTTATCCAAATCAGAAAGAGAAAACTTGGATCGAAAACAAGACGGAGTTGAAATCAAAACACAATAACACAAGATATTCCACCCAACTACCCACATTATTGATTCACTAAACTTTTGTTTACAATTAATAGAACAAAGCAAAAATAAAAAAATATCATTGAATTAGTAACCAAATTGAGAAAGGGAGCAAATATTTATATGGCTAAAATTATTGGAGAAGAAGAATAAAGATGGAGAAGAGAGAATTAGCAAATGGATTTTTCACCACTTTTTACACTCTCTCTACTAGTCTCTATTTATAATAATGCCCAAGTAAATCAATTACTTAATGCCCAAGTAAATGTTAAATGGAAAAAAATATTGACTAGCCAATTAGAGAGAGAAATAAACATAATCAAATATGTCTATTAATTAGGGGAAACAGAATCTTCTCTTTCTTTCTTTTGCATATTTATTTCCCTCTATTTGTGATTTTGTATCACCAAAATTTAACACTCCACCTTGATGCAAACTCACATACCTCCAACATATCAAGCATGTCATATCTAGATCTCTCACAAATCCCCATATCTCAACCACAGTAAATTACAAACCTTAACCACCGCCTGCAAGTGATGCATCTCCCACATGAAGTGCACCACACAAATCCGGTCTAAAAAATGTTTATAAACCATAAAGATCTCCGTCTTGTCTTTGTGGATTTTTCAACTCGACAGCCGTTTATCACTCGATCTCAGCTCATTAACTGATCTCTATCGATCCCTCGAGCATCATCAACATGAACACTCCTGTCTAAAATATGATCCTTGATTCTGGAATCATAAGTAGTGACCACATTAACCTCTCCACCTTGCTGTGAACTAGGTCCTTCAACCGTCACTCGCTTTCCATAGTCGACTACAGAACCAGCCAAGCTATAAAGGTTTTCTTCTTCCAATACTCCTCTCATCCTTACACGACCACCTTTCTTCACTCTAAAAACTCCACCTTGAGTCTCATAAGTGCAACCACGACGATCCAACGGACTGAGAGAAATAAGATTATAAGAACAAGTGGGTACAAGTCTGACTCCAGATATTTCTCTAACCACACCGTCATGCATACGAAACCGGATAGATTCAATACCACAAATCGGTAGCTCTTCTCCATTGGTTGTCTTAATCATACTGACACTCTCATAAGAAGAAAAACAATTCACATCTCTACAAATGTGAAAACTAGCTCCCAAATCCATCTTCCGAGGCTTATTTTCACTAAAGAGGACATCACAAGAAGCATCACTATCAGTACCTTCAGCAAAACCTACATGTGTATCACCACTACTATCACCATGCGCAGCCTTTTTCTGATCTCTTTTATAAGCATAACACTTGCTGCGTATGTGACCTTTCTTATTACAATAATAACAAGTATTAACACCTTTACCATTAGCATCCTTCTTCTTCCAAATTGTATCTTTCTTCAAGTCCCTTGCCACCATAGCCTCACTTTGAATTGATTTCATACCTGACCCTTTTCTTTTAAGCTCCTCATTCAAAAGACTGTTTCGAACAGTTTCCAAAGAGATAGTTACATTAGCATTGGAATTACTTAATGAAACAACCAAAGTTTCCCAACTTTCTGAAAGTGAACTCATTAATAAAAGAGCCTGTAACTCATCATCAAAATTGACCTTCATATTTGCCAATTGATTTATTACATCTTGAAATTCATTCAAATGCTCTACAACAGACTTCTCTTCATCTAAACTCAGTTGTACCAACTTTCTAACCAGAAAAGCCTTACTAGTAGCACTCTTTGACTCATACAAAGATACCAACTTGTCCCACAAAGCCTTCGCGGATTCACAACTAGGCACATAATGGAAAACTGAATCATCAAGATACAGGCGAATCAAAGCAATCGCCTTCTTATCCATCTTCTTCTATTTTCCCGCATCTAAATCAGAGGGCTTCTTTCCATCTCCATCAATCGGATCATGAAGATCATTGAGGTATAGAACATCCTCCATCTTAGGCTTCTAAATACCCCAATTTTTTCCATCCAAAATAGCCATCTTCGAAAACGAAATAATATCCGACACAATAATTTTTCAAGCCAAAATTACTCTAAACTTTGCGATGATCTATGCTCTGATACCAAACTATTATGAAAATAGTAGCGCTTTGCGGAAGCTTATGTCAACGAATCTTTGTCATCCAAATCAGAAAGAGATAACTTGGATTGAAAACAAGACGGAATTGAAATCAAAACACAATAACACAAGATATTCCACCCAACCACCCACTTTACCGATTCACCAATGTTTTGTTACAATTAATAGAACAAAGCTAAAATAAACAAAATATCATTCAATCAGTAACCAAATTGAGAAAAGGAGCAAATATCTATATGACTAAAATTATTAGAGAAGAAGAACAAAGATGGAGAAGAGGGAATTATCAAATAACACTTTTTACACTCTCTCTGCTAGTCTCTATTTATAACATTAATTACTTGATGCCCAAGTAAATCAATTACTTAATGCCCAAATAAATATTAAATGGCAAAAAATAAATTGATTAGCCAATTAGAAAGAGAAATAAACATAATCAAATATGTCTATTAATTAGGGAAAACAAAATCTTCTCTTTCTTTCTTTTGCATATTTATTTCCCGCTATTTGTGATTTTGTATCACCAAAATTTAACATTATGGTCACTAACTTTGATTTGATAGATCCTAAGACCTTTAAATGAGGATTGACATTCCTTTCACGATGATCCTTCTCAATGGAAGCAACATTTCACATATAATGTTCTAGACCATCTTGGTCTAGATTGGGAGATGACATTACCAACCCGTTTCAATGGAGAATGCATTTGTCCAACATCGATTTCTTGATTTTTTCCCAACTCCTGTGTGTAGAAGAACGTAGGGTAATATGCTTGGTTATATCTCCTTTAATACATCCTCCTTTAATTCAAGAAATACATTCAACATTATCTTTATATATTACAGTTGGAACTTTATCAATTTTGATAATTTGCAAATGTTTTATATATGGTGTTGGAAACAATAGCCTGGTCAGTTGGCCGAGTCGCATACGTCGTCGCTCTCTTTAAGAAGTTTCGCTGCTCTATCCAAAAGTGTGCAAGGCAGGTTATAAGCAGCGCCGCCTCTAGGATAAAATGGTCAAATAGTATTCAACAAACCTCTGCACAAAGGCCGTTGATCATAACTTGCACCCTCTAGTTTGTGAAATATTGTTCGGTTTTGTTTTTTTAAGAATAATGGTAGACAAGAAGACGACTGAGAGAGAGTGATCGGATGTAGTTCTTTTTCTCTCATCCACTTATCAGTTAAGTATACGGAAAAACTTAAAAGAACGTTACTGATTTGATGTGGAGATTAAGGACCACGCAGAGGTCTTAAAAAATGGATCAAAAACCGAACTGTTCTCAAATGAACATTCTCTAAAATAAACGGGTCTTGACCGTTTTTAAAAAACGTTACAAAAAATTTATATCAAAAATATACACCAGCCCAGTTCTGATAGAGTTGGTCGGTTGACACGTGCGTGTGGTGGTTATGTATGCTACTCCTCCTCAATACAAAAACAACATTGGGTGCCTAAAGGGCCCAATATGAGAGCTAAGAAACTCATATAAATACGAGATTCTCCTAATATTTCCTACAATGTGTGATTCAAACAATAAATACACTTATTCAAACTATTTTCATTTTTAAACAATTCAAAACAAATTTTTTCAACTATGGTTAACTGTAGACCTTAACCTTGCACATTCTCAACATGCTTCATGAAGCGCCAATCTATAAAAATGGGTAAATGATGTGCGACGAGTATAGTTTGTTTTGTTTATTGTAGGATCATTAGCATGTCTTCTTTAATTACGTACTTACTTAAGTGATGGTTCCACATTCATCTAGATTGTTTCAGTTCATATAGTGATCATTGGAGCTTAATTGAGTACATGAAACATGGTTTTTCTTTTGGTATTTTAAATCCTTTAGGGACTGTCATATAAATTTTATTATCTAATGTTCCATATAGATACACAATTCGTACGTCTCTTATATGCATTTCGAGTCCTTTTGATATTGTCAAACTTATTAAATAATAAAACATAATTGTAAAAATAATTCATTTTGAATTATTTATTTGCAATGTCAATCATTTCTTTATTGACATTCATTTAGAAAAGAATCAATATTATTGTTGTGTTTTGGCACTCCAAACGCGTCCCATAGTACAGGGTGTTGGTAACACTTACTTATAGCAAAAGGAATTTCCAATGTTACATGCCACCAATCCCACATATATACCAAGTTATACGTCATATTTATTATGACAAAAGGAATTTCTTGTTGTTAAATGTTACCAAACTCATATATATGATCATATTCTTTAATATATTTTGCAATGTAAGACTAATCGCAATCCAATCTACGCACCCACACTTAATACAGTACGAGCTACACACCTAACTATTATCGCTTACAATAATTTTTTTAACTACATGATATGGAATATACCATCGATGATTTCATTTCTATCCCATACTCTATTTGTATGTGCATAATTTATGGAAATTTCTTAATTTAAAGGTTCCTATACCTCTTTAGGAAATTTGTTTATCTTTATTCATATTTTCATTAGAGGTGCACATATATTTTCACTCTTCTCTTACAAGGAGCTAAATCTTTTGAGTCAACAAGTCATTCCCATTTTTGGTGGGTTTTAGATGAATCATTGGCTGCCATATTTTCAGTTTTATCTTTTAAAATTTCAATGTGCAAGTGGTTTTATAGCTGATACATGTAATCTAGTCACTCTTGTAGTATCGGTAAGTGCATTAGATATTTGATTTGCAATTGAACAGCAATGCAATAATATAGTTGAGGTGTAGCCAATAAATATTACATTCATGGTTGTAGTCAAGAATGAAATTATACCTAATAATCATAAATTTCTTCCATCTTGCATGAATCATGAATGTGATGAAGATTTATTTATCACCTACTGAATAATTTCAAAACACAATTTATTGTTACAACTTACAACAGAATATCCATGTTATAAGAGAGGATTTATGAAGCAATGAATTCAGTGATTTAATTTTAGGGAGAATGAGCTAGCTCCATAGGCTCCATTCTATTGTCCAAAAAGCCATTATCATGTTCAATCACGCCGAGTACTAGAGTATTAAAATAGTGGAAATTAGGGAGAAAACCTTGTTTTCAAACTTAGTACATGGCCATCCCTTTTCAAAAACACATTTTAAATTACCTCTAGAATTATTGTCGATAAATTTGTTTACAAGGATATGTACGATGATGTTGTGACTAGTGTCAGAGCATGCAATGGTGATACCGACGACTTTCCCATTAACATAGGATTACATCAAGGGTCAGCTTTGAGCCCCTACATTTTTGCCCTAGTGATGTATGAGGTTACGAGGGGTATACAAGGTGAGATTCTTTGGTGTATGTTATTTGCTGATGATATTGTGATAATTGATCAAACTAGGATTGTGGTTGATAGACAACTGGAGCTGTGGAGACAGACTTTAGAATCAAAGGGATTTAGGTTTAGCAGAACTAAAACAGAGTATATGAAGTGCGAGTTTAGCGGTGTAAGGTCAGAGGATGGAGATGTCACTCTGGTCGGACAAATAATTCTCAATAAAGAATCCTTTCGATATTTAGGATCAACGTTGCAGTATCATGGTGAGATTGATGAAGATGTTAGTTTTAGAATTCGAGTGTGATGGGTGAAATGGCGACAAGCGTGTGACATTCTCTTTAGCAGGAAAGTCCTATAGAAGCTTAAAGTGAAGTTCTACATAATGGCAATCAGGTCTACGATATTGTATGGTGCAGAATGTTGGCCCACTAAAAGCCAACAGGTGTAGAAGATAAGCGTAGCAGAGATGTGAATTAGAAATGATGATATGCGTGATAAACTTGGAGTACCACCAATTGAGGAGAAGCTAATTCAACATTGCTTAAGATGGTTTGGACATCTCCAATGGAGGCCGCTCGAGGCACCTGTGCGTGATGGAATTATAGGCCGCGTCGAATGCTCAAAGAGAGGTGGAGGTCGACTAAGGTTGACATGGGAGGAAGTAGTAAAAAGAGACTTGAAGGATTGAAATATATTCGAAGAGCTGATGACGGACATGAGCGCGTGGAAGTTAACGATCCACGTACCAGAACCATGAGCTATGAGTTTTATAAGTTTTAGATTATAGGACTAGGGAACAGAAGCCTAAGACGTAGCGTTTGGTCTTTGATCAATATTACTATTAGTAACATTATTACTATTAGTATTATTATTATCATTTTTTTCTTTATATATACATATATATGTATTTTTATCTTTATTTTTATTTTTTTTGCAGATTATCTTTATTTTTATTTTACTTAGTTATTATTATTGTTAATTTACTTATTTGACTTTATTTTATTATTGTTATTGTTATTGTTATTATTATGACTTTTAAGTTGACTTTGTAATTTAGTTTTGGGTTTCATCTCTAACCGACCCCAGCTTGTTTAGGAATAATGGCTTAATTGTTGTTGTTGTTGTAAATTTGTTTTTCATTTTTTCTTCAAAAATTAAATATACACTTAATGGGGAATTGATATGAGCAAAATCCTTTTTTAAAATATGTGAATTTATGTAGTTAAAAGTGTGAATATTTGCAATGTAAACCGCAAATAATTGAAATTTAACTACAAATATTTGCAGTTTTTGCAAACTGCAAATATTAGCAATTTTATCGAAAATAATTCAGATGTGTTTTGTGAAACCTGTATTTTGAAACGGACGGAAGTGTAATTGAAACTTAAAAAGGGTGTTTGACAAAATTTCTTATTCAAGTAACTATTGAAATGATTTTACTTGCAACATTGCTAATTTTCTCTCTTCCATGAAATGATCCTACCATTCCTCCTCCTCCTTTTTTTTAAGAAACAAACCTTACCGTTACTATCTTTATCAACAAACACTAAATGTGAATGTCATAAACTTAAGTAATTTGGAAAGAAGCGTGAATTTACGACTGAAACAAAATTTGCATGGCAGATTAACTAATATCCCTGTACTTAGTGGAAATTATGTTGAAGGGCTTCTATTTTCAGGGTAATAAGTTTTAAGGACAACACTTCTAAATAATTAGTTTTAAGGACAATTTATAGGATAATGATAAATTCATTTATCTTTTTAAGTTATAAAGAAAAATGATAAATCTTTTTATCATTATTTCTGTATAACTGAAAATGATAAATTCTTTTATCTTTTTCCTGTAAAATGTCCTTAAAACTAATTTTTTAGAAATAGTGTCCTTAAAACTTATTACCTGTACAAATAAGTCCTTGAAGTGAAAATCACCCTGTACTTATGTGTATTAAAATTAATGAGCTTTTATATCTTATCAAAAGATTGCCACTTTATAGATAAGAGAATGAGCTAGCTCCATAGGCTCCATTCTATTGTCCAAAAAGCCATTATTATGTTAAATCACAGGAGTACTTGTATTAAAATAGTGAAATCAGGAAGACACCCTTATTTCAAACTTGGTACATGTCTGCCCTTCTCAAAAACACATATTTTAAATTACCTCTAGAATTTTTTTCCATAATTAGGTTTTTCATTTTTTTTCCAAAAGTTGAATATACACTTAATGGGGAGTTAATATGAGCAAAATCGTTTTTTTTTTCAAATATGTGCATTTCCGTAGTTAAAAGTGTAAATATCTACCGTTTAAATCACAAATAATTACACTTTTAACTACAAATATTTGCAGTTTTTGAAAATTGCAAATATTAGTAATTTTTGTGAAAATAATTCAAATGTGTTTCGTGAAACCTGTTTTTGAAAGGGACGGTACTGTATTTTGAAAATTAAGAAGGGTATTTGACAAAACTTCTTATTCAAGTAACTATTGAAATGATTTTACTTGCAACATGGCTAATTTTCTCTCTTCCCTGAAATGATCTTACCACTTTTTCTTCGTCTTCTTTTTTTTTTTTTTTTTTAAGAAATAAACCTTACAGTTACTATCTTTATCAACAAACACTAAATGTGAATGTCATAAACTTAAGTAATTTGGGAAAGAAGCATGAATTTACAACTGAAACAAAAATTGCATGGCAGATTAACTAATATCCCTGTACTTATGTGTATTATTTAGCTCAACAGTTGTAATGCTAATATTGCCTACTTTACAGTTGCATAAAATAGTAATGCTTTTTGATAACAGGGTACATAAGTTGACATTAATGCATCACAATACAAAAGTAAAGCGCAGATACATTCTTGGTAAACAGTACTAACCAACTTATATGTCTTCTCACAAACAAGTAGCTTCTTCCACAGTGAGTCTGACTAAGGTACAAAGTTCATATATATTTGTTCTACACTCATATCTAATTATTGGGGTTGCGCTAGATTTTGCTCGTCTTTAAACCCAGTGCTTTTCATTGGGAATAGATCTAGAGTCTTAAGAGGTTTGAAGCATGGGTGTGTATCAGATATGGAATGGTTCTTCACCCAATCATGTCCATGGATTGCAATTTTTGATTGCACTGAGCCACTTGTTTCTGAATTGGAGAATAAATTCATGCCTTGTCTTCCATTCTGAAGATTAACCTATAGTTAAAGTACCAAAAAATGTCAGATACTACAGTTCATTATTTCATATTGCACATGTAATATATCCGCTCATTGCTTTCTAATGTGGACAAATGTCATGTTGAAACTTGCTTAGATGGATAACTTGAATTTGAAGGTAAAGAGCAGTAATATTCTTTTAAGTTTCTAAGATGATCAATAGCATGAAAATGATTGATAGCATGACCTGATCACTGAACCCTATTGGTTGAGTTATATAGTGATATAGACAGTGCTGAGAAGCTTCATCGAAATAGTCAAACTGACTGTAGTAGTCGCAAAACAACTGCTGCTGCAGCATGCTAAGCCTCCTAAGCTTTTGCCTCTCCCTTGCTTTGTGATTCTGAAACCAATAGAAGACATTTTTGCCTTCAATCTTTCCGAAGGAAGACAAATATGCAGTTATCTGCTGTATTTGTGATGCATTTGGAGTTCTAACTCCACTTCTATACAGCTCATCAAGCACCACTAGCTGCTCAGCTGTCGGGCACCACCTAGTTGATGGAACTTGAGGCATTTTTATTCTTTTCTTACTGTATTTGATGTTGTCTATAGGAAAAAGTGTAGAGACAAACAGGAGGCAAAAGAGAGTTTTATAGAATGGAAGGGAGAATGGAAATAAAGAGAGGGGTACCGTATATGTTGATGTTGCACTGAGATTGGCAATAAAGAGTGGTTATTTAAGCTCATTATATGCTTTACATAATTTCTTCTTATCTTTATTTTCTGTCTTCTTATTTTTTTTGTACTGTTAGTTTGGATGTATGAAAAAGATTCATTCACTGTCTACACTGTTCATATTTTAGAGTTCATGTTTTGAGATATTAATGTTAGAGAATGATAACTTGGAAGGTTAAATAGTAAGGATTGAAAACTTGGGTCATTATGCTGTTTGTTTTTTGCTTATGCGTGCAACTGTCATGAAACGTGCTACTTACATCTATGGTTATAGTACTTTCTTTATACTAAACTATATTTGAGGGCTTTCATTCTTTTATAAGAATTGATTGATTTATTTATTAGTTGTTTGACGAACTTAAACATTGGCCATGAATGTCATTATTATAATTTGTACAATAAATTATACTTATTGCTGATATAACTCCTTTCACCTTCATTCTACACAGGTGAATTATGGAAATAGTTGGGGCAAGCTGGCTAACATTAACTACAAACTTGCATCTTCAGGTTCATTATATTATGTTCAGTATCCATTAATTTTAAATAAAATATTATATATATGGTCTTCAATCAGTAAAAAAAAAGATACATACTAGTGTATGTATTCCATGTGCCCATATTTTCCAAATATAATTATATAAAATGGCAATTAGCTGATATATTTCTTATGTGTAATTCATCTGCTTGGTGCTAGTAATATACTTTTCCCTATTTTCAACGGATGCGCTTCATTTAAATGTTAACTATTATCAAGTTCACATATACCATTTATCTCTCCCTAGAACAATGCAGGTTTTTCCCATCAATATTAAACATACCTTTCCCACTTTCTAATGGATGCACTTCATTTACAAGTTAACTATTCCATGTACAGTCAGATATATCATTTACCCTCTCCCTACAAAAAAAAAACAACATTTTTACCATCAATATTATTTTATATTCTATGTTTACATCATTGATTATGATTGTTGACTTGTAAATTGTCAAGTGGTTTCATATGATTAATATCAATTCTGACGCAGCAGCGGAAAATAACAGAAATGAATACAATGATGAAAGTAGCAATCGGTGGATTGAGAATACCAAACGCCCAAATCCGTTGATCCAAAGATACTGGATTCTAGCTATCCCAAACACGTTGATCGCGCACGATACCGTATTTAAAGATCTACAATTCTTCGACGTTGATCAAGCACACTTGATTCCGTGAATTGGCTTCAACAATCGTTGATTCGAGCGCACTCGAATGCCGAAGGTGGAGATAGGAGATAACACTCAACTACCAATTTTAATGGTGGCACAAAATCACACAAAAGAAATTTTATTCAAATTCAACAACCATTTACAAATGACCAACATCCCTATTTATAGGGTTACAACACAACACACACTTACGAAAAATTACAACACAATGACCTAAAGTACAACTCATGCGACTTAAGAAAATTACAATCAAGCATCACGCGACTTAACCTCTTGCGAACTACAGTGAACAATCAACGACCTAAGATATCTGGAGCTTCTCGCGACCTTCTGTAAACAATCGCGACTTAAGGTAGGTCGTTCACGACCTAAAAACAATGAACGACCTAAAAACAATCGCGACTTAGAGAGGAGCGACTCAGGCGGAGCGATTTTGATTTAGGTCGTAAGTCATTCGCGACTTTGATTTAGCTCGCGGCGAAGGATTAGGTCGTTCGCGACTTTGAGATAACGACCTTCTGTAGCTCGCAGCAGGGTTTGTTTGCTCGATTTAAGGTGGAGGCGCTGTGAAGTTCGTTCGCGAGCTAGGCTGGAAATCTGGAGCGATCTAGGCCTTTGTCTTGTTCGCGACCTAGGGCAGAGCAACTCGCGCATCGTCTTGTCGTGGCCTAGAGCAGAGTAACTCGCGGTATAGTCTCGTTCGCGACCTAGGGCAGAGCAACTCGCTGCATCGTCTTGTTCGCGACCTAGAGCAGAGCAACTCGCGGCATAGTCTCTTTCGCGACCTAGGGTTTCGACTTCGCCATTGCGAACTGGAAGGAGCGATCTATGGTGGAGGCAAATTAAGGTATGCGCTGCATCATCCTCCCCTGCTTGAGAAAAATTCGTCCTCGAATTTAAAAGTTCCTCCCCATTAGGTTGTTCATCTCCATAATAAGGTATAAGATGTTTAACATTAAACACGTCATAAGTATACACGTCCTCCGGTAGCTTCAACTTATAAGCATTTTCATTGATCCGTTTTATAATTTATACTGGACCAATCTTTCGGGCTTTCAACTTGTTATAAGCACCCACTGGGAAACGATCCTTCGTTAACACAGCATACTCCCAATCACCCTCGTTGAACTCCACACTTCTTCTCTTTTTATCTGCAGCTTGTTTATACTTCTCATTCGTCTTCTCTAAACGTTCCTGAACGATTCTATGACAATCTTTCAACTCATCAACGAAATCTGACGCCCGCTTAATCACTCCTTTCGGTTGTGGCACTACCGTTAAATCCAGCGGCCCCTTTGGCAAGCTTGAATATACAACTTGAAATGGACTATAACCAGTGCTTCGATCAACAGCATGATTATGTGCAAATTCCACCTGACACAACTTCATATCCCAACTTTTCAAATTATCCTGCACAAGACATCTCAACAGATTTCCCAATGATCTATTCATAACTTCAGTTTGCCCATCCGTCTGAGGATGATATGCACTACTAAAATTCAGCTTCGTCCCAACCATCTTCCACAGACTCAACCAAAAGTGACTCAGAAATCGAGTATCTCGGTCAGAAACAATAGATTCAGGTAATCCATGAAATCGATAGACCTTTCGGGAATATAACTGAACGACATTAACGGCCTCTACAGTCTTCTCATAGGCAATGAAATGTACCAATTTTGAAAACCGGTCAATCATCACATAAATAGAATCATTGCCATGTTGCGTTCGCGGCAATCCCAAAACAAAGTCCACACTAACATCCTCCCGTAATTTAGCATGTATATGCAACGACATACATAAACCTGCATTTGTCGTGGTCTTCTTTGAAACTTGTTGATTATGGCTCCTCTGAACAAACCTTTCAACTTCCTTCCTCAGTGACGACCCAAAATAAGACTTTGAGATTAGTTGCATGGTACGATCATGGCTCAAGATTTTATCTCTATGCAAGTTTTTGATGATTTTCATTTGCTGACTGCAATCAGTAGTATACAACTGCCTTCCTTCGAACAGAAACCCAATAACCAGTCTTCTCAACTCTTCCTGCTCTATTGGACACATATGATAATGTGGTCTAAGCGGTACAATAGCATCTGGCATTTGATCAACATGATATTGTATGTCCCTCAGTGGTGGTACCTCCTTGGGCAACTCTGCAGGGAGTACATCTTCGAATTCATTAACCACTGGCTCATCCTCCTCAGGAATCTCGAGATCGTTACTGGTTTCATTCCCATTCAACATAAACACTTCCGCTCTATCCTCCACTTCGTTATCCAACTCTTCTATAGATAATAGATTAATTGAATCCACCTTCTTCACTGATAAATTACCCCCTTCATCTCTTGACACATTTCCTTCATCCTCATCGAACTTTGCTGGTTGTACATTCTCAACTTTACGTTCATCATGCTTTGTCGGTGGAAAAACTTCAACTTCATGTTCGTCAAACTTTGCTGGTTGTGAATTCTCAACCTCATGTTCGTCAAACTTTGTTGGTTGAAAAAAATCAACTTCATCTGTACCTAACTTCGCGGATTGTGAGTAATCAACTTTAGAGTCTTCCAACTTCGTGGGTTGAGAAGAGTCTACTTTATCTTCCACTTCAACACTATCTTTCACTTCTTCAACAAATTCTTTCGGAGATATTAAATTAGTTGCTTCCTCCTTCTTCTTTGGCTTGCGGTCACTCTGTTCACGCTTCTTAAGAACTAAGGTAATTTTGGTTCCTTCGAACATGAAACTGTAGCTGTTGGCGTGACTATTATGTTGTATGGCTCTATCATACTGCCATGGTCTTCCCCATAGTAGGTGACATACATCCATATCAACCACATCACACCATATATCATCTCTGTACTTCTTCCCAATAGAAAATGTAACCAATGTTCGTTTTCCCACTGTCACTTCTTCACCTTCCTTTATCCATGCCAGTTTATATGGTCTAGGGTGTTTTTCAGTCTTCAGCCCCAACTTTGTAACGGCTTCTTCAGAAATAAGGTTATCCCAACTTCTCGCATCAATAACAAATTTACAAACCTTTCCCAAGATAGTACAGGTAGACTGAAAAATATTGTTCCTTAGCCAAATAGAATCATTCTTATGCTTTGACAAAGTACACCCTTCGTCTCTATGACCACGTATGTCTCTATGATCATGCATATCTCTTCTACTCGGTCTTTTGACATCACGACATGGTTCATTGTCAAACCCATGTTGACTTCTCTTCTCTTCCCCATGGTGATCTCGTCTCATTGAAATTGATGATTCCCTTTTATCTTGATAAGTTTGTGGTGACACCCTCCTTGCTTCCGTAACCGATGACGAAACTCTGTTTCCTCCATGGTTCAAGACTGGTGACCTTCCTCTTTGACCTTGATTCAAATCCATCATCAACTTCTCCAACTTTCCAAAACCTTTATTGAACTTCTCTTCGAGGTTATCACTAATTCGTCGCTCTATTGCCTTAGCATCTTCTCTTCGATACACATCTGCAACATTCTGATGACGATTAGCTCTTCTCGGATGCATTATTGAATCAAACAATCTCCAACTAACTTTAACTTGGATTCAACTTAACTTCAACACTTTAACTCGGCCTTGATCTATAAATTGATGCACGGCTTCAACTAGCTCTCGGATCTAACACTGATAGGCTCGATTGAAATTGAACAAACACTTCTCTTTGCTCCAACAGGCTCGTCTTAGCTATGATTGGCTAAGTTTCGCTCTGATACCAAATGACGCAGCAGCGGAAAATAACAGAAATGAATACAATGATGAAAGTAGCAATCGGTGGATTGAGAATACCAAACGCCCAAATCCGTTGATCCAAAGATACCGGATTCTAGCTATCCCAAACATGTTGATCGCGCACGATACCGTGTTTAAAGATCTACAATTCTTTGACGTTGATCAAGCGCACTTGATTCCATGAATTGGCTTCAACAATCGTTGATTCGAGCGCACTCGAATGCCGAAGGTGGAGATAGGAGATAACACTCAACTACCAATTTTAATGGTGGCACAAAAGCACACAAAAGAAATTTTATTCAAATTCAACAACCATTTACAAATGACCAACATCCCTATTTATAGGGTTACAACACAACACACACTTAAGAAAAATTACAACACAATGACCTAAAGTACAACTCACGCGACTTAAGAAAATTACAATCAAGCATCACGCAACTTAACCTCTTGCGAACTACAGTGAACAATCAACGACCTAAGATATCTGGAGCTTCTCGCGACCTTTTGTAAACAATCGCGACTTAAGGTAGGTCGTTCACGACCTAAAAACAATGAACGACCTAAAAACAATCGCGACTTAGAGAGGAGTGACTCAGGCGGAGCGATTTTGGTTTAGGTCGTAAGTCATTCGCGACTTTGATTTAGCTCGCGGTGAAGGATTAGGTCGTTCGCGACTTTGAGATAGCGAACTTCTGTAGCTCGCAACAGGGTTTGTTTGCTCGATTTAAGGTGGAGGCGCTGCGAAGTTCGTTCGCGAGCTAGGCTGGAAATCTGGAGCGATCTAGGCCTTTGTCTTGTTCGCGACCTAGGGCAGAGCAACTCGCGCATCGTCTTGTCGCGACCTAGAGCAGAGTAACCCGCGGTATAGTCTCGTTCGCGACCTAGGGCAGAGCAACTCGCTGCATCGTCTTGTTCGCGACCTAGAGTAGAGCAACTCGTGGCATAATCTCGTTCGCGACCTAGGGTTTCGACTTCGCCATTGCGAACTGGAAGGAGCGATCTATGGTGGAGGCAAATTAAGGTATGCGCTACATCGAATTCATTATGTGAATTAGAATTATTTTGATCAAACGGGGTTAAGTGGATTGATTGCAGATTAATAGTAGAATTTTATATTTGCATGTTAATTTACAAAACTAGATATAAAGTTCTCTTGATTGGATAACAAAATTGAGTTAACTCGTGCGTTACACACCGCAATATTATTGCAGAAAACAACATACAAATTTTAAATATATTTTTAGAATGTCCAATTCTTAAATCATTGAAAGTGAATTCATTGAGACGAATTATGTAAAATTAAACTTGTAATTTTTGTCTAAATATTTCATTTTGTTTTGTGATTTATAATATTTATATTTGTATAAAAAATAATTGTGTTTTTTTGTTCATATAAACGAGTTTTACTAACTTTGCTATATTTCACAATTTGATATTACAGAAAAAAACAAGGATTAATATTAGTTAATTACATTAATTTGGTTGACGTGAAATCTAAGATTTTATCAACTTTATTTAGTCACATATTTATTAACATTACTTTTAAATTCAATATGTGATCTTATTTTACTTTTAACCTAATATTTCTTATTTCAATAAATTCTCTATCTAATACAATCCAAAAAAAAATCGCAAAATAAGACATGTAAATGTTTTATTTTTGTTTATATTAGTTTGTAACAAATAAACTGTCTAAAGTTAAAAACGAAAATAGGCGAAATATTGAAATTATCATATTTTTACGATTCAATGTAAACAAACTTTCCCTTAACACGGAAAAATGAAAAGAGAATACTAAGGATAATAACTTGATTAAGAATTATAAATTGTAAAGTATTTTAATTTTATATACCTCACTCTCATGTTGTAGCCTAATTTCCTCTTTATTAATCATTTTAAATTAATAAGTTTTATTTAATATTAACGTTTGAAATAGGTGTATTTATGGACGTCCACGTTCATACAAAAGATGTCATACCACTGATATCTCAACTATTATTAAAGGTAAAGATTATTAAAATTTTGCAAAATAATGATACAAGAAATATGTAGTTGAAATAACTCCAAACAAAAAAGTTCAATATTTTAAATTTATACAATTAATTTTGAAATTTATAAAAATAAAAATATATTTTATAAGTATAATACATAACATATCAAAAATAACGGAGTTAATACATGTTTATATGTATGAAGATTTTTCACAAGTATGAAGATTAAATATATGTTTGTAAAACAAATCCATGAAGAATACACACACAAAGATACATGCATGCATGCATGCATGCACACATATGTATATATGTCCCTTGTATTATTAAGACGAAGATAGAGCTAAATAAATAGCTATTAAATATAAAACAAAACTACGATGAACAAATAATTTGAAACAATCTTGTGGTGTTAAGATAATAAAATATTATACTAAAAACATATTAAAAAAGAATAGTTTTTGTCAAAGTTGGGCTCAAGCTCATGATCTTATAGAGAGTAAATTGTATTTTATGAAAATCGGAATTTGAACTCGTGAGCTTATAAAAAATTAAAAGATACTTTTGTGAACAACGAGATTCAAACTCATGATTTCATATGTGTAAACACAACGACGTTTTTGGAAGTTGAACTATTAATATGGATATTATTAAGTTTGATAAGATTGCTAACTTGGTAACAAAAATTACCGCTTAATTTCTTCTTTTGAAGATATGAATGTCACTTCAGTTAATATGTTCTCGCATTTGCTAGCAATTCAACTGCACGCATGTTAGAATCATATGATGAAAGCAACTACATTATTAAATAATGTTTCGAATACTAACATGGACTCGTAGAGTAAAACTTAAAAGAACACAGGCCCGGTCCAGAGGACAACCCACCAAGCCCTCGGGTTAGGACAACCTGTTGGGCTAGACAAACAAAATAAGATATTTTTTTGTTATAAACTTCTAATATATAAATTATTCATCAAGTAATGTGTAGTTTAGTGCTAAGTCAATCTGAATGGAGTTTGGTATTCCATGTTCGAAGTTGGTAGGCAGCATTATTTTATTTTTTATTTTCAATTTCTTTCCAAAATTGTTTATATGGGCTTGAGCAATCGAGTTTTTGGGCCGATCCTGAAAGAACCCACCCATTGAAATGTACTTCAATTTACTCGTAGAGTAAAACTTAAAAGAACTTACCCATTGGAACGTACTTCAATGGCTTTCACATAGGGCTGCCAATGGATACCCAAAAAATCCAAAATCTGTCTGCATCCGCATCCGAAAAGCGGATAAATATCTGATATCCGGAAAAACAAATGCGGATGCGGATACGAAGACATTCGCATCCGAAAATTATCTGTCCTGTTTATGTTAAGATTATAGTTCAAATTATGTGTATTTAATGCAGTAAATGATATTCGTTTATTATTTGATTAAGGTAGTAGTTTATATTATATGCACTTGATGCTTGTTAACTGCTCGAAACGATTTAGTATTATCATATTTGTTAATTTTTAACACTTTTACAATCAATAAGATTGAAAAATATACATGTTAAACTAAATTTTTTTTTGTAATTCTTGATTTATCGGTTGTTAGCGGATATGATAATTATCTGATATCCGTCCGTATCCGCGGATGTGGATATTCGATATTTGAAAATGATTTCGGATGCGGATGCGGATGCAGATATGGCACTATCCGCATCCAAAAGCATTCATTGACAGGCCTACTTTCACGTTTGAATACACTACAAGTTAGACCAAGCACCCAAACAACAAAATTCATCAACTTGGGTGTAGAGGCGAGCATTTATTGGTTCAAACCAAATAAACCAACCAAACCAAATAAGTTTTGTCGATTCGGTTTTATTAGTTAACTGATTAAGTTTGGTTTTTATTTTCACAATTATTTGTTTTTTTGGTCGGTTTTGGTTTTCGATATTTTAGAACCAAACCAACCAATTAAACTGAATATAAAACTTCAATCGATTATAAGAAACATAAATGTGAATGAAAAATTATATTATTATCTTAACAATATTTCTTTCTTTCAATTTATGCAAATATTTGCGGAAGAAAAGTAGTTTACTTCTTAAAATTATGACATCATCACATCTTTATATAAATATGGATTCAATTAATTATTTCATTCATATATAATATTAGCAACTAGACAACATAACTTATTTAAAGTCAAACCAATTAAACCAACCGAACCGAACAAATTTTTCTCGATCTCGTTGGTTTTGGTTTTGAAAAATATTTGATTGTTTGGTTCAGTTTTGTTCGTTGAATGGTTATTTGGGTTTTGATGTTTTTTTATCGGTTCCAAAACGAACCAACCTTTTTTGATCATCTCTACTTGGGTGTATGGATGACAATGCTCACCCAATAATGCACTATAGTACAAAAAATCGTATACTTTGTACCTTATATTTTATTATAAAATGAAATACTAGCATGAACTTCGTATTTTTATACTCTTAACTGTCATACTACCTCTAAAGTATCAATTTGATGATCATACAAGTCCAATTGACAATCCATCATCATCACTGTCACAAAGCAGTTTATCCATACAAGCATACAAAGTTTTTTGTTTACTTCATCCACATTTGAAATGTATTTTCGTATTAAAATTGTGGATTCAAATAGTAAGCTGGTTGGTGAAATTGTGATTCCTATCCGGTATCAATTTGTTTCTAAATAGGTTGTACTTTCCTTCATTATTTCCAGGATTTCTAGCACTCTTTTCCATCATTGCATCCAACAATATTTTCCAAATTTTCTGGCAATCATCCATGCTTTCACTTCCATGAATCTCACAAAACATATCAATCTTTGTTCGCCGTACACTTCCATTCATAAATCATCAATTTTCCATTCATAAATCAGTAATACAATTTTTTTTTCTTTCATGAAAAAATAACCTTTTATTACATAATGCATTGTTTATTAAATATTGGTAGTATAAAGTATAAATAATACACTATTTATTTGACAATGACAGGAATATCTTTCATCATTTAACACTAATAACATGATAATGCATTGTTCATCTCTCAAGTTCAGTAGCAATAGAGTTAACAGGCAAGTACTTGTTTTTTTTCCTTTTCTTTTTCTCCTATCTATTTTATTCCCCTTTTTATTCTTTCCATCTCTAAAACCGATTCCAATTTGAAATCAATTTCAAAAGATGATTCCTAATTAAACTCGATTTCATAGATTACATTTTTAACAACTTGCTTCGAGCTTTCTTTTTTGTGTTTTGAAGTTTTAAACTAAATGCCTCAACTACCTTAAATATCTGAAACGTACAAAATGTGCATCTCGTGCCTCAGGGGCAAAACATCTTTTGCACTACACCTGGATGCTTTTCAACCTTCATCTTGTTTTGAGGCAAGCTTTAGACGTGCTTATCAAAACACTGCATACAATTCGTTTTCACAAACAAATTTAATTTTAAATATTACCAACTAATTCAAAAAAGTCACTGAAATATCTTTGCTCACACACAACACCATACGTGTATTCACAATTATACACATTCACTATTCTCAATGATTTGAATATTACACATATTTATAATTAACCTAATCGGTACATGACGCAGCGGAAATAACGAATGACGACGAATTGAAGATTTCGTGTCAAACTAATCGATGAAACGATTAGATGAAGCAATATGAATCGATGAATTAATGATACCAAACGCCCAAATCCGTTGATTACGAAGATACCGGACTTTAGCAATTTTCGACACGTTGATCGAACACGATGCCGTGAGAGAAGATCTGCAATTCTTCGACGTTGATCAAGCGCACTTGATTCTGTGAATTGGCTTCAACAATCGTTGATTCGAGCGCACTCGAATGCCGAAGGTGGAGATAGGAGATAACACTCAACTACCGATTTAAAATGGAGGCACAAAACACAAATCAAATTTTATTTCAAATTCAACAACCTTACAAATGACCAACACCTCCCTATTTATAGGGTTACAACTCACATTACACATATTCATCACAACACGACTCAGTTCAAACGAATATAACATGTATTACAACACAATATGGACATGACCTAAAGCTATACAGTACAACGACTCAACGTTCCCTTATGCGACTCAACAACAAAATAACTCGCGACTTAAAAATCATTGCGACTTAAGGGAGAAACGTACGCGACTTAAAAACTTCGATCTAAAATATGCGGCTTCGTTCTTGATTTAGGGAAGCTTGGAGGGAAGTTATGCGGCTTAGGGTTAGATCGGGAAAAGGGAGAAGTTAGGTCGCGGCTATGAGTTGGCTCGGGGAAAGTTTTAGGTCGCGGCTATGATTTGGATCAGGGAAGTCTTAGGTCGTGGAAATTAGATCGTGGAGGAATTAAATCGGGGAAAAGGTTAAGTCGTGGAGATGATAAGTCGTGGGGTTTGGAAAATCGCGGAAGTGATAATGCGTGGGAAAAGTTAGGTCGTGGACTGGGTTTTAGGTCGTGAAGTGTTAAGTCGGGGACAGATAGGTCGTCGATGCTAGGTCGTAGGTCGCCGTTGTTATGTCGGAAATTCGCTAGATCGTTGTTGTTAGGCCGGAGATGATCTAAGGTACGTCTCGTTAATTCTTCTTTTCTCGTGCTCTGCTGCGCTGCATCAGTACGTCTTCTTTACCAAATCAAAGTCTACATTTCTTTTACATAAATATGCAGTAAATTATACGTGGAAAAGTGTAACAAACCAAATTAGATATAACTCAGCCCTAGAAGCTAGCTTGTAAAGAGAGAATGTCTAATCGGTTATATACACATCGCCTATCCCACACTAGGCGATGTGGGACGTAACAAAAGGTAGTTTGTAAAATTGTATGATAAACCAAGTGTAGGGTGGATATTTCTTCCCTAATAAATTTTATAATTTTCTATGGTTTTCCCCTTGCATTTAATCCCCCCTAACGAAATCTATTCTTCCTTAAAAAAACTCCCTTTTTAATGATCAATATTTCCCATTCCATTCAACATAACGAAATTTATTCCTTATCGCTCTCTCTACGAACTCCTGAATCAGCAACTTTGTTTTTCTACAACTCCGTCATTTGGACTACGAAACAATGTAATATTGGTATAAACAACTATGGAATCACGAAGCTAACCATAAGACGATCCGAGGCGAAAAGTCGAAGGCGGCCAGTTTGGCCAACTTATGGGTCGGTACCGACCCCTACCTATGGATTTGTACCGACCCTTAACGTTTGATGCGTGGTACTCATATTTTCTAGAGGACTTGGTATAAGCATGGAGAACGAGGTGGAGATCTTTTGTGCAAGATTTTAGACTCTTTATCTTTATAAATAGAAGGGTGTGGCTTATTTTTGATGATCTTTTGGTTGTGGTTCCATCATACCTTATATTCTTGTAACTCTGAAACTCTAAGTGTCGAAGTTGTACCGACCCCTAAGAAACTTCTGCCCCCAAGTCAGAAGATAAACAATAGAATCATTAAGTGGACGTAGGCCGGAGTTTGCCGAACCACTATACATCTTCTTGTGTTCATTTCTTACTCGTTTTAATTTATCTTATTCACTTCTTATTCTCTCTATTATGCAGCAAACAAATATTTGAAAGAAGAACTTTTTTGTGTGTAATAAGGTGGTCAATCATATCAAACATGAATGCATTTTACTTTCCAGTTTTAGCAAAACAAAGTATTTATAGTAGATTGGATTATCCTAAAGCGCTGCATTTAATGTTGGTTATTGGCAATGCCATTAATTTTTTTTTTATATATGCATAGAGATGCAAGTGAAAGTTGAATGCAACCGTACACTATCAAAGAAGATGGAAGATGTATCGTTACTTTACAAACGGAAATCAAGGTTAAAGGTTTATATTAGCATGGTTACTTGCCTTGATTTGTACAAAATGCTCACCTCTTAAGATTACGTCATTGCCATCAATTCGCTTGTATATTTTAAATAAAATTGTGTCATTTATCATTCGAATTCCTCTTGAACGTGGAAGTCACATAAATGTTAGTTCTTGAATATGCTGGCATATCATTTAAGTGTATTAGTTTCATGCCATTATATAGATTAGATATCAAAGAGGTACTCGAGTCATAAAGTTATAGTTTTAATTGATATCTGCATGCAAGTTTAAATTGACTTATAGAGTGGGATATCATCATTTAAGTGCATAGAAAATTATTCATGTTTTGGTATGCCAATTGCAAGCGCTTTTGTCACTGTTGTTATGTTCAACCTTGAATTTGATACAACTTCATGTCAAAAAATATTAAATTATTTCCAGAACAGGAAAATAGGCATAAGGACAAACGTAGAACTTTTTTAGGTTGAAGGACAACAAGTTTTTTTTTGACTGAATAACAATGCTAGTTATAACTAGCATTTTGTATAGTGTAAAACTGAATATAATACTAGTTATAACTAGCATTTTGTATAGTGTAAAAGTTGAATATAATGCTAAATATAACTAGCATTTGTCCTTCGGCATAAAAATAAAAATTCATGTCCTTCGGCCTAAATTTTTTTCAATGTTTGTTCTTTTCCCTAATTCTCTCTTTTCAGCATATGTAGTCCCTTAAACTCATGAACTTACATGTTACTGTATGCGTTCAATCTATTCTATTATTATATAAAAAAGAGAATAAATGACTATTTGTATTCTTTAACCATGTTTAATCTCAAGCTAAATCCTTCCTTCTCCTCTGTTTGAGTGTAGTTTCTCATTTACCCCCTCACAAATATTCTCTTTACAACATTCTATTCCTCAAACTGAAATCCTTAATTAATGCCGATGGAATAACACAAGACAATCATTCCTAATCCGTTAGCTAAAATATTTGGTTTCATATGTGCAGTCGTCGATTTATCATTCCTAATCGTTCTCATACAAAATTTGTCCAAAAGAATTCCTAATCGTTCTCATACAATTGTTCTAAAATATAATCCAATTATTTCTCTCTTTGAGAAAACAAAATGCTAATTTGTTTCTCTATTCAGCTTAGTTGATCTACAAAATTAAAGGCTAAAGGCTAAACACATATTTTAACAGTTCTGTTATGTGTGGTTCCAAAGGATTTCATGTTACACTCTTTTCTTGTGAAACTCCTTGAAACGGTAAAGCTTTGGTTCATGTAATTATTTTGATATTTTAATTTGTATGGTTCGTTCAAGTTTATAAATTCATTGTTGAAACTGAATAAATTGTAGAATTGATGAAGAGTCTTTAGTGTATCCTTTGCACTTATGTATTTAGTCTGTGCAAACTATTGGGAACCAACGTTGGGATTACTCATTATGTACTTTACATGGATTAATATTATTATTCACTGCTACCAAAGAGGCAAAGAGGGATCCGGAAGGTAAGAGATATTTTAGTGTTTTGTGGGATTTTTTCTTAAGTTTTCTAATAGAAGTTTGAGTTCAAAAGTTTTAAAATAAACATGTTTGGTCCATACTTTTTAATTAATTATTACCAACATTGATATCCCACTAATATCACATAGTATCATCTAAAGAAAGGACAACATGAAATCTTTTAGTTTGAGTGCAATAATTGGACACAAAAGAAGCCGTGAGATTAAATTTTGAAGCTGTAGAGTTTTGTTAGGTGTGACTCACATTGTAAATGGAGTGGTGCATGGATTGAATGTTAAAGTCCCACATTGTAGGATATTCAGAATAATTGTGGTATATATATGGGATTGGTGGCACGTAACATTGAGGATTCCTTTTGTTACAATGTGTTGTCAAGACCAGATTATGTGCCCGATGGGAGGCGATGGAGGGATGTTCAATTGGGATGCCGGCATGGGAGACTTCGACCGTTGATGACGCTAGACACGGTGAAGCGAATGCGTTCGGAACGCGGAAATGCTGAAACTCAACATGGTAGCAGAGCTGCAATGTTGATTGAGGAGTGTTATACGCTATGGCAGGAGATGAAGCTACTCCAGTTATTACAAGACCATATACTAGAGGGATGTATACCGCGTTAGGATCATAGTTGGCAATTGAGAAATGGAATGAGGATAAAGACTAGCTATGGGAGAGAATGCTATCTCAGAGATTAGCCGTGAGACCACTACTAGGGGAATTTGGACCAAGCTAGAAAATCTCTACTTGAAGAAATCTCTGACTAACCGTCTGATATTGCTTAATACATTTTTCACTATGCAAATGAGAGAGGGTACTTCAGTGAAGGAACATCTTAATTTCTTTGATGATCTCGTGATGAAGATGAAGACTGTTGACTTGAAGATGGATGAGGAGCAAATGACAATGATTCTTTTGTGTTCTCTTCCGGAGCATTACACAGGTTTCGCTAACAGCCTTATCTTCGCTAGAGACACATTGACAGTGGAAGATGTGAAGTCGGGCCTTCTATCCGAGGGCTTGAGAGATCAGATGAAGGAGATAAGTGAAGGAAGTAGAGGTGGAAGTAGTAGTCACGGCCTGTTTGTTGAAAAAGGTAGAGAAGATAAGAAGAATTGGCACTCTAGAGGGCATTCCAAGTCCAGGAAGCCCGGTAATGGTAGGAGAGGGAAGTCTAAGGATGGGAAGTGCTTTATTTGCAAGAAACCTGGTCATTGGAAGAACCAGATTTGAAGAAGAAGGAAGAAGATGGATCTTCATCATTTGCGGTGGAGAAGTCTGTATCTGACGATGTGTTGTGTGTAGCAGCGTCGGATGTCTCAGACCATTAGGTGCTGGACTCGAGGGCGTCTTTCCATATGACGCCTAATAAGGATTACTTCAGTTCTTTCGTTGGACGAGAGGGAAGCTCTATTCTTATGGGTAATGATGCTAGCTGTAGAGCAATGGGTGAAGGTAAAGTGAGGATCATGATGTTTGACGGAGTGATACACACTTTGACAGGTGTCCAATATGTTCTAGGTCTTCGGAAGTCCTTAATTTCTTTAGGACAATTGGCATCTTTGGGATGCAAGGTAACTATCGAGAAGGATAGTCTGAAGGTTTTGAGAGGTGCACTAGTTCTTATGAAAAGAGATGTGTTTTGAAATCTGTATTTGCTGAATGAAACCACAGTTCTTGAAGAGTCGTGTGTTGGAGTAGATAGTTCTCTTGCATTGGATGCCATAAAGCTTTGGCATCTCAAGAAGGGCTTAGAGTTGCTTCGGAGATGGAAGATAATCAAAGGAGAAAGCTTCGATAAGATGGACTTTTGCCAGGAGTATGTGTTAGGCAAGAAAACTAAAGTATATTTTGGAGTTGGACTCCATAGATCAAGGCGAGTACTTGAGTACGTGCATATAGATGTTTGGGGACCGGTTGCTACTCCTTCTCTTGGAGGACCAAATTATTTTATCTCCTTTATTGATGACTTTTCTCGGAAAGTATGGGTGTATGTGATGAAGGCCAAATCAGAAAGTTTTGAGAAGTTCAAAGACTGGAAAGCGCTTGTTGAGAACCAATCTGGTTCTAGGTCGAAAGTGTTGAGATCTGATAATGGTGGTGAATTTTTCTCTAGGGAGTTCCTCGACTTTTGTAGACAACACATCATTTAGAGACATTTCACTACACCCGGAGATCCGCAATCCAATGGGATTGCAGAAAGGATGAACAGGACTCTACTGGAGAAGGCTCGTTGCTTAAGATTTATGGCGGGCTTGTCTAGAGGCTTTTGGGCTGAAGCATTATCAACTGCGGTGCATATCATAAATCGAATTCCGTGCTCAGCCATAGATGGGAAGATTTTAGAGGAAAAGTGGAGAGGTAAAGAAGTGTATCTTGGTTACTTTCGAATTTTTGGTTGTCTTGTGTATGTTCACCATACAGGTGATGATAAGTTGGAGGCTAGAGCATACAAGGGCATACTAATGGGATACACCGACGATATCAAAGGGTATCGAATTTGGAACCCTACTGATCGGAAGATTGTTCATTCCACACATGTTACTTTTGATGAGTTTTCTATGTTCAATCCAAAGAAGAAGCTACCTACCACATCAGAAGATTCTGATAGGCCTAAGGAGATGGAAGAAGTTCCTGTGTTCCAGCCAAATAGTAGAGTTGCTGTTGATGCTGTCGAGGAAAACACAGTTGATGAAACATCACAGGATAGTCCACAGGTACCTTCTAGTAGTGCTGGTGATGTGCATGAATCTAGAGGAAGTTCAGTTCAAGGTGGAGCTGAAAGGAGTTTAGACGAAGCAGTACCTACCTGGGTCATTACTATTAGGCCGCCCAATAGGTATGGTGATTGGCAGTTTGCAAACCTTAGCCTTGGTGATCAGTTTGACTATGCCCTACATGTGGTTCTCGAGGAGCCGCTTGACCTTGATGAAGCTTTGAAGTCATGTGACAGTTCAAAGTGGATGTGCGCTATGGAAGAGGAGCTAGAGTCGTTGAAGAAGAACAAGACTTGGGATTTGGTACCACCTCCACAAGGAAGTCAAGCCATAGGTTGCAAATGGGTATTCAAGGTGAAGGATGATGGGAGATACAAGGCTAGACTGGTTGCTAAAGGGATTTCACAAAGAAAGGGATTGGATTATGATGAGATATTCTCTCCAGTAGTGAGGCATACGTCCATTCGTATTTTGCTCGCTATCGTCGCAGCTCATGACTTGATGTTGGAGCAACTGGACGTGAAAACCGCTTTCTTGCATGGAAACTTGGATGAGACCATCTACATGAAGCAACCAAAAGGATTTGTTGTAGATGGGAAAGAAAATTGGGTTTGCAAATTGAAGAAGTCATTGTATGGACTTAAGCAGTCGCCTAGACAATGGTACAAGAGGTTTGACTCTTTTATGCTTTCACTTGGTTTTGATCGTAGCATCAAAGACGCTTGTGTGTACTTCAATCATTTAAAGAATGCTAGATGGGTGTACCTACTCTTGTACGTGGATGGTATGTTGATTGCTTCAAAGGATAACGCTGAAATCGATAGTTTAAAGCGAAATCTAAAAGCGGAATTCGAAATGAAGGACCTTGGAGAAGCAAATAAAATTTTGGGTATAGAAGTCCAAAGGGATAGAAAGCTAGGACTTTTGAGCCTCACTCAAAAGGAGTACATTCGAAAGATGCTTGCTCCGTTTAGCATGGAAGGGGCAAAGGCAATCGACACACTCATGCCTTTGCACATACAGCTTTCTAGTAAAGGCTGTCCAATTTCGGAAAAGGACAAGGCTTATATGATGAAGGTCCCATATGCAAGTGCTGTTAGCAGCTTGATGTATGCCATGGTCTGCACTAGGCCTGACATAGCACAAGCTGTTGGATTGGTGAGTAGATTCATGGCGAATCCAAGAAAGACGCATTGGGAAGCAGTGAAGTGTATCTTCAGATACCTTAGAGGAACTCCAAAACATGGACTTGTCTTTGGCGGCAGAGATAGAGATTTCAGCTTGGTTGGATTTTGCGATTCCAACTATGCCGGTGATAGAGATCGAAGGAAGTCAACCTCCGGATATGTGTTCACCATTGGTAGGACAACGATCAGTTGGAGAGCGAGGTTGTAGACGATTGTGGCTCTCTCTACTACAGAGGAAGTGCTCATAGCTGCGGTTGAAGCAGCTAAGGAAGCGCTTTATTTAAGGCGATTGTTGTGTTATTTGGGATTCGTATATGAAGGTGTAGATGTGTACTGTGATAGTCATAGTGCAATTCACTTAGCCGAAAATCTAGCGTTCAGCTCGAGGACGAAGCATATTGAGGTGACAAAATCGTTCCTTGTCTCGATGAGTAAAGAGAAGCTAGTTCGGCTTCAGAAAGTTCACACAAAGGAGAATGCAGGATACATGTTTACCAAGTCGTTGCATGTTGCTAGTTCGAGCATTGCTTGGACTTGATTCGTTTGATGAAGTGTTGGGTGCCACAGAGGGAGAGTTGAGATGGTTCATGGAGATGTTTGTTTTCACGGTGGAGATTGATTGGTTCTACACGAACTAGGTACTTCGAACACTTTGTTGACAGGCGGTGGCCTTGCCGGAGTTCGTTAACAGAGTGCAATGGGTGATGGCATTGCCGAAGCTCATTGGTTAAGTATCCATTGCTTGGAGCATGAAGGTGTAGATGAAGTTGGAAGGCTTGTATGGAATTCGGTATCAAGGTGGAGATTGTTAGAGATGATACCTGAATTCGAGAACAGTCCATTGGAGAAGCTCATGGAGGAGGAAGTCGAAGCCCTAGGAACAGGAGCCGAACAACGAACCAGCAAAGTGGTTCGATGGAGGAAGCTGATTTGCCGGACCAGATTAGTGGTCCAGTGTTGCTTGGATTTGCCGCTCCAGAGTTCTGGAGCGGTGGCGACTTTGTTCAGTGATTGAAGAAGAGTGAACGAGAAACTTCGTTCGGTAAATAAGAGAAGTGGAGCGGCATTGGTTTGGAGCAGTAAAGGAAGACAGAACCAATTTTGTTGTTCGGTGATATGGTGATGCCGAACAAAATATTTTGTTCGATATTCGTCGAACCAAGTAGGTGAAGAGGAAGACCGGTCCAGATTTCTCGTTCGACAATTGGGAGATGCCGGTCCAGACTTGAAGTGTACTATGCCGAACCAAATGCCAAGTGCCATATGCCAGACCAAACATGCCGAACCAAGATGCCGAACCAAATCCTGAGCTTCCATATAGCAGCTACCTCTCCTCATATCTTCACTCTATAAATAGTGGAGCTTCTGGACAATAATGGCTGCCAAAATTGAGAGCTAATTTCAGCCAATTTCAAAGACATCCTGGAGAGCTGAAACTCTGTAGAATTTTGTCTGTATTGTAAATTCTTCTTATGTATAGCCTCCAAAAGTGAATCAATCTTGTAACTCTAATATTTCAGTGATTAATAAAATCTCATCTCCCCAAGTGGACGTACAGTGCCTCGCGGCAGTGGAACCACTATAAATACTGGTGTTATTTATTTTTCTGCATTGCATAGATCTGTGACCGTCGGTTCTGGTGTTCATCTTTTGTTTGTTCTGTCTCACTACAATCACGATCCAGTTGTTTTCTGCTGTGTTGAGTTTTTTATTCCCTTAGACTGATCATCTGAAGGGATTCTTCCCCAACAATGCCCCCATCCCCCACCCTAGAAAATAACAAAGACTGAAAATTAATGGCGGCAAAACATTGCATCCCTCTCATTTTCACTTCTCCACCGTTTTATGCTGAAACGCCATTTTTCCATAGAGAAACCCCAAATCCTCTTCTTCACTCTGATAAAACCCTAATTTCCTTTTTTCTCGTTGATCCGACTTCCACCTCGTTATGTCAGAGTTCTCATTGGCCGAAGATTGTCCATTTTTAGGTAAACTACTTTTTTTTCTAGTTTTTATTACTTACCAGTTTAAATTTGTTACAGATCTTTGGCTGAATTCATGTTAATCGATTACTATTGTTTGATTTCATGTTCTCGATGTAAATTAGGATGAGTCTTCATGTTAAAGGACCCTAGTTTCTTAATTTCGGCCTACGCCTCATTCTGGTGTACCTCTATTGTATCCATTCAATTTTGTTTTAGTTTTAATTTCAACCATTTTGCATTATATTTGAATAGTTGTACCTTCAACTGTCAACAGTAAAAAGGATACGGGGCAATGGATCACCAAGTACAAGTAACTTTTGCTTCAGCTGCTAAACAATTACGCCTCATGGTAATTGATGCAGCAGCGGAATAACAAAATGATGATTCTGTGATAGTAGCAATCGATGGAATGAAGAATACTGATGGCCCAAATTCGTTGATCCGAAGATATCGAATTCTAGCTATCTTTGTCATGATGATAGCGCACTATGCCATGAAAGAAGATCTTCAATTCTTCAAGCGTTGATCAAGCGCACTTGATACCGCGAATCGGCTTCAACAATCGTTGAATCGAGCGCACTCGATTAACCGAAAGTGGAGATAGGAGATTACACTCAACTACCAATTTGGTGAAAGCACAAAGCTAACAAAACAAAAGTTTTTATTCAAATCAACTAAACTCTTACAAGTGGCACCACCGGCCTATTTATAGTTTTACAACACACGCCACAGAAAACTGTACAACTCATAGGTCGTCCACGACCTAAAACATCACGACCTAAAAGTAGACGACTTAAAAACAGACGACTTACGACTTACTATAGGTCGTTCACGAACTAACAGATTACAACACAACGTCAACATCTTCATGACCTAAACAAGTAGTTGATTAACAGTATTTACAACTCAACACATTACAAACCATCACGACTTACGACCTAACATATGGGCGACCTAAAATGTAAGGCAACGACTCAAGAAATCCAGCTGGCATGAGCTTCCGCGACTTATAGCAGTTGGCGACCTAAAACTTCTCTCGACCTAACTTAAGTCGTAGGTCGTTCACGCGACTTATTTTAGGTCGTAGCTCATGAAGGTCTTCACTCGAGTCATCTGAGCGACCAAGCATAGATCGAAACATATCTCCGCGACCTAAAGTAGGTCGTAACTCGTTAGGTTGTTTGAGCGCCTTTCCTTTTAGCTCGTTAGCTCGCGATTCTCCACTAAGTCGTTGGAGCGACTTAAGGCCATTGTTAGGTCGGTCACGACCTAGGGCTTTATTAGATCGGTCACGACCTAGGACTTGTATCCCTCTCTCGTTGGTTTCATAGTTCTTAGGTCGTATACGACCTATCATTTCCGAACGACTTAAGTCAGAAGCAGATCGCACTGCATCATCCTCCCCCCGTTGACAAAAATTCGACCTCGAATTTGCACTTTCTTCATCCACAACAGTCTCATCTCCATGATACGGAATCAAATATTTGACATTGAAAACATCAGACGTATGGACATCATCCGGTAATCTCAGCTGATATGCATTCTTATTGATTTTCTTCAAAATTTCCACTGGACTGATTTTCTGAGCTTTCAATTTATTGTACGTTCCCACTGGAAAACGATCTTTTGTTAATACATCATATACTAAATCTCCTTCATTAAATTCAACGTTTCTTCGCCTCAAGTTCGCAGATCGTTTATACTTTTCATTTGCTTTCTCCAATCGTTCCTGAACGATTTTATGACATTCTGCCAATCCATCAACAAAATCAACAGCCCGTTTAACTGTCCCCTTCGGTTGTGGTACCGTTGTCAAATTCAACGGCCCTTTCGGTAAACTTCAATAAACAATCTGGAATGGACTGAAACCCGTACTTCGGTTGATAGCATGATTATGGGCAAACTCTGCTTGACATAATTTCATATCCCAACTCTTCAAGTTATCCTGCACAAGACAGCATAACAAATTTCCCAATGATATGTTTACCACTTCCGTCTGCCCATCTGTTTGCGGATGATAGGAGCTACTAAAATTCAGCTTCATTCCAACCATCTTCCACAAACTTAACCAGAAATGGCTTAGAAATCTAGTATCCCGATCTGAAACAATAGATTCAGGTAGCCCATGTAGTCGATACACCTCTTTAAAGAACAATTCGGCAACTCGGACGGCATCAGCTGTCTTCTTACAAGCGATAAAATGTGCCATTTTGGAAAATCTATCCACCACAACGAATATAGAATCATTTCCCCTTTGAGTTCTAGGAAAACCCAAAACAAAATCCATGCTGATATCAATCCATGGTTTAATAGGCACAGGTAAGGGCATATACAATCCCACATTCGTCGCTGTTCCCTTCGAAACTTGACAGATATGACATCTCTCCACCAATCTTTCAACCTCTCTTCTTATAGTAGGCCAGAAATATGATTGTGAAACCAACTGTAATGTACGGTCTCTCCCCACATGACCTTCCTCATGCAACTCCTTCACAATCTTCATTCGTAAGCTGCACTTCGGTATACATAATCGATTTCCCTTAAAAAGAAAACCATCCACCATTACAAACTCATCCGTCTTCCCCTCCTTGACTTCATCAACAAACTTCGCAAAGTAAGGATCATCGACAAATAATTCTGGCAACACATCAAACCCTGTCACCTCGATCTTCAGTGTAGTCAACACATGATTTCTTCTGCTCAATGCATCTGCCACTCGATTTGTGATTCCGGATTTATGCTTTACCACAAATGTAAATTGTTGTAAGTATGCAATCCACGAAGCATGCCTAGCTGCAATCTTGTCCTGTCCCTGCATATGCTTCAACGCCTCATGATCAGTATATAACACAAATTCTTTATGAAACAAATAATGTCTCCAATGTTTGATAGCTTGCACGATAGCATAAAATTCCATATCATATGCACTATATCTCATCTTTGCTCCCGATAGCTTCTCACTGAAATATGCAATAGGACGTCCCTTCTGACTTAACACCCCTCCAATTCCAACCTTTGATGCATCAGTATGTAATTCAAACAATAACTGAAAATCCGGCAACACTAGAATTGGTGCTGTCGTCAAAAGCTCCTTGATCCTCTCAAAAGCATACCCTGCTTCCTCCGACCTTGAAAATTGTTTTCCTTTCATACAATCAGTAGCTGGTACCATTACGCTACTAAAGTGTGGAATGAATCTTCGGTAGAATGATGCCAAACCATGAAAACTTCTAACCTCTGTTATTGTCCTGGGTTGTGGCCAATTTCTGATTGCTTCAATTTTATTATGATCCACCTGTATACCTCCTTCCGATATAACATATCCCAAAAATAAAACACTATGCGTCATGAACACGCATTTCTTTGTTGCAGCATAAAATTGTTCCTGTCGGAGTACCATCAACACTTCTCTCAGATGTTGCAGGTGTTCTTCTGGACTTCCACTATATATCAGTATATCATCAAAATACACCACCACAAACTTCCCAATGAATGGTCTAAATATCTGGTTCATCACCCACATGAATGTACTTGGTGCATTCGAAAGACCAAACGGCATCACCAGCCATTCGTACAACCCCTCACGTGTCTTGAACGCTGTTTTCTATTCATCCCCTGGTCTGAGTCGAATTTGATGATAACCACTCTTCAAATCAATTTTCGAAAAGATAGTTTCCCCACTCAACTGATCCAACAAATCATCAAGCCTCGGCATCGGAAATCTATATCTCACTGTAATCTTGTTTAGGGCCCGGCTATCAGTGCACATCCTCCACGTCCCATCCTTCTTCGGCACTAATAATGCTGGCACATCACATGGACTTAAACTTTCCTGCACACGCCCCTGATCAAGCAATTCTTCCACTTGCCTTCTCAACTCCTCATGTTCTTTTGGACTCATTCTGTAGTGTGGCCTATGAGGTAACACGGCTCCTGGAACAAGATCAATTTGATGTTGAATGTCTCTCAACGGTGGTAACTCCATTGGTAACTCTTCAGGAAATACATCATCAAACTCCTCCAGCACTGGCTTTACTTCTTCAGGAATCTCAACCTCTTCATGACTCTCACGTCCAATCAACAAGAATACTTCAGGTTCTTCTTCTACCTCCTTAACAAACTCCTTCAAGGATAATAAAGTTTTCAGCTCTTCAATCTCCTCCAGTTTGTTTTCTTCTTGTTGTCGCTTCTTTGGAACTAGAGTAATCTTTGTGCCTTCAAACATGAAACTGTAACTGTTGGTACGCCCATCATGTTGCACCACCCTATCATACTGCTACGGTCTTCCCAGCAACAAATGACAAACATCCATATCTACCACATCGCACCAAATTTCATCTTTATATTTCTTTCCAATTGAAAAATTAACACAAGCTCTTCGTCCAACTTTCACCTCCCCACCTTTCCTCAACCAAGCTAACTTGTACGGTTTCGGATGCTTCTCTGTCTTCAATGATAACTTCTTCACAGCTTCTGTAGAGATAATATTATCACAGCTTCCCGCATCGATGACAAACTTGCAAACCCTCCCCAAGATAGTGCATGTTGATTGAAAGATGTTACTTCTCAACCAGCTATTTTCCTCCTCCTGTTTTGGTGTCAAACAAGATCTCTTCATCATCAATGAATATCCTTCATCTCCCGACACATTCTCTTCCTCCTCATCATGTAGTGAATTAGAACAATCAGCCTCTACCTCATCTTCCTCTGCCTTAGCAATCATCGTTCGCTTCTTCGGCTTCGTACACTCATTGCTTTTGTGACCCATCTCCCGACAATTGAAACATTTGATACCACTATTGATTCTGGTCTTAGCAACTTCATTAACAACTGGTTTTGCGACAGCCTTCGAAACATTCGTATTGCTACTAGCCCCTTTCATTAGATTGTTGGAATTTGTAAACACACCACCCCCTCTCCTTCCTTGCTTCTCCCAAGCTAGAGCCTTTTGATGTGCTTCAGCTATAGATCTGGGATCAAACATATTCACCATGTCTTGTATCTGCATTCTCAACTCTCCAACAAATCTAGCTGTTAACTGTTCCTCCGTCTCCATGATGTCATTCCTTGCAATTAGCTGATAGAACTCATCCACATAATCATTTACAGACTTGGTCCCCTGCCTCAAGTTCTGCAAACGTTGATACATAAGAGACTGATAGTTATACGGTAAGAATGTAGCTTTCATCAATTTCTTAATCTTATCCCATGACTCAATCTTTGACTTTCCCATCCTCTCCAGTGTTAGTTTAGTTTGCTGCCACCATGCCATAGCTCTTCCTTTCAGACGAGTAGCAACCAATTTCACTCTTCGATGTTCGGGAACTTCCTTAAAGTCAAAAATCTCCTCAACATTAGACAACCAATCCAAAAACTCTTCAGCCACCATTCCACCCTTGAATTCTGGAATTTCAATTTTCATTCCCGACTCCCATCGATGATCATCCTCAAAATCTCGATCTCGATTTCGTCCTTGGCCATGATCTCGATAATGAAAACTTCCTCTATCACCATCCTCATCAACAACAGAAGTGCTTCGATAACGATCCCGTCCATCCACATCTCGATGATCACGCATATCCCTTCTGCTTCGCCTTTCATCATCTCGATATGTTTCATTTTCAAATTCTCGATGACTTCGTCTTCCTTGATTAGATTGTGGCGATATTCTCCTTTCTCCCGAAACCGATGGTGAAACCCTGTTTCTACCTTTGTTTGAAATTGGCGATGTTCTTCTTCGGGGTTGATTCATATCCATCATGAGCTTCTCTAACCTTCCAATACCTTCATCCAATTTCTCATTGAATTTGTCACTAATGCGTTGTTCCATTTGTTCAGCATCTTCTCGTCTATACAAATCTTCAATATTTTGATGACGGTTAGCTCTTCTCGGCGGCATGATTGAATACTTCACAAACTCTTCAATTCTCGGTTTGGACAAATCAAAAGATACCAAATGATGTACTTCACACTCTCGGCCTTGATAAAATGATGCACGGCTTTCACTTAATCTCGGCTCTACTTCAAACTTCAAAATTTGGCGCGCAAACTCCACGGCCCAAATTCAAACACCTTTCAAACTTAGATCCAAAATGATATGGATCGAAAAATCCAAACTTGTTGCAACTTGCGACGAACACTATGAACACAAGCTTCCCAAAACGCAAATCCGATCTCTATACTTCAACACAAATGCGAACAACTTCAAACTCTTGCTCTCGGCCGTGATCAAAAACCTCAAATCTACACTTTGATTCAAACTCCTTGGCTCCAAGACCCGATTTAGCTATGATTGGCTAAAACAAGCTCCGATACCAAATGATGCAGCAGCGGAATAACAAAATGATGATTCTGTGGTAGTAGCAATCGATGGAATGAAGAATACTGAATGGCCCAAATTCGTTGATCCGAAGATACCGAATTCTAGCTATCTTCATCACGTTGATAGCGCACTATGCCGTGAAAGAAGATCTTCAATTCTTCAAGCGTTGATCAAGCGCACTTGATACCGCGAATCGGCTTCAACAATCATTGAATCGAACGCACTCGATTAGCCGAAAGTGGAGATAGGAGATTACACTCAACTACCAATTTGGTGAAAGCACAAAGCTAACAAAACAAAAGTTTTTATTCAAATCAACTAAACTCTTACAAGTGGCACCACCGGCCTATTTATAGTTTTACAACACACGCCACAGAAAACTGTACAACTCATAGGTCGTCCACGACCTAAAATATCACGACCTAAAAGTAGACGACTTAAAAACAGACGACTTACGACTTACTATAGGTCGTTCACGACCTAACAGATTACAACACAACGTCAGCATCTTCACGACCTAAACAAGTAGTTGATTAACGGTATTTACAACTCAACACATTACAAACCATCACGACTTACGACCTAACATATGGGCGACCTAAAATGTAAGGCAGCGACTCAAGAAATCCAGCTGGCATGAGCTTCTGCGACTTATAGCAGTTGGCGACCTAAAACTTCTCTCGACCTAACTTAAGTCGTAGGTCGTTCACGTGACTTATTGTAGGTCGTAGCTCGTGAAGGTCTTCACTCGAGTCATCTGAGCGACCTAGCATAGATCGAAACATATCTCCGCGACCTAAAGTAGGTCGTAACTCGTTAGGTTGTTTGAGCGCCTTTCCTTTTAGCTCGTTAGCTCGCGATTCTCCACTAAGTCGTTGGAGCGACTTAAGGCCATTGTTAGGTCGGTCACGACCTAGGGCTTTATTAGATCGGTCATGACCTAGGACTTGTATCCTTCTCTCGTTGGTTTCACAGTTCTTAGGTCGTATACGACCTATCATTTCCGAACGACTTAAGTCAGAAGTAGATCGCGCTGCATCAGTAATGCCATATACATACATTTGCATATTTAATTTGTAGCTTACAACGAGTAATTATTATTTTTACTTTACTATGTAGGTCTAAAAGAACATTGCCTTGTTATATGAAAGATTGCTAGTTAAAACCGCTAATAAAATGTATGTTTATATGCATTTAAGTATGTCTGCAATATGGTGTATATTTTTTCATATATGACATGAAACCGATCTTGTTCTAATCGTGTAAATATATATTAAATTATGGTGTGCGGAAAAGTACTAACCACAAATCCGATCTTATTTTGATAATACAAATATATATTGAATTAAGGTGTGCGGAAAAAGAACTAACCGCACAAAGGAGGTGTTAGAATTTTATGAAATCCAATAAGTTTATAAAAATTAACTAAGTTTTATAGAAATTTAACTAAATTTATATAATAATAATTAACTAACTTTATATATTAATAATAATAAGTTAACTAAGTTAACTAGTTTTATAAAATATTTATTTTTATAGTGATAATAATAATTGTTGGTTTAAGTTTAGAATAATAATAGTACAAATAATACCGATAACAATAAATTATAAATTATTAATCAAGTTAACTATGTTGTCTAAAAACTGACTAAATTTATATAATAATACCAATAATAATAATAATTAATTAATTAACCAAGTTAACTATTTCTATAAAATATTAATATTCATTTATCAAAATTAACCATGTTAAATAAGTTTCGTAAACTTAATTAAATTTTTAAAAATAACTAAGTTTTTAAAGGTTAACTATCTTTTATAAAAAATTAATCAAGTTGACTAAGTTTTATAACAAGTAACTATGTCTACTAAGTTTATATAATTTAACTAAGTTTATAAAAGTTAACTAAGTTTTATGAAGATTAAAAATTATAAAAATTATTTAAATTATGTAAAAATTGACCAAGTTAACACAGTTTTATAAAATTTAATTAAGTTTACAAGAATTAACTTAGTTTTATAAAAAATAACTAGATTTTATAAAGTTAATAATAATTAAATAAACCTTATAAAAATTAACTAAATCTTATACAACTTAAATAAGATTTATAAATATTTAAATATTTTATTAACTAAAATTCTAATTTTAACTATTTATCTTTAAGGTCACGTTGTTTTGCTAAGCCTTGAAAATTCTTAGCACTTTTATCCTAGAAGAGTATAGCATTGTACGCGCCATTTTGATTTTGTTAGGCCATGTGAAGAAAATAATATCGATTGCTATTTTAGAAATGCATAGTTTGAATTTTTTTTCCTCCGTTGTCTGCTATAGCCTGAGTTAGGTACTGTTGTGTTCCTTTCAATTTCCAGCGGATGGAGATAGTACTCTTCTGATTTCATTTAAAGAATTTCAATAATCAAAAGTTTGGATTTTGAACAAAACATAGATATTTCATTTTTTTTCCTTTTCAAAATGCAAAATTATGATTTGGAGAATAAAGAAAATTCACATGTAGTGCAAATATATTAGGTATTATCCACATGAACGAAACAAATTTTAGGAGAATTTTTTTTGAGTTTTGGTCGTTGGACAATGCTCCTCCATCTCTTAGCATACACGTACGAGTTGACATACACTTGTATATCAAAACGAATCCCCAATTTTAAGTGTCTACCAACGCATCTTTATACATCATATCTCCAAGTCATCATTCCACTTCCAAACAGTCATTCCAATTTCAAGCATATGAGCCGCAACCCTAACATGCACGCATGCACGCATCAAAAATAAGAATAGAAATACAAAAAAAGCTAGAATTTCCCTGTTCCTTATTAATTTCTTCTACCAGATAGCCTGGGTGTATGGCCCTCACCAAAGTTCTAAATCAACCGGCAGTCGAATTTTTTTAGTATATGTCTTAGCAACTAGCTGCAGTTTTGTTCTTATACAAGGTATAAACAACACAGTTGACATCTGATAATTTGATGCATATGTTTCTTCAAGTGACTTAATTTTTTTTGTCCATCTCTTCTATCATGTTCCATTTGAAGTTAACAACAACCATCTTTTGTTTTTATCAGGAATCCATGGAAAAAGCAATTAAAAATAAAGTTTCAAAAGCCGTTGTTCCAGCTATAGATGTCATGTTTCAAGCTCTCAGGTTAGAATTTATTTGCATATAATATCCATGTATATCTAATTTATTTCAACGATCATGCTCATAAAGTGAAAGTGTTGAAGGATCGTGGCCTGGTAGGATGACCTTTGGATCTGAAGGTAAGGTTCTTGGGATAAATTTCCATAAATATACTTTTGAAACTAAAAATACCTGTGTAGAAAGTACAAAAATTCCATCTTAATTTCTCCCTTTAAATCCAGTGAATTTGGCGCAAAGATAGTTCCTTCCAAAAAAATTCTTAAAATGCTCCCTGAGCATTTTGATCACTAAGACCAGAATTTTCTAGCATGTTCAAAAGGATTAACACTTGAATTATGCCTCTGGATTGGCAAGGATCCTGTCAAATCAATCCTTTTTGAGAAAATGAAAGATAGCATGGTAAGATGTCAATATCCATAACATGTATACGCTTGTCATATGGTTGTATAGTTAACGGCTTGTTCATTGATGCTTGCAGAAAAAATAATTGGAAGCAGAGCTTGCCAATGTCACAGTGACGGCTAAGCCATCCGAAAAAATTAGGTATTTTAGTGTATGTTGTAAAATGAAAAAATATATATTCCACTGGATCTTTTGTTACCGACGAAATGCAGATCTATTCTTCACTACACACACATATGTTTTGTTAAATATTCAGCAGATGTAACATATTTAAAAATCCATTCAAATTGTGCTGCAAGACATAGTTTAAGTGTCTCTGCTGTGAAACTTTCAATTGCTTTTGAAAATTGCTTGTTTTTGATAGGAATGCTGCAAGCCACACACATAAGTTAGTGTACAACTTTGTACGAAAATAAAAAATAAGCATACAAGCCACACAAGTTAGCTTTCAAATTTTGATATGCTTGATATATCAAAAAAATTATACCTGACCTGAGCAAGATAAGGAGCCTAAGCAAGAAGCTGTTACTGAAGCCGCAGGTGGCACAACGTCGGAAGAATTTGTTCTTGATGATAGAGTAGTGTTGCAAATTGTCTTTAACTGATGCAATATCTATGTGCATATTTATTATATACTATTAATGTAATAGAAATTGCACTCTGCAGAATATTACTTGCTGACACCTAGTTTATTTCCAATTCCCCAGGAAATTGACGAGTATGAACTTGTGGATCCTATTGATATTCTGACTCCTCTGGAGAAGTCTGGCTTTTGGGAGGGAGTGGTTAGTTCATATTGACTCATTAACCATTTCATATACTCCTCCACCATTTATACATTTAACAATCTTATCGACTTCCACGTTTACCTTTAAGTTATGTTGGTATCATAATTGGTGTAAACTTAATCTTGTGTTTGTAGAAAGCTACCAAGTGGTCGGAAAGACGGGATGCTGTTGCAGAGCTTAATAAGTTTGCTTTAACCAAAAAAAAAAATTCTCCTGCTAATTTTTCTAAAATCTGCCGTACACTTAAAAAGGTAGTTCGACCCTTTGTTCTCATTAACATTAGAGTCTTAGACCAGTATAATGTTTGTGCTCCAAAAAACAGGAACACGGTAGAATTTTTACTAGTAAAAACTCTAGTCAATGCAAATGTGTCTGCATATGCTCACTTTCTCTATATGTTAAGGTGTTTCTGAGAAACATATTTTTAACTCTTTATCTTCACCACATTTGGTTGCAGCTTGTTAAAGATGTTAACCTTGCTGTATCTGTTGAGGCGCTATTCAAGCAATCAGCAACCTTGCTCGAGGTCTAAGAAATCATTTTACTGAAATCACATTTCTTGTTGCCTGTGCTACTTGTAAGAATATTGCATGTTTTAGTTAGAACATATTTTGGACCTCTTTTTAAATATTTACTAAGAATAATTCTACATCAAGAATTCAATATCAAATAACATTGTGTAAATATGACAAATCCATTCTTCACATTACTATGCTAGACGCATCTGTGTGTTAAGCTTAACTGTTATACATGTTTTTCACATAATCTAGTATGGTTGTGTACGTATTTGTCTCAGATATATGGCATGTGTTCATGTTGAGAATAATCTCATATTGAAAATAATAATAATAAAAGAGGATTTATACGTATATATGCATGTGTAAAATCACATTAATGGTACAATGGATAACCGATAAAACAATACACATTGAATTATATACTGATCAAACACAAACGGTACAAGTTTATATTGTAACTGGCCTTGCAATTAATAATAGCAAAAAACAAGTATAAAGAAAATTTTCAAGTTCATTCTTTCACATGTTTGTTTTATAAAGCTTAAAATAACTTGAGAACTAGCTACTTAATGTTTCCGTATTTTAATTCTAATCAAGTACATATAATAAAGAACTTTTCCTTTGCAAGTGGATAGATATATTTGATGGAAAAATATATTAACCTACCGCAGCAAGTATGGATTCGAAATTACTTGATGCCATAACTACATTTTGGTTTGTATACTTGTATGTATTACTCCTTTGGTCACTAGTTGTTGCTTGTTCTATATTGATATATTATGAACTTATTATCTATTTTGATGTAAGAATATTGCGTATGTTTATTATGTAATGTTTCATGTTAATTGTAGGATGTGTGATTATTATAATATGTTGATTATAAAATGTGTGATTAATATAATATATGTTTGCTACGAAATATGCATTTTTATAAACTGTATTATACATAAATTGTGGCTGCATATAGAATTGGAACTAGCTATATATCGGTTAGGAATTGAGAAAAATATGACAGCGTTAATAAAATGCTATTTTAACAGCGTTTTCGAAACGCTATAGAAAGTTTTAACAGCGTTTTTGAAACGCTATAGAAACGCTATAAAATGGCACAAAGCATTCCAGAAAACGCTGTAATAAACATCATAGCAACAAAAGAAACGCTGTAAAAGGAAATCACAACAATGAAAAGAACATTGTAAAAAGTTAGCATAGCATATTATAACCTCTATTGAATATATTTCTAAGCGAAGTCGAACGCTAAGAAAAGAATTTTTGCACATCAACAAAAATGTTGTAAAACGTATTAATGACATCAAAAAAACGCTATAATTACGTAGATTCTACAGCGTTTTCTGCCTTGCTATGGTATATGTCTGATCTATAATAGCATATTAATATACAACGTAGTTAAAAACGATGTTAAAGGTTTTTATTGTGTTTTTGAAATGCTATGATAGGTACATTTTGTTGTAGTGTTTGCTCATAACAACAAAGTACAGAAGGTTCCAATCTTCCTAGACCATGGGGGTTTTGCAACGAAGAAACCATTGAGTTCGTAGGATGAAATAGAAGTAGGAAAGTTTAAGAGTAATGAAATTTTTTGAACGTGTGAAAACATGAAATAGGTGTTGCGTTGACATAAGGGAAATGCATCTGCTAATAGAACTAGCTATTGGATTTAATCGAGGTTCTAAACCTTGTGTAAGTCAAGTTACCTGAACTTTTGAATTTCGAGCAACTCTTGATACTTTCTACCCGTTGGGGTTGTACAAAGCACCACGGTACCACGTAGGAAGCAATGTTGTAATTCTTTCATCAAACCTTGATAAAAGAACGATTACTTTGTGTTACACTCATATTTCTTGAATGAAGTTAAGGGAAGATCGATACAAATATCGAGCCGAAAGAACTCCCCTCACAACGGAAAGAGTTTAAAGTGAGAAAGAGAACAAAAACCAAGCCCAGGCAGTGCCGTACCGAGGTAATATAAAAGTGCGACAGGATAAAGGGAACTGCACCCATAATATAAGTCAAGCTATGAAAAAGACGCGATGACAAAACTCAAGCAATACTGCGTAGAGGCCCCAAAAACAGAAGCACAATTGCAACCCTCACTAAATACAAATTCAACATTATGATGCTAAGTCGAAGAATCAAAGTACCCATAAGGTCCACGTTGCAATTTAGTTTCGAAATACAATGAGGAGGCGTCGCCACTTTGATGTGACAGGACAACACCGCTACCTTATACATCGATATCGAATTAATAAAGACCGCACCATAATCCTGGACACTTTGACCCCATACCCAAATGCTCAGAGAATGGGACAAAGGAAAAGAATGCTCCATGACCAGGAACCAAGCTTTGCACCACAAAGGAAAACCAAGGAGACCCAACTTCATCCCCAAGATCATTAGATCTGACCCAAAGACAAAGGCAAGGACGCGGTCCTCCAATGACCGAGAACAGATCAGAAAAGGATCACATAGGGCAACCACCTCTAAAGATGGCAACCTGATCTCTCCTACCAAGCAATGCAGCCTAACTTCAACTATCCTCAGATCGTGATATGTTAACACCGCAGAATGGAAGGCGCAGTACACCTTCAGAAATGTTGGTGCAGAACTAAGGCAATGTGGCATCACAACGTTCAACGAAGCAATGCGAAATCCTAAAGTACCTCATGACCACTCCCTAAAAAGAAGAGCTGCACCCCATAACAATATCATCCACTTGTGGAGGCAGAAGTATAGGCATGGTGCTATATAGAATCCAAGGTATAAAAGAAATTCAAAGCATTGAGTTTTCCCACCTCGATTTCAACTGTTCCCGCTACAATTTTGAGTTTCTCGCTAATTTCCAGAATTCAACCGCTCAAATTATGGTTTCCTGCCGAAGACACATCAGCTATCCATGCATATAAAACAAATGAGATGGATGGATGACACATGACACAATCCAAAGTTGGAAACTATAGTACTGAAAGAAATATTTGGCGATCCACGTGCATCTCTATACTATAAATAGGAAATGCATTGTAGCGGGAAGGGGGATCTTTTTTCCTTTACTTTTTTGGTCACACAATATAAGAAACTATGTACTTGCTGCCATTATTTGTTTGTACTAAGAATGAAAAGGAAGAAAGTGATATTTTACCAATAGATGTAGGATTCCTTAACATCCAAACCATGTATATTCTTTGTGTTCATTAACTATTTCTAGTACTTGATTTTGCAGCTTTATTATATTTTGTCGGTATGAATTCCTTGATATTTAAATTGATTTTGTATACTTTTAGCATTTACACTTCACAATATTGTATGCATAATAGCAATATAATTATTATTCTTTAAAGAAAAACAAAAATCACTTAATTTTGTTGATTCATAATAGCGGAAGCATCTAACGTCGGGATTACTTTGTAACAAAATACTTTAGTGTTTATGAGATGAAAAATCTCACCAACATTTTTGATGCTAAAAGAAAGGCCAATTTCCCTCTTCGGCAAATTTTACCTGCATTTTCTTTAGATACCATTAAGAAAACATGGATTCCACCACCCCCTGCACGAGAACAATTACACTTGGCTTCAAAAGCCTAGAAGAAGCCACTCATAACTTCAAAAGCCCTGACTGAGGTGGAAGCTTGAAAGGAAGTCCCCTCAGATCCCATTCTGGCTGCACTCCAGGTCTGGACTAACCAAATGAACTAACGTATGGAGGGGTTAGAAAAACCTATGGCCCAACATGTTTCCATTAGGCCAACCTCTCCTCAACCATCGACAACTCACCGCCTTCACTCACCAATTGCTCTGACTATGCATGCATATGACCACATCTACAACTTTGAGTATTATATAGAGATTTTTAAATTAGGAAGGATGGCTCGATGTAAACTCTTTCTAGTTTATTTGGCCGGTGTAGCCTCTAAATGGTTCATAAGGTACGGACCAGGAGAGGTCTGCTTTTGGAGACAACTATCTATAGATTTTCTGAGGAAATTTAATTCGTGGAGAGTAGCTTCCTCGGATGTAAATACCATGTAATGCATAAAGCAAGGTGAGAGGGAAAGCCTGCGTAACTTCATTAAACGCTTCAAATATTAGGCACTCCGGATCGGGGTGACTAGTGAGGAAGCATTGCTAATGGCGGCTCATGCCGGGATCAGAAGAGGTACTGCTATATGGGACAAAAATAGCAAAAAGCCATGTCATAACATGAAGGCCTTTTTTGAAAGAGCAAGTGGCTATATTAGGATGGAAGAAGCTCGATCTGTAGTGCAATCTCAAAGAACTTCTTCCCCTAGCTATGACAAGAACATGGGGTAGAAGGATATTACCCGCCTGCAAAACGATAGTATGAGCTCAACTTCACAACAAAACTCCACTCACTCATACCCCTGGGCAGATATATGAAATGACAAAGATTGAGCTTGCTTATAATGTGCCGAACATGGGGAAATTAGTAGAGCAAAACCAAGGTGGAGCATACTGCCGCATTTATAGAGCAAACCACTACCACATAGACCATTGTAGACACCTAAAAATGAGATAGAAAGGTTAGTTCAAAAACGGTACTTAGGCAGCTTCCAGAAAGAGAATAACGAAGAAAGGACCAGGAACCCCACCTCAAATCCAAAAGAAAACCAAGCAGGGAACCCATCAAACCTTACAGGCTCAATCCATAAGGAGCTCCACTAAGTCGAGAAGTATTACAGCCATCCCTGAGCCGATCTATGGCTTCAACAATGCTACAACCACTCCCATCGGGTCAACTCGCTTACTAGTTACTGTCAGAACTATACCCCTTCACAAGTCTTTCTATATGAGCTTCCTAGTCATTGATTAACCGTCTCCGTACAATGCATTATTAGGAAGCCCTGCACTAATTGACTTGGGAGCAGTTATCTCTCAGAAGGATCTGCTCATGAAGCTTCACATTTCTGTTAGAGTATGATCTGTTAAAGGAGAGAAATTGCTAGGTAGAGAATTATACAATGTAAACATTAACTCTAGCAATAAAATTGTTCAAAACTACTATGCTGTTTCTTCTAATAACTACGATAAGAATAACGATAATGGAAAAAAAGGTTAAGCCAGATTTAAAAACTAAACTGACATGAAGTACAATGACTAGTGATGAAACAAGTCATTCTATGACCACAACATCAGTAAGAAAAGAGAAAAGGAAATATATGCACATGATCGTCACTGATGAATATAACTTAGTCTATGCGAAGTACTTCTCCGAAGAGGCTCAGAAACATACACTCTCAATCACCTCCCAGCCAAAGAGGAGGGAAAAGATGAAATAGACCCAATATTAGGGGAAACAAAGAGAGAGTTAGAACCAATAGATGATCTTGATGATATACAAATTGACCCAAAAGACCCACAAAAGTTCTCAAGATTGGGAAGAAACTCAATGCAGAAGCTTGAATTGAAATAATGGACTTCTTAAAAAGATCAATAGACGTATTTTCCAAGATGCATTCAGACATGGTGGGAATAGATCCAGCCATCATCCGCCATGCACTCAACATCGATCCTGATGCTCATCCGGTTAGACAAAAGCGCAGAACTCTAGGTCAAGAAAAGTTCAACGCAGTGAATAAAAAAGTCAAGAAATTGAAAGCAAACAGATTCATTAGTTAAGTGTGCTACTCGAAATGTTTCACTAATCTTGTACTTGTGAAGAAACGAAATGGAAAATGCAAGACCTTCCCTAAAGAAAACTTCCCCTTACCTAGAATTGATCAGTTGGCGGATGCAACTAGTGGACACGAACTGCTCTTGTTCATGGATGCATATTTAAGATATAATCGGATAGTTGTGTTTGAGCCAGACCAGGAGCATACTAGTTTTGTAACAGACAAGGCTTGTACTGCTACAAAGTGATGCCGTTCGGACTCAAAAATGTTGGAGAAACCCACCAAAGATTAGTTAATATGATGTTCTCAGAGCAGATATGCAGAAATGTTGAGCATATATAGATGGCATGTTAGTTAAATCAAAGGCAGCATAAAGTTTAATAGGATCTGGAGGAAACATTTGAAGTCTGAATAAGTATAATATGAAGTTTAACCCACTGAAATGTACTTTCGCTATTCAGTCGGGTAAATTCCAGGGATGCATAGTGAGCGCTCGAGGCATTGAAGCATACCAAAAAAAGATTGAAGCTATAAGGAAAATGGGAATCCCAACAAAGCCGAAAGATCTTATGAGCCTAAATGGTAGCATAGCCGCACTAAGCAGATTCATCTCCAAAGCAACTAATAAGTGCATACCATTATTCAATCAAGTAAAGAGGGGGAGAAGTTTCAAGTGGACTGAGGAGTTCTAGATGCATTCCAAAACCCGAAGGATCATCTTCTCAACACTCCCATACTATCTAAACCGGTAATAGGTGAGGACTTGTATATATATTTAGCTGTAACTGATAAAGCTATTAGTGTTGCAGTGGTTTGAGAGGATGAAGGAACCTAGAGGCCCATTTACTTCACAAGCAAGCATTTGTCAGAAGCAAAATTAAATGACTCGGCCATTGAAAAGCTAGCCTACAACCTGCTCCTTACAGCAAGAAAGCCACGGCCCAATTTCAAAGCACATCCCATCAAAGTCCTCATAGACAAACCACTAAAGCAAATACTACATAAGTCAAAGACATACAGCCGCTTGCTAGAATAGGCAATGGAGCTTAGGCAATATGATATCACCTACTGTATGAGAAAAGCAATCTAAGAGCAGGTAATGGCTGAGTTCATTGCAAAATGCACACTACCGACTGATCCCAAAACAGAGGAAGAAGCCCCTACCCCGTAGTTCTAGCATCTATTTATGGATAAAGCTTCAAAAGAACAAGAGGCAAGAATTGGATATATGGTGATTACTCCAAATAAGCAGAAACTATATGGTGCAGTACAACTTGGGTTCAAGGCGACCAATAATATGGAAGAATACGAGGCTCTCCTTGCAGGCTTAAGAATGACTCAAGTAATGAAGGTAACCCATATTAAAATTTACAACGATTCCCAATTAGTTGTAAATCAAGTGCAGGGCAAATACCAAGTAGAGGAGCCTACTATAGCTAAATGCGCGGAACTTTCTAAGAAATTATTAGAGAAGTTCGAACAATTTGGTATAGACCAAATTTCATGTGAGAACAACTCTTCTATCGTTTCATTAGCCAAGCTTGCAAGCACAAAGGTGGCAAATGAATCGAAAGTCATTCCGATAAGGCATCAAGCAGAGCCAAGCACCATAGAAGCTAACCAAATACAAGCCCTTACCTAGGCCCAAGGAGCAGTGATCCATGGGACCTAAGACTATAAACAGAGGAAAATCGGGGGCAGTCTCCAATCGAGCCCACGCTTCAGCAAACCGAAGAAGACACTTGGATGACCCCCATCAAATAGTTCTTGTTAAACAGAATTCTGCCCCAAAAAAGAAATGAAGCCCAAAAACTAAGATATCAGGCTCCATACTACTCCTTCTTTGATGGCATATTATACAAGAGAGGGTATTCTACCCCTTATCTTAGATGCGTTTCAAAAGAAGAAGGAATACGGGCCATGAGAGAAATACATGAAGGGTAGTGCAGGGATCACTCTGGGAGAGCCAAGTTAGCAAAGAAGATATTGAGGCACAGTTACTACTGGTCCATAACACTTCAGGATGAGAGGGAATTTTTGAGAAGATATGAAAAAGGCCAAAGGTTTGGAAGTATCACTAGACAGCCATCCCATGAGCTCATCTCCTAGCTAGTCCCTACTCATTCGATGTATGGGGCATAGATCTTGTAACACCCCAGAAATTACGTAAAATCTTAACAAGAATTTAATAGGATTTTATATGGAAATTTAATAAGGAAAGTAAATTGAATTAAAATAATGGCTAAAAGGAAAATTTCCACAGATGTCCGAATTTGGTAACGAAACGTGCACCAATGCGTTTGTAGCGATTTTATGGATGATTTTCATATATAATACTTTAAAAATGGAGTTCTTATGGAGAAGTTACAGGCATCGGAAGATATGAGAACAAAATAGAGAAAATTAAATAATAAAAGTAAAATATAGGCATAGGTCGACCCTTGGTTGGTCATGGTCGACCAATATGGGCCAACCATGGGCCTTTTAAGGTTGACTTGGCACTTGAAAAATCGAATTCCTGGATGTTGTTTTAGGCATTGCTTCAACGGCTTTGATTCGTTCCTTCGTTGTTACATACAGATGACTGAATCTGATTGTTTCTTCATGGCCAAGTATTGATAACAAAATCGGATGTAAAAAATGTTCTCTAGCCCAATTCAACATCCTAAATTCACTCATAACCTTTATAAATTAGAACCTAAGCTGACCCTAAAACCAATAGAAAAGTTTACAGTAGCCAAACCATGCCAAAATATTTCCTCTTCTCCAACCTCTAAAATTCTTCAAATCGAATAAAATCAAAATATAAGAATTCAACAGATCGGATCAAGGAGAAGCTAGCAAATGGAGGGAAATTCTCGGTAAAGCAAATAGGAAGTGCTTAGGCTTGAGGTGAGTGTGGATAATTTTAATAAGATAATTAGTACAGTTAAATGTACTCTATTTTATCTGATGTAGGGTGTTAGGAATATAAATAGTAAATTATAACCTGATTTGAATCTGTAAGTAGATTAGAGTTCAATTCTATAAATTGTTAAATCCGATTTGATGTAGTACACCCCTTTATGATCATATTGTAAAACTCTGATTAATATTGTAGAAACCCTATGATTAACTTATTAGATAAAAACTGAATTTTCTAAACCTTAAACCCTAAAATTTAATTTGTAATTAAGTTATGAAATTGGTTAATATGACATCTGTTATTGTCAAATTTGGGAACCCTAAATTACAATCTTAATTAAATTGCCAATTGGACACAAAGATGACACTAGAAAAATTAGGGTAATTAACTAGAAATTAGGGTTAACTAAAATCATTAATTAACTGGAATTATTAACTGTTGTGATTAAGGAAATTAAATAAAAATTAATCGACATTCAAAAATCGAACAACCCTAAAAATTTATCATGACCGGTCGACCAGGATACCCTAGCGGTCGATCAGTAGCGGTTGACCTGGGGCAAGTTTGGGTCGACAGTTCGACTATAAAATGAACAAATTGAACCTCGGCCTGAGGCCCAGGTTTATAATAACAATTTATATAATTTAGTGAAAATTATATAAATAGAAAATTGATTGTTTGAGCCTATTTTTGAGCTAAGTAGACAAACTAGAGATGGTAGGGCCGTAAATACCTTGTCAAGAGAATTGCAGGGCCATAAATCCCCTACTAAATAGGTCATCGCGGTTTGGGTAAAAGTTGAATATCCAAATGAGAGATAAGAGTTGACTAGGGTAATGTATTTCATGAACACTCAGGGGGTATTCCATTGTGGTGGCATGCAGCACTTACAGAGATACCAGGTGAGTGAGCTCGATCCTAACAGGAGTTCTTGTACGTACAGTTCTGGCGCGACATGGTACAGGTGGACGCCGGTGCAGGATGATAAGTGGCTACTATAAGAATCATTTGGTACTAGGATCGAGAGATGGACAATAGGTGCATATCATGAGTCACTTTGCGAGTTTGCATTTCGGGGTTCCCCTCTCATGCGTAGTAATGATAGGTATTTTTGAACAATTCAAAGGACGATAGCCGATCGTTAGTGTGAGTTTCGACCCATAGTTCGATCCTTGTACTAGTCTGCACAATTAGTGTAGATATGTATTAAACAAGAACCCTTAGGTAGTGGACCTTAGGAATCACCGACACTTGTATTACACCTCATGTCAAGTAGAATAGTTTTGAAGTTAAGTGCATATGATCATCACATATTAAACTTGTACTCATTCACTAGACATTATGTTTGACTGATCCCCTTCCTTTTGTTTTCCCCCACCACAGGATGACATGTTAGTAGTTGAATTGGGCAACGCACATGGAGGAAGGAGCTTTGCATTAGAGTTAACCCTATCATTTGTTGTTCTTTTTATAGTTTTATGTTGTATATAATGTTGTAAAACTTGTATTGTAAATTGGACATAGTGTCTATGTAAATCAAGTATTTTTGGAAGTTGTTTTTTTGAAATGTCTATTTTCTGTATTTATGTTTTATTTCCTTTCACTATGAGATCTAAAAGTGTAGAATGTCTTAGAACTCCATCTCTTCGTGTCGGGAAGTGTGGGTTGTTACATTTGGTATTAGAGCTTAGGTTTAGGATCCCTAAGATTTGGCACATATTGAGCGAACGTACTTGAAAAGTTATTGAAATAAAATGATTTTTCAAAAAAGTTTTACAAAATGTTTTCTAAATTTTTTTCAAAAATGGGTTTTGGAAATATATAAATATATATGTAGAAAAAAGTTTTCAAAAAGATGTCCAAATTTTTATCTATATATCAGAATTTACTTTATTCGTGCCTATACTATCTGTGCGAAAATTGAAAATAATTCGCTAACACAAATAGTGAGAATGAGTACAAGTCTTAGGATAGCTTAGAGAAGATAGCTAAGATTTTGAGCGGGAACATCCTATATGGTTCCGTCGGTATCTAATGCGAGAAGACAAAATGAGCATAACCCGACTAAGGGAATGTAATTATAATTTTTTGATAAGGGTATTAATACACAATATCCTATATATTTTGACTCATACGATAGTTGTTGGCTTATCCCTTATATAAGCAAATAATTGTGGGTTAGGATAAATGTAAACGTTATAGCGGTTGAGTTGAAAAATAAAATTTTCACATTTATTTGAGTTTATCCCATAAAGAAAGACTGGTATAGGTTTTCCCATACCAATTAGCAGTGGCATGGTAAGTAAATTATGGGTGAACGAGGAAGGTTAGTACTAAGAGACCCATATAATAAGAATAAGATGTCAACAAAGTGAAAAATGGAACATAGAAGAGGACTTTGCGAAGTTAAGGCAAGCTGGAAACTCTATCTTCATATTGGTAGTAGTTGTAAGAATTCATGTTTACTTAAAGGTATGACTAGAACATTTCCATATTAGAGTGGACACTGTATTGGGAAATAGATTTGAGGTAACCATCTTTGAAAAGGGAAGGCAGAATCATATGCAATTGGAGCATTATTAGGTATAAGCGGGCCTAGGTAATTAGGTAGCTATTGTCTAGTCTAACGTAATGATAATCCAATGAAAATGTTTTCTAAAAACTTAAAAATGGTAGGTACCTGATATTTTTAGTAGAAAATTTTGGTATATGGTTTTATATAAAATAGTCAGATAAACTTAATGGGATTTCTTTAAAAGAAAAATTAAAGAATTTGGTGAAAAGTTATTTTTAATAACTATTTTAACAGCTTTTGTTTTGTTTCTGGGCACATTTTTACACCTACTTTAATGTGCACTTTTCTTTTGACAAAAGAAGTTTTGAAAAATAAAATTTGAGAGGTAAGTATCACCCAACCGTTGAACACTGTTTAAATAAGAAATTGTTGGTATTTGGAAATGTCTTTTATCAATGTTTTTCAAACTATAAAATAATAATAATAAGTTAAAAATACCACATTTTCTTAAGAATATGCTTGTGTGAAAATTTCTTATTTATAAAAGAAGATTTTAGAAAACTGTGTTTTATATACATTTTTTTACAAAGTTAAGTTAATTATTTTTTATAATTTAATTAAAGAAAATGTTGTGACCTTAGTAAAAAGAAAACAGTTGTTGGAAATGAATGAAGGGTTTTAAAGTTTTAAAAAACTTACTAGTTTTGTACTAATGGTAAAAATCAAAGGTTTTGATTTAAGAAGGTAAAATGCAAATTTTATGACTATCACTTAAAACTTAAAAGAAAAGAAATAGATTGGAATTAGATAAATATGATTAAATAACTCACTAGGATGAAGGTGAGTATGGAACTTAAAAACACATTGGAATGGTTAAGACAAAGATAAAATGGGAATTTAACGACCTTTCTAATTAACGGTTAAAATAGAAGAATAAATTATTAAGCCGAACTTACCATAATAGCGAAAAGTAAACACCACCTTGAGTTTCTCCACCCAAGTATGGTTGGAATTGTAGAAACTTTTATGTAAGGAAGATTGAAGGGTATGATTTGAATAAACCTATTTCAGAACAAGGAAAGAGTCAGTTGAGGTGTTTTAGTTGTATCAAAGAAGACTGTGGATGTAAGGAGTTTTCCAGTTTGAAATGTAAAAGGACTACTTCAATCTATATTAAGAGTGTTTAGTAACAAATAGCCATTTTCTTAATTACATTAGGAAATCTTAAATGGAACAGTAAATATAGGTTTAGGCACTATAGCAATAAGATATTAGTTGATACCATATAGATGAGAATATGACACCTGTACGCTACGGTCAGACCAAGTGGACAAGAATGGGAAGTTATTTACTTTATATATGTTATTGGATTTATCTCATAGTAGTTGTGTTCCATGAATGCAAAGAGGTGAATCTTGGAATTGTAGGATTAAATGTTGCACATACTTGAGAATGGAAAATAATGGGAAGTAGTATTTTCTGGAACTGATAGGTTATGTAATGGCTCCAGATTTGTGGACACAAATAACTTAAGCAGTATTTGTAGGTTATGTGAAATTAGTCATAACAGTAAATGGTTGGATAGTTGATATGGATTTGTAAACACAAATTGGAACTTTTTATTTAATAGAAATGAGATTTAAGTAGTATTTTAATTCATTGGGATAAAGTGTGTAACGATGAAAATTTCTATAATTTATCCTGCTTTAATATAAAGTGTATCATTTGAAATAATAAGGAATATACCCAAAGGGAAGAAATGCACAAAATAGGGATAGTCACCGTATTTTGTACTGTCTTTTTTAATAATAAATAAGAGAGATAATTCCTTATAATTCCAAACATAACACACATCCTCTTTTAGATAATTTATGGAAAGTTACAGTGTTCACATTCCTTTTAGGGAAAGTGTAGTTCCACAACATCAAAATGCAGAAATACCTAAGTACATATCAAAATATTTGTCATTATGTCAATTGAATTAAAATGACAAGGTCCCATTTATGAAATGATATCAAAGAACGAAGAAGGAATTTTTTTGGAAATACAAACTGCAAAAGGTATCCTAGATAAGAATTTAGTCAAGATTTTTGCAATGGATTGTAAATTCAAGAATTTGGGTCTTAGTAAAGAAAAAGGAATTGTTATAAGCATGCACTGAGAATGCGAAGGCGATTTTCATAGAAAAGAAGATCGAGACTTTGATAAGATTTGAAGGAAGCGATACAAAGATTTTTATCAAACAATGCTTGGATTAGTGGAAGATTATTTCCTTAAGAAAATTTTATGGCAAACTAACATAAAATACATGGTCGTGTGCATAGCAACTGCATGCGAATGAAGTAACCCTTAAGTGGATATTGTTTTGGTTAGAATGATCTAAGATTATAACTCTAATTAATTTGAGGACTTTATTGTTAAGACTAAATGAGAAGATATACCAAACTTCCACTTGTAAAACTTGGAATAGATCCATGTAGACCATAAACATGTTACCTAGGTACCATGACTTTTAAAGTATGGAAAACAATCCAAGAGTAAAGAGAAATGACTTGAGTCGAGCCGAATTGGAAAATTAGTTGTGTTATTTTTTATATTTAGGAAATCACCAGTTTGGACAACCTTGTGGGAAATGGAGGTATAGCAAATGGCTAAGTGGGATGTACCATAGAAAGAAGAAGTACAATCCACGGTTGAGTTATCCCACTTGGTATCTAGGCGTTAGAGTGATTAGGCACACAACTGAAAGAGTTAAGACAATATGTTGTGTATTGGAGGTTTTGTGGAGCTACAGTTAGCAAGATTATACAAATACTCAAGTGGTTTAGCGTTGTGCAAGATGACATCATTTGGGTTAGTAACGAGGATTGTTGGAGGTCATCGATTCATATATAATTGAATTGGAAATTATGCCAGTGGTGAAACTTTGTTAGTGTAGTTGGGATCTAATTGGTAGAAGGGTAAGGTCTGCACCAAATAGGCAGGAAGCAAGTACTGATAGTAGATGCATGGGGTAGTCCATGGAACTGAGTTCATATAGAGTCCGTGGAGCCGAGTCCACGGTAGAGAACAAACAAGTGGAAAATCCCGAAGGAAAGATAGAATGCGGCTTAATTATTGGGAAAGCATCTGTAACGATGTGGAATTTACCATTTTAATTTGTGAATATTTAATTAATTTTAAATATTCAAATAATGGTTTTATAATTAAAATAAAACTCTTTTAAATAATAAATAATGATGGTGAAATAATTTTCAAAATTTGTTTATAAAAATATTTAGTCCAAAGAAAAATTGAAAATGTGATCGGAATTCGTTTTCCAAATTTTCGACTTTTCATCGAATCAATTGTCGGAAACATTGTGAACTTTGGGGTAAATATATACACATTCATTTATAAAATAATTAGGATATGTTTTAATATATATATACCTAAGTTAGTATATAAGTGGATGTGATCTTTGTATGAAAATAAAAAGAAAATGTTAAAATTAAAAGATACTATTTGAAACATAAAGTACAAATAGCATTAAATGTATATTGGTATGTTTGCAAGGAGGGGGGGACATGTTTTAGGCATGAGTACCATGAGGTGACAAGGGTGGGTGATGTGGCAAGTAAAGAGTGGAAGTTAGGTACTTGAAGAAAAATTAGTAATTTGGTTTTTCATGTTACATAAAACCAATTTTTATAGTTCTTTTTCTCATTTTATCATTCTATATTCATTTTCCAAAGCTCCCTCCATAACTTCACATGCTCTTTAATGGCTTCCATGCACTTATAAAGTTTTAAAAACCTAGTTTATATCTCTTTCAAAACTTCTAAATCCTTGTTTAAAACTACCTCCTTCCATTTCAATACCCCTCTTTCACAAAACAAACCCATACACACCCTAGACCACCTTGGCCGTGCTACCTACCTACCTAAGGTTGAATTAGTTTGCTTGCTTAAGCCATCAAAGACTTCACTTTTCCAAGCTAGAGGCGAAGGTGTAGAAAGTATTCAAGTTAGAGTGGAAGTTAGCTTAGTTTCGTGGAACTTTTGTGAGAAAAGTTATAACCCTTAACTAAGTTTTATAAACTTAAAATTTATGTTTGCCTTGTGGTAATATATGATGTTGTTTGGATATATATTGTGTTGACTTGGATTTATGTGTATATGTTGTGATAAAACGACATATAGCTTTGAATATGGAAGTTAATAGTTATGTTCGTTTGCAAGTAATAATCTTATTTGTATATGTTGGTTATAACATGCTTATATGTTGTGATGTGATTATGTGTTCTATGATGTTTAATGTATGATTGTATGCTAAGTAAAGTTAGCACCTTTACTGGTTAAGCGACATGAAAACCCTTTTATAAAAGCTTTGAACTTTGGGTTTAAAATTTAAAAATGTTTTCAAGTTTAAAACTTTTTTATTTTTTCAAAAACATGTCTCTATGTTTGCAAAGTGGTGAGGTTTCCAAGAGTTAAAGTTTTAAAATTTTAGAAAAGTAAACTACAATTTTTGAAAATTACTGGTCGTATAGTGATAGTTGCTATGAATGCAGTTCGTAAAATGAACTAGTTTTGAAAATCTCAAAAGTGTTTCACTTAATTATCTTTTAGAAAAGTGTTTTCTAACATATGTTAAGTAATCAGAAAAAGTAGTTATTGTTTATTTAATTATTTAATGGTTAATTAATTAATTAATTAAGAAGGTAATTACTACTTGATCATTAGTTAACAAAGGTAATTAATACTTAAGTGGTAATCAAGTAAGTAGATTATAATTAGTTAATTAATTAAAAGTTAATTATCAATTAAATATTAATTAAGGATTAATTATTATTATTTAATTAAGGTTATTTATTAATTATTATTTTATTTTAAAAAAGGTTTAATTATTAATTAAGTTAAATTTGATTAAGATTTAATTAAGAACCAATTAAAATTAAAATTATTATTTAATAAGCGTTTAAATTATTATTTAATTTTTAATTAAGAATTAATTATGGTTTAATTATTTATTTACAGATTAACCGTTATTTAATTATTAAAGTATAATTATTATTTAATTAATTATTTAAAGGTTTAGTTATTATTAAAATAAGTGGTTTAAATGTTATTTAATTAAATAAAAGTTTTTACTTTTAAGCACTTTAATTCTGAAAGTCGATTTGTTAAAGAAAACTGTCGTTTAAAAGAATGTGTTAAATCCAAGGGATTTCTTTGTCGGTTACCTTTAAGTAACCTTAATTGAATATGAAATCTAATGACATCTGTTTAGCAAAATAAAACGCTGTTCTGCTAATTAAATTTTAGTTGACATCTGTTAGCAGAATAAATCAACATTTTGCTATAAATTCACCTACTAGATTATGTTGACATCTATTAAGCAGAAATAAAAACCCGTTCTGCTATTATGGTAATTTGGACATTACCTATATGTTGATTGATTGTTATTGGCTGATTTTCTTTACATATATGCTTTGTATGTAAATACCCATGTTATAACTGGAAAGTTAAACCGAATTAAATGAGAACTATTGTGGTCACTAAGCCTCTTCTTGATTGTGTGAAGTCAATCATTTTAAATATATTTTTAAAATGGTTTTAAAGTTAATTATTATGCTATTTAAAGGATTTCAAAGTAAAGTTATTAATTATCCAATGCTTAAAGTTTATTACCATTTAGGATAATTAAGCAATTATTTTATTAAAGATATGTTGAAGTAAATTAATACTTTTTAAATGATTATTTAAAAATAATTATTTTGTTAATATGGTTTAAAGATAAATAAATGAAGAATGTTTTAAATAATAACTTGTTTATGTAAAATAGTTTTAAATAATTGTTTTTTTATAAAGGAAGTTTTATAAATGATTTTTGATATTTATAAAGGAAGTTTTATAAATGATTTTGGATATTTATAAAAGAGTTTTATAAATGATTTTAGGTATTTATAAAAGAGTTTTATAAAATAGCTTGAGATTTTCAAAGTGTTTTATAGATGGATTTGGAATTTAGATAAAGAAGATTTATTAAAAGAATTTATTAAAGAAATTTTATAAAAGAATTTGAGATAGTATTTCCTTTAACTGACATTCTTAATTTAGATGGTATGGACAATCGTTCCACACTTAACACCGAAGGAATAGTGTTTGAGGTTATCTTTATCTCTAGTTTAAATAATATTTGTTTTGATCCTTTTAATATGATTTTGAAATGAGAAATCTTTCACAATGTTTTATGAATTTACTTATTCATGTGAGATAAGTACATGAATATTTTGATAAATATTTTAGAAACAGATTTAAATAAATGAAAGATTTATTTTGAGGCTTAGCGGTTGCTATGGGTAACCAAATCTCTGGATTGTTGTTTGTTTGTTATTTGATCGTTAAATAATCGACTATCAAATCTTGGCCAGTTTTGACTCAGGAAGTATGTTGCGTATATTCGAGTTCCCCGCTGAGGACTCGAATTCTTATTGTATACTTTAAAAGAACCGGGAATGAGTCAACTAGAAATTATCGGTTGTTGATTCGGAGAGACGGGGATTGGATATATTATCTGTAACATCCCCTATCCACGGGCTCGAAGCTAAGCGCTACAGATGCTACAGCCATCCATTGTATTAACTTCCAGTTACCAAATACGGTAATGTTAATGGTATCCATAATATCAAAAGCACATAAATATGAAACAAAATCACAGATTTTACAAAACCAACTTTTCTGATTACATTTTACAAAATATGTTTAATACTCCATTAAATAATCACAAAATCGTTTCCCAGGTGAAGATCAAATATAATTGTTACAAAATATGCCAAGAGCGACATATGAAGATGCCCCTTTGGTTGACTGGAGTACTATATAGTCATATCATATCTGACTTAATATGACACAGCAGAATCAAACTAAATAAAACAACAACTCCTAAATAGCCATCCGTCAGCCACCTACTCATCTCCGAAAGCTTTATTCGTCAATCTACTAAAACTTGTAAAACCTCAACCCTCAACCTACTCAAATCAATTTTGAGCACCCGAGAGTTTAAGGTGAAAAACACAAACTTCGAGTCATACATAAAGCCTGGTGTGAATCATAATATACATCTCAGTTATTTGATATTAAGTGAGACCACGCCGCTTAGCGGAACGGGTTTCCCCTCACTAATATCCTTTTAAAATATATCTTTTGGAAATCATAAACCTGCAACCCAAACTGGTTAAAAACTATAAAACAATATAATGTAATCTTACATGTCAGGTAACAAATGAACTATCTATCCGAACACTATAGTTTTGTTTGGCTAACTACTAACCTTTGGCTGACTCGGGCCTACCAGACAATATAAATAGAATAATCTAACACCTGTTAGATACTCTACTTCTGGATGGTCTGTCCCTAACTTATCTGTTAGATACTCCTCTTTTGGACGGTCTGTCCCTAACTTATCTTCTCCCAGGGTCACCTGATCCTAATGGTTTTGCGGGCTCACCAATAACCTACCTCGGTACAAATATATGTTCCCTTCTGTGTGTAATCATAACTTTAGTCTTACCTATGACAAAGCCCTACACACTGGAATTTTAGACTAAATTAGCTGGGACTAATAGCTAATGTATAGGGTGCGACCCTATACCAGTCTCATCTAGTATACAAATATCTGAGTCATTTTACTTAAGGTAATCTTCCCTTAAATTTTCCTTGAAAACCTTTTCATCTCAAATTGATTTAAAACCTTTAAATCAAACTTAAATAAGGAAAATATATACTCTATGCTTTACTCAAAATCATCTTGCCATGTTATATATACTCTAGTCAAATCTTTGTTGATGAAAACATTTAAACATTTGAAAGTACCCCTTTCGAAACCAAGTAAACCCTTTTTTATAACCTAGGCCGAAAGGCCAAAACATTCCTTTCGAAACCATTCAATCTTCCTTTCAAAAACACTTGAAAAACCCTTTCCTTCGAAAGCTTTAAAACCTTAGACATCCTACCTTTAAAACACCTTAAACTGCCTTTCGAAAACATTGGAAAACCATATCTTTCAGACCTTTCAAAACCATTGGAAACCTTCCTTTCAAACCTTTCGAAACCATTGGGGAACCACCCCTTCGAAAACTTCATTTAGCCTTTCGAAAGCATCAAAACCTTTGTAAACAACAAACCTTTCGAAAGCATTTGGGTTCAATTTAAAACATGTGGAAACATCTTTTGAAACCATTTGGGTTCTACCTTCAACAGAGAAAAAGGGTAACTAAAACCATTTAAGTCGAAAGCACTCTTTCGAAAGCACTCTTTCGAAAGCAGTTCCTAAGTAAAGAAATGATGGCACCGAAACCAACCTTCCGAAAGCATTGGAGAAGAGGCTAAGTTTAAAAGCAAAGTATTCCCTTCGAAACCCTTGTTTCGAAAGATAAGAAAAGCGGCAACTATAGGTTTCGACCCCTTCAAAAGCATTCGTGTGACGACCCACATTTCGGAAGGTTTAAATCGAAAATAATCCACACATGTCCGACTTAAAAAATCCGGAACATAGATAATCAATGGGGATAATTAAGAAAAATAAGGAAAGAAGAAGAAAACAAACATGGAATCTCGCAGTGGAACGATAAAATATAATAATCAAATAAACAGTTCATGTAGCAGTTTATATTATACATTTGATTATAATTTATACAACATTTATCAGAGTTATATATACATCAAGGATAAATAAATAATATAGCAGATAACATGATGCAGGAATACTAATTGTAATAATATACCAAATCTTCGTCTTCGTCCTCCAGAATAAATCTTCAATAAGCTGAAAAATCAAGGCTGGCCCGAGCGTAATGAAAAGACAAAACACTCGAGTCAGGACTAAAGTATTCTTATGTGAGTCAAATCGATATCGCATATAACATGAGTGCCATGGCATCAGAGATGTTTACGGGGTTTCACATCTCCTATCCAGTGTATAACGTGCATGAAATAACTCAAGAGATGATACGGGATTTTCCATCTCTTAAGGATCCGTCAAAATATTAATATGTAGTAGAATACACTACATATTTATGTCTATTCAATAAAATAAATATCAAAATAGCGTTAAGGCTTTACATTGATCCCCCTTAACGCATTTTAAGCATTATCGTACAGTTTGCATATAAAACACCAGTAAACCGTCGGTAGATAGGGAAACGCCATGATACGACAACACTAAATCAAAATTGTAGTGGTCTTGTATAAGGATAAAAGCATAAAAAGGCACGTGAGGCAATGCCAAAGGTAGGATACTACCTGTTCGGGTCGCATGGCTGGTGGTAATGCATCATAGCCATGACCGCCAACCGCGTCCATCCACCCCATATCGAGTCAAAGGGAGGCTATACCAAATCAAGGTGTACCAATCGAAACCAACAACAAGAGTAATAATATGGACCGAGTCTAAGAAAATCGAAGAACGGATGTTTGCTCGGGGTAATTAGCCCACTTGGCCCTGTCAAGCCGTCCTGTTTTAGTCATTTTAAATTGGCACAAGTGTTGGGGTCTATCCATCATCGTTCTCTTTCTTCAAATCCAGCAATCGTCGCCAAATCCAATCACTTCGTTCTGGAGTCTCCTCCACGTACACAATTGTTAAAGTGGTTCCAATATTGACAGAGAGTATGCCAATAAGAGGCCTCGGTCTCTTTAACAACCAAATGTCGTTTTACACACCGGTTGGTTCTTTTACATTTCGAAAATGGTTCGTACTTGATATCAAAATATCATATTTGCTTCAAAAATCAATTACATTTCGAAATCATCATATTCGCTTCAAAAATCAAATCCATTTTGAAATCATCATATTCGCTTCACAAATCATATTTTACTTCAAAATGTCAATTCAGTTCGATATATCGATTTCACTTCAAAATTTTGATTCGAATTACAATTTAGGTTATAACTTCATTTTAACCTAATTCAAATTTAAATCCAAGATTTAAATATAAACATTTCACCTTTTTGACCAATTTGAATTTTTAGAAAATAGTTTAAATAACTTTAAAATAGTTAAATAGTTAAAATAATTTCATAGAAAATAGTTTGAGTATAAAAAAATGGTTTATGTAGTAAAATAGTTTGGAAAATCAAAATAATATGAATATTTAAAGAAGATAGATTTTAAACCGTTTATACTAAAATAATTCATTTGAAAATAGTTTCAAAGTCAAATCGACTCAATCCAAATTTCCTACTTCAAATCAATTCAAATTTCCATTTCGATTTAATCGATTCAATTCCGATTTCAAGTCGAATTTTACTTCGATTCCAAATTAATTTCAATTCCAGTTCCAAATTAATTTCAATTCCAATTTAAAATCCAAATCCTAAAATATAATTCAATTCCGAGCTCAGTTCTGAAATATCGTTTTATATCACTTTTACTTAGCAATATCCAAAGTTCGAATAAAAGTCTAATCTTTTTAAACAAATCAATTTCTAAAATTCACATCATATTTCGATTATAACTTCAAAATCTCAACTTCAATTATTCAAAACATTCATGTTATCAAACTTAAATTTCAACACTACGAGCTAAAGTTCGAAAACAGTTCAATTTCCATAAATTCGACTTTCATTTTTTTGAATCAAATCATTTAAATAAATTTCAAATCAAAAATTTTAAAATCATTTAATTTAACCAATCTGGCGTCCGTATATAATTTTCTATCTTATGGCCAAGTGAATAGTTATTTTGATTTAATTTCAGGGATGGATATATATCATTTCAATCCAAAATAAATGCCATAGGTATATATCATTCCAACCTATTTCTTAATTTATTCAAAATAATTCAATTTACAGTTTTATATACTGTAAATAATTTTCAGGGTGATAACAGGATATATCACAATAAATAAACATCCAAATCATCCAAAAATCAACCAATAGCATCCATCACAATCAACATCCAAATCAGCAATAATTCACAACAATTTCATAGTTATCAATATCAGGTAATTTTCTGGCAATTAAATTCCAATTTCAATTTTTAACTGTCAATTTTGATATCTACAGTCAATTCATATGTCAATTTCATTTTCAATTAACAGTCAATAAAATTAGATAACTTCATGATTCAATTTTAACGAACATAAAAATATTATAGTACGTCGTGAGCATTAAAAACCCTCACCTTTTATTTAGGACTGAAAATATTTCATCTTTAAAAAATGCCACTTTGATTCCACGTTAAAGCCTTCGTCAATACGATTCCAACGCCGCTTGTTTCTGTGAGAAATGCGGATTACGGATCTTAAGGTTGGAATAACACTAGAGGGGGGTGAATAGTGTTTTATGGATTTTTTAAATCTTTTTGAATTTTATTCAATTTAACACCAACAAATGCAATTCACAAATACAGATATAATCACAGAATCAGATACAAATGCAAATACTAAACAAAAGCAGTAAAGGAAAGAACACACCAGGATTTTATACTGGTTCGAAGTTACCCTACATCCAGTACCGTACAATCGTATAGATTTCTTATCAAAATAATCTCCCAGATTATACCCTCGGTTTCAAGGCTACGAGTTACACCCTCTTGTATTCGAGTCCAGGGCAAACTCTCTTGATTTAACCAGGCTACAAGATCACCTAATTGATTTCCGAGGCTACAATCGCACCCAATTGATTTCAAGGCTTAACCGCACCTTTTACTCAACAATTTGATTTACAAAAGAATTTATAACTCTGAATAGCACTGAGATCTTATGGAGAGAGTGGCAGAGAATCAAACAAGAGATAATCAAGTTTGATTCACTTGGTATTTTGGCAGAGTATAGTTTAGGATTCTTTAGAATAAATGTGGAAGATGAAGAGGAGAGAAAATAAATGAAATCTGATTAAAATTTTGTTTAGGACTTACTGGTATTTATAGTAGAGCAACAACCATATCTATTCGTGAAAGGATACAACGAATAGACACTTCTTTTGAAAATTGAAATTTGAAACTAACGGACATCATGTCGACATGGGGGGTTGAGGGATGTCGACATGCTCAAGGCAAAATTGATGTTTTGATTTTCTTATTAAATTTGGTTTCTATAATTTGTCAAAACAAATTCTAAACTTTGTAAATATATTTGAATATAGTTTAAACATATAAAAGAGTTTAGAAAATAATTTTTAATAAATATAATCTTAATCTATAAAGTGATTTAAAATCTAAGTATATAAATATTTTAAAGCTAAATATTTAAAACAAGAGATGGTAAAAAACAAGGACAATTTTTGAAATCAAAATATTAAAAATGATAAAAATAGTTTTGAGGCTAAAATATTTCAAAAAAGAGAGATGTCTTTTTGAAAAGAAAGTTTTGAAAACATTTAAAAAAAACAAGAGATATATTTTTGAAAAACATTTTTATAAAATTATTGGATATCAAAATAGGACCACTATATGTTCCACTAGATATTGTCGTGGGTTCCATCCTCTTAGGGTTCCATCCCTTTAACATTCTCGAAGTGGATTCCATTCCACGAATAAATTTCGAATAAAGATGTAAGTGCTTTCAAGAAGTTTTAACATAATTCTAGACTAACTACATTATCTTGTACTGTTTGAAATCTTGAACTCTTGATAACTTGATTTCTTGATACTCATGAGTCTTCAATCTTGATATCTTCGATCTTTAAATTCATCAGTATTGTATCTCTATACTGTACAGTCTTCATTTTTGGTACCTGCATGTTTATATTCTGCATATACATATATATCTAAACCATAACGTTAGTACTTATATTTTATAACAAGTCCTAAGGTTGTTGTCATCAAAACCATCATCTCAAGGACTAACAGTTTCATCTCAATCGGACCTCGTAAGCGAAAGTTATACAATTTATAAGATTTATGAATTATATATTAAATAATTTACATTTTTTTATACCATCAGAGAATCTAGGTCGTTCGTTCTTGCAATATCAAATCCTGGCCGAACCTTTTGCTTCTTCCTCGTCACGTTCCCAGGCAATTTCATGCTCGCTCAAAACCCATCGCACGCGTTCTTCCATCAATCATCGAGCTTCCATCCTTCGCCTATAGTTCGATCGAAGACTACCACTCTGCAGCCCATCGCCGACTCCACCTTCGACAACAAGCACGTGTCGCTCGGTCCCACTTATGATTCAAAAAACGCACACGAACGCGGCCCAAACGCAAGCCTATTTCTCCTCCCTCGCTGCAAATCAGGCGATCTCCACCGTTGATGTCGTAGAGCTTATCGAGCCCTACAATATTGCTTTAGAAGTCGAAGCCTAATTGTTGATGGATGGAGAGAAATCGAGGGTGGAAGCCTGGCTATTTTTGGATCGCTATTTTAATGCGTCGATTAAATCGAATGATTTTCAAAATCGATGAAATTACTTGAAATCCACATTTCAAAAACTTATTAACTCAATTCTAATTCAAATAGAGTTTATATCCATATTAGAAACCATATCGTTTCATATTAAATCAAAAATTCAATTATTTACACTATTCCAAATATTAAATTTCATTATTAAATTAATATATATATATATATATATTTCAAATTTTAATTTATTGACTTTTAATTTCATCCAAAAGTCCACTATCATCACTCTAATTCAAACAGATTTAAATCAACTTAAGAAACCATTTCCATTCACATTTAACTCCAGATTCACATATTTACCCAATTTCAAATATTAAATTTACTATTCACCAAATCCGTTCAATCGCTATATATTGAAATTTTCAACTATTTCACTAATTCAACCAAAACCTCCATATTCAAAATCAATTAATATTTCAAATTCAACATTTAAAAATAATTTAAACGTTCAAAACCAAACAACCAAAATTCCAGATCGTTACATTCCTCCCCCCTTAAAAGAATTTCGTTCTCGAAATTGTTAAGGTAGAAAAAATGCTTCAAACCCATTTCTTTTCAAAACCCATTTGGTTAAAATTCTGTTATAACTATTTCCTATGTCTTTTAGACTGACCCAAATCCACTAATTCCTATTTATTCCTCAAATTACATTATTTCAAGTTATAATTTCAAATCAAATTTAGTTAATAAAAATTTTCCAAAATTTTTTCTAACACCTTAATTTTCCGAAATTTTTTGGCAGAGTCTCCTTTGTACGGAGAGCATTTTGCAATATTACAAAAGTGATAAAAACATATACATCGACCCACACGGTCGGAAACACAATATATATCAATATTTATTTCATTGCCGTATTTAATCCGAAAACATACCTTTATTTAGAGTTTATTAAGCGAGCGAGCTTACATTATATCAAATTTCGCAACCCAAATCAAATCCAATAGCCTCCTTGTACCTGTACTTACTTAATTTGAAGACATAAGTCCCAAAAATTTGAAATTTACTAACATTTCATTTATTTAACTAGTTAACACATGAATTTCGTAAGCAATGAATGCTATAACATGTATATTTAGAATGTACTTACAATTTCAAGGTTCCAACGCTTAATATTTCACTTCCAATTCAATTTATATACCATTTATACAATTCCAAATGCTTCACAACTATTTATAAGTATTCAATTCATATCAACACATATTATACCTATATTCATTTCAAATTTATTCTAAATCAATTTATTCACTTACCATTTATTTGCAAAATTTTGTTTACTTCCGTTTAAGTCGAACGATAATTTTTCCATGTAAATTGGTGTTATTCGTTTAATAAAATAACCACTCCAGTTTATAAACCATTTTAAATTGGTTCTAAATCAATTTATCAATTTCTTATTGATTCACCTTTAATTTATTCACAAATCTTGTTCCCTCACTTTTTACAACAACAATCCAATCCATGCCAATTTTATTTATAAACCATTTCATAAATTTATTTGAGCCAAGCTTCCATCCAAAAATATTAACTTAAGTTAATTCGTTTACTTCCAATTAATTCAACTATATAACTTAAGTTTATTTCCCTTGCAACAAATTCCATTCTAATTTTAGATTGATTCTTATTCCATCTATTCAATTCCATTTAACTCAAGTCTCATTCCAATATCCCATTCACTAATTAATTCATCTAATTAGCTTACTTTCACTTTATACTTCATAAGTAGATTTTTGTATAAAATATCACTCCATTTAATTTACTTGAGTTCAAATTCATTTTATAATTCAAGTTGGGATTTTTATCTCTTCACCAAAATATCAAACCATTTTTATTTTGGTTTTTCTATTCCACCATTCCAATTTACAAGTTATACAGCTTATATTTCACATTTCCAGGTTTTAATTTCAAAAGTTTATTTTCTTTCCTAGTTCACACCTTCAAATGAATATCCCATTCATTTCGCCAAATAAAATTTCATTTAATTAATTTACACTCATCGCTTCACATTTATATCCATTTACACATTCCTTTATCACTCTCATTTATATTCCCAAAATCCAATTAGTTGCATTCAACTAATTAACACCCAATCCATTTAATTAATTCATTAATTATTTCAATAATTTACTTCATTAACTCCATTCAAATCACAATCGATTAAATTTCTAAAATTTAATTCATTCAACTTAACTTAAGTTGAATTTCATTTATTTTTTTATCTCAATCCCAATCGATATCATTTCTAATCCAATCCAATTTTATTTAACTTAGCTTACGTTAAATTTCATTCATTTTAACTTACTCAAGTTAAAATTTATTTCCAAAACTCAAATTCCATACTTTTCTTTCTTATTAAAATCATTCTCAATTTATAAGTTCATAACTTATTTTCTGATGTTTTCCCCAACATTTATATTAAAATTGCAGAATTCAAACACCCGGTTTTTATTTCAAATCATTTGAAACCATAATATATATAGCTCTTTTTGGTTTTACACACCATTTCCTTGAAATTTCAAATCAACTTATCTTATCCAAAACAACTCCCTCGGAATTTCCAAAACAACACTTGTTTTTTTTCAACAAAAATCTCCATATCAAATTATTACGGTAGCAATCCGTCACTTAGAAACTTGAAAATGAATACTGATGATGTGGCCGTCATCACCAGAATTATTTTCCAGCGACTAAAGTGAGTTCAGTACTTCCTTACTTCCAAAACCCATTTAAAACAATTTATATCCAGAAATATGTCTAAAATAATACTCCATTATTCTCCACAAACCACTTTGGACAACATTTCCAAAATCTCTAAGATTTAAATATTCCAAAACACTTAGTTCAAATTCATTTTAAAGCACTTTCCAAAATTTTCGGGACTTAAATTTCCAAATTCTGGTATAAATCCACTTTTAGTTACAACTCATATGTATAATCATACTTATACAATTTCTATTTGGTTATATAAACCATTTCAATTTTTATAATCTTGTTTTGATTATAATATTAACAGCCAAACATTCCAATTATACTATAATAATTTCATGAAATTATTTCTTTTATATCAAAATATAGTTTGGGTAAAATTATTTCATTAACCCTCTTTCAAAACAATACTATGACAGTTTACCTTGTTTAAGAGTTTAGAAACACCTATCGATATAGTTGTACTTCCTGTACCGACCAGAATACATAAACACTCAACCGATAAGTCAACACAATATAAAACATTTTATATCCACTAACAAGTATGCTCCCTCATATATGTATACACTCAACAACTCATTCTACGGTATTACTACCACACCTCTATGAGTCAAACCCCACAAAGCTAAGGCTATCGCTAAACCAAAGCTCTGATACCAACTGTGACGATGTAACAACCCGCATATTTTACGATTGTATATTTAAATGTTTTATTTAAATATAGCGTCGTTAGTCGAATTTAAGTCCGAAAAGCTACTTTTTGTAAACAGCTGAATTGGGACTTGAGACCACTTCCATTGAGTCTAAAATGGCATTTGCGACTTTTTTGAGTATAAGCTTCGATATGTTTGGAGCGAGCGAATTTTGATGTTTTCTTCTAGGGCTTTGGGTTTGGGTTTAAGCCCATTAACCCATATTAACACCTTAACTCAGCCCCCTCTTCATTTCATTCCACTCTCACTTCTCTTAACACTCAAGCTCAACTGAAAATGGGGAGAGAAATGGGAAATTGAAATTGCCAAGCCCTAGATTCAATTGCAAACTCCATTTCTTGCTCCAAAATCCAAGGTGAAGCTTAGGTAAGCCTTCTCTTCTTCTTCTCCATCTCTTCTTCTCTTCTATTTCAGAATTCCTAAACCCTAACTTAGGAAATGTTTTTCTATTTGAGCTTAGATTGAAGCTTCTAGGGTTAACATTGAAGAGTGTTGATCTTTTCTTTGCATTTGAGCTTCTCATCTTTGTTTTGCGTTAAAAAGGTGAGATTTTTGAACTCACATCTAAGCTTATAGCTTTTGTTGTTGTTGGGTAAGAATTCCTAACATCAATTCATGTTCATTTGTGTTCAATTCGGATCGATTTGGTGAATTGTCCAATTTTTGGTTTTGGAATCCAATTTTGTGAAAAATCCAATCTTTGATGTTTGAACACGTTAGCGGAGGGTTTCAGAGGGCTATACGAGGCTGGGTTGTCGCTTGACGTAAGTCCTTGGCCGTGGTTGCTCGCTCGTCGCTCCTGTTACGTGTTTTCGCATTTGCCCCAATTGGGGCTAGACTGATTCTGCTCAGGAAGCAGGTTCAGTCGACAGAACCAGTAGGTCAGTCGATTGACTCAGGGGGCAGAAAAAATTCTGCCCCTGTATCAGTCGACTGACCTCTGGGTTCAGTCGACTGACCTGGAGGGACAGATATTCTTGTCCCTGTGTCAGTCGACTGACACCCTAGGTCAGTCGACTGACCTGGAAACATAGAGTTTCCAGGCTCTGGCCCAGTCGACTGACCCACTGGTTCAGTCGACTGACCTGCTTGTCTCAGCCCGATTTGTTATTTGTTTTGGTTTTCCAATTTCGATCGATTCGTGTCGATCCAATTTGTTGTTATCGCATTTTTGACTTTGATGATTCCTTTTTGACTTCGTACACGGATTTTTATAGAATGATCTTTTTAAATTGTATTAAAAGCTCATTTCTCCGATTTATAATCGCTATTTAAAACACACACTTTTGCACTCCGAGCGAAGAGGCAGGAGAATTAAATGATTAGATAAAACGCGTGCTATGAACACGTGCGTTCATGTTTTCAGTTAATTCCTAATCTATTCGTTTGACCGTTTTGACCTCTGGGTCTTGTTTCCCGATGAGATGAGGTGAACTTTGTACTGCTTTGAGAGTGAAATTGGCTAACGATTAGTAAACCGTTTAGTATGAACGTGGGGAATGGGACTTACGTTAACACTTTTCGGGTTCCTTTCTGAGAGTTCTGACACATTCCACCGGACAGTGGTGTCCAGTACCGCCACTACGGTTTGTTGCCTTCGGGCGTTGCCTCTGGGCGTGTGACTTTGTCTATGTGGACAATTGCTCCTATGTGGTAGTAGAGTCTTCGTGCGTATCGCCTCTGGTCGTGTGGCTTTGTCTATGTGGACAATTGCTCCGATGTGGGAGTAGAGTCTTCGTGCGTATTGCCTTCGGGCGTATGGATCCTTGTTATACAGTACTAGGCTCGAGCATCTTTTGTTCCTTTGACAATTATATTTCCCTAGAGTATCGCCTTTCGGGGTAGGTTCTTTGAACCACACGATATATAGTGATTATTTTGTGGAAATTGTGTACCTTTGTTGGTATTTGTTATTTGCCTTTTGGCTTGTTTTGGGATATGATATGCTTGGTTTATTTGAGTTGCCTATGATATGAGGCTTGTTTTGATTCATCTTATGTTAGATGATTTGGTTATCTCTTTTGGAGGTATTTGTGGTACTTTATGATTTTGTATTTTCATTATCATTAGTATATCTAACTGATTTGTTTAGCTAGACTGACCCGTGTATTTTATACTCGGGTCAGACCGAGATGTTTCAGGTTAGGTACTTTGGACTTAGCCTCTTTTGCTTTCGCATGGACTATTTCGCTAGCTCCTTTTTGTTATAGATTTTTGTGTAGTCCTTTCTGACTGTAACTCTGTTATGTATTCTATTGACTCGTCTGTATATTGTGGTTTGCATTACCACTGGACACGTATCATTTTGTAAACTCTGTGATGTATCTGTTTATGTGAAAATGTATGGGATGATCTACTGTTCTGTGATGTGTATTACATTTGAGTTGTTATATTTTATTCTGATAGATCCTCAGCCACCTATGGCTTTGTATTAAGTATTTATTGGATATGTCGATCCATTTAAGTAAGAAGTGGCATTGTCGGCGTATTCAATAGATAATTAAGGCGAGGTTATAGATGGTCGCTCCTAACCAGCTCTATTCTCCGCATTAGCTGACAGTGTTACCTTGTAATACTCTTTGCTAATGTGTGTCTCGGAGTGGGGCGTCACAACTTGGTATCAAAGCTAAGTTCAGAACAAAATATGATAAACATAGAACAGAGACACATATTACGGTACATCAAAGTGCAGTACGAATGTTACGAATCTTTGAATCATCGTGCCATATGAATTAATTCGAGTCTTCGTACCATTCTATCATATTTTCTTTCTTATGATGCCTTGTTTTATCAATCATGTTTATTTGATATTCATTCTAAGAATAACCTTTTTCCTCTTCTGTCTTTTTCTTTCTTTCTTAAAGATGAAGAGATGGTTAAATCTGGCAGTCCCAGCGTCGGTCAATCCAGTAGTCCTTCTCTAGATGGCATATTTATGACTGCTCAACAACTTTTGGATCTTGTAAAGGATCAAAGGTTTATCTATGCTTTAGGTAAGAACCCCGAAAAGGTTTTACCACTGAAATTAGAAGTGCCTTTCGACCAGTTAGTAGATATCGCTCTTCGACTTGAAGAGGCCGATAAAGATAATAATGTTGAAGTCGTGGATGCCAAACAAAACTTCAGCATCAACGGGAAGAGGCATATTAAGTTCAAAAGTCCTAATCCCAACAAAAAAGGGAAGCAGGAAATTTCGGTAGCAAAGACTTCTACCACTAGTCGTGGATGATGCTACAATTGCGATTCTCAGGATCACCATGTAAATGGGTGTCCAAAACCTCTCCTGTCTTTATTGCAAAGGTGTGGGTCACCGTTTGTTTTCATGCCCCAAACTTCAAAGTAGGAGGGAGGGGAAGCTGAATGTTGCACAAGCTTCTAGTAACCCATCTCTTGGTCAAGGTAATTCTCCTTCTATCCTTGATGACAGTATTTTATTTCGTGATCTTCCTCTTTGATTTCTTTTGATATGGGTGCATCCCATTCTTTTATATCAAAAGAACTTGTTGATTCTTTTTCTTTAAATATTTTGGGCTTAATGACTTCTTTGAGAATTGTGAATCCGGTTGGTGGATCCGCAACACTCAGTTTGTTTCTTTTAAAGATGTCGAGATTATTTTATGTGGTTATTCTTTTCGAGCCGATTTGCATACTTAGGCTTCAAAATTGATTTTTGGGAAAGGATTGGCTTAATCATTGTGAAGCCTATATCCTATGTCCAATGTGGACTATTCATCTTCGACATCCTCAATCTATTAAGCAGATTTCTTTTGTTCTTAATTATTTTGATTTCCAAATTCGGTGACATCATTCTATTCTTTAAAATCCACTTGATGAGGAAAGTGTTATTTCTCTCATTCAAGTAGTTTGCGAGTTTTCCGGTATTTTTGAGATTTGTCTTATGATTATCACCTAAGCAATCTTTTGAGTGGTGTTAAGGTCTTTTTAGTTCGACCATGCCATCGGGTTTTATCAGCTGCGAGTTACAGAAGGCGCATTCTGTGATTTTTGTGTTTGGTTCGTTATATCATTCGGTATGACGAACCTTCTACCTTATTTCATCCATTTTGTGAATCGAGTATTCTACGAATATCTCGATTAGTTTATCTTGGTATTTATTGATATTGGATGAAAATAACAAATTAGAATTTGCAAATCTTTTTAATGAGATATTTATAAGTATGATTGAAATTTTGTTCTTAAAACGAGCAAAGAATATTTGAATTTTTTTAAGAGATTTTTTTATCATATAGAAGATGATTTTGTGTTATTTTGCCCATTGAGTGATTTAAGAATTCTGGTTGATGCGCTTGATCAACGTTGTCGATAGGAATCTCCTAAATGCTATGATGAGACAGTTAGACACAATAAAAATTGACTTTGGTGTCATAAGTTTGTTCTAAAAAGATGATTATACAAAGTTAATTATAATTTTAAATGTCTTTGCTTTTCGGGAAAGGTGATCATTTAAAGGAAATCCTTTCCAGTACTTCTATTCTTGTGTTTCCTGAAGGGAACCAAGGCTTCATTGTTTGTACCGATACTAGTCGTATTGGTTTGGGTGCGTTCTCTTGCAAAAGGGAACGTTCTATCACTTATGCTTTTATGGTTGTTACTCTTTATTTTTCTTCTTAAGTATTGCAAGGACACAATTTCTTTAAGGAGGGGAGTCTGTAACAACCCGCATATTTTACGATTGTATATTTAAATGTTTTATTTAAATATAGCGTCGTTAGTCGGATTTAAGTCCGAAAAGCTAATTTTTGTAAACAGTCAAATTGGGACTCGAGACCACTTCCATTGAGTCCAAAATGGCATTTGCGACTTTTTTGAGTATAAGCTTCGATAAGTTTGGAGCAAGCGAATTTTGATGTTTTCTTCTAGGGCTTTGGGTTTGGGTTTAAGCCCACTAACCCATCTTAACACCTTAACTCGGCCCCCTCTTCATTTCATTCCACTCTCACTTCTCTTAACACACAAGCTCAACTGAAAATGGGGAGAGGAATGGGAAATTGAAATTGCCAAGCCCTAGATTCAATTGCAAACTCCATTTCTTGCTCCAAAATCCTAGGTGAAGCTTAGGTAAGCCTTCTCTTCTTCTTCTCCATCTCTTCTTCTCTTCTATTTCAGAATTCCTAAACCCTAACTTAGGAAATGTTTTTCTATTTGAGCTTAGATTGAAGCTTCTAGGGTTAACATTGAAGAGTGTTGATCTTTTCTTTGCATTTGAGCTTCTCATCTTTGTTTTGCGTTAAAAAGGGTGAGATTTTTGAACTCACATCTAAGCTTATAGCTTTTGTTGTTGTTGGGTAAGAATTCCTAACATCAATTCATGTACATTTGTGTTCAATTCGGATCGATTTGGTGAATTGTCCAATTTTTGGTTTTGGAATCCAATTTTGTGAAAAATCCAATCTTTGATGTTTGAACACGTTAGCGGAGTGTTTCGGAGGGCTATACGTTGTCACTTGACGTAAGTCCTTAGCCGTGGTTGCTCGCTTGTCGCTCTCGTTACGTGTTTTCGAATTTGCCCCAATTGGGGCTAGACTGATTCTGCCTAGGAAGCAGGTTCAGTTGACTGAACCAGTAGGTCAGTCGACTGAATCAGGGGGGCAGAAAACGTTCTGCCCCTGTATCAGTCGACTGACCTCTGGGTTCAGTCGACTAACCTGGAGGGACAGATATTCTTGTCCCTGTGTCAGTCGACTGACACCCTAGGTCAGTCGACTGACCTGGAAACATAGAGTTTCCAGGCTCTGGCCCAGTCGACTGACCCACTGGTTCAGTCGACTGACCTGCTTGTCTCAGCCCGATTTGTTATTTGTTTTGGTTTTCCAATTTCGATCGATTCGTGTCGATCCAATTTGTTGTTATCGCATTTTTGACTTTGATGATTCCTTTTTGACTTCGTACACGGATTTTTATAGAATGATCTTTTTAAATTGTATTAAAAGCTCATTTCTCCGATTTATAATCGCTATTTAAAACACACACTTTTGCACTTCGAGCGAAGAGGGAGGAGAATTAAATGATTAGATAAAACGCGTGCTATGAACACGTGCGTTCATCTTTTCAGTTAATTCCTAATCTATTCATTTGACCGTTTTGAGTGTGAAATTGGCTCACGATTAGTAAACCGTTTAGTGCGAACGTGGGGTATGAGACTTACGTTAACGCTTTTCGGGTTCCTTTCTGAGAGTTCTGACACATTCCGCCGGACAGTGGTGTCCAGTACCGCCACTACAGTTTGTTGCCTTCGGGCGTTGCCTCTAGGCATGTGGCTTTGTCTATGTGGACAATTGCTCCTATGTGGGAGTAGAGTCTTCGCGCGTATCGCCTCTGGGCGTGTGGTTTTGTCTATGTGGACAATTGCTCCTATGTGGGAGTAGAGTCTTCGTGCGTATTGCCTTCGGGTGTATGGATCATTGTTATATAGTACTGAGCTCGAGCATCTTTTGTTCCTTTGACAATTATATTTCCCTAGAGTATCGCCTTTCGGGGTAGGTTCTTTGAACCACACGATATATAGCGATTACCTTGTGGAAATTGTGTACCTTTGTTGGTATTTGTTATTTGCCTTTTGGCTTTTTTTGGGATATGATATCCTTGGTTTATTTGACTTGCCTATGATATGAGGCTTGTTTTGATTCATCTTATTTTAGATGATTTGGTTATCTCTTTTGGAGGTATTTGTGGTACTTTATGATTTTGTATGTTCATTATCATTAGTATATCTAACTGATTTGTTTAGCTAGACTGACCCGTGTATTTTATACTCGGGTCAGACCGAGATGTTTCAGGTTAGGTACTTTGGACTTAGCCTCTTTTGCTTCCGCATGGACTATTCCGCTAGCTCCTTTTTGTTATAGCTTTTTGTGTAGTCCTTTCTGACTGTAACTCTGTTATGTATTCTATTGACCCGCCTATATATTGTGGTTTGCATTACCACTTGACACGTATCATTTTGTGAACTCTGTGATGTATCTTTATATGTGAAAATGTATGGGATGATCTACTGTTCTGTGATGTGTATTACATTTGAGTTGTTATATTTTATTCTGATAGATCCTCAACCACCTATGGCTTTGTATTAAGTATTTATTGGATATGTCGATCCATTTAAGTAAGAAGTGGCATTGTCGGCGTATTCAATAGATAATTAAGACGAGGCTATAGATGGTCGCTCCTAACCAACTCTATTCTCCGCATTAGCAGACGGTGTTACCTTGTAATACTCTTTGCTAATGTGGGTCTCGGAGTGGGGTATCACAGACGACCTACATTTCGAAAGGTTTAAATCGACAATAATCCACAAATGTCCGACTTAAACAATCCGGAACATAAATAATCAATGGGGTTAATTAAGAAAAATAAGAAAAGAAGAAGAAAACAAACACAGAATCTCGCAGCGGAACGTCAAAATATAATGATCAAATAAATAGTTCATGAAGCTGTTTATATTATACATTTGATTATAATTTATACAACATTTATCAGAGTTATATATATACATCAGGGATAAATAAATAATGCAGCAAACCGATTCAATTCCAAATTTCCCACTTCAAATCAATTCCAATTTCCATTTCGATTTAATCGATTCAATTTCGATTTCAAGTCGAATTTTACTTCAATTCCAACTTAATTTCAATTTCAATTCCAATTTAAAATCCTAATCCTCAAATATAATACAATTCCGAGCTCAATTCCGAAATATCGTTTTATATCACTTTTACTTAGCAATATCCAAAGTTCGAATAAAAGTCCAATCCTTTAAAACAAATTAATTTCTGAAATTCACATCATATTTCAATTATAACTTCAAAATCTCAACTTCAATTATTTAAAACATTCCTGTTATCAAACTTAAATTTCAACACTTCGAGCTCAAGTTCAAAAATAGTTCGATTTCCATAAATTTGACTTTCATTTTCTTAAATTCAAATCATTTAAATAAATTTCAAATCAAAATTTTAAAAATCATTTAATTTAACCAATCCGATGTCCGTATATAATATTCTATCCCATGGCTAAGTGAATATTAATTTCGATTTAATTTCAGGGATGGATATATATCATTTCAATCCAAAATAAATGCCATAGGATATATCATTTCAACCTATTTCTTAATTTATTCGAAATAATTTAATTTACAGTTTTATATACTGTAAATAATTTTCATGGTGATAACGGGATATATCAAAATAAATAAACATCCAAATCATCCAAAATATCAACCAATAGCATCCATTACAGTCAACATCCAAATCATCCAATAATTCACAACAATTTCATAGTTATCAATATCAAATAATTTTCTGGCAATTAAATTCCAATTTCAAGTTTTAACTATCAATTTTAATATCTATAGTCAATTCATATGTCAATTTCATTTTCAATTAATAGTCAATAAAATTAGATAACTTCATGACTCAATTTTAACGAACATAATAATATTATAATACGTCGTGAGCGTTAAATCCACTCACCATTTATTTGAAACTGACAATATTTCAGCCTCAAATAAATGCCACTTTGTTTCCACACCAAAGCCTTCGTCGATACGATTCCAACGCCGCTTGTTTTGTCTCAATCGGACCTCATAAGTAAAAGTTAAACAATTTATAAGATTTACACGAATTATATATTAAATAGTTTACATTTTTATACCATCAGAGATTCTGGGCCGTTCGTTCTTGCAATATCAAATCCTGGCCGCACCTTTTGCTTCTTCGTCATCACGTTCCCAGGCAATTTCATGCTCGCTCAAAACCCATCGCACGCGTTCTTCCATTGATCATCGAGCTTCCATCCATTGCCTATAATTCGATCGGAGACCACCACTCTACAGCCCATCGCCGACTCCACCTTCAAACACAAACACGTGTCGCTCAGCCCCACCTATGACTCGAAAAACGCACACAAATGTGGCCTAAACGTAAGCCTATTTCTCCTCCTTCGCTGCAAATCAGGCGATCTCCACCATTGATGTCGCAGAGCTTGTCGAGCTCTACAATATTGCTTTAGAAGTCGAAGACTAATTATTGATGGAGAGAAATCAAGGGTGGAAGCCTGGCTATTTTTGGCCATTGAAGAATAAAGGAGGCGACGGCTATTATTTAGGAGATTAGGGTTTGCATACGCGTATATATGTATAGGTTTTAATATACTATTTTAATATTATTTCGACTATTCACATGAGATTTTGGACGAACTCCAATCGAAGTGTGCCGCCTGGCAATTTTAATGTTTTACCCCTATTCCGAACACAATGGAACATGTTTCGAGGCCTAATTCGATCGTACGTGGAAAGTAGCTTTTCGAATCGAATTAAAATATTAAATTTTCAATATTAATTTCAACGCGTTTCTATCCCGTACGACAAAACGGTAACTCCAAATGCTACGAAATTTGAAATCCAATAATAATACACTAATACGGATCCAATGGAGGTTGGTTTCATCGAATTCCGAGATAGTACCTTGAATCGCTATTTTAATGCGTCGATTAAATCAAATGATTTTCAAAATCGACGAAATTACTTGAAATCAACATTTAAAAAAATTATTAACTCAATTCTAATTCAAATAGAGTTTATATCAATATTAGAAACCATTTCGTTTCATATTAAATCACAAATTCAATTATTTACACTATTCCAAATATTAAATTTCATTATTAAATATATATATATATATATATATATATATTTCAAATTTTAATTTATCGACTTTTAATTCCATCCAAAAGTCCACTATCATCACTCTAATTCAAACAGAGTTTAAATCAACTTAAGGAACCATTTCCGTTCACATTTAACTCCAGATTCACATATTTACCCAATTTCAAATATTAAATTTACTATTCACCAAATCCGTTCAATCGCTATATATTGAAATTTTCAACTATTTCACTAATTCAACCAAAACCTCCATATTCAAAATCAATTAATATTTCAAATTCAACGTTTAAAAATAATTTAAACGTTCAAAACCAAACGACCAAAATTCCGAGTCATTACAATTTGCTTAAAACAATAGGCGCAACCCATTCGAAACCATTCCTTTAAAACATTTGACTCGGCCGAAAGCCAACCAAGTCGAAAGCACTTCCTTCGAAAGTAAAGCCAGGGCGTTTTTCATTTGTAAGCAAAGTAGCGCTTCAACCTCTTCGGAACCCCTGGTTTCAACCCAATACCTTCCACCTTTATCTAATTCACTACGCGCTAGTCTTTTTATGTTGTGTGCATTGGTTTCGATGGTGATGGTGGCAGAGATACTAAGTCGGAACCATTGGTGCCGAAAGTGGCGAAACATGCTAAAAGCATGTAAAACTGATTTTAACTTTAGAAAGAAATTCTTTTCAACTAAACTTCCTTGTTGGTCAAAATATTATTGGTTGCTAATTTTCTTTTCTACAAGTGCTACCAATATTTTAGAAATAAATAATTTAATTTATTTATAAAATACCCCTTCTCCTTTTATAAATATATATACATTTAAGTCCCATACCTTAAATAATTTTATATATCTATTAAAACACTTAGGAAAATTCTACGAAAATTCCAGAAAATCATTTTCAATATGTTTTCTAACATATATTAATTTCAGACCCAAAACTTATATTATTTAACCGTAAATAATTTTATACACAAATAATCATTTTCCTTAATAGAAAATTAATATAAAATCCACATTAATTTAGAAAATTATGAAAATTGAAACTCATCTCTAAAATATCATTTCTGATCTAAATCTAAAATCGCAAGGCATTTGGATATCATTAAATAGGGATTTTACATTAAAACATATCATAAAACCTATATGAATGAGCATAAATCATCAACAAGCATATATAAACAATTAATCATTCAAAAAGATGGCATATCCTTGCAAAATACTTCGGATTCATCTTAAAACCAAAAACAATTAGAAAAATGAGATGTAGTCATTATTCACCTTAGCTTTGAGATTAAGGATTTGAGATTTGATTTTGATTAAGTTACTTAAGCTTTTCCTCTTGAAATCTTCTCTTTGCTTTTCTTAATGGTGACCGACCTCTAACTTGTAATTTTGTTTTGTGAATGTAGAATGAATTGTGAATGATGAGGTTAAGGGTTTAGGGTATTAGAATGTTCTTATTCCAACTTTGCCCCTCATCTATTTCCTTAACATTTTAATTCTTTAGTTCATTTGTATGTGGCATGGCTACTCTTACTAATCAAAAATCTCAACCCATTAACCATTTTACATTATTTTATATTTATTTACCTAATTAAATGTTCCTAATAATGTTACTAAAAATATGGGGTGTTACATTATCCAAAAACAACTTCGAACCAATATATGCATTTGAATGGAAGACATCTTGAAGATGATTGAAGACAGTGTTCCATGAAGTGCCTTTGGTTTCATTCAGAACCAGAACGAACTTGAATGGATGAATGCTTGCATTGCATTTCTACTTGGAGGGCAGTGTTAGCATTCCAAGAGGAAGTTGATAACTGGTAACAACATAGCATCTCAAGCCTCACACCCCAGTAATGGCTAAAACAGGGTATGTCGCAACGCTATATAGGTCTCTCCCAATAGGGTATGATATTCGTCTTATCTAGAGTCGATATCTATGTATGCTTCGAGGCCTATTTTTGGTTCTTGATAACAACCTAGGAGTGATCATATTCGATACTATCCAGTCAGGGGTAGGCCGGTCTTGTCATGCAGGTTGCAAAGGTAACTGCAACCCATGGTACATTTTATCTAGAGGTGTACTTTACGGAAGGTAGTCCCTTACCTTGCCATTTGTTGGAATCCATTCTTTAATGAGCGCCTTCAGTTTTTGATTATATACCTATTATTGCTGTCATGTACACATATCACAGCTACTTGATTATTAGTATTTTAAACTCATAGACATTATTATAATATCATTGGATTTTTATAATAAAAATTATTTGGTTATCGTAAGGTAAAAACCCGTCCGTGTTTATATGTGGCGTGGTCTTACGATGCCTTTTATTTCGAAAAGGATATTTCAAATATAGAAATCCATATGATTTATTTTGAGTTTCCTCACGCTGGTTTTACCAGACTGATCCAGACATTATTTTCTTATAATGCTCGGGTCAGCCCGATAATATTTTCTAGATTTAGCTAGATACTTTGGAGCTTTCAGGAGATGAGTTGAATTCTCCCAGACGTATTCGCGTATCTTATATTCTTCCGCTGTTTTTGTCTGTATTTATCAGAAATTATAAGGACAGGCTATTATAACTGTCCTGGCTGATAATAGGTTAGTGTACTATGATGCTGTGTATATAATAAAGTTCTTTTTTTAAAGATCATGTGTACATTATATATTTCTCGTCACGATATGAGATTATGTTCTGTCTTTTCTTTCTTCACCCCAAATGACCTGTCTTTCAGACACTTAAATGACCGGAACATGAATACCGAGAATGTATTAAGTGTCATCTTTAGATGTAAGAAAGGCAGATCATTACATCATCATTAGGTGCTTGTGGAAATGTCTATGTGGTGTAGCTACCATAGTCAAGCCATTTTTAGTTAGGAAAGCATGGGTTACTTTTGTATTTAGGTTCTAGTTGAGGTAGAGACCATTGGATGGTAGGAATGGTTACAACGTGTCAATAGGACATGTTATGGATGATGGATGCTAAAGGATATATTTGGATTGTGTTTGTTTACACGTCTAGGACAATATATCCTCTAGGTAGTACATACACTCACATCGTCTATTATTTATTGTCTAGCTATTAGATATGATACATATGGATGTTTAATTATTGTTGTGTTAGTGGATGTTATGTATCTGGATGTTGCATATGGATGTAATGGTTGCGCACACATATAGAATTGCAAGCACTGTTTTAAATCTCGGATATCTCGGCCGAGATCTCGGCCGAGATCTCGGCCGAGATCTCGGTTGAAGGCATGGGCGAAACGAAACATGAGATATCGGTTGATATCTCGTTTCGAATATATCGGCCGAAATTAATAAATATCGGCTGATATTTGGAGTGAAATGATATTCCGAAATCTCCCCGATATATTGTTTTTTAAAATAAAAGATATAGGCCCATCTCAGCCCAAATTCAAAAAACAGAGAGCCATTTTCTTCATTATTCGATTAAACTTCTCAAAAATCACGTTGCTCATCAAAAATATCGAACTCCCTCTTCTCCAGAAAAAAATCGAACTCCCACTTCTAAAAAAATCGAACACCCTCTGCTTAAAAAAATCGAACTCCCTCTTCCAACGCCTCGCGATTGCTTCGAATTTCCAACTGCTCGATTGCTTTTGACAGTTTGCAGCTTCGTCTTCGATCAATCTCTCTACTTCTTACAGGTATGTAAATTAGGGTTTTTTCTATTTTAATGAAATTCAAAAATTGAATTTACAATATAATTTAGAGTAGATTTTCAAATAGATTTAATTTACAAGTATAATTTCATGGTTAAGACTACTATTTTCTTTGCTTAAACATTATATGTTTACTCAAACATTTATTTTGTGAATATTGGTAGCATTGTGAATGCTCTGTAGTAAGAAATAACGCAAGCATGAAGAGTAGAATTTCCTTATTTATGTGGTAGGAAGTAATGCAAGCACGATGGGTAGCGTTTTCTGCTTTTATGTTGGTATTCACATAACAATGGTTCATGTCAGTTTAGAAGTTTAATTATGTAAGTGGTGTTCATTCAATATTTTTGTAATGTTTAATTAGATATGTACGTATTGTTTACTTGTTTTAAACTTTTAGTGTTGTGTAAACTTCATGGATATGGTTCTTTAATATTGTTTATCATATTTTAGCATTGTAAATATTATTGCATAATCAAATAAATTTTAAACATGAAACATTGAAATATACGCCGATATGGTCCCGAGATGAACTTTAAGGTCCGATATATAAATTCGATATTGGCATCCGAGATGCACTCGTCCCGTCCGAGATCTCCCCCGATACGATACCAAGTCATTAAAATCGCCGAGACGAAACGTGACCGATATCCGAGATTTAAAACCTTGATTGCAAGTATACTTATTTAGGATGTTGCACACATTTGGATGCATAGGATGAGCATTTGCATGACAAGAGGTCGACTGAATCAGTAGACGGCTTACTCTTTTGCATTAGTATAGGTTCACGCACACTTTACATTGCATATATATGTACATATTGCATTAGAAAATTTCTAAGAACAATGATTGCTCATGGATGATGGATAAGTAGATGGCTATAGCTATTAGTTGTGGTGTATATAGGTTACACTTTTCCATCCTTTAAGATTTCAAGGACGAAATCCTTTTAGGGGGAGAATGTAACACACTAGAAATTTACGTAAAAACTTAACAAGAATTTAATAGGAGTTTAAATGGAAATTTAATAAGAAAAGTAAATTAAATTAAAATAAGGGCTAAAAAGAAAATTTCCATAGATTTTCGACTTTGGTTACGAAACTTACGCTATTGCGTTCATTGCGATTTTCATATACTTCGAAAACGGAGTACGTATGGAGAACTTATAGGCATCGGATGATATGAGAACAAAATGGAGAAAAATAAATAATAAAAATAAAATATAAGCATAGGTCGACACTTGGTTGGTCATGGTCGAGGTCGACCATGGGCCTTCTTAGGTCGACCTAACACTTGAAAAATCGAATACCTGGACGTTGTTTTGAGCGTTGCTTCAACAGTTTTGAGTCGTTTATTCATTGCTATGTATAGATGACCGAATCTGATCGTTTCTTCATGGCCAAGTATTGATAACCGGATCGGATGTTAACAAAATATTCTCTAGCCCAAATCAACACCCTAAATTAACCCCTAACCTCTATAAATTAGAACTTAAGCTAACCCTAAAATCAAAAGTTACAGTAACCAAACTTTGCCAAAATATTTCCTCTTCTCCAACCTCTAAAATTCTTCAAATCAAATAAAATCAAAATAAAAGAATTCAACAAATAGGAACTTGGATAGGCTAGAATACGGAAGGAAATTCTCGATAAAGCAAATAAGAAGAGCTTAGATGTGAGGTGAGTAGGAACAATTTTAATAAGATAATTAGTATAGTTAAATTTAATTTAATTTATCCGATCTAGGGTGTTAGTAATATAAACAGTAAATTATATACCTGATTTGAATCTGTAAACTAGATTAAAGCTAAATTCTATAAATTGTTATATAAGATTTGATGATAGTACACCCCTTTATGATTATATTGTAAAACTTTTATTAGAATTGTAGAAACCCTATGATTAACTTGTTAGATAAAAATTGAATTTACTAAACCTTAAACCCTAGAATTTAATATGTAATTAAATTATGAAATTGATTAGTTTGACATCTATTATTGTTAAAATTGGGAACCCTAAATTAAAACCATAATTGAATTGCCAATTGCACACTAAGATGACATTAAAAAAATTAGGATTAATTAACTGGAAATTAGGGTTAACTGAAAACAGTAATTAAGTGGGATTATTAACACTGTGATTAATGAAATTAAATAAAAATTAATCGATGTTTAAAAATTGAACAAACCTAAAAGTTTATACGTGAATGGTCGACCTGGATACCCTAGCGATCGACCGGTAGAGGTCAACCTGGGGTAAATCCGGGTTGTTCGTTCGACTATAAAATGCACAGATTGAACCTCGGCATGAGGCCCAAGTTTACAATAAAAATTATATAAATAGGAAATTGATTGTTTGAGCCTATTTATGAGCGAAGTAGACAGACTAGAGATGGTAGGGCCGCAAATCCCTTATCAAGGGATTTATAGGGTTGTAAATCCTCTACTAAAGAACTATAGGTCATCGCGGTTTGGGTAATAGTTGAATACCTAAATGAGAGATAAGAGTTGGCTAGGGCGATGTTTTTCGCAGGCACTCAAGGGGTATTTTGTCGTGGTGGCGCACAACACTTACGGAGGTACCATGTGAGTGAGCCTGATCCTAACAGGAGTTCTTGTACGTATGGTCTTAGCACGATGTGGTATAGGTGGACGCCGATGTGGGATGATAAGTGGTCACTATAAGAGTCGTTTGGCAGTACGATCGAGAGGTGGACAGTGGGTGCATACGATTAGTCACTTTGCAAGTTTGCATTTCGGGGTTCCCATCTCGTGTGTAGTAATGATAGGTACTTTTGAATAATTCAAAGGACGTTAGCAGATCGTTAGTGTGAGGTTTGACCCATAGTTCGACCCTTGTAGTAGTCTTCATAAGTAGTCATGTAGATATGTATTAAACAAGAAACCTTAGGTAATGGACATTAGGAATTCATTGACACTTTAGTACTCCTTATGTCATCTAGAACAGTTTTGAAGTTAACTGCACATAATCATCACATATTACACTTATACTCATCACCAGACTTTATGTCTAACTCACCCACCTTCTTTTCATTTTTCCCTCACCAAAGAGTGACAGGTTAGGAGTTGAATTGGGCATAATACGTGGAGGAAGGAGCTTCATATTAGAGTTTCCCCTATCATTTATTGTTCTTCTTGTAGTTTTATGTTGTATATAATGTTGTAAAACATGTATTGTAACTTGGACACGGTGTATATGTAAATCAAGTATTTTTGGAAGTTGTTTTTCTAAAATGTCAATTTTCTGTATTTGTATTTTTATTTCTTCTACTGTGAGATCTGAAAGTGTGGAATGTCTTAGAAATCTATCCCTATAATTATGCTTTGTAATGTTTTAGAAATCCAACAACTCGTATTTTTTTGGCACGATTCGTGTCGGGAAGTGCGGGTTATTACAGATCTAACATGACCACTACCTATGTCAAATGGGGAGCGAAGTACGTTATAGTGGAGATAGACTACTTCACCAAATAGGTAGAGGCAGTACTCCTAGCTACAATCACCGCGAAGAAGATAGTTACTTTTTGGTATGAAACATAATCACTTGGTTCGGGACTCCTCAAAAGATAATTTCTTATAATGGGACCCAGTTTGAAAGCAAGGAATTTATAGAGCTCTGCAAAAAGAATGGCATAGTTAAAAGGTTCTCCTCCGTTCGCACCCACAAGCAAATGGGCAAGTCAAAGCAGCAAAAAAACTATCAAGAAGTTACTTAAGAAAGGACTGCAGAAGGCAAAAGGGAAGTGGGCGGAGGAATTATTTTTGGTATTATGGGCCTATAGGACCTCAACTAGATCCCATACCGGTTATACCCCATTTTCCTTAACCTATGTATACGAAGCCATCCTTCTCATCGAATTAGAAGTCCCATCACGTAGAAGAAAATCATAAATGACCGAGAAGAATAGATAGCTAAAGGAAGTTGCACTCGATCTCATTCGAGAAAGAAGAGATGAGGCAATAGTCGTATCTGCCGCATACCGACAAAGGATGGTGAAAATTTACAATATTAGGCTCAAGGAGAGGAACTTCTACAAGGGAGATTTGGTATTGCAAAAAGTAATGGCCAATACAAAAGACCCATCGGATGGAGCTCTGGGCTCGAATTGGAAAGGAACGCTAGTTGTAGTAGAAGTTTTAGAGAATGGGGCATACCAACTACCAAAACCTGATGGAAACCTAGGTCAAAGAACATGGAACTCGGAGCACCTTGGACCTTATTTTGTATGATCTATGTTACTTGTGTAACAAACATTGTTATCATTATGAAAAGTAGTAATATATTGAATTGGACATAGGGATATTGGACGGCCCGAACCAGTATAAAAATCTCTCTTTGTTAATTTATCTAACGTAATTGAAATAAAATGAACATAGAGATATTAGATATTATAAAAACCTCTCTATGTTAATTTACCTAACATAGTTAACACTTATACTAGACATAAGGATATTAGACGGCCTGAACCAGTAAAAAAAACCATGCATATGAATTAAAAAGGTCGTAAATGCATAACCTGACTTCACAATCAAAATACATTCCGCCCCTAAATAGCGGATTGGACCTTGCCAAGCGTAGAATATGAAAGCGCCCTCTAACAGTGAGGCAGATCATATCAAGCATGCAATAAAACGTGCATGTCAAAAGCACGATTTAGAATCCGTGAATTACAAAAGGAGCCAAACAAAAATGGCAAGAAGATACGATATATGGAATGTAAAACAAGCTATAAATCAGGTGCAATTCTAAAAATGACTTAGAACTTGCTAGGTAACATAAAAAGCAAGGATTTACTCATATCTATGTAGTTCTATTAACACTTAGCTAAATCAGTATGTATTTGTACAACCCATACGTCTACAAACGGTAAAAAGTTTATAAGAAAAATGATTGTGATGACCTGCCATTTTGGACAATTCAAGTCAAAAATAAACCACACATGTCTAATTCAAACAGTCTAAAAGATAGATTATCAATGGGTTTTGTAATAAGAATCAAAGAAGAGAAGAGAACAGTACACAAAGTCTTATAGCGGAATGACAAAATATAATAATTACATAAACAGTTCATGAAGTCGTTTTACAATATACATTTGATTTTCAATTTATAATATAATCAGAGTTATACATTTAACAAACACTACAAAATAATGCTATGAAATAATACTGATAAATATGGTCTTCTAAACTTCGTCTTCATCTTTAAGAAAAAACGTATTCTAAATATTGAAACAACTCAAACTGACCCGAGCATAAAGAAAAACAATACACTTGAGTCAGGACTATACATTCTTATGTAGGTAAATTCGAATCAAGAAATAAGGGTACAATAACTTAACAGATATTTTGGGACTTTTAATCATCTAACGAATCGTTAAACTATATATATGTAGTAAGATACACTATATATGTAATGTCTATTAGTAATGTAAATATTAAAGTAGCGTTAAGGCTTTACATTGATCCCCCTTAACACATTTTTAAGCATGTAGTTTATGCAGGTCCTATAACACAACCAGTAATGTCGGTAGCCAGTGAGTCCCCTATAGGTACTATACTAAAACAAAGTTGTAGTGGTCTCGCATAGGGATAATCATATGACAAGGCACGTGAGGCAATGCCCAAGATATGATATTATCGTTTTGCATTTTCTGACCGGTCGTAACCCCTAACGGCCAATCGCATCCATCAATCCAAAAATCAAGGTACACCAATCAAGTTCAAAGTCAAGATATTAATACAAGGGACAGATGTCTGCTAGAGGTAGCTAACCTCGGTGGCCAGGTATAGCTCCTGTTTTAGTCATCTCAAATTGACACAAGTGTCGGGTTCATCCATCATTGTTCTCTTACTTCATTCCATTAAAACGTTGACAATTCAACCTCTACATTCTGGAAACATCCTCGACGTACATGGTTATTAAAGTGGTTCTAATAAATGACAAAGAATATGCCATTATCCGGCCCCGGTCTCTTTAACAACCAATCGTTCATTTTATAAAAGTATATCGTTTTGTCCATTTTAATTTTACAGCAAAATAAGATGGAAATTTTGGAAAGTTTTCAACATGAAAAGTTCTTCATTTTACATCAGAAAACTACAGTAAAAATATCCGATTTTTTTGAAAATATTTATTATTTATAAAATTCAAAATATGGCTTTTTCCCTAGAAATCAATTTATTTGATATACTAAATATAAAATAAAATTTAGTTTTTGAAACAAAAGTCCTTTACCAAGATTAGGAAATTACAGTAAAAATTTTGGATTTTCCTGAAACAATTTATTATTTTTAAAAATTAAAATATATTGTTTTTCCTTGGAATTAATTTATTTAAAATATAAAAAAATACAGAAAAATTTATTTTTCTATAACATAAGTTCTTAAAATATTTTTCTTCATTTTCCGATAAGGTATCAAAAAACTTTCACCAATTTTAATAATTTATACTAATTTCCATAAAAGCAATCTTTAAATAATAAATCATAAAAATATTTTAACTACTGAATTAAATATAGGTCGTTTTACTAAATATTTTCCAAATAATATGTTTGTGCTACACAAAAAGTTTTAGATCATTTTAATGCTTTTACAAAATTTCAAATTTTCAATAATCCTATTTTCAAAGAATAAAATATATAAATTACTAAATGATAGAATTCGGTATAGGTTTCTTTAAAAAATATTTTTCTTTTGCAGAGATGGAGTTATAAAAAAATTTCAAGTTAAAATGACACTATTTTACAAAACTCCTATTTATTCAAATTTAATTAAATAGTTTATTCTGAAATATCTACAAGTAAACTTCCTACCCAATTTTAGACTATCCTATTCAAAATATTATTTAATACATGTCAAAAATTTAGAATTAAACACATTCATTTGTGAAAATTTTTAAATAAGGATAAAATAGTGTCAAATTTTAGATTTCCTAATCTAAGGCCAAAGTAGTAAAATTTCAGTTTTGAATCTTTTTATTTTAATACTAAATGCCAAAGGTGTTTAAATTTCACTATTTAGTAATACGGTTGATTAACATAACTTCTATAAATAGTCCATGATGATAGAATATAATACAGTGTCAATATGGTGTCATAATAATCAATAATTTGGAATAGCATGAGCTAGTAAATTTAAAATCGTCATAAACATTCATAGCAACCATTCAACCTTACAACCATATTAACCAATATTTAATTCAATTCATTTCCGATCTTCAGTCAATATAAATTTCATATAAAATTTTCAAACAATGAAAATTCTATCTTATTTTCATTGAAATTTTGTTCCAACTTTATTTGTATCATAAAATGATAAATGCAACTATTTATTCCAAATACGGAGATTTCAAGTCATTTTCATTATATTCATTTCAATTCATTACTATATGTCAACATTAAATTCAAATCCAACATTTCAACAGTATGACACAATATAAAATTCAGATTCAATTAAATAGTAAAATGTCAACATTTATTTCAGATTCAATACACTACAAGGAATACGGTGATTTCCGATGGCTCCGAGCCTTAGGCGGCGGTCGGGAGCCATCGGAAATGCCGTCGGTATAGAGAACATGGCTTTCCTCTTTTTCCGACGGAAACGACGACGTTTTTTCTCCGGCTTCCAACGGCTGTTTCGACGGCAATTTGGATGGCCTTTCCGACGGTTAAGACGTCCACGTGGCTTGAAAAATCGTTGAAAAACCGTCTGGAACCGTCGCTTGTTTTTGGTCAATAAACCGACGGAAACCATCGGCAACCGTCGAAAATCTGGGTGATTTTTTTTATATTACATCAGCCATTCGAATTCCAAACAACACATCAATATTAATATATATCACAACACATCAAATCAATATATATCAGATATATAAGCTAAAATCAATATCAATAATAATATAAAACTCAAACATTACCATCTTAATCTCAAACTCAAACATTACCATCAATACAAAACAAACCGTCCATCATCAATCTCACACACCCAACAGCAATATGTACATCCAACTTTAATGTACAACATATACAACGTCTAAAATGCCAACCAAACAAATCAGTCCAAAAAATCAACCTCACAAATCAACATCAAACACCACATCAAACACCACATGTCCACAAATCAACCTCACCATCTCTTATTGTATATATACACAAGTTTCAAAAACAAACACTGCAAAACGTACCTCATGACTAGTCGTCGGCTTCGTAACCACCAGACGAAGGGAATGCTCCATGTTGCTCCATGTACTTGGCCAAACGCTGGTTCAGTTGCTCCATTTGCGCTGCTCGGAGGCGGTCCTGCTCATGCAACTGTGCAATCTGCTGTCGAAACTCACTAATCTCAGCTTTGTCCTGAGCCTTTTGATAAGCCTTTTGTGAGGCCCGAGCCTATAAAACAAGTCAAAATATGTTTAAGTTATTTACGTAACTTTTATAAAAATTAAGCAATTTTTACAACTTAGTAAATTTTTATAAATTACCGCTTGATTGCCATAGCCATAGTGCCTATTTCACTGTGTCGAGTCCATAATGGAGTCGAAGATAGCATCCTCCTCATCATGGGTCAATTGCTCCCGTCCCGATTACTCGAGCATCTGCGCACGTGCTTGCATAAATCTTTCCCGCAACACAAAATTAAATACAATTAAATATTACATGACAGTATTATAATATTTATAACTAATTAATTAATATCATTATTAATAACTTATAACTTAAAATATACTTACATGTGCGGCATATGCTTTATTATCTTCATGCGAGGCATGCGTCACTGATTCCTCGTCGTTGGCCTGCTTGATGGCATGGGTATGTGCAAATACGTCCATATACGAGACAAGAGCCCCACGCACTCTTTCCAGCAATAATTGGTGTATATTATTGTTGTTCATACAAATTTATACAAAAAATGTAATAACTGTTCGTAATTGCAATTAATCAATTTACCAGGTCCTCACGATGATGCTGAAATGAATTCGAGCCACCATGGCGTGTGATTGGATTTTTCTGCCTATTCACCGAGTTTTTGTCTGATTCTGCCTGCAAATTAAAAATCAAGATTATATTTTACAGGTATAAATTATGTATTCTCTGCTGAAAAAATTAAGGTGATATCCGATAGACTTACCTAGAATTCATCGCTTCTCTACCATGCGACCCAAGCATCCCATACACTGGAGTCCATCCAGCTCGGCTTCTTCCCACATATACACTAAAGAAGTTATTTTTCTCAACATTTAAATGATAAACAATTATAATAACAACCTAATTAGCATTCAATAAGGTATAACAAACAATCAATGGGGTATTATAAACAACTATAACAATAAATTAACCCTAGTTTACCAAATCAAAATTAAATAGGGTTTATAAATTAAACATTCTTGAAGAGCAATAGCTAATGGAGAGACTTGAAAATTGAAGATGGAGATAGTCTTGGAGGCATGGAGGCTTGCTTACGGCATGGAGGAGGTGAAGGAGGAGGTGGAGGTGAGAATTGTGAAGGAAATTTGGGTTTTAGATAATGAAGAAGAAGTGTCGGCCTGGGGCTGAAGTATTCGTGACTTTTCAACAGCTTCCGACAGCTGCGGGCAGCTAGTTTATTTTATTTTCAGTAATGCCATAGCGATTACTAGCCATTGGAGATAAAACGACGAGTCGTCGGCGGCTATCGGAAATGAGCATCGCAATAAATAGTATTTCTAGTAATGATAAATTATCAAAATTTGACAACAACATTCAATTAACATTCAATTCAATCAAACCAAATTCAAATTTAATTGCATAAGAAAAATATAGATCGTGAATTATAAAACTCACCTTCGATTTAGCCCACTAGAAATCCAAAACAAGAGCAAGACAAGAGCGCGACAACATGACGACGATTAACTTAGGCATCCACGAAATGAACCATGAACTCTATTAACGCACAAACGACGCTTCGGTAAAATAAAATAATTCAAACAAAAAAAAGAATGAAGAGGGGTGGTGGTTTCCGATGGGAACGAAAGGTGGGTGTTGGTTGGGTAGTGAACAGATATGGCATGGCAAGGTGGTGGCGGCAAATTTCCTAACAAATATTGAAAAATGTATTGATTAAAGATTTCCCAGAAACTAAAATTTTGAACAAGTTGGTATAATAATTTAACACAAAATTTCCACAATAGTGAATACATTAAACTATAAACCAAGTTTGGAAAAACTCTAAGTTTTCAAACAGAATTTCACACAGAGTTTAGAAAAAATGAGAAAAAAATTTCAAATTAGAAAACAACTCTTAAACTAAAAATATAAAAAGGGAGAAGCTACTGGGTGGCGAGCCTGACATAGGCTAGGCATGGGTATGTACGGATGGAAGGTGGTATGTTGGTTGCTGACATGGTAGGGGCGGTGAGGTGTAGGCGGGAGAATTTGGCTGTGGAGGAGAGGGCGGCGGGTTGAAGGGAGAGGGGAGAGGTGGTGAAGGAGGGGTGTAGGCAAGTTTCTGGGTTGGAGGAGGGGCTGTGGTCAGGTAGGATTTGGGTCCGACGAAGTGTTGGTGAGGCGTTGGATTAGGGGTGGTAGGCGAAGCAAGGAGGAGGGAGTTGCAAGGTAAAGAATGGCTACAGGCGAAACAAAAGAAAATGGCAAACTAATGAAAACGTGGAAGGAAAAGAAAAAGGAGGAGAGAGAAACAGAGGGAGAGAGGTGGCTACAGAATGGTACACAGAATCTTGATATATTAGTGGTTTAAATAGGGAATGAAACCCATGGTGAGAGTTAACAAGTGCATGTGATTGCAAAGGCATAATCAATTCAGTCTACACAACTTAATTAAGGGTTCAGATTCAAAATGTAGGGATACAACTAATATGAAATAAAATAGAAAAGGAAGTTAGGGATATTAACAAGCCACGACCTGATTCATTATCTCCTTCCCCCCCTAAATTCACCAAATCCCTAATTCCATCACCCCTTCCCCATCATCAGCCAGCCCTCACCCCTTCCTGATCATCTCCAACTTCATCATTCTTCACTCTCGACAAGCATAGGCCCTTCATCAATCTCTAATCAAGTTTTATTCTTAAACCCTAATAAATTTTAATTTGTTAAATTAGGGTTAATTTGTTGTTCTAGTTGTTTATAATATCCCATTGATTGTTTACTATACCTCATTGAATGCTAATTATAGTTATAATCATCTAAATGTCGAAAAAATTAATTTGTTTGGTGTATGTTAGTGTACATATGTTGATTAATTAGTGCATATGCACATTACAGCTAGCTTGGGTGAATTACGGTAGATGTGCATGATTTAGTGTATGTGTTTTTTGAAATGTCGAACATGATAACTAGTGCTTTATTTTTTATAAATCCCTTAGAGAGTTTTTGGCCCCGTCTGACAAGTATTGTATATGATCGTTATATGGATATTCGTTTTTGTCACAGAACTAACATCTATATTCATCCGATACAATATTTGTCAGATTTGTCCCTATATTAGACAAGTTATAAACACAATAAAGTAATTATATTTTGTAAATTATTTCATTTTAAACGGTTCACAAAATTTCGGCAACACTTCCATTTTGTTTCCTGTGTACACGCATTTGTGTACGATACAGGGAAAACGGAGGAAGTGCTGCCGAAATTTTGTTGACTCGTTTAAAATGAGATGATTTACGAAATGTAATTACTGTGTTTTTATTGGGAAGTAGGATGATCGACCATCAAAGTTGAAAACAATAGCCTAAATATTTAATATTATATTCATAATGCAAATCCGTAAAATGTATAAACGATAATTAAAATGAATTATGGTTAAAGAAACAATAAAATGTACAAATGAATTAAAAAATTTAAAACTAAAAAAAATAATACTATATAATATATAAAACATTAAACTTTACGATTGAGTTGAAAAATAAAATGTCAATCCATAAAATGATTAATATTTTTTCTAATTTCTATCATATGTTTTAAAGTAGGAAAAATGGTCAATTATTTTATTGATCGAAGCTGGATGTATCAACAACGAAGGGCAATGGAAGGCTCAATAAGTGAGCATTTTTATAATGGTGTACACGTATTTATTGAATTCACTTTAAGTAATAATGGAAACGACGAAGAAATTCGTTGTCCATGTAGTAGGTGCAAATTGTTGAAGCATTTGATACTAGATATGGCTAGAGTTCATTTGCGTCAATATGGTTTCGTGCCGAATTATTTGGTGTGGGATCGTCATGGAGAAATTGTAGCACCTAATCATGTACAGTCAGAGCAGGAGGTTGGTAGACTTACAGGGAGCGGTGGACTTGCAGGAAGCTGACATTCCTTTTTGCCAATGCCACTAGAGTTCAAAAATTGCTAAGAATTACTGGGACACAATCTCTAGCCTTAGGAAAGCAGGGAAGAAGCCTAACTGTATGGGCGCTAGCATGTTGGATGCTTAGGTTGCTAGGTGGAACAATGATGAATTTAATGCAAGTCTATCGTATATAACTTAAATTTGTTTTACTACTGTAAAATATAATGTCCAATTTAAATTTGCAGGAGGAGTCAGAGAGGAACTCAGCGAATAGAAACAAGAACCCGTTCACACATCGTGGTGGTTCTAAGTCATTCCAGCATCATCGTGAGGATCTGGTAAATTTATTAAGCAATTAGAAATAGTCGTTACATTTGTATATTTTAAGTTATAAGTTATTAATAAACAGTTATTACACTAGTAATACATATATACTAATTATTTCAGGAAAGAGCACGTGTAGGTCCCGTCTCATATATGGATGTATTTGCTCATACTCTTGCCATCAAGCAAACAGACAAAGCTGTTATCCTCACGTACACATGGGAGGATGAGGATAAAGCAACCGCTTCCTATGTAAGCCAATTTTAAATCTTAAGTTATTAATATTGATCAGTTTAAGTAATTAGTTATAAAGAATTAAAATAATGTTATGTAAATTTCAATTGCATTTTCTTTTGCATTGTAGGAAAAATTTTAGGAAGCACAAGCGTAGATATGGAGGGAATGGGACAGGATGAGTTGACCATGATGAAGAGGATGCTATTTTTGATTCTATCATGGAACCGATGTCGTGATGTAGGCGTTTTGGCTTTAGGAACCAAGTAGTAGTTTATAAAAATAAACTACCTTATAAAAGTTGCACATTTTTTCTAAAAGTTACTTAAGTTCTATAACAACTTATTTCTATTCGCAGGCTTGGACCTTCCAGAAAGTGTACCAAAAAGCTTAGGACAAAGCATAGATTGCAGAGCTGAGAGCCATGGATGCACAGTTACAGGAGCAAGACCGCATTCGTGCTGTGGAGATGGCGCAGCTAAACCAGTGCTTGGCGGAGTATGTGCAGTAGCAGGGGACATTCCCTTCGTCATCGGGTGCTTTTAGAGGCGAGGACGGGTCTTGATAGGTCGCTATTTTATGTTTGTGTTTGGACATTGTATATATGCACTTTGAGATGGTGAGTTTGATGTGTTTTGTTATGTTTGATATACGTTGATGAGTGAGTGGTTGGATGTTTTATGTTGATTTGGGTATGTTTGATACATTTTGTGGAGATGTTGGATGTTTGATGTTGATTGGATATGCTTGGTACATTTTATGGAGATGGATATTTAGTTTTATGTTTGTTAGATTGTTTGAGTTTGATTTGTAGTTAATATTGTTGTTGGTATAATATGTGATTTTAGCTTATGTGTGTGTGTGTGTGTGTGTGAAATGGAGCTGTGATATATATTGATGTATATGGATTGCATGGAAATTGAATGGCTACTGCGAAGAAAAAAAACACCAAGATTACCAACAGCTTCCGACGGATAGCGACAGCTATCTGGTCACAATATTCCGATGGATAGCGATGACTATTGACAGAATATTGGTAAGGTTCGGGGCCAATTGTACACCATCAGCCGTCAGAAAACCGTCGCTAACAGCCGTAGGAAGCTATTGGAAAGCCATGGTCAATTCCGTCGAAAAGAGTTGGGAATCGTGTAAGCTATTCCAACAATTATCGACGGCCGCCGACGGTTATCTGCTATCGAAATTTGATGTTATTCTTGTAGTGTATTGGCTTCATATGATCACGTAGATTAAAGCTTTTTGTTTTGTTGAAATTAGATCTTTCGATTTGAGCAGATACCTCTTGAAGTTGCTCGGCACCTCTTTGTCTTTAGATGTTGGCAACACTTGACTGTGAAGCCTACTATGATCAACACTCAAATAGTAGTTGTGGCATTGAAATGCACTTTGCTGAGTGTTACTACGGTCTCCTATCTCCCAATCAGATATGATATATTTTTCCATTGAGATTACGTTTATAACAACTATCCCCAATTCTATGATTACTAAAGTCAAGTTGCAATTCTCCTTGAAATGGCAGCAAATCCAATTCTTTCATCTTGGACTTAAATGCATGGTAGCTCCTACCAAAACCTAGTAAGCAAGAAAGACAATCATTATGATTCTACATTTTAACATTATCAATAATGTTATTATTATTCAAATGTGCTTGTTGGCTTCCCTTGCAGGAAATGCTCCAGGTTTTGGTACTGGAATGACCGCCTCTGATGTCTGAGTCACTGGAATTGAGAATGAGGCGGCCATAAAGCCCTTTAGACCTTTGTCTACCTCTTGTTTGAAAAAGTTTATCACGGGAAATGTCATGATTGACTTTCCCACTTTGTAAGTATGCTTTAATCCTCTCTTCGTAGTTATCTAGTCCATGGATATTGACGCAGCGGATTAATCAAAACAGACTTCAATCGGTGAATGTAGTAAACGGTGGATTGGAAGATACTGAAATGCCCAAATTCGTTGATCCGAAGATACCGAATTCTAGCTATCCCGAACTCGTTGATCGCGCACGATACCGGGTTCAAAGATCTTCAATTCTTCAAGCGTTGATCAAGCGCACTTGATTCCGCGAATCGGCTTCTACAATCGTTGAATCGAGCGCACTCGATTATCCGAAAGAGGAGATAGGAGATTACACTCAACTACTAATTTGGAATGAAAGCACAAAGCAATCAAAAGAGAATTTTATTCAAAAATCAACAACCTTTACAAATGAGAGACCCGGCCTATTTATAGGCGTTTTACAACTCAGACGAAAAAAACAACGAAAATACATCAACTCCTAGGTCGTGAACGACCTACGACCTAGAATGGTGCGACTTATCAAACCCAGCGACTTAGTGTAGGTCGTTAACGACCTAACAGTTCACTACAAAACAATCGCATATTACAACCAACGTACACACAACATAGCGACTTACAATACTTAGGTCGTACACGACTTATAACCTGCGACCTAGAAAACATTGCGACCTAAAAACAGACGCGACTTAACTTCAATACATCTGCTTCCTTCAGCGACTTAAGAATCAACGGCAGAGATCAATGCGGCATAAGAATCAACACATCCAGAGTTTTGCGACCTAACAGATAAGCCGTTCCAGAAACTTCACGACCTATGGCCTCGCGACTTAACTCCTCACGATCTAAAACTTCGCGACCTAACTTAGGTCGTTCTGTTTTCCTGCGACCTAACATAGGTCGTAAATTGTTAGGTCGTAGCACCTTTCCCTTCAGACTGTTAGGTCGTAGCTCTCCACTAGGTCGCTCGCGACCTATTACTTCAGCTCTGCGCCAATCTTCACACACTGCTAACTCGCTAGTCTCCTTTTTAGCTTTAGGTCGTAACCCAGCACTTCCCTTAGGTCGTAGCTCAGCACTTCCCTTAAGTCATAGCTCAGTACTTCCCTTAAGTCGTAGATCAGCACTTCCCTTAAGTCGTAGCTCATTTCCCACTAGCCTGTTAGGTCGTAGCATGTGATCTTTGAAACTGGTAGGTCGCATACGACCTAGAACTAAAACTTCTCGTGACTCTTTACCAGAATCTAGTCCATTAGCCTCCTCCTTAGGTCGTACCCCATTTACCAACATGTTAGGTCGTACACGACCTGCACCTTCTTCTTTCTGGGCTGCATCATCCTCTCCAGGTTGAGAAAAATTCGACCTCGAATTTGTACTCTCTTCATCCACAACAAACTCTTCTCCATGATATGGTATGATATGCTTAACGTTGAATACGTCCGACGTGTACACATCATCTGGCAGCTGCAATTTATAAGCATTATCATTGATTCGTTTCACAACTTCTACCGGACCAATTTTCCTGGCTTTCAACTTGTTATAAGCGCCTACTGGAAAACGATCTTTTGTTAATACTGCATAAACCATATCTCCCTCATTAAACTCAACATTTCGTCGTTTCAAATCTGCAGATTGTTTATATTTCTCATTTGCCTTCTCCAATCGTTCCTGAATGATTTTATGACATTCCGTCAACCCGTCAACAAAATCAGCAGCTTTCTTAACTGTCTTCTTTGATTGTGGTACTACCGTTAAATCCAACGATCCCTTCGGTAAGCTCGAATAAACAATCTGGAATGGACTAAACCCAGTACTTCGATTCACAGCATGATTATGAGCAAATTTTGCCTGGCATAACTTCACATCCCAACTCTTCAGATTATCTTGAACAAGACACCTCAACAAGTTTCCCAATGATCTGTTCACAACCTCGGTCTGTCCATCCGTTTGCGGGTGATAAGCACTACTAAACTTCAGCTTCGTTCCCATCATTTTTCACAAACTTAACCAAAAGTGACTCAGAAATCGAGTATCTCTATCCGACACAATAGATTCTGGAAATCCATGAAGTCGATAGATCTCCTTGAAAAACAATTGAGCAACATGAACAACATCCGCCGTCTTTTTACAAGCAATAAAATGTGTCATTTTCGAAAATCGATCGACTACCACATAAATGGAATCGTTACCACGCTGTGTCCTCGGTAATCCCAACACGAAGTCCATACTCACATCAACCCATGGTTTAATTGGTACAGGTAATGGCATATATAAACCAACATTAGTCGCAGTTCCTTTCGAAACCTAACAAATATGACAACGCTCCACAAACCTTTTCACCTCTTTCCTCATTGATGGCCAAAAGTAGGACTGTGAAATCAACTGTAAGGTACGGTCTCTCCCAACATGTCCCTCTTCGTGTAACTCTTTGATAATCTTCATTCTCAAACTACCCTCCGGTATGCACAATCGACTTCCTTTAAAAAGAAAACCATCTACCATCACGAACTCATCCGTCTCTCCATCCTTGACTTTATCAACAAACTTTGCAAAGTAAGGATCATTGGTAAATAATTCTGGCAATATTTCAAACCCCGTCACTTCAACCCTTATTGTAGTCAACAAATGATTCCTTCTACTCAAAGCATCAGCCACTCGATTCGTCACCCCTGACTTGTGTTTAACAACGAAAGTAAACTGTTGCAGATATGCAATCCACGATGCATGTCTCGCTGAAATCTTGTCTTGCCCTTGCAAATGTTTCAATGCTTCATGATCAGTATACAGAACAAACTCCTTCTGAAATAGATAGTGTCTCCAGTGTTTAATAGATTGCACAACAGCATAGAATTCCACATCATATGTACTGTATCTCATCTTTGCTCCTGACAATTTTTCACTGAAATAGGCAATTGGACGTCCCTTCTGACTCAACACTCCTCCAATTCCAACCTGGGATGCATCAGTATGTAGTTCAAACACTAACTGAAAATCTGGTAATATTAGAATTGGTGCAGACGTCAAGAGTTCTTTGATTCGCTCAAAAGCAACCCCGGCTTCCTCCGTCCATGCAAACTGTTTACCCTTCATACAATCAGTAACAGGTGCCATCACACTACTAAAGTGTGGTATAAATCTTCGATAAAATGAAGCCAACCCGTGAAAACTACGAACTTCCGTTATCGTCTTGGGCTGCGGCCAATCTCTAATTGCTTCAACTTTACTTTGGTCAACCTGTATACCTTTTTCTGATACAACATATCCCAGAAATAAAACACTATGCGTCATGAACACGCATTTCTTCGTTGCAGCATAGAATTGTTCTTGTCGCAATACCATCAGCACTTCTCTAAGATGATTCAAATGTTCCTCCGGACTCCCACTGTAAATCAGAATATCATCAAAATACACCACCACAAATTTCCCAATGAATGGTCGAAAAATCTGATTCATCACCCTCATAAAAGTACTCGGTGCATTGGATAAACCAAATGGCATGACCAACCATTCGTATAGACCCTCCCTGGTTTTAAAAGCAGTCTTCCACTCATCTCCTGGTCTGATACGAATTTGATGATATCCGCTCTTCAAATCAATCTTCGAAAATATAGTAGCTCCGCTTATTTGATCCAACAAGTCATCCAACCTCGGCATTGGAAATCTATATCTCACAGTAATATTATTCAATGCTCTACTATCTGTGCACATCCTCCACGTCCCATCCTTCTTGGGTACCAATAAAGCTGGTACAGCACAAGGACTTAAACTCTCCTGCACACGCCCCTGTTCAAGCAATTCTTCCACTTGCCTCCGCAACTCTTCATGTTCCTTCGGACTCATTCGATAATGTGGTCTGTGTGGCAACACAGCACCTGGAACAAGATCTATCTGATGTTGTATATCCCTCAACGGCGGCAACTCCGTGGGTAACTCCTCTGGAAATACATCGTCAAATTCTTTCAAAACTGGTTTAACTTCTTCTGGAATCTCAACCACTTCCTGACTCTCCCGTCCGATCAATAAGAACACTTCAGTCTCCTCCTCTACTTCCTTCACAAACTCCTTCAACGATAACAAAGTTTTGAGCTCTTCAATCTCCTCCAACTTGTTTTCCTCCTGTTGTCGCTTCTTTGGAACTAGAGTAATCTTTGTGCCTTCAAACATGAAACTGTAACTGTTGGTACGCCCGTCATGCTGCACAGCTCGATCATACTGCCGCGGTCTTCCCAGCAACAAATGACAAACGTCCATATCTACGACATCACACCAAATTTCATCTTTGTATTTCTTCCCAATTGAAAACTTCACACAAGCTCTACGTCCAACTTTCACTTCACCACCCTTCCTCAACCAAGCTAACTTGTACGGTTTAGGATGTTTCTCGGTTTTCAACTCCAACTTCTTCACCGCTTCTGTAGAGATAATATTATCACAACTCCCAGCATCAATAACAAATTTACAAACCCTTCCCAGAATAGTGCATGTAGATTGAAAGATATTGTTCCTCAACCAACTACTTTCCTCCTCTTGCTTCGGTGTTAAACAACTTCTCCTCATCATCAATGCATACCCGTCATCTCCTGACGGTAAGTCTTCCTCCTCAACTGGTAAAGAATTAGTGCATTCATCTTCTTCATCCTCATCCTCAACCTCAGCTATCATAGCTCTCTTCTTCGGCTTTGGACATTCATTACTTTTGTGGCCCAATTCCTGACAATTATAACATTTGAAACTATTATTGACTTTCGCCTTCCCAACCTCATTCACAACTGATTTTGCAACAGCTTTTGAAACATTAGAACTCCCACTAACTCCCTTCAGTGGATTATTGGAATTTGTAAACACACCACCTCCTTGTCTACCCTGCTTCTCCCAAGCCAACGCTTTCTGATGTGCCTCTGCTACAGATCTTGGATCGAACATATTAACCATATCCTGGATCTGCATTCGTAGTCCCCCAATGAACCTAGATGTCAGCTTCTCTTCCGTTTCCATAATATCATTCCTCGCAATAAGTTGATAGAATTCATCAGCATAGTCGTTAACAGACTTCGTTCCTTGCCTCAAGTTTTGCAAACGTTGATACATCAAAGATTGGTAATTGTAAGGTAAGAACGTTGCTTTCATCAATTTCTTCATCTTCTCCCAAGATTCAACTTTTGACTTTCCCATCCGATCACGTGTAAGCTTGGTTTGCTGCCACCACGCCAAAGCTCTACCCTTCAGCCTCGTAGCAACCAACTTCACTCTATGATATTCTGGAACTTCTTTGAAGTCAAAAATCTCCTCGACATTAGCTACCCAATCTAGAAACTCCTCTGCTTGCATACCACCTTTGAATTCAGGAATTTCAGTCTTCATCCCCGACTCCCATTTGTGATCATACTCAGAGTGATTTCTTCCTTGTCCTCGTCCTTGTCCTTGAAGACTACCACCATCATACTCCTCTTCAAAATCAGATGTATATCGTTGTCTATCTCGTCCACCCACATCTCTACTACCATTACGCCTTCCACCTTCATCCCTTCTATCGACATTCCTCCGTTCACGATCATTCACGTTCCTCCCACGCCCTTGATCATTTTCAACACTTCTGTCTCGATTGGAATATGGCGAGACTCTACTACCCCCATGGTTAGATTCAGGTGAAACCCTTCTCCGATTTTGATTCATTTCTGTCATAAGCTTCTCTAACCGGCCAATTCCTTCGTTAAGCTTTTCACTAAAGTTTTCATTGATTCTTTGCTCCATCTCATCAACTTCTTCTCATCGATACAAAGCTTCTACGTTTTGGTGGCGATTAGCTCTTCTTGGCGGCATACTTGAAAATTTCACAACTCTTCAATACTTCAAAATTCAAACACAATTCGGACTTTGATCCAAAATGAAACGGATCGAAAACTTCCACTTTGTAGCAAATCGCGATGAACACGATGGACAAAGTTTCGGCCTCCACTTCAATTCCGATCAAACAACTTCAATGCAAGTCGAACTCTTCTACTTGCTTACGGTTCACTCTTCAAGCTTCTCGGTCAAACAACTTCAAACTTCAAACTCTTCAAAATGATTAGGCTCCAAGTCTCGATTTAGCTATGATTGGCTAAAACAAGCTCTGATACCAAAACTGACGCAGCGGATTAATCAAAACAGACTTCAATCGGTGAATGTAGTAATCGGTGGATTGGAAGATACTGAAATGCCCAAATTCGTTGATCCGAAGATACCGAATTCTAGCTATCCCGAACTCGTTGATCGCGCACGATACCGGGTTCAAAGATCTTCAATTCTTCAAACGTTGATCAAGCGCACTTGATTCCGCGAATCGGCTTCTACAATCGTTGAATCGAGCGCACTCGATTATCCGAAAGAGGAGATAGGAGATTACACTCAACTACCAATTTGGAATGAAAGCACAAAGTAATCAAAAGAGAATTTTATTCAAAAATCAACAACCTTTACAAATGAGAGACCCGGCCTATTTATAGGCGTTTTACAACTCACACGAAAAAAACAACGAAAATACATCAACTCCTAGGTCGTGAACGACCTACGACCTAGAATGGTGCGACTTATCAAACCCACCGACTTAGTGTAGGTCGTTAACGACCTAACAGTTCACTACAAAACAATCGCATATTACAACCAACGTACACACAACATAGCGACTTACAATACTTAGGTCGTACACGACTTATAACCTGCGACCTAGAAAACATTGCGACCTAAAAACAGATGTGACTTAACTTCAATACATCTGCTTCCTTCAGCGACTTAAGAATCAACGGCAGAGATCAATGCGGCATAAGAATCAACGACATCCAGAGTTTTGCGACCTAACAGATAAGCCGTTCCAGAAACTTCACGACCTATGGCCTCGCGACTTAACTCCTCACGATCTAAAACTTCGCGACCTAACTTAGGTCGTTCTGTTTTCCTGCGACCTAACATAGGTCGTAAATTGTTAGGTCGTAGCACCTTTCCCTTCAGACTGTTAGGTCGTAGCTCTCCACTAGGTCGCTCGCGACCTATTACTTCAGCTCTGCGCCAATCTTCACACACTGCTAACTCGCTAGTCTCCTTTTTAGCTTTAGGTCGTAACCCAGCACTTCCCTTAGGTCGTAGCTCAGCACTTCCCTTAAGTCGTAGCTCAGTACTTCCCTTAAGTCGTAGATCAGCACTTCCCTTAAGTCGTAGCTCATTTCCCACTAGCCTGTTAGGTCGTAGCATGTGATCTTTGAAACTGGTAGGTCGCATACGACCTAGAACTAAAACTTCTCGTGACTCTTTACCAGAATCTAGTCCATTAGCCTCCTCCTTAGGTCGTACCCCATTTACCAACATGTTAGGTCGTACACGACCTACGCCTTCTTCTTTCTGGGCTGCATCAGATATTGATGGAATGATTTTGAAATGTTTATGATTCTCTTTTGCTTTGCAATATAGAATTCGGCTTTCTGTTTCTATGATTTTCCAAGTTTGAATGTTATCTGTTTCTTTTTTTTTGTGCAACCTTGCATTTATCTCTTTCCATATGTGATACATGACTGTTGTTAACATAATACAAGCTTTATTGAACTCTTTTATGTGCTCTTTTGATTTGGTTTAGGAATTTAATCTGAGCTGAATATATTGAATACTATTTCCTAAATCATCCAATGAAGCCTGTAGGTTGAGGTTGATTTTTCTTTTAGCTATAAACCAGATATGCCTAGAATAGATGCAATCAAAGAATAGATGCCCCACGGTTTCAATCTTTGTTTTGCAAAGTAGACATTTTGTTTCTCCATTTTTGCCCCATTTCTAGCATTTATCTCTTGTAGGTAATCTGTTTAATATAACAAAATAAGCACAATGTGCCATTTTTGGGCAATTTGCCTTATTCCATATAGTTCCATACTAGTCCACTTCAACTTGAGCGCCTTTGATGAATTCCCATGTGTTTTTAAAGGAAAATTTGTCTTCTGTTATAAACTTCCAATACCATTTGTCTTTATTTAAGCTTGAATCTATTTCAATGTTGCTTATGGCTTTTTTGAATATGGAGGCAGCTGATTGCAAGTAAATATTCCATCTGTTATTATATATAATGTTATCAACATTAAGATTGGCTCCTCCAAAGTGAAGTAAGTTAGACTAGCCCAACAAATTTTCTAAAGAATTGCCTTTAATCCAAGGGTCAAACCAGAGGCTGGTAGATTTACCGTCCTTAAAATTTCCTTTCTACCATTTTTTTTCCAATTTCTCTGTAGTTTAGAATGTTTTTCTATGTGTTGGAATAATGATTTTCCACTGGCATGGTCCATAAGTTTTGTTTTTCACATATTTATTCCATATCCATCTTGACCAAAGAGAATCCCCTTTTAAAAACTTCGAATAATTTTAAATGGAAGATAGTTTTTAAATCCTTGAAGTTTCTTAAGCCTAGTCCTCCATTTTCCATTGGTTTACAAATAATGTCTCATGATACTTTATGATATTTGCTCTTCCAGATGAAGTTAGCACACATTTTTTCAATAAAAGTGATGACCGTGTGAGTTAGTTCTAACCTTCCAACTATAGTAAGAAATTTGCTTGACCAACCCTCTAATCTATTTTGCAGAATATCATAGAGTCTAGCACAATATTTGTCATTGATTTGATTCATTCTTAGAGGTAGTCCAAGATATATAACTGGTAGTTCACCTTCTTGGAATTTGAGAATTTTCAACATTTCTGATTTTTTGGAACATAGTTTGCTGAATTAAATTTTACTTTTCCCTTCATTAACTTCCAATCCAACAAAGGTTTTCAATTTTTCAAAAAATATTAGCCATAGTGTTTGTACTGTTTTCATCTGCATTCTAGAATAATAGCAATTCATCAGCATAAATAAATGTGTTATAAATGGTTTTACACTATTTGTGGCTTTGATGTTTCCTTTTAAATGTTCTAAATCCATTTGAATTGATAGATACTCCATAGCAATAGTGAAGAAGTAAGAAGAAAGTGGATCACCTTACTTTATACCCCTATTGCTATGGACAAAGCCATATGTAGAAACATTTATAAGCAATGAATAGGTAACATTATACTCCGAATTGTTCCACATGATTGAGCATTTTATCACCGTCGGAGAGAGTTGATTGACAGAGTGGATAATTAAAACATAATAGCATACCCGTTCACAAAGGGGCTGACCCAATTGGTTTTGAGAAAACCGATTGGAGAAGTTGAAATAAGATTTATAATTGACCCCAAGTGCAACTGGAAGATTGATAAAATTAGGGGTATGCACTAGGGGCAATTATGTAATTTGTTACATATATCTAACTCGTTAACCAATCTTGTTTGAAATAAAGGTATTTTCTTTCTATTATATACTTGATATAATGTGGTTATATAAATTAATCAATTTAATTAAAAGTATATTTAATAGAAAATCCATAAATGGTATGTTTTGTGATAGTAGTTATAATGTGTTGTAACCGTGAGTAATTTATCATAATGAAACAAATATACCATTATAAATGTTCCTAGTCAAGATGCATCGAGACTGGATATCGATGTATTCGTTGAGACTAGAGTATGTAATGCTCTCCAAACTTTGGGCACCGTATTACTCATGACTGCTGGGGGCACTAAGGGGTTACGTACTGATAGTTATTTGATAACTATGGAATGAATCACTCGATAGTTTTCTATTGGTTAATATAACTAAGGTCAAGCAGAGAATATCAATGTGACTAATTTACATAGTTCTCTCGATTTGAGAATATTATTGATCTTCAATGTGGATGCTCCACTTTGATTATAGTTAAATCGTGGCATGGCGTCCATCGAATGACCATAGTTGGGTTGAGTAGAAGCATTGGAAGTAAAACACTATTCAAGAGAGGATTCTTCTTCTCAGTTATATGAGGTTAGTATTACGGTCAACTAAAGTCAACTCAAAGTCAATGTCTCTAGCCAGAGCATTTCGGTTAATAATAATTGTTATTATTGAACCAAGGACTTTGTATTTGGAATATAAAGTTGAATGTGGATGATATTGGAATTTTGACCATTACCAAATTCCATAAATCCAAAGTGATTTAGTTTCGATGAAGAGAATTGATGTAAATAATTGTCACTATTAGGTACCGCTTATAATAAGTAAAATTGGACTTTACCAAAAGATGCGTAAGCAATAAATTCGGCCAAAATATGACACCACCTGCTAAGTGACGTATGAATGTTATTATTCAAATAGTTCAATAGTAATCGCTGATTAAATTTACACCTTTGAGTCGCACAACCGTAATGATGAATTCTTTGAAAAACCACATGATTTAATTAATTTATAAAATGTTGTAAATTGATTAAAATAATTGATATTTGAGAAATATTAATTATTATTTATTTGATGTTTGGAAGTTTTTGGTAATTATTTTAATTCATTTATAAAAGTTATATTTGCGCGTATTGATATACGATATTGATGTAATTTAAAATAATTGCATGAAATGATATATGGAAATTTTATGTCATTTGATGACATAATTTATGAAAATTTTATGTCATTTGATGATGTGATTTGTGGAAATTTTATGTTATTTGATGACATACGTATAAAGAAAGGATTAGAGAGAGAGAAACAATCAAGTGAATTAATTAGGGACGTTATAATTAAAGAATGGGAAAAGTTTGGTTCTTTCAAATAAAACATATTCCCTAATTCATTCTGTATGTACAATTCATTTTCCTTCTCATTTATTCTTTCTCTTTCTCTCCTCCTAACTTTTCATGGTAGAAATAAAACAGAAGGAAAATGAATTTCCAAAATCTTTCAACTCCAAATAAAGAAAATAAAATAAAACAAAAGTGGTTCATCCATCTCTTGCAAGGATAGGATGTGGACCTTAAAGATCTGAGGAGATATCATCATTCAATGTGTGATTTCTAGGCAACATCCTAACTGATTCAATCGGATCTAGAAGCATTCTTCCTTCAAGGTGCAAATCTAAGGCAACATCAACAAGGTGTGTTTTAAGGATTGGGTAGCAAGGTATGTTATTTTCTATATATAGATAGTGATTTTGCAATGTCTGATGGAAATTTAATTTGACTTTCGTAATTTGTATGATTTATTAGTGTCTTGCTTAATTTTAAAAAATTATTTATGAATATTGAATTATTTGTTAAATGGTATGATTGAGTTTTCATTTACAGATCAAAATTTAATTTGTTTATGTTTTAAAACAATATTTAAGTATAGATCTATGTTTTTAAACATTCTAATTAAAGTGTAATTCTTCAGATTTGAATGTTTAAATGTTTGAATTGATTAGCTGCTTTTCTTTACTTTGTTTAATTGAAACTAAATCTATATTTTAAAATACAATGTTCTATTTTAGTTCTATGTTTTAAAATTTAATTTAATTCCATTTCTTTAGATATGGAAATTTACATTTTCAAGTTAATTGATTGCATTATGTTTAAAGTTAAAAATGGAATTTATATGGAATCAATACAATGTTTCAATTGTAGATCTATGTTTTAATCTTTCATGACAAAGTGTAGTTTTAGTTTTTAATGTTAATATATATATATATATGTATGTATGTATATATGTATGTATGTATGTATGTCTGCATGTATTACTTGCACTTTTTATTGCACTAGATATTTACATATGAATAAAAGGAATTTTAACAACAAATCAAAGTTTTGAAATTGACTGTAATAATTATCTAATTTATATTATTAGAAAGCTTAGATTGAATTTTATATATACATATTTGAATCTACTTGTATGTGATCATGTAAGATTTATTTTACTTTTCATATATTGTCATAGTATGAAATCATTTCTCTTTTTTAATTAAGACAATAGTGTCTACATACAATTCTTTGTTTACCTTCTATATTCTTACCTTATGGTACCTATTGATTGTCATTAATATGTTGCATTAATTAAGTTTGCTAAAACAGAAATTGTATCAATGATCCTTGTCATCCATTATTTATTTCCATTTCAATTCCTATGTAATAACCATTCAAAATTTTCTTATTTATTTTATTTATACATATCAATTACCGCTGACTATGCACACTCCCTATATGTTGCACTTGCATAACATTTACTGTGAATATATATACAATTCATGTCATATGTAACACCCCCAATTTTTGATAACATTATTCAGGAGATTTAATTAGATAAATTAAATAGAATAATGTAAATGTTAAGTGATAAGGCGATTAAGATTTGAATAATTAAATTTAGGTCGTGCTCAATTTACTAATTAAATGAGCTTAAAAATGGTTTTAGTTGATTAATTTACATAAGGGCATAGTAGGAATTAGCCGCACATAACCCCTTACCCTTATATATATTCACGTCTCTTACACCATTCACGATTATCTCTCATTTCACAAAAATGCAAAACATAAATGTAAATCAAGAGGAGCCAACCATAGCTAGTAAGAAAAGAGAAGAGAATTCAAATCAAGCTAAAGAATTAAAGCAAGGGGAATAAATCTCAATCTCAATCCAATCTCCTTATCTTAATCAAGGTGAATTATAATTTATACCATCTCTATTTTGTTTTATAAACATATATTTTTTGGATTTAAGATTAAATTCATTTCTATAATGATTTTGATGATGATATGCTTGAATTACAATTTGTTTGAATTAAACAAGAATGTTTAAATAAATATATATGTAGTTTTAGGGTAAACCAATTGATATTGATGTTTAAATGCGATGGAAAAATTTTATGTTATGTAAAACATGAATTTGGAGTTGGGTTTTAATTTTGATAATTTTCCAAGCTATGGAAAGATTATTATGAATTTTCAGAAGAAAATATGGTTAATTGGGTTTAGAAATTTATTTCAAAAATTATATTGAGAATTTAGGTCTGAAATTTTGATATGTTAGATAACACGATGAAAGTGAATTCTGTAATTTTTGGGGATTCTTTCTAGGTGATTTGTTATGCAAATCAAATTATTTTAGAAGGACTTATTTACAATATTGGTTTTGCTTAATGGAAGGGCTTATTTGCTAAATTAACCTTGGTTTAGATCTGAAATTATGCGGCAGTTATTTTGGTAAAGAATTTGAAAATTTAAGGCAACCAATCATAAGTTTACACGTGGCAGGTTAGTTAGAAAGTGTTTGCTTTAATTGGTAGTAAATTAGGTTTACCCAGAAAAGTGGGTTCCGCCTCTATTTAGAAGCACCTTTTGACTCCAATGCTTCCACTCCATCTCAGTCATAACCAACCCAGGCCGAAACTAGTACACAAGATATCACTTAGGTGGTACGTAGTGGATTGGAGAAAGGCGAAAGGCATGGTGTCGAAAGCATTACTTCCGATGGGGTCGATACCTTTATTTGTTTTAAAAAGTGAAGCGCCTGCCTTTGCTTTATTAAAGCCTTCGAAGGAGTCGAAGCATATGTTTCAAAAGAGGATTTCTAAAGGCTTTCGAATGGGTTGCCATCTTATGTTTTAAACAATAAGCTTTCGAATATGTTTTTTTACTTATAAAAATAATACTTTCGAAAGTAGGGGTTCCAACCTAGTCGAAGCCCTGTTGTCGTTCTTTTGCCTTTCGAGTATATTGAAGTCATCAATGCCTTCGAAGGGTAGTTATGTTTTAAAGATGTTCTAAGCCACTTCCTAAATGCTTTCGAAAGGGTTAATGGGTTTCGAAGGCAATGGCTTCAAAAGGGGGTTTCGATGCTATCATTCAGTATTTCAACTTAAATGTTTTGAAGCTTTCGAAAGGGATGGAGCCGATGCCATCATGTTTTCCCCAATACTTTTATATGATAAAGGATGGTTGCACAAGAGATACTTTCGTTTAGATTCACTTTGACTCAAGTTGATATTTTTAAATATAAACCCAATGGTTTCGAAAGAGGGACTTTCAGTGGTTTCGGAAGGGATACTTCCAAATGTTTCGAAAGGGGTACTTTTAATGGTTTCGAAGCTATGCTTCTAAGAGTTAATAAGTAGTACATTATCACAATCGAAAGGTTTTGAAAGAGAAGTTTTAAAGTGTTTTAAAAGGCAAGGGCCTAATGTTTAGAAAAGATATTTATATGCTTTCGAAGGAGGTTATCCAGTGAGGTCAAGTGCAAGGTTTTGAAGGTTTTGAAAGCCTTACTATTCAAAATAAATAACCCAATCTCATTTTAAAAGAAAACCATGCCATAAATAAATAAAGTGTTTTGAAAAGGAGTTTTTGAAGAAGTTTTCTTTGATTAAAGGATTAAAGGGATCAACCAAGTTATTGTGTTTGCTTCTTCATGTATGTATATATTCACATATTAATGGACCCATAACTGTATTTTGGGGAAGGGCAGAATAACCAGCTAGGTTGACCCAGTAGTCAATATAAACTTTATGAACTCTTGAATGAGTAGAATTGCATCCAAGAGGTCAGGAAGATCAGAATATAGGATGCTAAAATATTAAAGAAAGATATTGGCAAGGGCCAATAGGTTCACAATAAGCCCATGAAAACTGTATATTGGAAAAGATATGGGCAGAGGCTAATAGGTTCATAGTAAGCCCATTAAAAGTATGTATAAATGAAGATGTTAGAAAGACGGGTTCATAATTTGCCCATGAAAACTATGATTTGATATTGGTAGGGGCCAATAGGTTTATAGTTAGCCCATGAAAACTATATCTAGATTAAGATACTAACATATGTCAATAGGTTCCTGAAAGTGTGTACGCTTGTGCACACTAATTACGGATCGTGTAATATGGACTAATATATGCGGAATGTTATTTACAATTGCTATACAAGTAAATATTCAATAAACTAACTATATAGCAATTCACAGATATAGAATAGTAAATGCAGTAAACTGTAAAAATCACACCAGGGATTTTTATACTGGTTCGGACCTCCCGTCCTACGTCCAGTCCCAGACTTCTATCTGGATTTCACTACCAACTACCTCGCTTCACCCGGAGGAACAGGTTTATAACACCCGAACAGCCGAACGGGATTTCGTGCCTCTTACAACACCGAGGACTTCAACAAAAATAAATACAATTGTCGTTGACAACTTGTGCTCTTAACAACACCGATTTGTCACTTGTAGTACACCCTTCCTATAATCTTATCCTCAAAATATGTGAATGATGTTTGTAAAGATTGAAGGAAGTATATTACTTATTTGAATCAAAAGATATGAAATAATTTCAATGATTCAATAAGCAAATTGAAGTAGAGAGCTTTTAGAATGCAAGAGTATTTAGAATTTAAGATCAGAATTTTAAAGCAAAGAATTGTTGTTTTTCAATCAATGATTTAGATATGTTTATATAGAGAATAAATGGTTGTAACTCTTTGTGAAGAGTAGCCATTAAAAGATGTGATCATTGATGAAAGGGAAGAGAAGCAACCATTGAAGAAAGAAGTGTCTTTTGGGAAAGGTTGCTTTCTGTTTAAAAACGGTCGACAGGTCAAAAATGACCAGTAGACGAAAATTTCAAATATATAGACGTTATGTGCATGTGTGCACGTTCATTGTGCAATTTACACAGGAACGGTCGACCGCCTGGTTTTGGACCGGTCGACCGGTCGCTGTTAAATTGCACAGTGAATGTGCGCTGTCATCCAAAACGTTTATACATCGATTCTTTTGAGATGCATGATTATTTTGAGGATAGATTTTAACATAACTAATATTACTAACATACCAAAAAAAATCCACCTCTAATGTATGAAGCTCGTTGTGTCTCAATGAATGACTTCTTTTTGACGATCACGGTTTAACCCTTTGTCAGAAATCAAAACTATATGAAAATCTTGACTCAACATTCTCCCCCTTTTTGATTGATGACAACATAGTTATGAGTCTCCCCCTGTATTTGATCTCCCCCTGAGATTGTGCCTGTAACTCTATATTTTCCTGCATATATACTGTTAGCACAATTTTCTCCCCCTTTGTCATCGACAAAAAGGAGTTTATTAAAATATAGGATATAAAATATATAATTCAGAGTATAAGCAAAATAAGACTAGATCAAGAGTTAAGAGTCACATAATATGATAATGCCAAAGAGTCTAGTACGAATTAAAATGCGACACTATTTAGTACAAGTGCCAGATAATGTCTTAAAGCAAGAACTAAGTCATAATTTACACATAATAGAAAATAAAGACATAGACTATAAGGATTCAATCTGAATCTGTCTCACCCTCCTCTTCTTCCTCTTCTTCTTCTTCAACAAGCTGAGATTTTCCGTATCCACGTCCATGACTCGTTCCCGAGCTTGTACCCTCCTCCGAGGATGTCCAAGCAAAGGTAGGAGGAGCTGGGCGCTTGCCAGGGTCTTGAGTTGGCATGGATGAGGATGATGCTCCACATGATATTGCTTCCCATATAGAACTGAAGAACGACTTAAGTTTGTTAAATCGTTTATCCATTTTGGTGTCCATGCGCTTAAGTCGGGCTTCTAGAAGAAATTGATTTTGAGCAATAGTGTTAAGTGATTCTTTTGTTGAGGAAGATGATCTTAAAAGTTTAACTTCTCCAGGTTTAGATCGGGATGAACGGGAGGAAGCCTCTCTATGTCCTTGGTCTTTCCATTGTTCAAAAGGCATAATATTGAAGTATGGAGCTGGAAGCTTCATTCTTGCAATCGAAGCTTTGTTGATGGCTTTTGGTTTGGAAATAGAAGACTTTGGTGGTTCAATGCCACAATCGAGCAAGAGTCGCATAATGTACTCGTTATAAAACAAGTGTGGTCTAGAGCTATCATTTACTTTCAAGATCTCATCAAAGATCATACCAATCCAGTTTATACGAATACCCCCATAAATTGCGTATAATGCCTTGAAATTTTCTTTATAGACGGCATCAAAATTTCCAGTTCTTGGGAAAAGGGAGTGCATAAGAGTATGATGAAGAATTCTTGCAGACGGCCTTAAGCCAATAGACTTAGTGCTATCCTTGTCATCTTCAGTAAATTGATGACTAATTTGATTACGGACATGAATATTGCAAAAATCATTTGAGAATTTTTCACCAATAAACCTAGAACCAAGAACACTTGCCATCCTATCACATGAGATAAACACTTCTTTGCCACATACAACAGACCAAAGACAATAATTGGGATTTGCGGGTTTGTTTTTCTCTATATTTAGATTAGCATAGAATAACTTGATCATGACATGGTTAATTTCCACATTGTTTTGATCATAGTCAATTAGGTTTTCAATGTCGGTATCCCTTGCTAAATCTAAAATACGATAACTAGAGAAATCTGAGAATTTAACAAACGAACCCGGATGGATAGTAAAATCTTTCATTTCATTCCACCTTTTGAGTGAAATTGGATCCACAAGCCATTTCTTGATAGAGAGATCAATGGGTTGTGTCTCTGAGGTAGAAGCTTGCTTAAATTTCTTTTGTTGAGGAGCCATTAGGGATAAGTTTGAAGAAAGAAATTTAATAAGGGAATGTAGGGTTTCTTTGGTTTGGGGAAGAAGACTGGTTATGAAGAAAAAAAGTGATAGGGGAAAAAAAATGAACGGACTGATATATTAAAAAAAACAGAATACTCGTAACCGGTCGACCGGTAAAAATGGGGCGGTCGACCGTTTTTATCCAGAGAGCAAAACGATCGACCGATCCATTTTGAGCTGTCGACCGGTGCTGTTCTGGAAGCACAGTTCAGCCTGTTTTCAATATAGTTGTGTCCTATAAATTGTATATCACTCTTATTATAATATTTAATTGTTATTAAATGAGTGATTACAAAAGAAAATAAACAACGATACAATATAAAAATAAAATTAATGAAGAGTGGGAGAAGGAAGATCGGTTGAATCTTCGTTAATATCATCAATGCGAGCCTTCCAAGATGACCATTTTTCAGTTGCCCCTTCATTCTGAGCATAGTTTCTGTCCCATGAGTTTGGGGTTCTAGAAGATGAAGGTGCATTTGGCATTGGCTCATGAACATCTCGTTTGTTTGATCCACAGAAGAAGAATGCCATTCTTTCTAAAATAGATAATCGTGCCGAAGTCTGCTGTTGTTCATGATGAAGCTGTTGTTGTCCATAATGAAGCTGACGTTGAAGATCTATTTGATGTTTTTGATAGTGATGAATTTCATCGATCTTCTCTTTGGTTTGAGGAGAATAGAATAGCACTTTCTTTGCCTTTTTTGATTTAGGCGTACTTCCAGGTGTACGAGAGCATTGATGATGGCACTTTGGTTTATATTTTGGTGTTTCAGGAGAAAGATATTCTTCTGATTCAGAACTTGTAATGGAAATGTGAGTTTTTTGAGCACACTCATCACAAATATGTGCCATAGAAAAATTTGTATTTATGATTAGATAAGGGAAGATGAATAGAACGAATGTTTTTGACAGCTTATATAGATAGTTCTTATATATAAGCCTATGATTAAGAGTAAAAAGAGGAATTTGATGGTGTAAAATAATCAGAGACTCAAATAGCTTAAAATAGCTATAGTTAAAAAAGAATAATCAAACGAAAGAACTAAAAAGTTTAACATCAGTAATTATTAGACAAGGTCTTTTAAAGAAATTAAACCAAGCTCTCTTCGTAATTTAATAAAACTAGATTCGAGCAAAGGCTTAGTAAAAATGTCCGCTAATTGATTTTCAGTTTGGACATATTCAAGACATATATTTCCTTTTTCAATATTATCTCTAAGGAAATGATGACGGATATCAATGTGCTTGGTTCTAGAATGATTCACTGGATTTTTAGAAAGATTTATAGCACTCGTGTTATCACAGTATATAATAGAATTTGATAAATGAATATCAAAATCTTGAAGTGTTTGTTGCATATATAATACTTGAGTACAAGCGAGAGCCGCTGATATATATTCGGCTTCACATGTTGATAGTGAAACATAATTCTGTTTCTTACTAAACCAAGAGACAAGTGATTTTCCAATAAAATGGTACGTACCACTTGTACTCTTTCTATCCGTTCGAGAACCTCCAAAATCAGCATCACTATATGAAACTAATTCGAATGGACATTCTGTTGGATAAAAAAGACCGAAATCTTTTGTATTATTAAGATAACGAATTATACGCTTTACTGCTCGTAAATGCGATTCCTTTGGATTTGCTTGAAAACGAGCACATAGACAAACACTCATCATTATATCTGGACGACTAGCTGAAAGATAAAGAAGAGAACCAATCATGCTTCGATATAATTTCTGGTCAACACTCTTACCATTATCATCTTTTTCAAGATGTGTAGTTGTACTCATAGGAGTTGGTTTACCAGATGTATTTTCTAATCCGAAGCGCTTGATAAGATTTCCGCAGTATTTTTCTTGATTAATAAAAATACCATTCGGAAGTTGTTTGATTTGAAGTCCAAGAAAGTATGACAGTTCTCCCATATGAGACATTTCGAATTCTTTGGTCATAATACTTGCAAATTCCTTACAGAGTTTATCATTTGTTGAACCAAAGATGATGTCGTCTACATATATCTGAATAACTAGAATATCCTTTTGAGAATGTTTGATAAACAAAGTTTGATCGACTCTGCCTATTTGAAATCCTGAGTCAATAAGATAGCTACGTAGTCGTTCATACCAAGCACGAGGTGCTTGTTTTAAACCATAAAGAGCTTTCTTTAGTTTGAACACATGATCAGGATATTTTTCATGTACAAACAAAGGAGGTTGTTCGACATATACATTCTCTTTGATAAATCCATTAAGAAATGCACTCTTGACATCCATCTGATAAAGTTTGAAATTATGGTGACAAGCAAAAGATAAAAGGATTCTAATAGCTTCTAGTCGAGCAACTGGTGCAAAAGTTTCTTCATAATCGATACCTTCTTCCTGATTATATCCCTGTGCTACTAACCTTGCTTTATTTCTGGTGATATTCCCTTGTTCATCAGCCTTATTTTTATAGACCCATTTAGTACCAATCACTGACTGATCAGTTGGTCTTGGAACAAGTTCCCAGACGTCATTGCGCACGAACTGATTTAGTTCTTCTTGCATGGCAATGATCCAATATTCGTCGGTAGCTGCTTCTTTAGGATTCTTAGGTTCGATATTTGATAGAAATGCAACATGTCCCATTTGATGTAATTGACTCCTAGTTCTTACTTGTGAGTCGACCTCCCCAATTACATTTTGAACCGGATGGTGTCTCAATAATCTTGGAGGGGAACGTATTTCACAAGCTGGATGTTGTTGAGAAGTATTTTCAACAATATTTTCAGAGTCAGAGTCATAATTTGTGATGATAGGAGTGTCAGAAAGTATAGTTTCGTCATCATCAGATTTTGGTTGAGAGGGCTGAAAGATTTCATCGAAGGAAACATGAAGAGATTCCTCAATAGTTTTGGTTCGTTTATTAAAAATACGATATGCCTTGCTTCTTTCCGAATAACCGACAAATATACCTTCATCAGCTTTCGGATCAAACTTCCCGAGTTGGTCTTTCGTATTTAAAATGAAACATTTTGAACCAAATACTTTGAAGTAAGATATATTTGGCTTCCTTTCGTTAAATAATTCATAAGATGTATTCTTGGTGAGTGGTCGAATGGACACACGATTCAAAACATAACATGCAGTGGCGACGGCTTCTGCCCAGAAATGTTTTGGTAAAGTAGATCCATTTAATAACGTTCTTGCACATTCTTGTAATGTTCGATTTTTTCGTTCTACAACTCCGTTTTGTTGTGGAGTTCTAGGAAACGAAAAATTGTGGTTAATACCTTTCTTTGTACAAAAATGTTCAAATTCGTTATTTTCGAATTCACCACCATGATCACTCCTTATGTTTTTAACTTTTATCCCTTTCGATTTTTGAATTCTTTTGACGAAAGATTTAAAATGTTCAAAAGTATCACTCTTGTTTTTCAGGAAAATAGACCATGTATACCGAGAATAGTCATCAACTATTACAAATACATATCGATTATGGTTTATCGACTGAACTTGTGTTGGTCCGAATAAATCCATATGTAGTAACTCAAGTGGTTGTAGTGTTGATATGACTTTCTTGGATTTAAAAGATGATTTGGTTAATTTTCCTAATTGACATGCATCACAGATATTGTTAACCTTAAAACTCATTTTGGGTAATCCTCTAACTAGATTGTTTTTGGCTAGCTTGTCAATAGTTCTGAAGTTTATATGACAGAAGCGTTTGTGCCATAGCCATGGATCATTATCATTAGCTATAAGACACATATCTGAGTTATGATTAATATTCATATTCAGAATATATATATTTCTGTCTCTATAACCTTCGAAAATTAAATTATGATCTTTATCTAGAATACTACACTTATTATTTGAAAAAGAAATTGTAAAACCCTTGTCACATAATTGACTGATACTAAGTAAATTGTGTTTTAAATTTCTAACTAGCATGACATTTGTAATAAGAGGTAAGTTAGATGTACCGCAATTGCTCACATCGCCTTTGCCGATGATATAGCCTTTTGAATTATCTCCAAAAGTGACGGAGCCACCATCTGAGTATGTAATATTTGTTAATAAGCTCTTGTCTCCAGTCATGTGCTTCGAGCAACCACTGTCCAATATCCACTTTCCTCTTTTCTTAAGTGGGACCTGCAAAAAATAAAATTAAGTCCATGGTACCCACTTTTTATGGGGTCCTAAGAGTTAGGTCTTAGGAGTCCAAACCCATACGGGTCCGGTATCCCCTTTATATATATAATTAGTATTAAGATGTACAGTATTCATGAAATTCTGAATATATTTATTCCTAATCAAATTGTTATTTGTTTTAGGAACCCATATTTTGATAGTCTTGACATTTTTCTTCTGAAATTTCACAACTGACTTTGGTTTGGAATATAATAAACTAAGATTTTTCTTAGCTTCAGTCTTTTGTACTTTCTTTTTCCTTTCATTACCAAGATGTTTCTTGGTTTCTTGTTTCCTATATCCCAAACCTTGTTTATTTGAAACAGATTGTGAACTTTCAATGATTTTTGTCAAATTTTCTTGACCTTTGTTAAAGTTAGAAACATTTTGAGTTATGTCATCTAACTTAGTTTGTAAGCTCGCCTTTTCTAGGTCCAGATTTTTGACTTTTGCCTTAAGCTCATGATTTTCAGTAGCGAGAGCATCATTTTTCTCTTTTTGAGTTTCAATTTCTTGACTCAAAAGAGATAATTGAAAGTCAACATTAGATGATGATTCTTGAAGTTTTTCAAGTTCTTCTTCTAATATTTTCTTCTCGTCTTTTAACATATCTCGTTCAAACTCTGCTCTACTCAAATCTGCTTTGGCTACTTTTAATTGACGTTTTATGTCTTTATATTTGACTATCAATTCAGAATTAATATCAAGTAATTCATCAAATGTAGGAATTTGTACCTCATCTTCTGTTGCCATAAAACAAACATTAGCTTGTTCATTCTCCTGATCACTTTCACTTTCAGATGAGGATGAGTCTGAATCATCCCATGTTACTGAGAAGGCTCGTTTCTTTGACTTGTCCTTCTTATGTTTGAATTTATCATTTTCTGACTTCTTCTTCTGTTCTGGACAATCCTTCTGCATGTGCCCCTTTTTGTGACAGTTGAAACATTCTATAGTTGATGAAGATGGTTTGCTTGATCCAGGTTTCCTTTTGTTGTAGCGACTGGCTTTTCGATATTTTAGGAATTTTTTGAATCCTTTTGCAATGAATGCCAAATCTTCATCTTCAGAATCTGATTCATTTTCATCTTTCTCAGCATGAAATGCTACATTTTTCTTTTCTTCTTTCTGTTCTTTTCTAGCCTGCAAATTTGCTTCATAGGACATTAAATTTCCTATCAATTCATCTGGCTTCATGATGGAAAGGTCATTAGCTTCTTCAATTGCTAATACTTTTCCTTCCCATTCACTAGTCAGAGAATGTAGGACTGTTGAAACAACATCAAAATCTGAATATTTTTGTCCTAATCCGATAAGTGCATGATGAATAGTTTGAAACCTTGAATACATATCATTGATTGTCTCATTCGGTTTCATTTTAAAATTTTGAAACTGACTCTTCAGCATGGCTATTTTGGCTTGTTTAACCTTGTTAGTACCTTCATGAGTGGTTTTCAGCGTTTGCCAAATTTGATATGCAGTAGTGCAGATACTAACACGGTTATATTCATTTTGGTCTAATGCACAAAACAACATATTTATTGCCTTTGCATTTACGGCTGCTGCCGTTTTCTCAGCCGTTGTCCATTCTGAATATTCAGTTGTTGGATTCACTATTTCTTTTTGAGTAGCATTCCAAGCATCATAGCTATTTGATTGCATAAAAAATGACATACGTGTAGCCCAATAGCTATAGTTGAGACCATTAAAGAATGGAGGTCTTTGTGTTGATTGACCTTCCGTGTAAGTGTTAGTGCTAGTGCTTGCGTTATTTGCCATATTACAAGAATATATCAAATAACGGTGTTACGGTTATATGATGACCGTGCTCTGATACCAAATGAAAGTGTGTACGCTTGTGCACACTAATTACGGATCGTGTAATATGGACTAATATATGCGGAATGTTATTTACAATTGCTATACAAGTAAATATTCAATAAACTAACTATATAGCAATTCACAGATATAGAATAGTAAATGCAGTAAACTGTAAAAATCACACCAGGGATTTTTATACTGGTTCGGACCTCCCGTCCTACGTCCAGTCCCAGACTTCTATCTGGATTTCACTACCAACTACCTCGCTTCACCCGGAGGAACAGGTTTATAACACCCGAACAGCCGAACGGGATTTCGTGCCTCTTACAACACCGAGGACTTCAACAAAAATAAATACAATTGTCGTTGACAACTTGTGCTCTTAACAACACCGATTTGTCACTTGTAGTACACACTTCCTATAATCTTATCCTCAAAATATGTGAATGATGTTTGTAAAGATTGAAGGAAGTATATTACTTATTTGAATCAAAAGATATGAAATAATTTCAATGATTCAATAAGCAAATTGAAGTAGAGAGCTTTTAGAATGCAAGAGTATTTAGAATTTAAGATCAGAATTTTAAAGCAAAGAATTGTTGTTTTTCAATCAATGATTTAGATATGTTTATATAGAGAATAAATGGTTGTAACTCTTTGTGAAGAGTAGCCATTAAAAGATGTGATCATTGATGAAAGGGAAGAGAAGCAACCATTGAAGAAAGAAGTGTCTTTTGGGAAAGGTTGCTTTCTGTTTAAAAACGGTCGACAGGTCAAAAATGACCAGTAGACGAAAATTTCAAATATATAGACGTTATGTGCATGTGTGCACGTTCATTGTGCAATTTACACAGGAACGGTCGACCGCCTGGTTTTGGACCGGTCGACCGGTCGCTGTTAAATTGCACAGTGAATGTGCGCTGTCATCCAAAACGTTTATACATCGATTCTTTTGAGATGCATGATTATTTTGAGGATAGATTTTAACATAACTAATATTACTAACATACCAAAAAAAATCCACCTCTAATGTATGAAGCTCGTTGTGTCTCAATGAATGACTTCTTTTTGACGATCACGGTTTAACCCTTTGTCAGAAATCAAAACTATATGAAAATCTTGACTCAACAGTTCCTAGTTAACCCATGAAAACTAGGATAAGAAGAAAAGATATTGGAGTTACCAATTAGTTCCTAGTCAACCCATCAAAACTAAGATAAGAGTAAAGATATTGAAGTTACCAATAGGTTCTTAGTGATCCCATGAAAACTATGTAATTGGACAGGAAGTCCATAATCATTTTACCGGCTATTGGTCAGCCCATGAAAACTATTAGGTTAATAGTAAACCCAGAAAGTATAGCAAAAACGGATAGTGAAAATGAATGGGAATGGATAACTCAGAATTTATTCACTTGTTTTGCATATCATCATATCATAATGTTTTGAATTGTTTTAACCATTATGGATGCAGGAGCACATTATATGGTTTTATAAAGGTATTAAGATACTAGTGAGGGGAAAACCCATTCCGCTAAACGACGTGGTCTCACTAGATATCTAAATGATTTAAGATGGTAGATTATTGTTCATACTAGCCTTTATGTCTGACTCGAAGCTTATGTTTTCCCTTTAAAATCTCGGGTACACAATTGATTTTGAGTAGTTTGAGAGTTGAGGTTTTCAAGTACATCATTTCACGAATAAGCTTCCGGGGATGTGCAGGAGGCATGATTGCTATCTAGAGTTCTCTTTTATTTTGATTCCACATTGTTGTTTGTAATGGAAAAGTTGTTAAATTGCCTGTATATACTCTAATCATCCAAGGGGCATCTTCATATGTCACTCTTAGCATATGTTGTAATAAATATATTTTCTCTGAATGCGGCTAACGATTATGGGATTATGTAATGAATTGGAAATGTTTTGAAATGGAATGTGATCTAGTTTGATGTATTAAGATTTTTCATATTCATGTGTTTCTTTGTATCAATGTATCTAACATCGCCATATTTGGTCATCGAGGATTAATAACTATAGATGACTGCAGCTTCCGTAGCCGTTAGTTTTGGGCCTCCAAGTAGGGAGATGTTACAAGTTGGTATCAGAGCATAGGTTTGTGAAAACTTAAAAGAAAAGTTAAACCTAAAAGCTTTTTGAATCATAATCCAATGAATCAGAAATATGATCGGGGTTTGGGTTGACGCTATAGTAACCTACTTGTATTTGATATATATATATATATAAGTACGCATTCCACTCTCTCATAGACCGTTCTTCTGTATCTTACTAAGGCTTGTATGCAGACTTACGACAAAGAGGAAATGGAAGTAGGAAACGGAAGATGAAATCTCGGTGGAGGAAGCACCACAACCAACAGAAATGCTCAACCTAGTACTGGAGGAACCAAGGTTGACAGACTAATGCTAACCAAAATGTTGATGCCAATGTGGGTGCTGGAACTCCACCTGTAGATATGGGGGCAATGTATCAGTTATTCGTCAATATGATGCAAGCAGGAGTTGCTGCTAGTGTTGCTGGAAATGTTAGAGGAGTTAGTCCCGTGGCTCCAGTTGGGAAAAATTATGCTAAGTTGAGCAGGGATTACACCAGTTTTGGTGGGAAACCATTTATAGGAACGGAGGATGCAATAGAAGTAGAGAATTGGCTGTTGCATTGTGAGCATATCTTTGCTGATCTGGGTTTAGATGATGTGAAAAAGAGAAGGTTGGCCTCTAGACAGTTGCAAGTGTCAGCACTTCATTGGTGGAGCAATGTTACTACCGGAGTTCCAAAGGAAGAGTTGACATGGGCTGAATTCAGAAGGAGATTTGAACAGAGATTTTTATCTGAGGTTGCTAAGTCAGCATTGATGAGATAGTTTATGGATCTATTTCAGGGAGAGATTTCAGTTATCGACTGTGCCACTAAGTTTGATGAGCCATCTCGATATGCGTATGCTACTATAGACACTGACCTCAGAAGGAATGAGAGGTTTATTCGGGGACTCTGGCTCGAGCTTGCTAGGGCGACCCTAGCACATATTCGTGATCCTTGTAATGTGGTTGTCGAGATGGAAATTTGCCATGAGGAGATGCTTGCTGTTTGTGCTAGAGAGAAACCAGTTGAAACCCAAGGTTCTCTGGGAAAGAAAAGAAAGTTCTTTAGAAGGGAGCCCAGAAGGGAGATGCTGCCAAGAAGGCAAAGGCTGATTTAGTTTGCTACAAGTGACAAGAAGGGTCATTATGCAAATGAGTGTCAGTCAGAAAAGGGTAAGAAGGCTGCAAATAAGAAGAATGTGAAATGCTTCAACTGTGCCCAAGTTGGACATTATAAGAATCAGTGTCCAAAGCCAGTCAGGGCAGACAATGGGAGGTTTTTACTGTTGGACCATCATCTGCTAAGCCGAATGCAGCTGAAAAAGGAAAGACTGTGATGGAAGGTATGTTTTTGATTCAGAGTATACCAGTTAGGATACTATTTGATATTAGTGCATCACATTCGTTTATATCTCAGTGTTTGGTTGATATGTTATGCTTAGAACCCACATACCTTGTTACTTCCTTAAAGGTTGCGAATCCAATAAGAGGGTATGCAACTCTGGGGATGAGATGTGACCAGTAAGAACTTGATTTGTTAGGTCATAAGTTTTCATGCAGTTTGAATGTTTTCGATTTCATAGATTTCAGAATCATTTTGTGTATGGACTGGTTGAGAAGGTATGAGCTAGGATATTTTGCCAGGATGGGGATATATCACTAAGACACCCTGATAGTCATAACTGAATTATATTCTCAGTAGAGAATTCTGAATGGAGTAGTTGTGATTTGTTAAGTGCAATGTAAGTGGAAGAAGAGCTAAGTCAGGTTCAAGTTGTAAGAGAGTTTGCGGATGTCTTTGAGCCAGTCACAGGACTACCACCGAAACGCGCTGTTGAGTTTCAGATAGATCTTATGCCAGGAGTTGAGCCATTGAGTAGACCACCTAGCAGGATGACACCTACTGAGTTGAAGGAACCAAAGGTGCAGCTAGTGGATCTAGGAAGAAGGAATTTTATTAGACCAAGCAGTTCGCCTTGGGGAGTGGCTGCGGTATTCGTGAAGAAACCAGATGAGTCGTTGAGGATGTGTAATGACTATCGTAAGCTGAATGGGAGGACGATAAAGAATAAGTATCCTTTGCCAAGAATTGGTGATCTAGTTGATCAATTGTGTGGAGCTAGAGTGTTTTCCCTGTTGTATTTGGTGTAGCTTCCGTCAGTTAAGAGAGGCAAAGAACAGTATTCCTTTACCAGCATTTCAGACTAGATATTGTTCATATGAGTGGTTAGTAAATGCCATTCAGGTCAACGAATGCACCTGCTTTCTTTGTAGATCTGATGAACCGAGTCTTCCAAGAGTATTTGGGCAGATTGGTGTTGCTGTTTATAGATGACATTTTGGTATACTCTAAGGATGAAAGAGAGCATGAAGATCATCTTAGAGTTGTGCTTGAGACGCTGAGGCAACATCAACTAAAAGTGAAGTTCTCCGAGTGTCATTTTTGGAATAAAGAGGTTAAGTTTCTTGGTCACGTGGTTTCAGAGAAAGGGTTGTCAGTCGATCCAGGTAAGGTCAAAGCTATTAATAATTGGAAGAGACCAGAGACGGTGACTTAGATTAGAAGTTTTCTTGGACTTGTTGGCTACTACTGGAGATTCATCAAGGATTTCTTGCGAATAACAGCGCCTTTGACTAAGCTAACCAGGAAGGAGGTGAAGTTTGTTTGATCCAACAAATGTGAGGAAGCATTCCTTAAGTTAAAGCATTTGTTGACCAATGCACCAGTGTTAGTAGTTCTAGACGAAAACCAAGGGTTGGTGGTGTACACCGATGCATGTGGAACTGGATTGGGAGCTATGTTGATGCAGAAGGGTAAAGTGATTATCTATGCTTCACGATAGCTAAGAATGCATGAAGTTAGATATCCTACTCATGATTTGGAGTTGGCAGTGGTGATCTTCGCATTGAAGATTTGGAGACATTATCTCTTAGGGGAGAGATTTGAGCTATACATAGATCATAAGTCTTTAAGATACTTATTCTCTCAGAAGGAGTTGAATATGAGACATCAGAGGTGGCTGGAGTTTTTGGTTGGTTATGATTTTGGTATAGAGTATACACCAGGAAAAGGTAACAAGGTGGCGGATGCCTTAATAGAAGACATCAGAATGTGGTGTTAGCTATGTTGGTAGAATGGAAGGATTTAGAAGCTTTGACTACCTGTAGTGTGCAGTATATATAGACTGCTAGTTCTAGTCAAAGTACTGCCACGTTGTCCTATTTAGAAGTTCGACCAATGTTGATCGAGGGAATTGCTTCTAAGTAGAAGGAGGATCCATTATTGGCCGAGAAGATTAAAAGGCTTAAGGTGGGATCAGAGATCGATGATTAAAAGGTTTTAGTCTTGACCAGAGGGGCTGGTTGAGAAAGAAGGGATGGTTGTGTGTTCCAAATGTTGAGAACTTGAGGAAAGAAGTTCTTGGAGAACGTCATCGATCCAAGTTTACGATTCATCCTGGAGTGACCAAGATGTATCAACATATGAAGAGGAGCTTCTATTGGGAAGGTATGAAGAGGGATGTTTGCTTGTGGGTTAGGTAGTGTGCAAATTGTCAACAAGTGAAAGCGGAACATCGGAAGCCGAGTGGGTTGCTTCAGCCGAGATTCCAGTTTGGAAATGGAATTCGATATCCATGGATTTTATAGACGGATTGCAAATGTCAAATAGAGGAAATGAAAGTATATGGATCATAGTGAACAGATTGACCAAGAGTGCCCATTTCATTCCAATTAAGTCAAGCAGGACGGCACCTGTATTGGCTAAGTTGTTCATGAAGAATATAGTTAGACTACATGGAGTTCCTAGTAGAATGGTCAGTGATAGTTATGCCTTGTTCACTAGTGAATTCTAGAAGAGTCTACAGGAAGTGTTGGGTACCAAGCTTAATATGAGTACTACATACCACCCTCAGACAGATGGGCAGACAGAGAGAGTCAACAAGGTACTCGAGAATTTGTTAAGAGCTTGTGTATTAGACTTTGGTGGATCTTGGATAGATCACCTACATTTGGTTGAGTTTTCCTATAATAATAGTTATCGGACTAGTATAGGAATTGCGCCTTTTGAAGCTTTGTATGGAAGGCCATGCAAATCACCAGCATGTTGGTTGGAGACTGGAGACAGATTGGTCTTAGGTCTAGATTTGGTTAGGGAGGCGTCAGAGAAGATTGAGTTGATCCGAAAAAGAATGAAGGAAGCTCAATTTAGACAGAACAGTTACGCAAATAAAAGGCTTAAAGACCTAGAGTTCTCAGTTGGAGACAGGGTTTCCATTAAGGTGTCACCGATAAAGGGTGTGGTATGGTTCGGGAAGTTGGGGAAACAGGCACCGAGATATGTTAGTACATTCCAGATTATAGAGAGGATTGGAAAGCTCGCATACAGAGTGGAGTTGCCGAGCAGTACGGCAGGTGTCCATAATGAATTTCACGTGTCTCATCTTCGCAAGTATGTGCATGATCCAGAGACTACTATTCCTCCGACAGGGTTGGAAGATCTAGTAGTAGAGCCTAATTTCACTTTTGTTAGACAACCAGTTAGGGTTGTAGCAAGAGATGAGAAAAGATTGTGGAAGAAGACAGTAAAGTTGGTGAAAGTTCAGTGGAGCGACAACGAGGACTGTACTTGGGAGACAAAGGACAGGATTCGAGATACTTATCCCGATCTGCTTTAAGGGTATGTCTATATTAGATTTATATAGATAATTTCCAATCAGGTAGACTAGTATGGTTATTAGGAGTCGTTACAGATGATTGTTATGTTTAGTATTTAGGCCTTACTGAATTTCGAGGACGAAATTCTTTAAGTAGGGGAGCATGTAACACCCTTAATTTTTGATATCATTATTCAGAAGATTTAGTTAGATAAATTAAATAGAATAATGTAAATATTAAGCGATAAAGGGATTTAGATTTGAATAAATAAATTTAGGCCGTGCTCAATTAACTAATTAAATGGGCTTAAGAATGGTTTTAGTTAATTAATTTACATAAGGGCATAATGGGAATTAGCCGCACATAACCTCTTTCTTATATATATTCACATCCCTTACACCATTAACAATTATTTCTCATTTCACAAAAATGCAAAACACAAACATAAATCAAGAGGAGCTGACCATAGCTAGGAATAAAAGAGAAGATAATTCAAATCAAGCTAAAGAATTAAAGCAAGAGGAATAAATCTCAATCTCAATCCAATCTTCGTATTTAATCAATGTGAATAATAATTTATACCATCTCTATGTTGTTTTATGAACATGTATTTTTCGGATTTAAGGTTAAATTCATTTCTATGATGATTTGGATGATGATATGCTTGAATTACAATTTGTTTGATTTAAATAAGAATGTTTAAATAAGAATATATGTGGTTTTAGGGTAAAACTGATTGAAATTGATGTTTAAATGCCATGGAAAATTTTTATGTTATGTTAAAAATGATTTTGGAGTTGGGTTTTAATTTTGATAATTTTCCAAGCCATGAAAAGATTATTATGAATTTTCAAAGGAAAATATGGTCAATTGGGTTCAGAAATTTATTTCAGAAATTATATTGAGAATTTGGGCCTGAAATTTTGATATGTTAGATAACATGATGAAGATGAATTTCTGTAATTTTTGGGGATTTTTCTAAAGTTATTTGTTATGCAAATTAAATTATCTCAAAAGAAGGACTTATTGGCAATATTGATTTTGCTTAATGGAAGGGATTATTTCCTAAATTAACCTTGGTTTAGATCTGAAATTAAGTGGCAGTTATTTTGGTAAATAATTTGAAAAGTTAGGGCAACCAATCATAAGTTTACACGTTGCAAGTTAGTTAGAAAGCATTTGCTTTAATTGGTAGTAAAATAGGTTTACCCAAAAAAGTGGGTTCCGCCTCTATTTAGAAGCACCTTTTGACTCCAATGCTTCTGCTCCATCTCAGTCGAAACCGACCCAGGCCTAAACCAGTACACAAGGTATCACTTAGATGATACATAGTGGATTGGAGATAGGCGGTAGGCATGGTGTCGAAAGCATTGCTTCCGATGGGGTCGATACCTTTGTTTGTTTTAAAAAGCAAAGCGTCTGCCTTTGTTTTGTTAAAACCTTCGAAAGAGTCGAAGCATATGTTTTCGAAAGAGGTTTTCTAAAGGCTTTCAAAGGGGTTTCCATCTTATGTTTTAAAGAAGAAGCTTTCGAATGAATTTCTTTACTCATAAAAATAATACTTTCGAAAGTATGGGTTCCGACCTAGTCGAAGCCCTACTGTCGTTCTTTTGCCTTTCGAGTATATTGAAGTCATCAATGCCTTTGAAGGGTAGTTTTGTTTTAAAGATGTTCTAAGCCACTTCCTAAATGCTTCGAAAGGGTTAATGGGTTTCGAAGGCAATGGCTTCGAAAGGGGGTTTCAATGCTACCATTCTGTATTTTAACTTAAATGTTTTGAAGCTTTCGAAAAGGATGGTGCCGATGCCATCATGTTTTCCCCAATAAATTTATATGATAAAGAATGGTTTTGAAAGAGATACTTTCATTTAGATTCATTTTGACCCAAATTGATATTTTTGAGGGACTTTCAATGGTTTCAGAAGGGATACTCCCAAAGGTTTCAAAAAGGGTACTTTTAATAGTTTCGAAGCTATGCTTCTAAGAGTTAATAAGTAGTACTTTGCTACATTCGAAAGATTTCGAAAGAGATATGTTTTAAAGTGTTTCGAAAGGCAGGGGCCTAATGTTTTGAAAAGGGATTTATATGCTTTTGAAGGAGGTTATCCAGTGAGGTCGAAAGTAAGGTTTTGAATGTTTCAAAAGCCTTAGTTTTCAAAACAAATAACCAAATCTCGTTTTAAAAGAAAACCATGGCATAAATAAATAAAGTGTTTTGAAAAGGAGATTTTGAAGGAGTTTTCTTTGATTAAACGGTTAAAGTGATTAACCAAGTTTGCTTCTTCATATATGTATATATTGATATTGTATTGGACCCATAACTGTATTTTGGGGAAGGGTAGAATAACCAGCTAGGTTGACCCAGTAGTGAATATAAATTAAGTTAACTCCTGAAAGAGTAGAATTACATCCAGGAGGTTAGGAAGACCAGAATATAGGATGTTAAAAAATTAAAGAATGATATTGGCAGGGGCCAATAGGTTCACAGTAAGCCCATGAAAACTGTGTATTGGAAAAGATATTGACAGGGGTCAACAGGTTTATAGTAAGTCCATGAAAACTATGTATAAATGAAGATGTCAGAAAGATAGGTTCACAGTTATCCCATGAAAACTATGATTTGATATTGGCACGGGCCAATAGGTTTGTAGTTAGCCCATGAAAACTATATTCGGATTAAGATATTGACAAATGTCAATAATTTCTTAGTCAACCCATGAAAACTAGGATAAGAAGAAAAGATATTGGAGTTACCAATAGGTTCCTAATCAACCAATGAAAACTAGGATAAGAGTAAAGATATTGGAGTTACCAATAGGTCTTAGTGATCCCATGAAAACTATGTAATTGGACTGGAAGTCCATAATCATTTTACCGGTTATTAGTTAGCCCATGAAAACTATTAGGTTAATAGTAATCCTAGAAACTATAACTGAGATAGATAGTCAAAATGAATGGGGATGGATAATCCAGAATTGATTCATTTATTTTGCATATCATCATATCATAATGTTTTGAATTGTTTTAACCATTGTGCGTGCAGGAGCACAGAATATGGTTTTATAATGGTTTTAAGATACTAGTGAGGGGAAAACCCGTTCCGCTAAGCGGCGTGGTCTCACTAGATATCTAAATGGTTTGAGATGGTAGATTATTATTCATACCAGACTTTATGTCTGACTCGAAGTTTATGTTTTCCCTTTAAACTCTCGGGTACTCAATTGATTTTGAGAAGTTTGAGACTTGAGGTTTTTAGGTACTTCATTTGATAAATAAGCTTCCAGGGACGTGCATGAGACATGATAGCTATCTAGAGTTCTCTTTTGTTTTGATTTCGTTGTGTTGTTTGTAATGGCAAAGTTGTTAAATTGCCTGTATATACTCTGATTATCCATGGGGCATCTTCATATGTCGCTCTTGGCGTATGTTTTAATAAATATATTTTCTCTAAACGTGGCTAACAATTGTGGGATTATGTAATGAATTGGAAATGTTCTGAAATGGAACGTGATCTGGTTTGATGTATTAATTTTTTTCCATGTTCATGTGTTTCTGTGTATCAATGTATCTAACATCGCCGTATTTGGTCACTGAGGATTTATAACTATGGATGACTGCACCATCCATAGCCATTAGTTTTGGGCCTCTAAGTAGGGGGATGTTACATAATATTTACGTTAGTCATTAATGTTATTTTATTAATCAATTATTTAGATTAAGTAAGAGAAGAAAATGAATAGTTTCCTTCTCTAACTTAATTTATGATCCCTCATTAGTTGAATAATTTAAGAGAAAGAAAATGAAAAGTTTCCTTCTCTAAGTAAATTTATGCCCCCTCATTAATTGAATAAGTTAAGAGGAAGAAAATGAAAAGTTTCCTCTCTAAATAAATTTATGCCCCCTCATTAATTGATTAAGTTAAGAGAAAGAAAATGAAATATTTCCTTCTCTGAATAAATTTGAAAAGTAAACGTTACACACAAATTTATATGTAAGAGTATATTTGATATACTATAACTTACGTACAAATTAAGTTAGAGTGAAACTTAATTTATGAAGTTAAATAAAATATTGACTTTACTTAAAAGAAACTTAGAAAAGTTCCAAATGAATTTAAGACTTCATAGGCTCATTAAAGATCCAAAATGGTTAATTTTTTTGAAATTCACCCATTTCTTCTGCTGCGGGCTGGCCCAGTTCCAACATAGTGTTTGCTCTATTTTCATTTGCATTCGAGAATAATAGCAGATCATCAGCATAAAGTAAATGTATTATAAATGGTTTTACCCTATTTGTTGCTTTGATATTTCCTTCTAAATGTTCTAACTCCATTTGAATAGATAGATACTCCATAGCAATAGTGAAGAGGTAAGGAGAAAGTGGATCACCTTGCCTTATACCCCTATTGCTATGGACAAAGCCACATGTAGAACCATTTAAAAGCAGTGAATAGGTAATATTATCTATACATTCTCTAATTAGATTACAAAATATTTCATCAAAACCCAATTGAGTCATCATATGCTGGATGAAATGCCTACTTATTTTATCAAAAGATTTGTGTAAGTCAACCTTAATGCACATTTTGTTTTTACATCCTCGATTAAAATTTCTTACCATTTTAAATGCTAATAAAGAATTATCTGCTATTAATTTATCAAGGATGAATGCACTTTGGTTTTCGGAAATTGCATATTTCAAAAAAACTTTAATTCTATTACAAAGAATTATTGCTATGATTTTATATATAAAGTTACAACAAGCAATAGGTCTGTAATCCCCAAGGTCTTTAGGGGTTTTAACTTTAAGGGGCAATGTGATTAATGTATGAATTAAATTCTTTATAATTTTAACATTTTCAAAAAATTCATTTACCACATCTGGAATTTTAAACTTGATTTCGTCCCAATGAGTTTCATAAAATTTTGCCCCAAACCATCGGCTTTGGGGCTTTATCATTGTTTGCATTAAAAATAATATTTTTTATTTCTTCCAAGTTAGGCGGGCCAGTAAAATTTCTTGACTAATTGGATGAAGTAAGTATTTGACATTGATTGTGGGAAAACTATTTAAACATTGGTCTGCATTATAGAGAGAATTAAGTAAGTTTATAGCTTCAGACTCAATTTTAGAAATTTCATTGACAACCGTAACATTATTGTCTATCAATTTTCCTATGTCATTAATGTGCCTAATATTGGACATTTTGGCATAGAAAATTTGCTAGATTCATCCCCATAGGTTAGCCAGTCAACCTTAGCTTTTTGCTTCATATTGATGGTTTGAACATGAAGATCCTTAATTAGGTTGCTTTGAGATTGAAAAAAATTGGTTTACAGTAAGAGGGTCTGAGCTATCATTATCAATGCTATTTTGCAAACACTAACATTATATTCTAATTTGATTGATTTTTGTTTTTGGCTTGTTTTTATTCCAGTTTTTCAAATTTCTTCTAATGCTTTGAAGAGTCTTGCTGAATTTAAATTGGGCAATGCCCTAAATCTAATCGGAGAAACTATTTTTAATAATTTCTTTGTAATTGCTTTCATGCACCCATCCATTGATAAATCTAAAAGAAGGTGTTTTTTGTTTGAATTATTTATTGAAAAAGTTATTTGCAAAGGTGTATGGTCACTAGAGGCTTGAGGAAGAGTATTACAAATGAAATTTGAAACCGCTTAAAAAATTTCCGATTTAAAAGAATTCTATCAAGCTTACAATGGATATTTTTGCATTCACTTGATTTCCAAGTGAAATTATTTCCATGTATTTTAGGCTCAACTAAAACAATTTTTAAAATAAAATTACCGTTTACTTCTAATTTTCTAAATAGAACTGGATTACCTCCCCTTCTCTAAAAGCATGAATTACTGTATTAAAATCACTAATCAAAATCCATGGGTTTTGAATTTTTTTCATTTAATTGGTTTATTTGATTCCAAGGAGAAATTCCTTTTATTTTACTATTAAATGCATAAACCCCTTTTATTTTCACATACACAATGTATGAATTGGAAATTTAAATATAAATTTTTTATGTCTCATATATTAGGGTCCTATAAAATCGTAATTCTACTATTGCCTTCATGGCATTATTGTTAATTAAATTCCATTTATTCAAAGAACTTAAATGATAAATTCAATTTTTCTATCATCCAATTTATGTTTAAGTAAACCAATAATGCTAGGACTATACTTATTCAACAAATAGATCATATTAGTTTTTCTTCCTATGGAGTTAAGTCCCATAATATTCCAAGCAATAATCGACATTTAAAATATATAAAGGATATTATAAAGGATATGTCTATATTGCAATTCATAAGGACTTTGTATTATACATCAAGGAGTGAGTTCCAATTTGGATTTTCCCTGTGTATTTACTTTTGAATCCATCCTCAGTAATTGAATCCTCCTTACTTGAAGAAGTAGTAGCATCTTCGCTGCTGGAAATAATTTCATTAATGTTTTTTATTCTGCTTTTCTTCTTTTTCCCTTGTTTTTGCTGGAGGTAGTGAACTTGAAATCTTTTTTGCTACTTTGATCAGAAGTATTCCCCGATCTTCTGTATTTGTTGCTGCGACTTTATTAGCTTTTCCTGAGAAGAAATGTCATCAGACTTTTCAACAGTGTTGATTTCAAGCTCAATATTATCATTGTTTGGAGTAGCATGATTTTTCTCATAAGAAATGGATTTTTCAATTGCTTGTTTCAGAGAATCTGCATCTACGTGAATTTGGGCTGATGGTACTTTAATTTTGCTAGTTTGACCAACATTAATCTTTGTAATTTCTTGAGAAAGCATTTCTAAATCATTTAATTCTTCAGTATGTTGATTTGTTGTTTTATCATGGAAGTTCACTTTTCCTATTTCTTTGGATATAATGTCGCGGGTTTCAGAGTTATCATCTTGAAAATCAGAACCGTTCATCTTGTTGTTTGAAGCTTTTTCATTTGAATTTACCTTTGAATCATGATCTGCATTTCTTTTATTGGTTTCTTTGGTCATATTGATGCCATCAGTTTCATCAATTGAATTGTGCATTCTTGCATCTTGATTTTGCTTTCCTTTCCAAACCTTCTTGATTTCACAATTTTCAAGATTATGCCCAAAACATTTACAACTAGGGGGAACCCATTCATATTCAATATTTTGAGTGATGATTTCTCCTTCATACATAGAAATGACCACTTCTTCAAGTAAATCTGCATCTGCACTTATTTCCACTAAAATTCTAGAATAATTTAAATGGGTTTCCTTAGCAGTAGGCTCATCTAATTTTAAAGGCATGCCTACAATGCTAGCAATTGGGCTAAAGGCTTCCTTATCCTACAATTTTAAGTTCAAATCAGGAAGCCTAATCCATATAGGCATTGTAGATAGCAAGTCTTTGTCCATTTTCACTTTGTTTGAACATTTTTTCAAGATCATCAATTTACCATTAATAAAATTAGGCCCCCTATTTACAGTTTTGTCACAGTTAGAAGAATTTGAAAATCTAATAATGAAAAAACCATTACTTTTTGCATATATATCAAAGTTATCTGATGGATTCCAAGTTCTTGCAACAAATGTCTTGAAATGATGATATGTCGCTTGGTTTCCAAACACACGCTTTTGCTATTCACAATTAAGCTTGGATTTGAGACTTTATCACTTGATTTGCAAAATCGTTGGGTCGCTCTATTCTGATTTGAAATATTATTATAGCTTGCGAGCAAATTAAGTGGATTTCCAAGACCTTTCCATGCTTTTGCTATGTCAATCGAGCTTGGATCTGAGATTTTAATACTTGAGTTGTAAAGTTTGAAATCTTCAATAGGAGTTAGCTTTTCTTTTAAGTGTAGGCCGCTGCTTTCACCCTTATTCCAAACAGATATGTGATAATCTTTATCATTTAGCTCGCTTTTGAAGTGATTATCATCAACTCTCCGTATATTGAATTTCGAGATGATATTTCCATTTCGTTGCTGAATATCAATCTCTACTGGCTTCGAGTCGTTAGCCCAGTAGCTCCTACCAAAATAAGGTAAAATAGTAGTTTGATTAGTATTATTCTTACCATTACAATTCAAGTAAAGTTAAAAACTTGGTTACTTCCCTTGCAGGAGTATCTCTTGGTTTTGGAGCTGGAATGGCCGCCTCCTTCATGTGTGCCTTGGAGCTCACAATTATTCCAATTGAGCACTCCTGACCTTTGCTTAGCATTGAGTTGAGGTGATTTACCATGGGAAATGTCAGTATTAACTTTCCCGCTCTGTAAGTATGCCTCCACCTTTTCATTGTAATTGTCTAAATCATGGATTGATGATGCTTGACTTTGTGAATGAGCATAAGTTTTCCTTGCCTTTTGGTTTAGAATCCAAAATTATGTTTCTTTAATTTTCCAAAGACTGATGCTTTCTGTTTCCTTGTTCGTATGAATTCTTGCACTTCTTTCTTTCCATATGTGATAAGTAACAATTGTTAGAGGAATGATTGCTCTGTTGGTACTGTTTAGCAAGAATGTGTCTACGCTATGCTTTTGTATTTTGATGCACTAATGCCAACTTATGTACCCTGTTATCAAAATGCATTGCTATTTTATGCAAATGTAAAGTAACCAATATCAGCATTACAACTGCTGAACTAAATATAATACCCATAAGTACATGGATATTAAAGCACAGTCAATCTGCCATGCAATTTTTGTTTCAGCCGTAAATTCGCACTTCTTTCCCAAATTTACTTTTTATGACATTTCATAAGTATATGGATATTAAAGCATAGTCAATCTGCCTTACATTATTGGAAAAGAAAGTAACTGTAAGGTTTGTTTTTTTAAAAACAAGAAGAAGAAAAAAATGGTAAGACCGTTTCATGGGAGAGAGAAAATTAGCTACGTTGTAAGTAAAATCCTTTCAATAATTACTTGAATAAGAATTTTTGTCAAACACCCTTCTTAAGTTTCAAAATACACTTACGTCCCTTTCAAAAAATAAATTTCACAAAACACATTTGAATTATTTTCAAAAAAATTACTAATATTTGCAGTTTACAAAAACTACAACTATCTGTAGTTAAAATGCAATTATTCACGGCTTATACTACAGATATTTGCACTTTTAATTATAGAAATTTACGTATTTTGAAAAAGAATGATTTTGCTTATGCTAATGCCCCATTAAATTTATATTTAATTTTTGAGAAAAATGAAAAACAAAATTATTAAAAATAATTCTAGACATAATTTTAAATGTGTATTTGAGAAGAGGCGACAGTGTATAAAGTTCGAAAATAAGGGTACCTCCCTAATTTGCACTATTTTAATACTCTATGTAACGACCTGATTTTTCGACTTCCGAAAATCGACATCAATACGTCCACTATATCAAATGCCGGAAAACCGAACCATTAGGGTTAAAGAAGAAGAAGATAGAAGAAGAAACAGAAACAATAACAGAATCTCACATTTGCAGCGGAAAAATATATAATAGATAAATGAATAATCTTTAAACAAAAGAACTATATCAGTTCATACAATACATCATCAGAGTTTACAACAACAACACACAACACTGGCAGTTATAGAATTCCGAGACTGTGCCTCGGAAAGTTATTTTGAATATCGATTTAAACGATATAAATTCAACACTGAACAAAACAGTTTCAAATTCAATTCTGAAGCTTTTATTGTCTTCAGTATTATCAATATAGAATTTACAAGACTTCAAATTATTTTTAACAAGCTCTAAACTGAAGATTAAATATTTTACCCAACTTCAAAAATTAAATTAAATAATTTAATTGCCAAATAAATCCTGATATTTGAATTTCAAGTTAAACTAACTTCCAAATATTTAAAATCAATTAAATATTTCAATTTCAAATAACCAAAAATTCCGGGTCGTCACATTCTTCCCCCCTTAAAAGAATTTCATCCCGAAACTACTAGTTAAGAAGAATGATCCATAACCTGTTTATTAATTTCCCATAATCAAATAGTTTTATCAACTTGCCAAAATAAATCTTTTTATCAAAGATCCCTTATCTCTCTTATTAACTTTCCAAACTCAACCATAAGTTTCAAACAATATTATTTTCTCAACAATTCAAATTTCAATTCAAATTCAAATTTTCAATTCAAAATTTTCTCAAAATTTTTCTAACTCTCTAAATTTTTGAAAAATTTCGCCAACGTCTCTTTTGCGCGGCTAGCTCGGTACGACTACAAAATGCCACAACGGGCCCCCTGATTTCAAAAGAAAACAAAAGGGCAAGTGGCTAGATCAGAAAAGGATCAAATTTCATATTGAAATTTAAATACATACCTTTTGTCGAGCAATTAAATTTTATCTTCGAAATCAAAAATCCAATTCCCTTTTCCTTTTAAAACACCTATACATCTTACTAGCAGTAATGTCCAATTACAACATTCAAAATCATTTTGTTCAATTCAATTACAAACTTTTCAATATTTGTTGTACTTAACCCGTACGATGTACACATATCATTCGTACGCAATATCAAACTCGATCGCTCACTCGATCACACAATTTCACTTCCGAACTAGTATCGTTCACCTGACTTCCTAGTGCGGACTCAGATCTGGTTTCTTGATCAGAAACCGTCATTCTCCATGCATAGCCGTAAACTATGATAGAGACTTTCCAAAATCAACTAAAAATCCATATCTAGGGTTCGTCATCGAAAATCGAGTGAAAAATCCCAACTCGGATTGATATAACTATCTCGAAATTCTGTGCTCGAATTCTGGATCAAATCGTTATGCGAATAAAATAATATACGTACATCCTACGTATTTTATTCCAATTGATTATTAGCTATATCAATTTTCTTTTCTTTTATTCACATTTATTTTCATTTCAATCCACTTATTTACAATCACCATTTTACTACTTCCAGTTTAATTTTCATTCACTTATTAACTTAGAATATTTCCTCAATTCTAAATTTTACTTAAGAATTTCACCATTTATTTCTTAAGTTTAATATAAATAATTCATATACTTTCTATATTTACTTCTAATTCACCACTTTGGTTTATAACCACTTATGTTTAACTGGATTTCCGATTCCACATGAATTCAATTTACCTTTAAGTCAATTCATTTCAAACCATATTAAATTTTTCATTCCTTCAATTGGTTTCACTTACTAATTTTATTTCAATACTTTGCTTCATTTGATCCAAATTGACAAATTTTCCACTTCACTTTGTTTATCACAGATCAAATTCAATTTCCAATATTCAACTTCAATTTCATTTACTTAGAAATTCAAAACGAATTTCAACATTCAGTTTCAATTTCATTTACTTGCAATTGTAAATTTATTTATTCGTTTACAATTTATTTTCCACCTTAATAAATTTTTGGAAATCAATTTGGAAATCAATTTGGAATTTGATTTGGTGTTTGAAATAAATTTGGAATTTGATTTGGTGTTTGAAAGTGAATATTTGGAAATCGATTTGAAAATTGTATATCAATGGATATTTGGAAATGTAAATTCACAATGGGAATTTATAAAGGAATGGGTTATTTGTTTTAAAAATAAATATTGGTTTATTTTAAAAAGTGTGGAAAAAAATTACGGATTTGGAATGTAAATTGAAATAAGTCAAGAAGGATTTATTAATTGATTTAAATGGATCATTTTGAAATGGAAAGTGTATTTTCACTGGAAAGCCGAGTATGTTTTCAAAGTAGCTGATAAATATAAATTGAAAGTTTTAAGGATGGTTTTAAAAAGGATACTTTGGAGAAATTTTTTTCTTAGGTTGTTTTTAAATCTTTAAAGTAAAGATATATTTGGTTAATTATAGAATTGATTATTTTAAAGATCAAATTGAGATTTGATTTAGAAAATGGATATTTAAATAATTATACTCTATCTAAAAATTTCATTTTTTAAAATTAGTTTGGGCTTGAAGTTTATATGAGATATTAGCATAATATTTTCATAAATAATATTTTAGATAAAGTTTTTAAGAATAGTTTTTATCTCAAGTGTTTCCAAATATACATATACTTTTGGACAAGTGTTTTAAATTATTTTAAAGTATTCAGACTCGGCAAATCTTCAGTGGAAATAAATAACATTTGGAAATTTATTCCGCAAAAGAAAAAGTGATTTGAAATTGGTTTTCAAAGTGTTGAAGTGTTAAAATATATCTTGCGAAGATATTTTGAAAATAAATAATTGGGGAAAAATTATTTAAATTTGATAATTGTTGTGAATATTGTTAGATAATTAAATAACCAACTATTAGTATAAAAAATTTAGGAAATTATTGAGGCTTGATGATTTGTTGTGAATGTTGTTTGATAGTTAAATAACTGACTATCAATATTGGCCTTTGAAACGACACTTGAATTTATTTTCAAAACAAGCGCTCATTATTCGGTTAAGCCGGGAGAGGACTTTATGTCATAAAACCCATTCCGAATAATGATACAACGAAATGGGATTGCATTTGAAGATGGTGTTGAAGACTGGGTATTTTCGAAAACGAAAGGATTACCTGTCGAATGCCTCTACACTGAGTTGCTCCGGTATAGAGATTTTATCACCCTTTGTGATGGGGAGTCCGGACGTGATTAGTGAATATCCGGATTGCAAGGGCTTCTTTGAAGTGCCTTCGGTTCCATTTGAACCCGGAATAGAACTGTATGGATGTATGTCTGACGTTACACTTTGAGATGTAAAGCTGGTTTCTATCAAATACATTTCTGTTGGTGGCGGAGAATTTACTCTCTTAGCTTAACACCCTTCTCTGAGACGTATGAGCTTAGAGGTTATGTAGTAGATTGTTACTAGTGATATATTCCCAATTTGGTAATGTGGCATGCTAAGTGTTGCTGATCATTTGTTGATCGAAGCATGGATTTTGTGAAAAGCATAGCTTTGTGGACGAGACTTCATCGGACCTCACAACCCGAAATGGTCGAAACAGGAAGGATGCCGCAAGGTAGTTTGGGGTAGCGCCCTCAGGGTATGTCCATTTCCTTCTGGAAAAAGGTGGTATCATGGTATGGAGCCCAGATACTTAACTTATGTGGTTGCTGCAAATTTATTACTTTGTGGTTGTTGGTGTTGAGGATCCTTGGATAAAGGTCGGTAACGACCGGGGATGGCATACTCGTGTGTGGAGTTATCTAGTTACAGTTTCATTGCACCAGAGCGTGAGGTAACTCGGCCTTGTGTTAGCAGAGATCCGGTTAGGTTCTCGGGGCGTCCCTTCAGAAGCGTACCCATGTGGTGTAGGAAGTTCCTTAGCCTTACCATTTGTTGGAAATCCAAAGAAACAATACGCGTCTTTTACGGTTTTAGTTGTATAACCTGCCAATTACTTATGGTAGTTTCATTTTCCAAAAGCATAGCGGATTTCTTTTTATTCCTTTGTGCAAATAACTATTTTAAGATCTCACACCAATCCCATGACTGACCTGGAGTTTATTGTTCCCTTTCTAAACTCTGGGTACCCATAATTTTCCACACGGGCAGCCTAGAGTCAGGTTATAAGTTGTTCTGGAGCGAAGTCAGAAAAGTATGCTGTGGAGATCAGGAGACGAGCTGGATGGCGAGACGTAGTTCCATATACTATTATCATTCCGCTGTGTATTCAATCATATGGGCAGGTTATTATAACTGCCAGTGTTGTGTGTTGTTGTTGTAAACTCTGATGATGTATTATATGAACTGATATAGTTCTTTTATTTAAAGATTATTCATTTATCTATTATATATTGTTCCGCTGCGAATGTGAGATTCTATTATTGTTTTTGTTTCTTCTTCTACCTCTTTCTTCTTTAACCCTAATGATTCAGTTTTCCGGCATTCGATGGTTCGGCATTTGATACAGTGGGCGTATTGATGTCGACGTTCGGGCGTCGAAAAATTGGGTCGTTACCAAATGTAACGACCCGGTTTTTCGATGCCCGAAAGTCAACATCAATACGCCCACTGTATCAAATGCCGAACCATCGAATGCCAGAAAACCGAATCATTAGGGTTAAAGAAGAAAGAGGTGGAAGAAGAAAGAAGAAGAAACATAAACAATATCAGAATCTCACAATCGCAGCGGAACAATATCTAATAGATAAATGAATAATCTTTAAACAAAAGAACTATATCTGTTTATACATTACATCATCAGAGTATTACAACAACAACACACAACACTGGCAGTTATAATAACCTGCCCATCTGATTGAATACACAATGGAATGATAATAATATACGGAAGTACGTCTCGTCATCCAGCTCGCCTCCTGATCTCCACAGCATACTTTTCTGACTTTGCTCCAGAACAACTGATAACCTGACTTTAGGCTGCCCGTGTGGAAAATTATGGGCACCTGGAGTTTATCTTTAAAATAATCATTTCTATAATTAACCAAATAAATCTTTACTTTAAAGATTTAAAAACAACTTAAGAAAATAATTTCTCCAAAGTATCCTTTTTAAAACCATCCTTAAAACTTTCAATTTATATTTATCAGCTACTTTGAAAACATACTCGGCTTTCCAATGAAAATACACTTTCCATTTCAAAATGATCCATTTAAATCAATTAATAAATCCTTCTTGTTAACGTAAAAATCGATGCTAACACCCCGGTGTGAGTATTAGTAATGTGAAAGCACCACCCGTTGGTACGGGAACTAGAAATAAGCAGAAAATAGCAGAAAAGTAAAGAGACAGCAGTTTTATAGTGGTTCGGCTTAAGATTTAGCCTACGTCCACTTTAATCTCCTTTATTGATGATTCAATTATAATTCTTTACAATACACTTCGATTACAACACACTTTAGACGAGTAGCTAGAACTTTGATGTAAGAGAGCTCTTTGAATCCATGTCGGATGTGTTAGATCTTCTCTTGAAGTTCGTTGAAGCGTCTTCGGTGTTTGGAGTGCTTGAAGTGTTGGATGAGTCGAGAAAATAGCAGAGTGTCGGCGTTCTAGAATGAGCCCAAAAGTCCTTTTGAAGTTGGAGTAGGTGGGGTATTTATAGGGAGAGTTTGGAGTTAGGTCGTAGGTCATGAACGACCTAGGGGTAGGTCGTAGGTCATGGGCGACCTAGTAGGCACAATTTACGACTTAATAGTTTTGCACTTGATCATTTGAACATGTTGACAAGTCATAGGTCGCGAATGACCTAAGATAGGTCGTAGGTCGCGTGCGACCTAAGAGGTGCGAGCTATGGCTTAACAGGGGTGCACTTGATCTGGCTGAATGGGGTGATAAGTTGTAGGTCGTGAGTGACCTATGGATTAGTTGGCGACTTAACTGTGTTGAGTTATCTGGTGGAGCGACTTAAGTTGGCGCGACCTATAACTTAGGTTGTTTAGTTGTTAAGATGTTGGGTCTCTAGGTCGTTGAGTTGTTCCATCCTTAGGTCACTAGTAGTATTCAACCCCTTAAGTCGCTAAGTTATTAGGTCGTTAGATCGCTGAGTCCATTAGGTCGCTAGGTCGCTTGACTATTCCATTTTTAGGTCGCTAAGCTCTTTCAGGAGTTAGGTCATTAAGATTCTCTGTGATGTTAGTTCGCTAGAGCTTTAGGTCGCTAGGTCGCTTAATCCTTTTTCTGGAGTTAGGTCGCTTATGATGTTAGACCGTTAGGTTGCTTGGATTGTTAAGTCGGTAGGTCGCTTTATGACATTAGGTCGTTAGATCGCTGAGTCCATTAGGTCGCTTGACTATTCCATTTTTAGGTCGCTAAGCTCTTTCAAGAGTTAGGTCGCTAAGCTCTTTCAAGAGTTAGGTCGCTAAGATTCTCTGTGATGTTAGTTCGCTAGAGCTTTAGGTCGCTAGGTCGCTTAATCCTTTTTCTGGAGTTAGGTCGCTTATGATGTTAAACCGTTAGGTCGCTTGGATTGTTAAGTCGGTAGGTCGCTTTATGACATTAGGTCGTTAGGTCGCTGATGTTTTAGGTCGCTCCAAAAAGTGGAGTTAACACTTGCCCCTCGAAGTACAGGCCTATGTCATAGGTCGTGTGCTTCGATCTAACTCTGCTAGGTCGTGAGCGACCTAAAACATGTGCTAGCTTGCGTGCCCATTCTCCTTCCTCTCTCTGCCCCATATAAATTGTTATAGGTTGCTGCTTCTCCTCTACTTAACTGTTCTGATTTCCCGCTCTGCCATTAACAAAATCTCGTGATTTCAAAGGCGAATTTGAGTTAATCAGTTGACGATTCATCCTTGCTATTATATTGTGTAAGTGAATTCAATCTTCATCCAACAATGACCGCCGCTAAATCGTGAATCCCCATCCTCTAACCCCAATCCGACTTCATACATCGCGTTACACTCTCGAGCCATGTTGTGATTGATTTCCAATCGCCATTAGCTATGTTGTTGTGATTCACGAGAGCACAGCTATGTGTTGGATTTACGATGGATCTGAGATGATTTGAATCCGTCTTGGGCGATTTGATAGTGTGGAGAAATAACAGGTTCCACTGAGAGAGTGGTGGATTTCATTGTGTAGATGATAACGGGTTATCGGGTCACAGTTTTAACGAGATGGTGAGCTATTGCGTGGAGAGGAAGTTAGCGATTTAGTAGATCTGAGCGACTTAAAAAACCTTTGCGACCTAAGAATCCCAGCCGACCTAACGAACCAACCGACCTAACAAATTCTCGCGACCTAAGGATCCTTCGAATCTGCGACTTAACTTTTAGGTCGCGCTGGGATTCAAACAACCTAGGACTTAACAAATTTGCACATGAATTCCAAGCAAAACGACTTAACAAATTAACGACCTAACTTTTTTGAATGACTACAGAGCGACTTAACAACTTACCGACCTAACTTTTTGCGGTATAAGCTTTAAGTCGCGGCCGAGTTAGGACTTGGACGAATTTGCTTTGCCTTGATCTGAAGTTTCAAGCCTTGAACCCTTTGACTTGCACAGTGCGACCTAAGGAAGCTCCGACCTATGCTAGGTCGCTTGAGAACAGTCTGGACGACCTAGCACTTGTATAATTCTGAAAGGACTTGATTGAACTGCTTGAACTTGAACTGTTTGAACTTTGTTATTTGTTGCACTTTTTCACAGATTGTATTGACTTTTAAGCTAACAACCTGCTAAACACAACATTTGCTGAAAACTAGGGCGAATATACTGCCATTGACTGCCCGCATCGAATGACAGATTAGTCGGCAAAGAATATTCAACTTAAACAAACTATGTGAATGAAATGCTGTGAATCAACAAATTCAAGTGAAGTATTAAAGCAAAACTAAAATAATCAACTAAAGCTGATTTGTTCGCATCAACACTGTACTTGGACTTAAAACAACAAGCCCTGAAACTCTATAATTGACACATGTCAACTAATTTGATTCCAGTTATATTTGCTTGTCGTTTTACTAGTTTTGCACAACACTTCACACTTTTAGGAAATGTGCACCTTCATATTTGAATATCCAGTTCCTTGTGTAGAATGTCTTCTCAACAAGAAGAGACAGTTGGACAAGCTGAAGAAATCTCCCCCATAGCTAATTTCTTGAATAGTCCTCCAAAAAGAATTTCAACCACTCTGAATCAACGGGCGTTCAGTTAATTATGTATTCAGTTTGGTATTGCCGAAACGGACGCTTTGCTTCCTGGAGTAAACGATACTGCTGACAGGCCACCTCTTGGTTTTGTCGCAGTTAATCGTCAAATGTGCTTAAGTGGAGCTATTCCTCCCTTCAACGATTTTCTTCGACAGCTTCTTCTTCGATTAACTATCTCTCCCTTCCAGCTACATCCCAATGGTTATGCCATCTTGATGGGGTTGTGTGTGCTGTTCAGGAGGACGCTCGACCGTCTTCCAAGTTTTGAAGAGATCTGCTACTTGTGCACATTTGCGAAGAACAAAGACCACCCTTCAATTATACTTGTGAGGGGCGCGCGGAACCGGAAACTGATTCTAGATTTTCCTGAGAGTGTACATGGACTTTTAAGTCAATTCTTCTTCGTTCGCTGCCCCCCAGAGTTCTATGCTGTCTGTAGGATCGGAAGTAAGATTGCTTATCTCTACTCACTTCATTTTTCTGAATTTCTTGAAACTTTAATTGTCAAGCACTGAACTTCATTCTTTACCTCTGTAGCACTTCCTCCTCCGCTTAGGGATCCCAGCCACAAGCTAACCTTTGAAACGTTGAGTGCCGTGGCGGCCGAAGAGAGAAGCGTCAAATTTTTGCTGAAAGACGAATTCCTTCACCAATTCGGACTTTTACATTCCTCTCGATCTACCTAGATTCATGAAGTTTCTAGTTCTGAGACTGAAATATCAACTGCTCCGGTTTCTACCGAAGAAGCCACATCGAAGGAAACTGCTGTAGAAGCTGCATTGGTGAAGTGTTCTACTCCCGTCGATATTGCGGGATCGTCTAGTAAATTTTCGCTTTCCCTGGTGATTGAAGAAGGAGTTGAAAAAGAAGACTCCGCTGAGCATGACGGTGGAGATACTTTTGATGAGCTAAGCGACTTAATGATAACTTCACAAGAGCTTTTTAAGGATGACCCTGTTACTACTAAAGTTATTTCTTCAGCAATTGAGGCGACATCTGCCCTACAGCAAACTACATCAACCCAAGAGTTAATGCCAGCTGCAAAAGTTGACATTACCCCCAAGCCGAAGAGTGGTTTGTAGCTCGACGCACATAGTTTACACGCCACAGATACTTAGAATTTTTTGGCACTTATACGCACTTAACTTCTTTACTCTGAAAATTTTTAAGACTTGTCTTTTTTCACTTTCAGATTCTCCGATGGGGCGAAGTGGCTCGTACTATGAAAATTTCCAGCACCATGGAAGCCGTGACACTTATGATTATAGGCGCTATCTCTCTGCCCCGAGGGAAACCGATGAAGAAAGAGCTGCCAGAAAAGCTCATGAAAGACAAACTTATGAGGAGTGGCAAAGAAGAAGGGATGATGACTCCCATAAAAGGAAATCTTATGACGTTAAAGGGAAAGGTCACGTTGCTGAAGATCCGAGCAAACGGGCCAAACTTAGCGAAAAAGACACGTCTGCAATTTCTGAAAAGACTGCTGCTTCTATCCCTCTTGACATCCCCTCCGGTTCTCCTGCTCTTGGGAAAACTGACATTCAGACAATTATTAACAGGCCTCAGTATCAAGTCAAGGATGCTCCACCTACACTTCAAAGCCGATTTCCAAATTGGTGTCTAAAAGGAGTGCGCTTTGACTTAGATTTGGTTCCTATTGATAAGAGGCCATGCTAAGGAATCTCGATGCTGTTAAGCTTGACATCGAGAGAATGTCCGGTGGGCAAATGTTGGTTGATGAGCTTCAAAGGGTTAATCATATGAATCTCGAAGCCATGTTAACTATGGAAAACGATCATTCTGAATGGAAGAAAGTTCTTAAGCAGCATGATACAGAGATGAAAAACATTGCCGATCATAATGAGGAGCTCGAGGCCAAAGCCAAGAAACTCGAACATGATCTTGCTGCCTCTTCCACTTCTTTTACTCAAAAGGAAGAGGTACTTCAAAAGCAAGTACGGGATGCTCATGCTAGTCAACGAGACGCTGAGGCTAGATATGAGGCACAGGAGAAAATTGTTGAGAGTTACCGCACTGATGTTGCTCGGTTGCGAGAAAAAACTAGCTCCCAATACATGGAGATTGAAAGGTTAAAAGCTCGACTTCTTAAAGTTGAAAAAGAGCGCGATGAGGCCATCGTCGGAAAAGAAGCAGCCATCGTCGGAAAAGAAGCGGCTGAGCAATCGCATGAGGCGACGAAGGCCAAAATTAGCTCTACTTTATTTGATTTCTACATCCATAGCATCTTGGGGCACGAGAGCCTCTCATTTTTGGGACCGACATACGAAATTACTTTGGCCGAAGTATGGGAAGCGGTAATTGACATGCTCAGAGGTGCCGGCTATGCTGAAGCGGACCTTGAAGCATGTTATTTAGATGATGAGGCCCGTGCAGCTCTTGCCAAAGGAAAAGAGCAGCTTGCTAGAGCGCGAGCTGAAGTGGCGGAAGAGGAGCATCCGGGACAGAAAGTACCTCCAACTGCCCCTGTCCATACTTCGGTATCAGCTGAAGTTGATATCATAGGTTTCAGTTCCCATTCCCCGCCTCCTACTAAAGTCAAAACCGATAACTTAATTGCACAGGGCGGAGACGAAGGCGAAGAACATGCTGAAGCACAATCCTATGAGATTGACATCATAAAGCCAACTTCTCTAGGTAACTTCAACGTTGAACTAGGTCAAGCGGATTACTTGTTTGCTTCACCTGAGCTTGATGAATTTCTTGCTTATTACTTAAGTCTCGATGAGCCACCATCTCCTCTCTTTACGAGGAATACTGATTTTGACTTTTTTTCTTCTGTAGCAGAAATACCAAGTGCTGCACTGACTTCTCCTCCTCCAGTTGTTGTTCCTCCATCTTCTCAAGTTACTCCTCCTTCCGCTTCTCAACCGGGGTCGCAGGAAGAAAAAATAGAAGCTCTTCAAGACTTGGACGATCCGGCTGCTTCGCAAGAACAGAAGGCGGAAGAACTTGAGGAAGGAGAGAAGACCCCGGAGCAACCTTATGATGATGACACAAAGCTTTCTGCACTGATTAATCCGGGAAGTGAGTCTTCTTCAAAGAAGAAGGGGAAACGCGCGGTTTTCAAGAAGAAGAAGAAAAGCGCTTCTGCTGGTGAAGAGAAAGTGGAAGAAGATCCAGCTACACCTCCTTCTCCTTCTTCCCCGACCCGTCCACGCCGGATTCAGAAATTAATCATTAAGCCGGGCAAGAGCTCTAAAGGTGGCGAGAAGAAAGAGTAATGAGCTGGACCTTACGCTCCTTGTTTTTCTTTTAGTTTTTTTTTGCATGTATTGACTGGAGATTGTGCGGGTACCGGCCTCCGCTTGTTGAAACCTGCATATGTACAAAAATTTCATAGTATGGAATAAAATGGTTCTTTTCACTTGTACAAATTCTTGTTAGTATATGTGTGAACGCATTTATTCCTTGTTTTTGCACAAGTTTCTTTATTTACTTTATATGATACCGCAGTAAGCTCGTGGTATGATGTTTGAGCGTTGTTTTTATTAATATAGCTATATGCCCCCATACCACGGCTTACTGCAATATTCTGAAAACACTTGTACTCTTGTTTTGGAGAATAATTCTTCCGTTTTTGAGGAAATATTATTCTGCTTTTAATAGAGTATGCCTTGTATCGGAGAAGTTTTTCTTTCTTTTTCTAAAAAGAACACTTCAACTTTCGGGGATGATCACTTTTATTTGTTGAAAATTGGATTCCCCTACGCAGTGAAGCGGGCTTCTGAAGAATGCTTTGATCTGTTGGACGTGCCTCGTTAGAGGGCTTTGTTTAGCACTTCACTGTTAAGAGTAAAAGTGTGCCTCTGAAGAGGGCTTGTTTGATATGCCTTTGGGAAGGGCTTTTTGTTATGCCTCGGGAGAGGGCTCCTCCGAAGAGTTGTGCCTCCGAAGAGGGCTTGTGCCTCGTTAGAGGGCTTTTGTTTGGCACTTCAACTTGGTGAAGTGTGCCTCCGAAGAGGGCTTTTTGGCATTTCAGCTCTGGTGAAGTGGGCCTCCGAAGAGAGATTTTTGCACTTCAACTCCGGTGAAATGTGCCTCCGAAGAGGTCTTTTTGTCATTTCAGCTCTGGTGAAGTGGGCCTCTAAAGAGAGATTTTTGCACTTCAACTCCGGTGAAATGTGCCTCCGAAGAGGTCTTTTTGTCATTTCAGCTCTGGTGAAGTGGGCCTCCGAAGAGAGATTTTTGCACTTCAACTCCGGTGAAATGTGCCTCTGAAGAGGTCTTTTTGGCATTTCAGCTCTGGTGAAGTGGGCCTCCGAAGAGAGATTTTTGCACTTCAACTCTGGTGAAATGTGCCTGCGAAGAGGTCTTTTTGGCATTTCAGCTCTGGTGAAGTGGGCCTCCGAAGAGAGATTTTTGTACTTCAACTCCGGTGAAATGTGCCTCCGAAGAGGTCTTTTTGGCATTTCAGCTCTGGTGAAGTGGGCCTCCGAAGAGAGATGTTTGCACTTCAACTCTGGTGAAATGTGCCTCTGAAGAGGTCTTTTTGCTCCGAAGAGTAGCAATTGGACTCCGAAGAGGAGCATTTGACCTTCGAAAAGGAGCATTTGAACTCCGAAGAGTAGCATTTGGACTCCGAAGAGGAGCATTTGTTGCTTGTGTCCTTCCACCATCTGCTGCTTAGTGATTCCTCGTTATCACTTCAAGTACATATCCCATTCTTTTGCAAGTTGTTTGCTTTTTTCCAGAGAAGTGTACTTTATCGTTGAGTGAATCCACGGGGCAGACGCAAGCTACTTTTCCGGATGTTCGTTTACACAAACGATCGCGATTGGTTAGCAAGGGTCTGGAACCTTCTCATCAGGAAGGTGCCCGCTTTGGTGGAACCATCAACTGTTTGTGAATAACACTTCTTTTGTGGGAGTTAAATTTTGGAACTTTTGCGGCTTGTCATTTATTTATCGAGTGATTTGTAGGAATCGCTTGGCTTTGTGATGTGTTGAATAGGTAAGCTTTGCTTTGATAGCCTGCAATATTAAATCGACAGTTTAGCAATATTCCTAATATATTTGCATATCGAAATGAGACAGGCATCTTATAGTATTAGAGAACACAAAATTTATAATTCTTTATTATTGATTCGCACTGATTTCTCAATGGTTTACAATACAAGAGTTATACATCCATCATCATTTTACAAATTTAAGCAAAGCTGTTAAGTAAAATATGGACGCAAGTGTTTGTTGTTCCAGAATCTCGGGATTGAATTTCCATTTCCGCTGGAATCATTGTTTCTGATCCATATGCCAATCAGAATGGAGTGTGGTCAGACGCTGGGTGAGGACCCCTGTGACGACATTAATGACAAGCCTCTTTGATTCTTGCGCTGCGGTTTTGTTGCCTGAGCCGTATTGATGAGCGGGAACTAGTTTCCCCTGAGTGGATGAGGATGGGACATTCCTGTTTTTCTTAACATATTGTTGAAGTTTATTCTCTTTCAACAGCTCCTCAATCAGATCCTTCAAGTGGAGACACTCATTAGTGTCATGGCCAGGCTGATTATGGAACTTACAGAATCTTCCACTCTACGTGGCATTTTTCCCAAGTCTCAACTTATGTGGTTTAGGATATTCAACAGTATCCTTAGTTGCAAAGAAAATATTCTCTGGAGTATCAGTCAAGGGAGTGAAATTCGAAGGTTCGAAGTGGCGAGTTTTCTTCGCATTTCCCTGCTTTTTCCCATCATCATTTTCCCTCTTCTGTCCTCCATATTCTCTTTTATTAGAAGCAACATTGTTATTCTGAATCTCAGCCACTTCTGCTTTTACCGGTACCGGAAGGCTTTCCAAGCGCATAAACTCGTCGGCCTTCTTATAGAATTTCTCAAGTGAGTTTGGCTCCTTCATTTTTAGCCATTTTCCAAATTCACTCGATTTGTTGATAGCCCGCATCAAGTAAGTCAAAATCATCCGTGGCTCTGCGTTGTCAACTTCGGCTAAGGCTACGTTGAAGCGGTTCAAATAAGATCTAATAGACTCTCCAGGATTTTGTTCGAGGCTGGACAATGACATTATGTCTTTGGCCTTTGAAGCATACAACCTAAACTGATCTTTGAATTTTCGAGTTAAGTCGGAGAATTGATCCACGGACCGAACTGGTAGTTTTGTGAACCAAAGTAGAGCCACTCCTTCTAAGTACACTGGAAAGTATCGGCATTTAATTTCATCTGCTGCTCTTGCACCGGTCATATGCCAGTCGTATTTATATAGGAAGTGATTAGGGTCACTTGTATAAGCCGGGATAGTAGGAGGTACAAATTTCCTTGGAAATTATGCTTTCAGGATCCTTTCCGTAAACGGAGTTTTGCTTGGAGCAAATCCCCAGTCGCTCTCATTTTCTTCCCTCTACATGCTCTCTTTCATGATTCGGCGAACCATCCCCGATAGGTACTCCTCATTGTTCAGATGCATCGCCGGGAAGACGTTTTCTATTCTTTCGGAAGTTTGCCTGGGCAAATGTCCGCGAAAAGTTTGCTGCGGCCTTGAACCTTCAGCTTGGAAAGGTGGCGCTTCGGCGGTGCCAGCTGCTCTTTGAGGAATATCTTTCTCTTGGGAATTATGGGCATCTTCGGCAAAGGTTGTTTCATTGTTTTCTGGTTGTCGATCTGCCTCAAGTTGAGCGTTTAATCTGTCCATCATCAAAGCATTTTGAGCTTCAATTTGTTGGTATAATCCAGACACTACATCGTCTAATTCATCCCTTGTGACTCCAACAGTAGGAGTCTCTTGATTTGGCGCTGGAGAAGAAGCAGCCCTGTCATTATCATTTCCAGATCTCGTAGATCTACTCTTTCTTCCAGGAGCCATGATTTCAGATAGACTTCTAGTTTTTAAGGAGATTCTTTCAACAAATCTTTGCGAAGCAATGGTGGGATCTTCCTGAGTTCAATTCTCAGTGAAAGCACCAAAATGTTAACGTAAAAATCGACGCTAACACCCCGGTGTGAGTATTAGTAATGTGAAAGCACCACCCGTTGGTACGGGAACTAGAAATAAGCAGAAAATAGCAGAAAAGTAAAGAGACATCAGTTTTATAGTGGTTCGGCTTAAGATTTAGCCTACGTCCTCTTTAATCTCCTTTATTGATGATTCAATTATAATTCTTTACAATACACTTCGATTACAACACACTTTAGACGAGTAGCTAGAACTTTAATGTAAGAGAGCTCTTTGAATCCATGTCGGATGTGTTAGATCTTCTCTTGAAGTTCGTTGAAGCGTCTTCGGTGTTTGGAGTGCTTGAAGTGTTGGATGAGTCGAGAAAATAGCAGAGTATCGGCGTTATAGAAATGAGCCCAAAAGTCCTTTTGAAGTTGGAGTTGGTGGGGTATTTATTGGGAGAGTTCGGAGTTAGGTCGTAGGTCGTGAACGACCTAGGGGTAGGTCGTAGGTCGTGGGCGACCTAGTAGGCACAATTTACGACTTAATAGTTTTGCACTTGATCATTTGAACATGTTGACAAGTCATAGGTCGTGAACGACCTAAGATAGGTCGTAGGTCGCGTGCGACCTAAGAGGTGCGAGCTATGGCTTAACAGGGGTGCACTTGATCTGGCTGAATGGGGTGATAAGTTATAGGTCGTGAGCGACCTAGTGATTAGTTGGCGACTTAACTGTGTTGAGTTATCTGGTGGAGCGACTTAAGTTGGCACGACCTATAACTTAGGTTGTTTAGTTGTTAAGATGCTGGGTCTCTAGGTCATTGAGCTGTTCCATCCTTAGGTCGCTAGTAGTATTCAACCCCTTAAGTCGCTAAGTTATTAGGTCGTTAGATCGCTGAGTCCATTAGGTCGCTAGGTCGCTTGACTATTCCATTTTTAGGTCGCTAAGCTCTTTCAGGAGTTAGGTCGCTAAGATTCTCTGTGATGTTAGTTCGCTAGAGCTTTAGGTCGCTAGGTCGCTTAATCCTTTTTCTGGAGTTAGGTCGCTTATGATGTAAGACCGTTAGGTCGCTTGGATTGTTAAGTCGGTAGGTCGCTTTATGACATTAGGTTGTTAGATCGCTGAGTCCATTAGGTCGTTAGGTCGCTTGACTATTCCATTTTTAGGTCGCTAAGCTCAATCAGGAGTTAGGTCGCTAAGATTCTCTGTGATGTTAGTTCGCTAGAGCTTTAGGTCGCTAGGTCGCTTAATCCTTTTTCTGGAGTTAGGTCGCTTATGATGTTAGACCGTTAGGTCGCTTGGATTGTTAAGTCGGTAGGTCGCTTTATGACATTAGGTCGTTAGGTCGCTGATGTTTTAGGTCGCTCCAAAAAGAGGAGTTAACACTTCTTGACTTATTTCAATCTACATTCCAAATCCGTAATTTCTTTCCACACTTTTTAAAATAAACCAATATTTATTTTTAAAACAAATAACCCATTCCTTTATAAATTCCCATTGTTAATTCACATTTCCAAATATCCATTGATATACAATTTTCAAATCGATTTCCAAATATTCACTTTCAAACACCAAATCAAATTCCAAATTTATTTCAAACACCAAATCAAATTTCAAATTGATTTCTAAATTTATTATCTTTTAAAATAAATCTTTACTTTAATTTTCAAAAATCCAATTATATATCCTGGTATTTTAAAATACCAGAATATATTCGGCCAAACCATAGCCTTCAATAAATTTCAATCACCAATATAATCATTCATAGATTATCAATAATCACATCACAACATATGAAATAAATTCAAAAATTTGAGGAATCCAGTTGGATCCCTCCAACCTATTTCCCTACATCCACAGATGTTAGCATAATAATTAAATACCAATTCCACTTCGAGGTGGAATATCGCGGTATATGGGATTATATAATATCATCCGCTATTATGCGGCGCATAGGGTCTCATCCGCTATATAATGCGGGAAATCAATCACTCCAATATATATACACACACACACACACACACAATCATCCAACAGATAAATTATCAAATTCATCCAAGCACATCAAATAATTTAAATCAATTCATTTAAATTAACTAGGCAACAAATTTGAGTGAGAAGATCTCACCTTTGCTTTTATTTTGCAATCCATTTCCCATTCCGTCTTGTTTATCGGTTTTAGAACTTACTGCCTATTGATTCGAGCACTCATGCTATCCAAACCTTCGCGATTGAACTCGAACCCATCAAAGAACTAAAGCCTGAGCCTTCAATACTGTTTGGTTTTGGGAAATTAATAAACGGGTTATGGATAATTCTTCTTAACTAGTAATTTCAGGACGAAATTCATTTAAGGAGGGAAGAATGTGACGACCCAGAATTTTGGACATTTCAAATAGAAATATTTAATTGATTTTAAATATTTGAAGATAGTTTAACTTGAATTTCAAATATCAGGATTTATTTGGCAATTAAAATATTCTTTCGTTCGAACAGAAGAAATCGAATTAATGGCCACCGTCCCCTTTCTCGTTCCAAAAATTTAAAACATGTCGAAGATAATGGTTGCCTCTTTTCTTTTCTTTCCCAAAAATCGAATCCAAGAAATCAATTCAGAAACAAAATAAATGAAGGGAAATCTTAAATTCTTTCCTTCCTTCCAATCGAAGATGCTCATTCCTATCCCTTCTCTCTCTCGTGTGATTCGAGTTCGATTTCATTCTAGAAGAAGAGGAGGCGGTTTGAGTCTAATCGCGTAAGGGGGAGGGCCAGTAGTGTCGCGAGAGAAGTTGGGCTTGACGTCAGAAGTCAAGTCGTGGATCGTTCAAAGAGTGTTTCAGGAGGGGTTCGAGTTGAAGGCTTCGCAAGAGGGGCGGGGATCGACATGACGAGTCTGGGTCCTGGAAAAGAATCGATCGAGGCTGAGTCGGCATCAAAATCGCCGATGCTCGCACGCAAGTCAGTAAGGGTTTCGGTCGATGAAGGCAAGGCTGGAATTTCGATCTACAGTTAGGTCTAATACAGTGAAGAAATCAAGCCGAAATGGAAAATGGATTGCATGCATAATGAAAGGTGAGATCTTCTCACTCAATTGAAATAATTAGAATTTCAATTTTTGATTGATTGTTTGGATGTGATAGTATATATGATAGTATATATATATATATATATTTTTGGAGTGATTGATTTCCTGCATTATATAGCCGATGAGACCCTATGCGCCGCATAATAGCGGATGATATTATATAATCCCATATACCGCGATATTCCACCTCGAAGTGGAATTGGTATTTAATTGTTGTGCTAACATCTGTGGATGGCAGGGAACATGTTGGAGGGATCCAACTGGATTCCTCACATTGTTGAATTTATTTGTATATGTTGTGATGTGATAATCTGTGAATGATTATATTGTGAATGCTTATATTGATAAATGGAATTTAATTGAAGGCTATAGTTTAGCCGAATATATTTTGGTATCATAGGATACCAGAAATAAATAAATTTTGATTTTTGGAAATTAAAGTAGAAAATTTGGAGTAAATTAATTTTAGAAAATTGGATAAATTTAAAGGAAGGAATTTAAAAGCATAAAAGTTGATTTTTGTAATCTTATCAAATCAATTCCAAAATATGGGTAAAAGATTTTAATAAATGGATTTTGAGTAATATTATTTAAAAGTTGAAGAATTTATCTAAAATTCGAATTTTAAATAGTTTGGGAGAAATAAAGGAATTTGTTTTAAAAAGATAATAAATTTAGAAATAAATTTGGAATTTGATTTGGTGTTAGAAATAAATTTGGAATTTGATTTGGTGTTTGAAATAAATTTGGAAACCAATTTTGAATTTGATTTGGTGTTTGAAAGTGAAAATTTGGAAATCAATTTTGAATTTGATTTGATGTTTGAAAGTGAATATTTGGAAATCGATTTGAAAATCGTATATCAGTGGATGTTTGGAAATTTAAATTCACAATGGGAATTTATAAAGAAAAGGGAGATTTATTTTAAAAAGTGTGGAAAGAAATTACAGATTTTGAATGTAAATTGAAATAAGTCAAGAAGGATTTATTAATTGATTTAAATGGATCATCTTGAAATGGAAAGTGTATTTTCACTGGAAAGCCGAGTATGTTTTCAAAGTAGCTGATAAATATAAATTGAATGTTTTAAGGAGAGTTTTAAAAAGGATACTTTGGAGAAATTATTTTCTTAAGTTGTTTTTAAATCTTTAAAGTAAAGATTTATTTGGTTAATTATAGAGGTGATTATTTTAAAGATCAAATTGAGATTTGATTTAGAAAATGGATATTTAAATAATTATACTCTATCTAATAATTTCATTTTTAAAATTAGTTTGGGCTTGAAGTTTATATGAAATATTAGTATAATATTTTCATAACTAATATTTTAGATAAAGTGTTTAAAAATAGTTTTTTATCTCAAGTGTTTCCAAATATACATATACTTTTGGATAAGTGTTTTAAATTATTCAGACTCGGCGAATCTTCAGTGGAAATAAATAACATTTGGAAATTTATTCCGCAAAAGAAAAGTGATTTGAAATTGGTTTTCAAAGTGTTGAAGTGTTAAAATATATCTTGTGAAGATATTTTGAAAATAAATAATTGGGGAAAAATTGTTTAAATTTGATAATTGTTGTGAATATTGTTTGATAGTTAAATAACCAACTATCGGTATAAACAATTTGGGAAATTATTGAGGCTTGATGATTTGTTGTGAATGTTGTTTGATAGATAAATAACCGACTATCAATATTGGCCTTTGAAACGGCACTTGAATTTGTTTTCAAAACAAGCACTCATTATTCGGTTAAGCTGGGAGAGGACTTTATGTCATAAAACCCATTCCGAATAATGATACGACAAAATGGGATTGCATTTGAAGATGGTGTTGAAGACTGGGTATTTTCGAAAACGAAAGGATTACCTGTCGAATGTCTCTGCACCAATTTTCTCCGCTATAGAGATTTTATCACCCTTTATGATGGGGAATCCGGACGTGATTAGTGAATATCCGGATTGCATGGGCTTCTTTGAAGTGCCTTCGGTTCCATTCAAACCCGGAACGGACATGTATGGATGTATGTCTGACGTTACACTTTGAGATGTAAAGCTGGTTTCTATCAAATACATTTTTGTTGGTGGCGGAGAATTTATTCTCTTAGCTTAACACCCTTCTCTGGGACGTATGAGCTCGGAGGTTATGTAGTTGATTGTTGCTAGTGATATATTCCCAATTTGGTAATGTGGCATGCTAAGTGTTGCTGATCATTTGTTGATCGAAGCATTGCTTTTGTGAAAAGCGTAGCTTTGTGGATGTGACTTCGTCGGACCTCACAACCCGGAATGGTCAAAACAGGAAGGACGCAGCAAGGTTGTTTGGGGGTAGCGCCCTCAGGGTATGTCCATTTCCTTTTGGAAAAAGGTGGTATCATGGTATGGAGCCCAGATACTTAACTTATGTGGTTGCTGCAAATTTATTACTTTGTGGTTGTTGGTGTTGAGGATCCTCGGATAAAGGTCGGTAACGATCGGGGATGGCACACTCGTGTGTGGAGTTATCTAGTTACAACTTCATTGCACCAGAAGCGTGAGGTAACTCGGCCTTGTGTTGGTAGAGATCTGGTTAGGTTCTCGAGGCGTCCCTTCAGAGGCATACCCATGTGGTGTAGGAAGTTCCTTAGCTTGACCATTTGTTGGAAATCCAAAGAAACAATACGCGCCCTGTACAGTTTTAGTTGTATAACCTGCCATTTGCTTATGGTAGTTTCATTTTCCAAAAGCATAGCGGATTTCTTTTTATTCCTTTGTGCAAATAACTGTTTTAAGATCTCACACTAGCCCCATGACTGACTTAGAGTTTATTGTTCCCTTTCTAAACTCTAGGTGCCCATAATTTTCCACACGGGCAGCCTAGAGTCAGGTTATCAGCAGGATCTAGATTGATTGCTGTGGAGCTCAAGAGACGAGCTGGATGGTGAGACGTACTTCCGTATATTATTATCATTCCACTGTGTATTCAATCATATGGGCAGGTTATTATAACTGCCAGTGTTGTGTGTTGTTGTTGTAAACTATGATGATGTATTGTATGAACTGATATAGTTCTTTTGTTTAAAGATTATTCATTTATCTATTATATATTGTTCCGCTGCGAATGTGAGATTCTGTTATTGTTTTTGTTTCTTCTTCTATCTTCTTCTTTTTTAACCTTAATGGTTCGGTTTTCTGGCATTCGATTATTCGGCATTTGATACAGTGGACGTATTGATGTCGATTTTCGGAAGTCGAAAAATCGGGTCGTTACACTCTAGTACTTGGTGTGATTGAACATGATAATGGCTTTTTCACTACAAGAAACTACAGCATTTCTAACGGCTCAAAATCATCGGCAGCCATAGGAAATAACCGTCGGCAATATGGTCGTCGAAGGATTTTTTTTCCGATGGTTCCGTCGATTTGTTTTCGAAGGCTGATGATGACAGTTCCAACGGCTTCTGATGGCCCGTCATGTGCATGTGGTAGGTTATGTGTTGTCCAAAGTGTTGTCGGCAGCCGTCGAAATCCGTTGAAATACGTGGAAGATAAGCCGTCGGAATGTTTTGGTGACAATTCATCAGCAGCTGTGATGACCCGCAAATCCGTACCCTCTGAACCGACAATAAACCACACATGTCGACCCAGAGTGAACGGAATTGCAGATGATCATGAGAAAGAAAAGAAAGAGTGAGAAGAAAGAGAGAAGAAAGAAGAAGAGAAGAGAAGAAGAAGAGAGAGAAGCAAAACCAAAATAATATAGAATCTCACATCGCAGCGGAATAACATATAATATAGATCAATAATATTTACAAAGAGAAACTGTAATATACATAAATCAATATCAGAGTACACTATAAGTAATCATCAACTTGGACAGTTATAATAACCTATCCTCACAAATGCTGATAATTTACAACAACAACAATGTAAAGCAGTGGAAAAAATAAATAGATACGTGTATACGACATGAAGATCTCCAGCTCGCCTGCTGAAGGTCCAAAAGCACCAAATCTGAACCGGTACATATACTCGGTCTAAGCCGAGCATTGAAAGGGAAGAACGCTCGGATCAGTCTGGTAAACCAGCGTGAGAAAAACACATCTCAACTGAATTTATAAAGTTATCAAAACTTTTTCTTTATCAAAAGAAAAGGTATCTCGTAAGACCATGTCCACACATAAACACAGACGGGTTTTCCCTTACGATAACCAAACCATTTCATATCAAATCATGTTATATTATAATAGTGTCTATTATACAAATAATAATCAACATAGCTGAAATTGTTACATTATTAAATTCCAGCAATACTAAGCTCTACAAACAAAATGGCAGGTACGTAGTGGATTTTGGATTTCCATACAAATGACTAGGTGAAGGGACTACCTTTTCGAAACTCGGTACGCCTCTAGAGGGATGTACCTAGGGTCTAAATATTGGGCACCTAAACCAACACAAGACCGGCCTACCCCTCGCTGGATAGTATAGAATATGTCATCACTCTGGTTGTTACCGACCTATAATCCATGGCCACAAGCATACATCAACAATAATCAGATACATGACGTCATAGCGTGTAAAGATATATCTAGAAGAGTGATGACATCTCCTAATGGGAGTGACCCATTTTAGCCTTGCTGCTTCTATCCCTGTTTCAGTCATTTTCCGGGGAGTGAGGCCAAAAGTGGTATCGATTACCTTTCACATATCACATCATCATCATCTTTGAATGTCACATTATCATTCCCTTTGGCTACTAATTGCCTTCCAGAAAAATACAACCCTTGAGCTCCTATATCTCAAGGATGGTGTTAAGCTAAATGAAGTTGCTTTCTCCACCACCACATGATGTACGTTTGTAAAAACGAATGTATGTAATCTTATAAATGCAATGTCAGACACTCATCCATACAAGTTTTCTAGGAACATGACAAACCGAAGGTACTGTCCTACCACATCCTATAGGATTAGTAGCGACAGCCCTTGCAATGGATATTTCATAACGAAGAGACTACTACTACTATATGTACATTGGGATTTTAACCCCAAATGATCAACAATCAGTCCTTTACTATGAAAATCCTAAATATCAATATCATTGACCAACCTGCACAATCATCGCATATATGTTGGTCCGAAGTGGTTTTTAGATAAATCTGATCCCGGTCTCTTTGCACCAACAACGCAAAAGTGTTTCTCAACCTCAAATAGAAACCAAGTTTCATAGACTTATCACGTTTCCAACTTTCAACTTGCTATCCTTCGGCCAAGAAGGAAGCTCAATAGGTTAGATTAATCACTCCGCACTACACGAATCAACATTCTCAACGCAAACGATAATCAAGCCTACACAGTTAGTTATGTAATAAATGTACGACTAATTAGTTTCTACATCAAGTTGAGAAACTAAAATGGCCAAATTTGATAGTCGGTTATTTAACTATCAAAGCAACAAACAAAATCTAGCACATAAGTATTCACTGGGCCTGATTTTATTAATCGTTTATAAATAAAATCACTTTCTAATTATTCACTTCAAAATATCTTTAAAAAGATAATATTCAAAACCATTTCACTTATTGGATATTTGGAAAATATTTTCATATACTTATTTAAATATAAGTGAATTCACAATTTATTTTATTTTCAAACCATTTAAACTCCATTTTATAATATCACTTTCCAAAACATTCATTTAAAGCATTATTCTCTTTAAAAATGTGAATATATTTCCTTTTATAAAAATCCATATTTAGCTTATCAAATTAAATTGATTTCACATTAATAAAACAATATATATATTTGACATTTCTATTTTATAAAAACTTCCATTTATAAAATTCCTTTATTAACCAATTTCCCGTTTATCTCATTTATATGTCAAAATCCCATTATAAGTTTATTTACTTATAAATCTCTTTATTCACAAATTCATTCTTTTCTAATCTCATTATTTATAAAGTCCATTATAAATCCATTTCTAAATTTTAATTACAAATCCATATACAAATTTGATTACAATTCCATTTCAAATATTTATAAAACACGGTTTATAAAATTTATTTCATTAAATATCTTTATTAATAACATTCCTTTTATAACTTCTTACTTTATAAATCTCATTTACTTATAAGGTTTCATTTATAACTTCATTTTAACACTTATAAAACTCGTTTATAATCTCATTACTTTTATTTATAAAATATCAATTCTATAAATCTTATATATAAACCATTTAATAAGTTAAAAATTATCAATTTAACTTATTTTACAAAATAGTTAACTTCATATTTCAAAAATCATATTTAAGTATATTTTACAAAACCATAATTTTTATAACACAAAAATTATAAATTTTTATTTATTGAAAATAAATCCATTTCTTTAATCATTCGAAAATTATTAAAACATATATATTTTCAAAATCACTTTGAAATCTTTTTAAATTGAAATCATCATTTCTATATTTTAAATTCCAAAAAAATATGTTCCAATGCTGCAAAAGTACTAAATAAGATGATTCACATCAATAACATCAATCATGGCATCCATCACATAAAATATCACATAACACAACATATATGACAATATGTGTAAATAAACATCAACCATAGTGTGGAATCCTGTTGGATCCCTCCAACCTGTCACCTGCAACAAATATACATCTAAGAAAAATATGTACAATGTCTACTTCAAGCCAGATGCGCATACAAAGGGTCATCCGCTCATACACGGGAACGTATAGGATCTCATCTACTCCAATAAGCAGGAATATATCCAACTACTAACTACTATAGCGTAACATCCTATCATCCAATATATACGTATATACATACATACATATATATATATATATATATATATATATATAACATCCAATAGTCATCAAAATAGCATAATAAAAATATCCCCACTTATATAAAAAATAAGAGGGTCGTTGCAGTGTTTTATTTGGAATACGTTTAATTTTACCTAAAAATTTCAACAGCTCCAAACCAGCTCTACAATGTAGTGGTCGTCAATATGAACCCAACACCGCTTGTTTCGTGCGAAACGGACCTCGTATGACAAAGTTATGATATTAATAAGATTACACGATATATATATATATATATATATATATATATATATATATATATATATATATATATATATATATATATATTTCTTTTACCCTTAAACGATCTGGGCCATTCATTTCAGATCCAACCGCTCCCTACCCCCTCCCCTTTCTTCTCTCTCACGAACGCGACCAGGCAAACAAACTCATAGCCGCCGTTATACATTTGACTGTCGCACTTCCCCTAGCTCGCCAGAGCTTGATCGAATGTCACCATCTCGAAGCCCCAAGCGTTGTGCACCACCGCCCCCAGCCTCGACGAGCTCGGCCCCACCTCTGCCTCGAAAAACACAAATGAACGTGCCGCCTTCATCGCCAGATTTTGGCGAATCTAAACCTCTTCAACAAAAATCCACAGTTGGATGTGAAGATATCGTTACGCTCTACAATATTGTAGTTGGAAGTTTTTGATAATAATATACAGATTGGAAGATAATGGAGGAAGAAGATTCGAGCTCTCTAGGCCATTGAAATTAAAACGACGGCTAGAGCTTTTTAGGGTTAGGATTTTGGAATGAAGGTCCTTATATAGACAACTACAAAACATTATTCATCACCAAATTTTCCGAACTTCAATCGAAGCATGCCACCTGGCATTCATAATGTTTTACCCCTATTCCAAACACAATGGAATATATACCGAGAACCAATTCCATCGTATTTGGAAGATAGGTTTTCGAATCGAATTATTTTAATTAAATTTTCTTTAATTAATTTCTATGCATTTCAGCTTCGCACGACCAAATCGTAAGTCTGATCGACACGAAATTTGGAATCCTAGAATAACTCACTATTACGGATCCAATGAAACTGGTTTCGTCGAAATCCGTGATAATGCCAAAAATGACTATTTTTACACGTTAATTAAAATATAAAATTTCCAATTTCTATTAAATCACTTTTAAATTAAATTTAAAGTTTACTAACATCATTCTAATTCAAATAGCATTTAATACCTTTAGAAATCATTTTTCACTTATATTAAGTTAAACATTCAATTATTTCCATAATTTCAAATATTAAATTAACAATTTAGTTATCAAATTAATCATTATATTTGAAATATAAGTTATTCAACTTATAAAATTAACTTGTGAATATCTAAAATCAAGTAAATATTTCAATTTCGAATGATTGGAATTATGGATCGTTACAGCAGCCATCGAAAATCTAGAGCTTTTTTTTAGCCCTGCAGCCTTTCACACCCATCCATTACATACATATCAATATATCAATTTCACATATATAACTCATATATACTAAAGCCTAAATCACATATATATAACATCAACAATAACAAAACATCAATATTTAAAACAAATCAAACTCAAACAAACCATGACATACTCAAACATCCGACAACATTTTAAAATACATCCCAAAATGTATCAAACAAGTCCAACATCATCTTAAAACAACTCAAATCAACCTCACACATAGCCAACATCTCAAAATGTATCAAAAAACTCAAATCAACCTCACCCATCTCAAACATATCCAAATACATCTAACAAATCCAACTCTCAAACATCCAAGCATATATATACAATGTTCCAACATAAACATAAAAAATCGTACATATCACTGTTCATCGCCTCCAGATCTGCCAGATGAGGGAACTGATCCATGCTTTTGCACATAAGCAACAAAGCGCTCATCCAACTTGGCCAACTCCACAGCCCGACGTTTATCTCGTTCCTCCAACTCCTCAATCTTAGCTCTCAATTCTTTAATCTCCACGTTGTCCTGGGCATTTCTATAGGCGCTTTGCTTGCATCTAGCTTGTAACATTATTTAAAAAAGTGTACGAGTTTCGTATATTGTAAGTAATTATTGATCATTTTGTGGATTGACATTTAATTTTTCAATTCATTTGCACATTTTAATATTTTATTAATTATATAATATGTTATCGTTATACACTAATTTGTTTATATTTTAATGTTTCATTAAAGATATAATATTTGATTCTTTTAACTTTTTAATAAAATCTTATACATTTTCAATTTTAACAGAGTATTAATATAATATTATATTTTCACTTCATTATTTTCTACTTTGATAGTCGGTCATCCTACTTCCCATTAAAAAAAGAATAATAATTAAATTTCGTAAATCATTTAATTTTAAACGATTCAGAAAAATTTCGGTAGCACTTCCCCTTTATTCTCTGCATCGCAAATGCGTGTACACAAGGAACAAAATGGAAGTGCCGTCGAAAATTTTGAACTATTTAAGATAAAATGATTTACAAAATTTAATTACTTTATTGTGTTTGTAACTTTTCTAATGCACGGACAGATTCGACAAATATTGTATCAAATGAATATTGATGTCTGTTTTGTAATAAAACCGAATATCTATAAAACGATCATATACAATACTTGTCAAACGGAGCCAAAAACTCTCTAAGAGATTTAAAAAATAAATTACATTATACACTGATTTGTTTATATTAGCATTAACACTAATTCATTATTTAAAATTCTTAACGATTAAAAACTAATAAAAACTTGTTTTTTTAAACATATTTTAGCTAACACTAATTTTAATTTATTACATGGTAATGAAAAATTAAATTTGTACACTAATTTGTTTATATATTTTTTCACATACACATAAAATAAATTTATATATAATTAAGGATATATAAACTAATAAAGGGATTATGTTAATAAATTGTTTTTTCGACCTTTTTGATAATACATACACTAATTAACACTAAATTATGTTACACTAACACACACATACACTAATCAACCCAAATTAGCTTTAATTATACATTAATTATTGGATTTAAACACTAATAACCATAATTAACTTTCTCAATCAACCAATATACGCAATTATAACTAATCAATACGCTATTATCAATAAATATACCCATAAATTAACACTAATTTTATCATAATTCAAATCAATTAGTTTAGTGGAAGAATATATCGGATTTTAGATGAATTAAAGGCGTAGGCGGTTGGAGATTGCAAATTGATGGATTGCGATGGTACACGACGGGTAGGGACGAATTTGAGGGGATTTGGGGGTTTAGGATTTGGGGAATGAGAGTTTAGGAAGAGGAAATGAGGAAGAAAATTAGTTCGGCTGCTACTGTATACATGACTTTCCGACGGCTTTCGACGGCCTTCGACGGCCGTCGACGGTTATATTTATCTTTTCAACCGTTCTAAAAATAAATTAAGTTTAATTTAATTTATTATTAAATTTTAATTTGATATAAAAAGTTTACAATAACGCAATTTTGTTTCTAACTATTAAAAAGATTGTTTTTATTCGTTATACAATAATCTTTTAATGATTTGATAATTAATTGTGAATTTTAAATGTATTTAACATAATAAATTCATATAAAATCAAATATTTAGTAAAAAAATAAATTTGTTGAATCTTATGTCCAACCAAGGTATTTTGGGCATACGGTCGAAATATAAAAGGAAAATAAATAGGTTTAAGTTATCAAACTTGATTTTTCAAATTTATAGCCATTCGTCGACATTCAAACCTAAACCTTTCATTTGAAGGTCAGCTGATCTTCAAAAGAGATGAAATTCAAATCATATAAGTATGTATTTACAATCCATATGGTTGGATTTAAAAAAAACATACAGAAAAAAAATTTGGACTTCAAACAGATCATTTTCATAGAAGTTTTCCTAATAATACATATCAACTGTTATACAACTCCTTGGAAAATGAAATATTTTGAGTCTAATTTTTTACCTTTCGTGTTTTCTCGATTCTAATCGTATGGATTGGATAAATACATTATAAAGTATATGTGCCCCGAATTTCGTCTCGTTTGAAGATTTTTGGCCTCAAAACTTAAGGTTATTAGTTTGAATGTAGATGAACGACTATAAATTTGAGAATCAATATCGGCACCATAAATTTATTTACTTTTTTTAAGTATGTCCAAAGTACCTTAGATCGACATAAGATTCAAAAAAATTATTTTTCCATAGAATATTTTCTTTTATACGAATTGATAATATTAAATACGTTTAAAAATTCATAATTACTTATGCAATGGTTAAAAAACATATTTAAATTCATAAAATAGTCGCGCATCATAATTTTCACTGAATTGCATAATAGACAGACTGAAACTTGCATAGATTGATTGTTTGAGTTAAATTTTCAATAAAGTTAAATATCGAATTACATAATAAAAGATTATCGAAAACACTAATTTAATTAACTACAAACTTTCATAAAATTTAAGAATTGAATAAAATATCTTTTTTAATTTATAGGAATTAAATTAGTATTTTTAAACAAATTTCAAACTTCTCCAAATAATAAGTTAAAATAATATGATAAATAAAATTAATTAAGATAGCTAGCCGTCGAAACCTATATGATGGGGCCGTCTGAATTCCTGTTGTTCCTTGTGTTTGGAGGACAAATTTTCATATTAGGCTTTCGAAAAAAAACTTATTTCAAGTTTAGGCCTGTTTCCAACCTTATTATGAAAATATGCCTATTTTCACTATTCAGCAATTTTACACTTAGCAAATTTATTCTTGCGCATTTTCAGAATGCGCACACTATAAGATGAACACGGAATAGCTGCGGAGGTGGCGATTGTCGTCGATGACCCATCGATATTTTCTAAATTATAAGCGTTATACAACTCTCGGCAAAATGATCTGTATCGAGTTTAATTTTTTTTCCTCGGCAAAATGAATCCAACATTATGGATTGGATTAACACATTATCAAGCATTAGTGGTTTGAATTTGGTCTCGTTCCAAAGTCGTCTGGCCTTCGAACGAATGGTACTTAGTCCGAATATTAACGAACGGCTATAAACTTGAAATTCAAGATCGACACCCTACATTTGTTTATTTTTTCATCATCTTTTGGAAATATGTCAAATATACTTTAGATCAACATAAGATCCAATAAATTTAATTTTCTGACAAATATTTTATTTTATATAATTTTATCAAGCTAAATACAGTTAAAAATTCATAATTAATTAACCAACGATTTAAAAAAATATTTTAATTCATAAAAATATTACAAATAATCAATAGCCGTCGCCTCTCCTCGACACCGCCTTAAGCCGCTACAAGTCACTGGAATCACCAATCTCTTCATTTTCATCTCAATTTGGTAAAATTTTAACCCTAATTTAGGATCTAGGGCTATCTGGTACGATTATGGGTTTAAAATTAATGATTATTGTTCATTAGTTGGTGATAATAGTGTATTACTTGATTTGGAGATATTGATTAGTGTTGTGATTATTTAATTCATAATTTTAAATTAGGGTTGATTTAAAATCTAAAAATCAGTGTATAATTATTGATTAATATGTATGTCGATTAGTGTACGCGATTGTTTGTTATAGTTTAGAATAATTTTAGGACTAATATGTATGGTTGAATAGTGAATATGTTAAATATAAAACTTACGGTTAAACATAGTTAATTTATGTTAATTAATTAGTGTGTGTTAATTATAAGTTTAGCGGTAAGTGTAAAATAAAGTTATTTTTAATGATTAATTATTTTTAGTAATTAATTAATTAGTGCACCTTTTCACAAACTTCAAATTTTATTTTACAAAATAGTTAAATTAAAATTTTAAATAGTTAAATGAATTATAAAAAATATTTTCAAATTTAGTTAATAAAATATTTAAATAGGGGAATGAATTATAAAATATGGTTTAAATTTTAATTTGTAGTTGTTAAAATAGTAATTTGTGTATTTTGGAAGTAGTTTTAAATAATAAATTTCTTTTGAAACAAATATTCTAGTAAAATCGATTTGTAAAAATTAAGAAATGAATATAATGTTTATTTGAAAATAAGCGTTAAATATTATTTAAACAAATACAACAACAACAAATTAAAGCCTTCGTCCCAAAAGGCTTTAATTTATTTTAGAAAATACCAGCAAAACACCTCTTGGATGCAAAGTTATGCGTGCAAGAGAAAAAAGTGAAGTGCTATCTAAATTAAAGCCTTTAGTCCCAAAAAGCTTTAATTTGTTTTAGAAATACAACAACAACACACCACTTGGATGCAACGTTATGCGTACAAGATAAAGAAGTGAAATGTTGTCGAAATTAAAGACTTTAGTCCCAAAAGGCTTTAATTTGTTTTAGAAAGAAGTGAAGTGCTGTCGAAATTTCTAACATATAGTTTTGAATTTGGAAAAATGTTCGATTATTTTCTCGACCGTAGTTGGATGTATGAAATCAGAACTGGTATGAAAGGTTCAGTTAAGGAACATTTCTACAATGGTGTACACGAATTTATTAGATTCGCTAAATCTAATAATGGAAATGATGTAGAAATTCGTTGCCCTTGCAGTAAGTGCAAACATTTGAAGCATTAGAAACCAAAAATAGTTATAGTACATTTGTGTCAAGCTGGTTTTGTGCCAAATTATTACTTGTATGATTGTCATGGAGAACTTATTGCACCTACACCTAATCCTATAGTGTCAAAGGACGATTATGTTATGGCGAATCCAATATAAGATATGGTGAAAGATGCAACACGATCAATGTTTTAAGTTGATGATGAAGAAGTAAAGGTCGAAGAAGAACCGACTGTGGGAGCAAAAGGAATCTATTATTTATTAGATGTGACTAAGAGGCCGTTGTGGGACGATTATAAAAGAAAAACTAAATTATCAATAATCGCCGAATACATTACTATGAAATCAAAATTCAACTTTACACAAGACGGATTTATAGTAGTTGTACAAGCTGCAAAACGACATATGCCGCCCAATATTCTGATATGCAATAGTCATTATGAAGTTAAAAAACATATATCCACTTTCGGTCTGCCATACCAAAAGATAGATACGTATGTAAAAGGTTGCATTTTGTATTGGAAAGATGACATTAACCTAAGAAAATGCAAAATATGTAATGATGTAAGATACAAACCAAGAAAAAAGAAAGGAAATGAAGTTCCATACAATAGAATGCATTAGTTACCCATCACTCCTAAACTACAAAGGTTATATGTGTCTTCTACTACGGCATGTCGTATGCGATGGCACAACGCGAGAGCACAGGAAGATGGAACTTTAACAAATCCATATGATGGAGACGCATGGAAACATTTCGATAAGATTTATCCCGCATTTGCTGTAGATAGCCATAATGTTCGACTTGGTTTATGTACGGATAGATTTTCACCATTCTCTCAATTTGGTGGTAAATATTCATCTTGGCCTATCATCGTTACACCTAATAATTTACCTCCATGGATGTGTATAAACACTCCATATATGTTTCTCACTATTGTCGTCCCTGGTCCTGATAATCTGACACATGGAATCGACGTTTATTTGCAACCATTGATTGAAGAGTGGAAAACATTATGGCATGAAGGGGTTGATACATACAAAGTTTCTAAAAAAAGAGTTTTTGTATGTTTGCATCTTTGGTATGGACTACTGATGATTTTCCGGCTTATGCAATGCTTTCGGGTTAGAGTATGGCTGGTCGTTAGCTTGTTCTTATTGCATGAAACAAACACGAGCATTTTCATTACCGTATGGAAGGAAAATTACATGGTTTGATTACCATCGGTGTTTTCTCCATATTAATCATCCTTTTAGAAGAGATAAAAAACTTTTTAGCTGATGGACCGGAGAGTAGACAAACACTAACGATTTGGTTAAGACATTTTGTACCCAAAACAAACGCGCTACCAAGCTGCGCTACATCCCTTTTAAAATTATTATACAATGTCATTGTACAAAATCCATGTCTTGTTTTCCATATCGTTATTTTTTTCTGTATCCATATAAAATTTTCTTGTCATTTCTTCTTTTTGGTTTCATATAATAAATAATCAAAAATTATATACATATGATAAAAAAAGAATGCATATTTATATATGATCTTGTAAAGGAATATCAAAAGATACATGAAACTAGAGTATAAGATGAAATTCCAGGTAAATCGATGATTCATAATTGGTGCAAACAAAGTATATTTTAGATGTTACCTTATTTGAAAGATCTCTTATTTTGACATAATATTGACGTGATGCATACTGAATTTGATAATGTGTTTAATACAATTTGAATGTTAAGGAAAAAACTAAGGACGATCTGAATTCAAGACGTGATATAAAAGAATTATGTAAATGTCCTGAACTTCATATGAAGCCCAATGATAGTAAAAAACCCAAAGCATGTTATGAGCTAGACAGCAAGCAAGTAAAACTCGTATTAAAGTGAGTGGAAGGACTAAGATGTCCTGATGGGATTTCTTCTAATCTCCGTGGATGTGTTGACTTTAAAAACAATAAACTGAGTGAGACGAAAAAATCAAGATTGCCATGTCATGATGGAAAATTTATTACCCATGGTTTTCAAAGAACTGTTGCCCGTAAAAGTATGGAGTGTTATAACGGAGTTAAGTTTATATTATAAAGAGCTTTGTTCGAGTACGTTAAAAGTGTAGCGTATACATAAACTTGAAAAGGATATCCCTATACTGCTCTGGAAACTTGAGAAAATATTTCCTTCGGGATTCTTTAATGTAATGGAGCATTTACCTATTCATCTTTCATCCAAAGCACTTCTTCGAAGTCTTGTGCAATATGGATGAATGTATCCATTTGCGAGGTAATATTGAATATATGTAATATTAATTTTAATTTACAATCCAAATTTACATAGGTAAATTTAAATTGAATTAATTTTGTAATAGGAACTTGAATCATTTAATGAAAAAAGATAAACAAGAAGCACGAGTTGAGGGTTTGATATGCAAATCATATCTTGAAGAAGAAGCTTCATTCTTTTTCTCTCGTTATTTCAGTGACCATGTGAACTATTTGTAAGCGTTCCTCGTAATGATGAAGCTGTTGAATATTTGTGACGACCGCCCATGACCCCCATGACCCCTGCACCGAACAAGGAAATAGTGCGCTAAAAGGTGTGCCAAGCAGCCATGGGTGATCGTCAGAGGTAAGTTAAAACAGCAGAATCTATCGTATTACTCACAGCGCATGGATAAAATACAATAGAGAATATATATAGTGAAGCTTCACAAAATAGAATCTCATCAATTAAGCTTCATAATAGTTGAATACAAACATCTTAATAGTCCATACATCAAGCCTCACTACATATCACTCAGAGAATATACAAGCAGCGGAACATCCAGTACATATAATAAGAAAATAATATGCAAGCCTCCAGCTCGTCTTCGTCATCAGCATCGTTGGAAATTAAGAACAGCACCTGTCACCTGCTACCTAGTCTGCCCATCCCAAAATGGATGAACATCCCAAGGCAATAAGAGTTAAACATAAAGCCTTGAGTCAGACAACAGTCTTAGTGAGCGGTAAATTAACTAACAACATACCAAAAGAGCATACAGGAAAAAGGAATAGGAATCCAACCCTCCCCCTCCACCTCTTTCTACAGTGATAGCTGCCAGACACACACTAAGCAGAAGTAAACATAGCAAAGCAAACATTTAAAGTAAAGCAATTATCACTCGAGTCAAGGGCGATGTTTTCCAAGTACAAACCCCCAAGGCCTAAACCAAGATCAGATAAGCACCCAGAAAACATTGCTCTTGAGACCGAATGACGATACAACCAAACATCCATGACTCTGGCTATCACTGTTATCGTTGCTTTGATACCACCGTTAATTGAATGACCGGCACATTCTTTCAGCTGTCCATCAAGGGCTAATGGAAACCCCGGTTCTAGACAGAATTCCGCACGTCGTCGCAGCCCGTGCCTAGGACTATCGAATCTGCCCAGAGTACTCGACTACCAATCAGTAGTCTTTTGGGACTATCGAATCTGCCCAGCGTACTCTTGCTTTGAGCCTGCTAGAACCTTCAACAACGATGAAATCTCAGCCTTCTAGTCATCCTCCTCGACGACTATTCTCATACTAGCTCAAGCGCCTCTCGAGCCAACCATTATCCTCAAACCCGAACCATTTCACCGAGTTATCAACATGCTTGGAATGATCCCGTCTGGATTAAACCAAGGCTATCTCACATCATGCCTCGCTTCATCTCATCATAGCAAAGCCTCATCTCAACATCATCATCATCAAATCTATCCATATGAGCTTCATCATCCGCGTCATATGCCACGAGCAACTTTTCCAATTCAAGAGCCTTTCCCTTAGCTTTTGAATCATCTTCGACCATCTTGTCTAAATCAAATCATCAATCAACTAATTTACAACAATAGATCAAGTCAATCATTAATCCAAGTAATCAAGCATTCAAACATGATCTAATTAAACAATTACAACAATAATGGCAATCTTGTAAATAAAGAGTCCAAATCTAACAAGCATGAATCATGAGCAATATCTCTATAACTTGATGAATGAACTTGCATAGGTTAACATGTAGTAAAATGGATGTCAAATCGTCATGAACAATAGATCTATACTTAAGTTTAAGAAAATGCATGGAAATCACTATCTTAACACAAAATCAAGCCAACAATCCGATATACTCCTTTGGATCCGTGTGAGAGATAACCACCACTCACCGAATCACCTAAACACCTCAAAAGCAACACACTTCAGATCTAGACAGCGAAGGATCTAACTCGATCTATCAAAAATCCGCTTCAAACGATGAAATCTCTCTTCGATGGATGTAGATCTTCAATCTAAACTCTTGGATCTTCGATTCGATCTTCGATTTGGATGGAAGGAATCACAAGATTAGAGTGGAGAAAAGAAGTGAAGAAGTGTAGAACTCGAGCTCTCAAAATAGCAGCACTTCGTCGCTTCAAAATCCGGATCCCAAAAAGTGAAGTAGAAGACGTGTATTTATAGGCAGATCCTTAAGTTGTTTGCTCGCTTTTAAGTCGTCCACGACTTAAGAAAACCCACGACCTACGACCTAACAGATCCCATGACTTACGACTTAACGAAATTGTGGCCTATCGACTTAACAACTTACGACTCAGGCCTATGCACGACCTAAAGTATTCACGGCCTAACACAGACACTACCTATCGACTTAAGTCCTTACGCGACCTAAAGACTTAACTGGGGTTACGACTTAACAACTTTAACGACTCAGGCATACTACAGAAATGTCCTAACGACTTAAGCAACCCTGCGACCTAACATAAGTCGTCTACCACCTAACATAGACACGGCCTAAACTTCAACGACTTACCCATAATCCTTAAGTCGCTCGAACGACCTAACTTCCTTAAGTCGTTAACCCGCTTAACCCCCTAGGTCTTTAACTTCCCTAAGCCGCTAACTCTTAAGTCGCCATCTTCCTTAAGTCGCCTATTTCTTTGGTCGCCTATTTCCTTAAGTCGCCAACTCCTATAAGTCGCCAACTCCTATAAGTCGCCAACTCCTATACTACGACCTATTGGAAACTGTTTTACAATATTTTGATCCGTAACAATACGGGTCGTTACATTCTCTCCCCCTTAGGAATTTCGCCCCCGAAATTCCCAACAAACAAGAGCAATCAAAGACTATTTTGCATGCCTACCATCCATAGCAATCAACAAACCATGCATCCAATTACTAGCCTAGCATGCAGAATTCTAAAACTAGAACAAGTTACAATGTCGTGAGATGACACGACACCTTATGGCCATACCTCGAAGAGTTCAGGATGAGCTGCCTTCATCCTCTCTTCCACCTCCCATGTACAGTCGTTATCATCATCACTCCATTGTATCTTGAGCAACCTAACTACCTTCCTCCTAAGCTGTTTCGTGTCAGTTTCCACAACACGAAGCGACTTACGAGGTCTCTGATCAACTAGGTCAACTTCGAAATCTTGACATCTATCAGCAGAAACCACAGTATTCGAGTCGTGCACATACTTCCGTAGATACGATACATGAAAAACATTGTGCACACCCGCCATCTTTTCTGGTAACTCCAATTTATAAGCGAGCTTTCCAATTCGCTCGATGATCGGGAATGGTCCAACAAATCTTGGAGTCAATTTTCCTTTCTTCCCGAATCGAATAACATTCTTCAGTGGAGAAATCTTCACAAAAACCTTATCACCTACGTCGAATTCCAAATCCTTACGACGCTTATCAGCATAAGTTTTCTGACGGTCTTGGGCTGCCTTCATTCATTGCCGAATGATCTCTATGCAATCCGAAGTCTGCCGAGTCATTTCTGGCCCAAGTATCAGCTTTTCTCCTGTTTCTAACCAACATGTCGGAGAGTTACATGGTCTTCCATACAATGCTTCATACGGTGCCATACCAATGCTTGACTGGTAACTGTTATTATACGAAAATTCCACCAAATGAAGGTGATCTTCCCATGATCCTCCAAAATCTAAAACACAAGCTCTAAGGAGATCTTCCAAAACTCGATTGACTCTCTCGGTCTGACCATCTGTTTGGGGGTGATAAGCTGTACTCAAACACAGTTTAGTTCCCAAAACTTCATGAAAGCTCTTCCAAAATCCACTAGTGAACAACGGATCTCGATCGCTCACTATACTTTTCGGAATACCATGGAATTGAACTATCCACTTAACATACAGCTCAGCCAACTTTGATGCAGTTCTGGTCGATCGAACATGAATGAATCTTGCACTCTTAGTCAAACGATCTACGATGACCCAAATCCCTTCATTACCCGTTCTTGTTCTAGGTAACCCATCAATAAAATCCATCGATATTTGCTCCCACTTCCATGTAGGAACTTCTAATGGCTGAAGCAATCCACTGGGCTTCTTTTGCTCAGCTTTTACCAACTGGCAGTTCATGCACTTGGAAATAAAATTTCCAACATCCTTCTTCATACCTTCCCAGTAATAGGTTCTCTTCATATCCCGATACATCTTATTTCCACCTGGATGAATTGTCAGCTTCGAGTGATGACCTTCCTTCAGAACTTCATTTATCAATTCATCTATATCGGGAACAACTAGTCGTCCTTGCTTCCGAAGCCAACCCTCTCGATCGACTTCGAATCCTTTATCCTTTTCTGGGTCCAATCCAGATTCCAAATCACGGATAATCTTGACAAGCTTATCGTCTCGCTTTTGGCTCTTGCCAATTCTTTCCACAAGAGTCGGTCTTATCGATAAGTTTGCCAACATCTCAGGTTCCAATTCACATATGGGCCTGAAGTCAAATCCAGATAAATACTCGAGACTCTTCCATTCTGAAAACATGGCTCCCAATCCTGCATGTCTTCGACTTAACGCATCTGCCACTGCGTTACCCTTTCCCAGAGTATAGGCTATACCAAAATCATATGATGCCAAAAACTCTAGCCATCGTTGCTGCCTAAGATTCAAATCCTTTTGGGAGAAAAGATACTTTAACGACTTATGATCTGTAAACAACTCGAATCGGACTCCCAATAGGTAATGTCTCCACATCTTTAGAGCAAAAACAATCGCCGCTAACTCCAAATCATGAGTCGAATAATTCCTTTCATGCGGCTTCAGTTGTCGACTTGCATACGCAACAACTTTACCCTTCTGCATCAGCACTGCTCCAAGTCCAGTACCACATGTGTCGGTGTAAACCACCATCTCATCATTTCCACTTGGAATAGTCAAAACAGGAGCACTTGTCAATCGCTCTTTCAGGATTCTGAAAGCTTGCTCACACTTAGCATCCCATCTGAATACTTGATTCTTTTTCGTCAATCCTGTTAATGGTGCAGCCACCTTGGAGAAGTCTTTGATAAATCGACGATAATATACTGCTAATCCAAGAAAACTTCTCACATCAGATGCATTCTTGGGTCTAACCCAATCCTGGATTGCTGCCACCTTGGCGGAATCAACCGCTATTCCATTTCCAGAGATAATATGGCCTAAGAACCTCACTTCACTCTTCCAGAAGTGACACTTCGAAAACTTAGCCTTCAGCTGATGTTTCCGTAAGATTTCCAAAACAATACGCAAGTGCGTCATGTGTTCTTCTTCAGTTCTGGAATAAATCAAAATATCATCCACGAACACTAGTACGAACTTGTTCAACTGATCTCTGAACACTCTATTCATTAGATCCACAAAATATGCTGGCGCATTGGTCAATCCAAACGGCATTACCAGCCACTCAAAGAAACCAGACGGTGTCCTGAAAGCAGTCTTCGGCACACTATCCTTAGCCACTCTTAACTGGTGAAATCCCGTTGCCAAATCCATCTGAGAAAACACCTTAGCTTCGTGAAGCTGATCAAACAAGTCATCTATTCTCGGCAATGGGTACTTGTTCTTCTTAGTCACTTTATTCAGCTCACGATAATCCACACATAACCTAAATGATCCATCTGCTTTGGTTGCAAACACAACTGGTGCACCCCATTCGGACACACTACGCCGAATGAATCCTTTCTGTAAAAGATCATCAACCTGCACCTTCAACTCCTGCTATTCCCTAGGCGCCATCCGCCTAAGAGGCATCACAACAGGTCTGGCTCCTTCAACTAGATCGATACGAAACTCGATCTCTCTATGCGGCGGTAACCCTTTGACCTCATCAAAGACATCCTCAAATCCATTAGAGATTGGCACAGATGACAGTCCATCCCGTGGAACAACCAGCGAATACATGAAGCTCATGAAGACGCCTTCCTCATGCTTACATCATATCACAACCTTTCGCCCCTCCACATTCTCGACTGTCACCTCCAACCTTTCACAGTCAACCTTTGCCGCATACTTCCTAAGCCAGTCCATAGCCAAAATAATTCCGAACCCCACAAAGTTCAGAACAAAACAATCACAAACAAAAGAGCAATCATGACTCGATACAATCAGACCACGACATAGTATACACAAACAAGACGAACCCCCAACTGGATTAGTCACAACCAATGGCCTATCAACAATATCCGGTTCTAAACCCAACTGGTCTACATGTTCATTACAAACAAAAGAATGCGACGCCCTAGTATCAAATAACACTCTAACCGGAACACCACATATGGAAAGAGTACCTTGAACCACCACACTCTTTCCTTTCTCTTCAGCGGTAGAGGCTTTTGAAGATGATGGAACAGCCCCCAAAGCATAAGCTTGCACAATCTGCTTGTCCTTCCGCGGTTCTAGACAATTCTTCTTAATATGCCCCGGCTTGTCACAGTTGTGGCACTTCACTGGCACCTTTGGATTCTTGCAATCTCTGGAGAAATGGCCTTTATGCTAACAGTTGTAGCAGGTCACTTCGCCCTTCGGCTTCTTCTGGCCATCCTTACCCTTTTGCTGCTGCTGCTTCCTCTTCTTGTTTTCACCCTGCTGTGGTTTAGACTCTTCCTTGGTCACAGCAACAACAGATCCTCCTTTAGGAAACAGATTTTCGTGCTTGAGAGCTTTCTCCAAAAGCTTCTCAAATGGATCGTCCAAATGATCCACCAACTGCCTCTCAAGATAAATGTCCAAGCCTGTCACAAACTTCTCGTTCTTCTGATAAGGAGATTCAATATACGACCGGGCATACTTGGACAGAGCTTCAAATTCAGAAACATACTCAAGAACTGGTCTTCCACCTTGCTTGAGCTCCACAAATTTCTTAAACAGAACAGATTTCTGAGCTGTAGAAATGAACTTAGCTTCAAATCTGTCTTGGAATTGCACCCAAGTAATTTCTTCCTCCGGAGTATCAATGGTGATAGAGTTCCACCAGTCAGAAGCTCTCCCTTGAAGCTGTCTTGATGCGTGCTTCCTTTTAGTCGCATCCTTGATTTCGAAATCACCAAAGATCCTTCTACAAGCATCTATCCATCTCTGGACTTCAATAGTTGACTCTGTTCCCAAGAAAATCTTCCCTCCAAGAGCAGTATAGTCTTTACACAGCTTAGCAAAATCCACCGGTTTTGGAGTTTGAACTTGAACTCCAACATCAATTGCTGACCCCGGAACTGGCATCCTTCTCATGATCGAAGTCATCATAGCTATGAACATAGCTGCATAATCAGCAGCCCCCTCATCAGCACGGCCTTCCCTAGCAGCTGGTCTCCCTCTTCGACTCATTCTTAATATCTATAAAAGAAATGATCAGCACTCCTTGAGAAACAACTGCATAAAGGACTCAAATCTTACTAAGCTACTATATTATATATAGTAATCATCCATCAAAATACAATTACGTCTCTCATACGTAGTTACGTCAGCGAGCATTGGCTAAAATCGATTAACCAAAGCCTGATACCAAATGTGACGACCGCCCATGACCCCTGCACCGAACAAGGAAATAGTGCGCTGAAAGGTGTGCCAAGCAGCCATGGGTGATCGTCGGAGGTAAGTTAAAACAGCAGAATCTATCGTATTACTCACAGCGCATGGATAAAATACAATAGAGAATATATACCGTGAAGCTTCACAAAATAGAATCTCATCAATTAAGCTTCATAATAGTTGAATACAAACGTCTTAATAGTCAATACATCAAGCCTCACTACATATCACTCAGAGAATATACAAGCAGCGGAACATCCAATACATATAATAAGAAAATAATATGCAAGCCTCTAGCTCGTCTTCGTCATCAGCATCGTTGGAAATTAAGAACAGCACCTGTCACCTGCTACCTAGTCTGCCCATCCCAAAATGGATGAACAGCCCAAGGCAATAAGAGTTAAACATAAAGCCTTGAGTCAGACAACAGTCTTAGTGAGCGGTAAATTAACTAACAACATACCAAAAGAGCATAAAGGAAAAAGGAATAGGAATCCAACCCTCCCACTCCACCTCTTTCTACAGTGATAGCCCCCAGACACACACTAAACAGAAGTAAACATAGCAAAGCAAACATTTAAAGTAAAGCAATTATCACTCGAGTCAAGGGCGATATTTTCCAAGTACAAACCCCCAAGGCCTAAACCAAGATCAGATATGCACCCAGAAAACATTGCTCTTGAGACCGAATGACGATACAACCAAACATCCATGACTCTGGCTATCACTGTTATCGTTGCTTTGATAACACCGTTAATTGAATGACCGGCACATTCTTTCAGCTGTCCATCAAGGGCTAATGGAAACCCCGGTTCTAGACAGAACTCCGCACGTCGTCGCAGCCCGTGCCTAGGACTATCGAATCTGCCCAGAGTACTCGACTACCAATCAGTAGTCTTTTGGGACTATCGAATCTGCCCAGCGTACTCTTGCTTTGAGCCTGCTAGAACCTTCAACAACGATGAAATCTCAGCCTTCTAGTCATCCTCCTCGACGACTATTCTCATACTAGCTCAAGCGCCTCTCGAGCCAACCATTATCCTCAAACCCGAACCATTTCACCGAGTTATCAACATGCTTGGAATGATCCCGTATGGATTAAACCAAGGCTATCTCACATCATGCCTCGCTTCATCTCATCATAGCAAAGCCTCATCTCAACATCATCATCATCAAATCTATCCATACGAGCTTCATCATCCGCGTCATATGCCACGAGCAACTTTTCCAATTCAAGAGCCTTTCCCTTAGCTTTTGAATCATCTTCGACCATCTTGTCTAAATCAAATCATCAATCAACTAATTTACAACAATAGATCAAGTCAATCATTAATCCAAGTAATCAAGCATTCAAACATGATCTAATTAAACAATTACAACAATAATGGCAATCTTGTAAATAAAGAGTCCAAATCTAACAAGCATGAATCATGAGCAATATCTCTATAACTTGATGAATGAACTTGCATAGGTTAACATGTAGTAAAATGGATGTCAAATCGTCATGAACAATAGATCTATACTTAAGTTTAAGAAAATGCATGGAAATCACTATCTTAACACAAAATCAAGCCAACAATCCGATATACTCCTTTGGATCCGTGTGAGAGATAACCACCACTCACCGAATCACCTAAACACCTCAAAAGCAACACACTTTCAGATCTGGACAGCGAAGGATCTAACTCGATCTATCAAAAATCTGCTTCAAACGATGAAATCTCTCTTCGATGGATGTAGATCTTCAATCTAAGCTCTTGGATCTTCGATTCGATCTTCGATTTGGATGGAAGGAATCACAAGATTAGAGTGGAGAAAAGAAGTGAAGAAGTGTAGAACTCGAGCTCTCAAAATAGCAGCACTTCGTCGCTTCAAAATCCGGATCCCAAAAAGTGAAGTAGAAGACGTGTATTTATAGGCAGATCCTTAAGTCGTTTGCTCGCTTTTAAGTCGTCCACGACTTAAGAAATCCCATGACCTACGACCTAACAGATCCCACGACTTACGACTTAACGAAAATGCGGCCTATCGACTTAACAACTTACGACTCAGGCCTATGCACGACCTAAAGTATTCACGGTCTAACACAGACACTACCTATCGACTTAAGTCCTTACGCTACCTAACGACTTAATTGGGGTTACGACTTAACAACTTTAACGACTCAAGCATACTACAGAAATGTCCTAACGACTTAAGCAACCCTGCGACCTAACATAAGTCGTCTACGACCTAACATAGACACGGCCTAAACTTCAACGACTTACCCATAATCCTTAAGTCGATCGAACGACCTAACTTCCTTAAGTCGTTAACCCGCTTAACCCCCTAGGTCTTTAAATTCCCTAAGCCGCTAACTCTTAAGTCGCCGTCTTCCTTAAGTCGCCTATTTCTTAGGTCGCCTATTTCCTTAAGTCGCCAACTCCTATAAGTCGACAACTCCTATAAGTCGCCAACTCCTATAAGTCGCCAACTCCTATACTACGACCTATTGGCAACTGTTTTACAATATTTTGATCCGTAAAATTACGGGTCGTTACAATCTTCTTCTCAAACAATGTTATCTATTTTTAGACAACATGGGTGACCTACTAGAAAATGTGTGGATATATGGCTAGACGATAGAGATTACGATGTAGCACACACATATGTTCTTCTTAATTGTGCTGAAGTTGCACCATTTCTTAGGTAATATTAAATTCATATTTATTTCAATTATACTTACATACTATAATGCAATATATTATATATATTTGCAGTATTTACGAATCACAACATCCACGTGGCGATCTCAGTAAAGAATTTGCTAATTGGTTTTCGAACTACTTTACGATCCAAGAAATTGTGTCGACGATGAATGAAACATATTGCGCTAGGACCAAAAGAAAATGTCAAGACTTATCCAATATTCTTCATCAATGGATTTAAATTCAACACAAAGAAATATGGTTCTGAAAAATTAACCTATAATAGTGGTGTATTTTTCAAAGGTAGTGATGATCAAGATGAGCATATAAATGATTTTTACACGTCTTAACTCAGGTTTTAGAATTACACGACCTACAGAAAAAGTTTCTTTATTCCAATGCAATTGGTTCAACTTTGTTCCTGGTTCTGGAATCAACGTGCACAAAGATTATAAGATTTTTGAAATAAAGCAAAACTCGCATTATTATAAGCATGATCCTTTCGTATTAGCTAAACAAGCTACAAGTTTATTATGCTCTGTATCCATTCCTAAAAGGGGATGAAGTAGATTGGTCAGTCGTTTTTAAAACAAAGGCAAGATTTACATTTGACGGAAATAATAATCCGGACGAAGCAGCTTATCAAGCAGATCTTGATCCAAATAATGAAATAATTATACCCGATGATCATACTGACTTAGGGAATTGAACGATGAATCAAATGTTCTAATAGAAGCATTTGAGAATATAGAGGGAAACAATATAGAGTACGAGACCGAGTCTAAATCAGAAAATGACAAAGTCTGATTATTAATTAATGATAATGTAACGTATACATGATGGATTTTTTATCGTTTGTTGTATAATTTATATTTTGAGTTTCCATCGGTATTAATGATGATGACTATGTTGTGAGCTATGTATTATTCTATTTTATTAATTCTATGTATTTAGGAGATCATGATTCATTTTTGTAGTTTTAATGGAAGTTTTATGTGATTATTAATCAAACATGTTTTCTAATAATAAAATGATATGCTTTTTCATTATATGAAATGATATGTTTCTGGTAGATATTATATATGTATCATAGGTGATCTTCCAGATCTCATACTTCTGGTTCTCCTACTACTGGCGAAGTGCTAGAGGCTCGGTTGATTTACACCCAAGAGTGACTATGATTCCGAAGAGTGGCGGGTAAGTATCAAATTTATTGCAATGTAATTAATATTTAGTGCATGTATATTATTTAAATTTTATTAAATGTCTAAATCAAAATTAATACTATGGATTTGAGTTGGAGCCTTCCAATTTTATCCTAGTCGTTTATAAGAAGGAATATATGAGTCATATGTATGTTTGTTGGCCTCAGTGGGATGATATCCCACTGTATATTAAGAATAATATATGGGTCGACTTGATGGTAAGTATAAATTTATAACTCATTTGAAAATGACATATTTAATCTTTGAAAATTAATATACCGTATATAATTCATTTTAATTTCAATGTGTAGGCTGCAGTAGTTGTAAAAGTGGAAGATCAAGATCTGTTTAGGGATCACTAGAACAAGAAGCTAAAGAAAAATTATAGGGACACTCTCTCAAGCATAAAAAATAAAAATAAAAAACCTGATTGGACGAGTGCTAGTATTTGGGCGGATTTTTAACAGCACTAGGAAACTCCCGCTGGGAAAGTAAGTTTTCTAGTTTCATATTGGTATTATAATTTGTTTAAAGTTTTTATAATAATTGTATTAATTTAGTCAATCTTATATTTCAATTTACAAGAATTGTCGAGCGGAACTCGGCAAACACGAATAAAAATCATGTTGTACAACACGGTGGATCAAAATCCTTCCAATAATATCGGAAGGAATTGGTAAATTTATAAATTGTGATTATAAAATACTTATAACTTTATTTAATCATATATACATTGTTTATTCATATATAATTTTAGGAGAAGGGCCATGAGCCTACATATGCGTAGGTCTTCACTCAGACTCATGTCGTCTAGTACACCAATGAAGATGACTCGGTTACGTTTACTTGGACAGACCCTAAATCTCAAGCTATAATGGTAAACATGCTTTAGTTTTTTCTTTTATTTCTCATTACATAAATTGTAAATTGAATATTTATTGTGGAAAAATTCTATTCCTAATTGCAAGAAAGGTTTGAAATGGAGCGAGCTCAAGTGCTGGAGGCGACCGTCTGAGAGGAATTGACCGCTGAGGAGGAGGACGTGATTTTTGATGCTATGACCGATAAGCCGACATGGAACAAATGCTACGGTTACAGCAATTAGGAGGTTAACTAGCTTCATTAACTAATTTATAAATTTTTTTTAATAGTGCGTATAAATTATAACTAGCTATTAATTAATTTACAGGCGAGGAGTTCCTAGACTGATTATAGGAACTCATAGGCGGAGGAGGAGATAGTACAGCTAAGAGCTTAGATAGCAGAATTCAATGATTGGTGGAAGAGTGGATTGACTATGCTGCTAGATGAGCAGATTGCGGCATACATGTCAGAGCATGGGACATTTCCTTCCGAAGGGTCGGGAAATGATGGAAATGATAATGATGATGATGAGTAGGTATGGTTTGATACTTGTTTGATTGTTCTATTTTGTATTTATTTGACATGTGTTGATGGATTTGATACATGTTTGATGGTTATATTATTTGTGAATGTTTGATGAATTTGTGGATGTTTTATGGTTGTTTTGTCTAATGGATATGAGGAAGACTTGTAGGTATGGTTGTTGTGTTCTTTGTTGGAATATTGATGAAAATATTAATTTTTGTGCTATAAACTTGGTTATGTGTGATATGTATGATATTATGCGATGTATGAGATGGTTGTACTTGTGAAATTGGGTTTATATGTGTTGTATATGATATGGATAAATGATGAATAAAGTTGTATGGTTTGATAGTCGAAACAGCAGCCGATATGCAAAATAGGTTTTCTGGGTTCGCGATGGCTAGTGATCCCCAGTTGGCATATACGTGGTGCACAGATCCATGCCACGTGTCCATTGTTCATCGTCGGTTAGCATTGGCTAGGCCATCTCTAGCCGTCAAAAAGTTAACGATAAGGCCGTCACTAAAGCCATCATCTTTTCTTCGATCGACGACTTAAAAAGCGACGGCTATTTGCATCGGCTAGCGACGGCCGTCGATGGCAAATTATCGTTGCTAAATCTTGTATGTCTTGCAGTGGCAAGTATATAGTTTTTTTAAGTTCTGTACATGCGCATTTTGAAAATGCGCATGTACGTAAATCATGTATATGTAAAAAATGTTTATTTTCATAATAAGTTTCGAATGGGGCCTAAACTTGGAATAAGTTTTTTTTAAAGGCCTGCGACGAATTTTTTTCCCTTTTTGGACAATAGAATGGAGCCTATGGAGCTAGCTCATTCTCTAGTCTATAGAGTGGCAATCTTTTGATAAGATATAAAAGCTCATTAATTCTAAAATTAAATCACTGAATTCATTACTTCATAAATCCTCTCTTATGACATGGATTTTTCTGTTGTGAGTTGTATAATAAATTGTGTTTTGAATTTTTTTTTTGAAATGGTACTTAGACACAACATGTCACTGGGACAACATAACACAAATCACATGTCAATATATGTTCAAATCACGCTACAGAAGTTTCGAATTTGTGACCTCTCGCACCAAAGCCGAATCACTTAACCATTGGGACCTTGGTGCTTTTCGTGTTTTGAAATTATTCAGTAGGTGATAAGTAAATCTTCATCAAATTCATGATTCATGCAAGATGGTAGAAATTTATAATTGTTAGGTACGATTTCATTTTTAACTGCAATCATAAATGTAATATTTGTTAGCTACACCTTAATTATATTATTTCATTGATGTTCAATCAACCTTGTTTTCTTTACAAACATACACATCAAAATTATAAAGATAAACAATCCAAACTCCAAATCAGCTTTCAACAATCGATCGATTACGATTCAAAATATTACATAACCGAGCCAATTTGATTACAAATATGTAACCAAAGCTAGGCATATGTTAAATTGCAAATCAAATATCTAATGCATTTACCGATTCAACAAGACCGACTAAACCACTTGCACATTGAAATTTTAAAAGACAAAACTGAAAATATGGCAGCCAATGATTTATCTAAAACCCTCTAGAAGTGGGAATGACTTGTTGACTCAAAAGATTTATCTCCTTGTAAGAGAAGAGTGAAAATATATGTGCACTTCTAATGAATGTATGAATAAAGATAAAAGAAAATTCCTAAAGAGGTATAGGAACCTTTAAATTAAGAAATTTCCATAAATTATGCACATACAAACGAAGTATGGAATGGAAATGAAATAATCATCGATGATATATTTCATATCATGTAGTTGTAAAAATTATTTTAAGTGATAATATTGATTATTTTCTAAATGAATGTCGATAAAGAAATGATTGACATTGGAAATAAATAATTCAAAAGGAAGCGCAATCACTTGTAAGACGAGAAGTATTGGACTTACCGTCCAAACACCAAAAGACATCAAACATATTAGTTACATGTGGGTGTTTACAAGAGAGTGAAATGATAAAGGTGAGATTGTTTGATATAAAGCCTGACTAGTGGCTCAAGGTTTCTAACAGAGACTTGAAATTGATTTTGATAAAAACACATATGTAACAACCCTGATTTTAGAATCACTCAAATAAAATAAATAATAATTTAAATTGGAGATTTAATTGAGAAATTTGAATTTATACTATTTTTATGAAAGATGATAAATCCAAAAATAAGAATTCTAAATTTGGTTAGTATTAGGAAGTTTAAGATGTGGAAATAATATTTTGGGATTTATAAATAAATCTATTGGTAAGAAAAGTAGAGAATTTTATTTTGTTAAATTCTTTTAATTATTATTATAAAAAGGAGTTAAGGAGTGTTTAAATTTGTCGGTACTCAATTTTAAAAGATTGTGAGGTTTATTAGTTAAATTATTCAATTACTTTTAAGAATAATTTAAGAAATGGTTATTTTGTGAATAGTCAATTTAAAGTGCATGTTAATATTTGCTTAAATAATTGTATTAATATTATGATTTTATATCATAAAAGGAAGATAAAATTAGAGAATTGATTAGTGTTGGAGAGTATAATTTGAGATTTAGTGGAAAACTTTGGTTGGAAATGAATTTGAAAAGTAAAAAGATTTATATAGAAATAAATAAAGGAATAGAAGCATTTCTTTTTCCTTGTTGGGTCTTTCAACCCAAAGCCCAAATAAACCATCCTAAGAAGAAAATTCTCTTTGGCATATGTTGTGCATTTGTTACTTACAGTAAAGAGAAAACATTCAGAACCTTTCTTTCTATTGGAAATAAACTTGTTTTATAGGAAACGTTGATTATGTTGACAATTATAATCTTTGTATTTATGGAAATGTAAAATTAAGCATAGAGAAAAATCTAGACTTACCAAATATGTAATTTTGAGAATTCTAGAATATGCTTTGTCAAGAAAATTCTAAAAAGTAGAAGATTGAAGAAAAGTCTAGAGATTGTATCACATTATAAATAAGAATGTTTTCTCTCCTTTTGTAAGCAAACAAAAAAGAAAAGTGTGAAGAAAATAAAGCTTATTTCCTCCTTGCAAAATATTCTATCAATCTCCATTAGCAAATTAGAAGTTTCTCCCTCCTTCTTCTTCCTATAGAAATTTCCCAACAGTGGTATCAGAGCTCGGTTGATAATCAAGTAAGATGGCAAACGGAATGACTCTTTTTCAAGTTCCTTTTTTAAAGAAGGATAATTATGAAAATTGGAGCATTCGCATGAAGGCTCTACTTGGATCACAAAATGCGTGGGAAACCGTAGAAAATGGGTATGAAGAACCCGCCGATATTTCCACTTTATCCCAAACTGAAAGGGGTAATTTGAAGAATTTGAAGAAGAAGGATTGAAAGGCTCTTATGCTCATCTACCAACGTTTGGATGATGCTATGTTCGAGAAGATAGCTAATGCACAAACTAGCAAGGAAGCATGGGAGATTTTGGAGAACACTTTTAAGGGAATCGATAAAGTGAAGAAAATTAGACTACAAACTATGTGAGGTGAGTTTGAATCTTTATGTATGAAATCATCAAAATCAATTGTTGATTATTTTTCTCGAGTTTTATCTATTGTAAATCAATTGAAAAGATATGGAGAAAAAATAGAAGACTCTAGAGTTGTTGAGAAAATTCTATGATCTTTAGATTCAAAATTTGATCGCATAGTTATAGCAATTTAAGAATTTAAAGATCTAGGATCCATGACTGTTGATCAACTCATGGGTTCAATTCAAGCCCATGAAGAAAAATTAAAGAGAAAGATTAAAGAAGAGCCATTAGAGCAAGCTCTTCAAACAAAACTCACCTTGCGGGAAAACGAAACATTTAAAAATGGAAGAATCGAAGCCAAAGCGGAAGAGGTCGTGGTCAAAGCTATGGAAGAAATGACTATCGTAGAGAAAAGAAAAGGCAAAATACATATACCCCAAGAGGTCGAGGAAGGGGAGGAAATATAAAGGAAAATGGAAGAACAAGGTATGATAAATCACAAATAAAATTTATAATTGTAATAAATTTGGGCATTTTTCTTCCGATTGTAGATCCACTTTTTATAAAGTCCAAGAGAGAACAAATTTTGCTAAAGAAGATGAAGAAAATTCTACACTCCTGTTGGCACATAAAAGAGATGAAATTAGCAATAATAATACATGGTATTTGGACACGAGGGCAAGCCGTCATATGTGTGGAAGGAAGAGCATGTTTACGGAGCTTGATGAATCGGTAAGTGGAAACATTCATTTTAGAGATGAATCTAAAATTCCAGTTAAAGGAAAAGGAAACATACAAATTAAGTTGAAGAATGGAAAGAATGACTTTATTTCTAATGTTTATTATGTGCCTAAAATGAAAAAAAAAATATTAAGTTTGGGGCAACTTTTGGAAAAAGGAAATGATATACGCATGAGAAATAATAGTCTTTTAACAAGAGATGGTAAAGGAAATTTAATTGTTAAAGTGGAGATGTCAAAAAATATAATGTTTCCACTAAATATCTCAAACAATGTTGCTAAATGCCTAAAATCTTGCTATAAAGATTTATCATGACTTTGGTATTTAAGCTTTGGACACCCTAATTTTGGGGGCTTAAAATTATTGAAAAACAAAAACATGGTGAAAGGTTTACCATCAATAAATCATGAAAACCAATTATGTGAAGGATGCTTATTTTGAAAGCAACCAAGAAAATGTTTTCCAAAACAATCAACCACAAGAGCCAAAGACCATTAGAATTAATTCATACGGATATTTGTGGCCCTATAAAACCATGCTCCCTTGGAAAAAGTAACTATTTTGCACTTTTTATTGATGATTTTAGTAGAAAAACATGGGCTTATTATCTCAAACAAAAATCAGACGTATTTGATGCTTTTAAGAAATTTAAGGCCCTTGTAGAAAATGAAAGTGGTTATAAGATAAAAGCCATGTGATTCGACCGAGGTGGAGAATTTACATCAAAAGAGTTTGAGAAGTTTTATGAAGAAAATGGAATTCATTGTCCATTAACAGTCTTGTACACTCCACAACAAAATGGAGTTGTAGAAAGAAAGAACAGATCTCTTCTTAACATGGCACGAAGCATGTTAAAAAGCAAAAATGTTTCGAAAGAGTTTTGGGCTGAAGCCATCGAATGTGCGGTGTATTTATCAAATTTCTCTCCAACTCGAACTGTGTGGAACAAAATCCCCGAAGAAGCATCGAGTGGTAGAAAGCTATATATATCTCACTTGAAAGTATTTGGAAGCATCGCATATGCCCATGTGCCAAATCAAAGACGCTCCAAATTACATGACAAAAGCGAAAAATACATTTTCTTTGGCTATGACTCACGGTCAAAAGGATATAAGTTATATAGTCCTATTAATGAAAAAGTTGTTGTTAGTTGAGATGTGGAGTTCGACGAAGAAAGTGCTTGGAATTGGAACAAACAAGAAGACGATTATAGTTTCTTTCCGCTTTATGAAGAGGAGTGCAACGATGATGTGGAAGAAGAACCCATTAGTCCAACGCCGTCATCTCCTTCAACTATCCATCAAGAATATCCATTTGAAGAAAGCTCTAATGAAAGATCACCACGCATGAGATCATTGCAAGAATTATGTGAGGTAACTCCAACTTTCAACGATACTACCTTATTTTGTCTTTTTGCCAAATGTGAACCAATAGATTTTGAAGAAGCAAAACAAGACAAAAGATGGAGGAAAGCTATGGATGAAGGAATCAAAGCAATTGTAAAGAACAATACATGGGAGTTAGCTATTTTACCTAAATGACATAAAGATATTGGTGCAAAATGGGTATATAAAGTGAAAAAGAATGCTAAAGGAGAAGTTGAAAGATACAAAGCAAGATTGGTAGCTAAAGGATACAGGCAAAGAGCTGGTATAGACTATGATGAAGTATTTGCTCTGTTGATCGCTTAGAAACTATAAGATTATTAATTTCTTTAGCAGCTCAAAACAAATGGAAAATGCATCAAATGGATGTGAAAGCTGCTTTCTTAAATAGTAAATAAGAAGAGGAGGCTTATTTGGAGCAACCACCGGCTTATAAAGTTAAAGGACATGAAGACAAAGTTTTAAAATTGAAAAAAGCGCTTTACGGTTTAAAACAAGCCCCACGAACATGGAATACAAGAATTGATAAGTAGTTTTTTAGAAAATTTGTAAAATGCCCCCATGAACATGCACTTTACATAAAGAGAAATAAAAATGGAGATATTTTAATTGTATGTTTCTAAGTGGATGACTTAATCTTTACCAAAAATAATCCAAAAGCTTTTGATGATTTCAAGAAGGAGATGAGTTTAGAATTTGAGATGACGGACATTAGACTCATGTCATACTATCTTGGAATCCAAGTGATTCAAAGTGAGCAAGGTATATTTATTTCTCAAGAATCATATGCAAATGAAATATTGAAGAAATTCAAAATGGGTGGATGCAAACCCGTAAGCACTCCAGTAGAAAGTGGTATAAAGCTCTCAAAACATATGCAAGAAGAGAATGTGGATCCTACCCTATTTAAGAGCATGGTTGGTTGCTTGAGATACTTAACATTCATAAGGTCGGATATACTTTATGGAGTGGGTCTTATTAGTCGCTAGGTGGAAGCTCCTACTATATCGCATTTGGAGACAGCAAAAAGAATGCTTCGATATATTAAAGGTACTACTAATTTTGGATTATTATATTCACACTCTAATAATTTCAAGTTGATTGGTTATAGTGATAAGATATTGATGACCGTAAAAGTACAACTAGATTTTTTTCTTTATGGGAAATACAGCATTCACTTGGAGCTCAAAAAATCAACCAATCGTGACACTATCAACCTATGAAGCTGAGTATGTTGCTGCTTAAACTTGTGTATGTCATGCAATTTGGCTTCGAGATTTATTGAAGGAGTTTCATATGTCACAACACAATGCAACAAAAATATTTATGGATAACAAGTCAGCCATAGCACTCGCTAAGAATCCCGTCTTTCAAAATCGAAGTTCGTGTATTGATACACGCTACCACTTTATTCAAGAAAAGATTGCAAAAAAGGAGGTAAAAGCAAAGCTTATCAATTCAAAAGACCAAGTTGCAGATATCTTCACAAAAGCATTGAAGCATGATGACTTTAAAAGACTATAAGACATTCTTGAAGTTACAAAACCAAGTTTACGGGGGGATGTTGGAAATAAACTTGGTTTTTAGGAAACGTTGATTATGTTGACAATTATAATCTTTGTATTTATGGAAATGTAAAATTAAGCATAGAGAAAAATCTAAATTACAAGATATGTAATTTTGAGAATTCTAGAATATGCTTTGTCTAGAAAATTCTAGAAAGTAGAAGATTGAAGAAAAGTCTAGAGATTGTATCACATTATAAATAAGAATGTTTTCACTCCTTTTGTAATCAAGCAAAAAAGAAAATTGTGAAGAAAATAAAGCTTATTTCCTCCTTTACAAAATATTCTCTCAATCTTCATTAGCAAATTAGAAGTTTCTCCCTCCTTCTTCTTCCTATAGAAATTTCCCAACACTTTCCTCTTTCTCAACCTAGAACAAAGCTTCCAATCTCTCCAAATTAGGTCAAATTAAACAGCTTCAAAAGCTTATAATCTTAGGTAGCAATCTCAAATCTGTATACCTCTCATTATGGTATTTTTTTCGGTTTTTACAGTATGTCGAACTTGGTTTTTTTATTATTTTGGTTGAGCACTATTAGGGTTTGCTAGTTGAGAAGAATTAAGCTGCAGTGGTTGTTTTAGCCACTGAATTAAGGAAGAAAGGTTAGTAATCCACAGCTATCTCTAATTAAGTTGTATGTTGTTTGTTGAGTATATTATTGTTATTATTGGATGATTTACTGACTGTTTGAACAATTACAATATGACTCATATTGTAACGACCCGAAATTTTCGACTTCGAAAATCCCAGATTGTTAATGGAAAGAAGAAGAAAGAGGTAGAAGAAGAACATAAAACAAACTCATAATCTCACATTTCGCAGCGGATCAAATATAATATCAAATAATAGCATTTATACAGAAAATCTTTATCAGTCACTTTACATTCAATACATCAGAGTTACAACCATTCATATATCAATTGGACAGTTAAGATTAACTTGTCCCAGAAATACAAACAATATAACACAGTAGAATACACTCCATACGTTCCTGCCATCCAGCTCGCCTCCTAAGCTCCAGAACGTCCATACCTGAAAATCTGTAATACTCGGTCTGACTCGAGCATTACAATAAAGTAACACCCGAGTCAGGCTAGAAACAACCGTGAGTAAACTCATTTAAATTGAAATACTAAGGTTGTGAAGCTTCTTTGAAAACTAGGGTAACTCGTACCTCACTACGAGTTCTTATCTTATTATAGCCAAACACTTATTACACAAATCCATTGATATTTTAAATTATATCTAAGTACCGTTACTTAGTTTCAATGGTCTAGTTTACTTAATTTATTCCATTCCAGCCTATTTTATTCCATAATCAAATCTATAAAGAATTAAAGGTTACTAGTCGAAGTGGTTCCGGATATTGCTGATATCTGATCCCAGTCTCTTCGAATTCAATATCATCTTTTTAATCCAAATTGTTTAAGTGAAATACAATTCAATTTTTTAAATACAAGATGTCAATTGACACAGCAATTCATCACTGATAAATAACCCACATTATCCCAATTCAACCCAACTTATCATATCACAGAACATCACAACTTATTAGACTAAAGACATTTATCCGAACATTCAATACGATTTTAAATCATCCATAAGCAAGATAAATTAATCACATAATCCATAATTAATTTAACTTAAACCAAATAAATTAATTACTTATGAATACATTACTTAGCCCTACTTAATTAACATTAATTAATTACAAACCATTTAACATTAATGAAATTAATTAATCAACCTTAATTATCCCTTAATTAATTGCCTTAATTAATCAATTATCCTTAATTAATCACATAAATTAATTAACCTTTAATTACATTAATTAATTATCTTTAAATTAATCACATTAATAAATTAACCTTTTATTAATCACCTTAATTAATTTATCCTTTAATTAATTACATTGAGTAATTATCCTTTTAATTACTTCCATAAATTAATTATCCTTTCATTATTAAATAATTAACTTTCAATTATAATTAATTAACCTTTAATTAATTAACCAATCAACCTTTAATTTACTAATTATCCTTTAATTAGTTTCATTAAGTAATTATCCCTTAATTACTTTAAGTAATAATCTTAAATTTTATTAAGTAATAAAATTTATTAAGTAATTATTTCTTAATTGCTTATGTTAATTAACTCTTTAAATTAATTATCATATAATCACTTGATTAGTTTAAACTTTTAAAACTTGTTAACATATATTTAAATCTCTTACCCGAGACAACTTCGAGTTCACACCCGAGTCAAACACAAAATTCCCCGAGTCATCCCTGAGCCACCCTTTTTCCCTTTTGTTTTTAATTTAAATTTTAAAACCTGTTAAACATGTTAACCCACACGAATACACCCGAGCACTTACTCGAGCCAGCAACTCAATTCCTCGAGATCAAACTCGAGACCATTTCTTCTTCCCCAAACCCAAGCCTACTGATATAACCCTGACCCGTGTGCACGTGCACGCCTGAACAAGGCAACTCCGATCAACGTTCCGATCGTCAACAAGTCGCCAACCCTTCCTTCCATCGTCACGAACACCGAGATCCTCGGAAACATCCACGAAATCGAATTCGAGTATGTTGAACAAACTGGAACCCAAAACCGATCATCTGAAAATGCCTCGTGCCACCTTCTCCGATTGCCAGAAGACTCATGATCACGTTCAAGTCACCATCGAAGTTTCACGCTTCTATCCTCACCACTCCGGTCGACTCCGATGCAACAACGACGAAGAAATCATCTCGATTTCACCTTCAACCCAAACAATCAAATAAACCCTACTTCGCCAACCTACGGCCACCACGACGCACTACAAAAACTCCGATCATTTTTCTAATGATCAACAACCCTTAAGCCACCTTCGACATCAACCCCGAGCTTCAACTCGCCATCGATCATCGGAAATCGACGAAAGTACCCAAATCGACCAACTCAGAATATCTCCCTTATTACAATCTTAAAAATTTATGATTTAACTTTTAAAAATCCTAGTTTTCGAAGACAATTCAGACTATATAGGTGAATTCAAGAATCATCATGTTTGAAGTTAACATGTTCTTAAGTTTTTCACTGTTTTCTTAATTTCCAGATAATATTTAAACCAATTATACTTAATTATATATTTAGAACTTAAATCTTGATAATCCAAGCATACTTTGTCTAAATATCATAAACTATAGAAGGTTTGAGGAAGAGAAGATGATGATTTTTTTTTAAATTATTTTTGAAAATGTAAAAAACAGAGGGTACTTATATATATATATATATACACACACACACACGCATGCCTACTTAACAGATTTATATTTATAAACATACAAGCATTATTTACATTCATGCAAGCAACTATCACAACATCAATTCATATATCCATCACATGCAGCAAGTTAGAACAAGTTAAAGCTTTTATATAGATTGTTTACTCACCTGTGTTGCTATACAGAGAGCTTAAAAACAGTTTGAAACTTGAAACTTGAATTGTTATGATCCCTGAAAGCTTGTTACAGGAAATCCTTTTGTTGTTGCTTGATTTAATCTCTAGTTTGAAATTGCTTGTTTTAATTCCTCTGGTTTGAAAATTTGTGTTACAGGCTTTTTTGCTTTTCTGGTTTGTATATTTGTTACAGGCTTGAGTTTCTTTGTGTTTTGAAAATGAGATAGGAAAAGGAGATGAAGAGAAGGAATAGATGAATATATAGGCTTAATTTATGATTATTAAAAATAAAAGAAAATTAAAATTAAAAAGTGACACTTGTAAAATTTATTAACATTTATCATCTACCAATATTTATCTCCTTACACATGTTATTAAAAGATTAATAATCTAACACTTGTAATAATGCATGTTTAATTAATTTTAAAATGATTTAAAAGTTTTTATATTAAATTTCCTAATTAATAAGTATACTTCTTAATTCATATAAATAAAATCTCTTTAAAGAAATAATATAAAACAAACTATATCCTAAATAAAATTATATATAATATATTTTAAAATCCAAAATATATTTAAGATATATATCTATCTTTTGAGATTCAATATCAAACCAAAATTCAAATTCAAATATTTAAAATCCAATTTAAATCAACTCAAATATATATATTTAAACAAACACAAATTCAATATTTATTATAGTTTCAAATCCATTTATATACATCCAAATATTTTAATATCAGAATTTAATTTGTTCAGCTTACAAATCAGTATTTAATAAATTTAATCCTGTTAATTACTAATTAATAGATGTCTAAAATCTGGGTTATCACATTCCTCCCCCCTTTAAATCTTTTCGTCCTTGAAAAGGAACGAAACAAGAATTTATTAAAATGCTTATTATCAGTTGAATTATCCTTTAAGCAATTTGAATTTCTCAATTTCCATTTTTTTTAAAAAATTCTTTTAAAAGCACTTTAAAATCTAATTAATATTACCAAAATAGTTTTTTTTTACAAAAATACTTTTATAACTTGATGTTTCCACAAGTCCATCCTCGTTCTCAAAGAAATTCGGTCATACGTTGATCGAGTGTACGACTGAAAATCTATAA